>JACXIV010000097.1:4282165-4953751 GCA_014737475.1 Bombus confusus
AAATACCCGTATCAGAGACGGAAGATGAATCGTTAAACCTATCTCAGAGATCCATAAGACATGAAAAAAATTTTCCAAGAATTTTTGTAAGGGAAAAATACCATTTATCGCGCTAAGAAATACTATAACGACTATAGCACTGCAATATACACGAACAGAAGTTGAATCATGCACATTTCTGCAAAATACCCGTATCAGATACGGAAGATGAATCGTTAAACCTATCTCAGAGATCCATAAGACATAAAAAAAATTTCCAAGAATTTTTGTAAGGGAAAAATACAATTCAACGCGCTAAGCAATACTACAGCGACTATAGCACTGCAATATACACGAACAGAAGTTGAATCATGCACATTTCTACAAAATACCCGTATCAGAGACGGAAGATGAATCGTTAAACCGATCTTGGAGTTTCGTAAGACGTCGATACAGATTTTTGCAAGGGTAAAAGTCGAAGGACAATGACTCGGGGCTATGTCCTAGTAGGATGCACCCCTGGTTAAAGCTCGGATACGCGGCAACGTCGACCGATCAAGACTCGGTATACGCTCCCTGGTCACAGTGGGGAGTCGGAGAATGGCATTATGGGTAGAGACCTTCCCTCCCTTCTCTCCAGACCTCCAGCGCGCATTGTCTGGCAGCCATATTGGAATAACAGCCAACCCCGTCGTGATTGGTCCGTTTTTTAACGGAGAACCCGTCGCTTGGCACAATACTTGTTCCTGGCCATGGTTAGGCAATGCCTCGCTACGCGATAGACTATCAGTCGACTCCATGCTGTGCCTGCATCAAAATCATCTGCCAGTGCCGGCTGTTATGATTCTCCTCGAGGTCGTGCCGACGAGGTATCATGCAGAAATCACGATGATCGCGTCACCATGAAAGGAAATTCCCTCGGAAAGTCGAATGTTTCGAGTTTCTCCGGATTTCCATGGTTAATGCGCGTTCGCTATATCGATGAGGCTTGCCAGGTCGTAGCAAACTTTACTGGGACGTACTACTGCGAATAATCGTTGCTGTCGTATCGAGGTGGCAGAAATTTCAGTAGAATAAGCGCAGATAAGAAACGATTCTACGGGAAAGTGTATACGAGCGATGTGAAGTGCCGCAGGTTTTGTCTGAACAGTGATTGGGTCGTTGCTGCTTCTACTTAGGGTTCTACGAGTTGTTTGCATCGAGTGACGTGAACAGTGCGCAAAGTTCTATCTTTCAGGTACGATTCAATTAATATTACGGCTATGGACTCGAATGTGACTTTGTAAAACTGTGATGCACTGTGATCGTTTCGTGCTAGTCGCATTGTGGATTACCTGTTTTACGGATTATACTCCTTGAGGTATGTCGATATATGGAAAGAATTTTATTATTAACGTACCTTCGATCATGTCGAATAGCTAGCTGTTCGTTGTATTTAGACCCGTTTACTCGTAGTAATTGTTTATAGTAATTACGATGTAATTTGATAACAGATATCTCGAACAGGATTCATGGTACGGTATTGTTTATAGGATTTCATTCAATACAATAATAATGGCGCTTTTAACATCGTTTTTGTATCTTTGTTTAAGTCATTGCTCTTTTATTGTACGTTTAAAGCGCGCGAAATAAAAGTAATTTGTTTCTATAGACAATTTTCAAGTAGTTCCTCGATACTTCGTGGTTGCGACGGCTGCCGCTGCGTGGGCACAACAAATAATAAGTAACACGGATTCGATAGGCGATAAATAATCTGAACTTCTTAAATTACAACGAGATTTAAATTTCCATAGAAATTTTGTTCCATTCTTGGATCATAAGGACTTAAAGGATCATTTTGAAAGTAAGAATTTTCAATACTGCCTAATATTTGGAGTAAACAATCGTTTGTTGAAAATTACCTGACGATAATGTGAAAATAATATAAAAATTTTATGGATATATTTAATTTAGATTCCAGGTAAAGAACATGACACTATTTTGAAAAATATCGCAGAAAAATTCCGCCGCGTTGAAAGTTAATCAAAAGTTTGCGCAATAAATGATCGTATCAATTTGCAATCAGATTAAAACTTGAACGCATTGCCAATTTCACACTGGATTCATATGTTTTTGTGTAACTTTCTGTGCAACTCTCACGTCACTGCCCGACTCTTATACTCTCATATATCTAGTAGTATATACACACGCAGTACTTCAGTTTTACTTCGTTCAAACGCAGGAAATTTGTGACGGTTCGGTCTAAAACGGTCCAACGAACGCAGCAAGAAAGAAACGGAAATATTTTTCTACATCTTGCACGAAGTAATAGCAAATATCTTTTTCGAATCAAAATTAATTTTATACTGCAACAAAAATCCTATCCAAGAAGAATGAGAAAGACAAGAAACTCTAATCATCCTAACGTTGAAGCTCCGATTCTACAGTCTGTATGGTTATTCGGTCGATACGTTCCGGTAAACGTTGCTCGATAAGCATCGATGACACCGGTCAACGACAACAATTAATGATCTAGCAAGAATCAATGAGCGTGATTACAAGTTGGGCTATTTATAGTGGCACCAGGTGACGCACAGGACACGTTGCACGCCCATTCGCGCGTCTACTAAGCAAACGGGAAAATGAGACGTCAAATGGAATTGGAAGCGTGTCGGTATCGGTCATTGGCACCCTTTTGTCAAGGCCTGCAAATAAGATTTGTCCCCGATGTATTTATCATCCACTGGGGTAAGGACAATCGTGCTGGCGCATTCGTGCCGTAGAATTCTTTTCGCCTCTCTGGCATAGGAACGTTCGTGTACGAGACTCTAGGAAGTGGATACGGCATTAGAGGCACGAACCCTGGTGGCATGGTACCTTTTCGACGCTTCGGCCCAAAGGACCATTGGTCGAAAAATTTTGTCGAGTAATGCAGGAATTATTATCCGAAAAAGGGGCGACGGCGCAGGGGTGCCGTGGAAGAAAAAGAAAATGGTCGTTAGGCGCGCGCGAAATGTGAGAAATGATCTGTCGACGTTCCCGTGGCCGTGGAAAAAGCCGACCGCGAGTTCAAAGAAGCCGTAGAATCGAAGAAGACTGAGAACCACGCCATTAGACGCACCGTGATCCAGCGAATTCGCTCTTGCGTTGGATTTAAACAGGAAAAGATTCGTTCCCCAGAGACATCTCGTTCTGTCGCTCTTCTTTTGCCTTCTACTCGGGTTTCTACCCGGGTTTCGATAAAAATATGTATATACGGCGGCCCGCAGAAGTATTCGTACACTTACCGTGTACAAACTTTGTGTATACATTCTGTGTGTTATATAAAACATTTTCGAATTTCACTAGCGCCGTAGCGGGGCACGACTATCGTGTTTACGCTGGTAAAATTTGAAACGGATCGGAAAACGGTACATAGAAGAATATATATTTGTCGCGAACGTGTATATAGTAAAGTCTTAACTTGGAGCTGATGGAATTAGACTATCAAAAAGTTAGTTCTTCGTAAATTTCATCAATGAATAAGCTTAGTTCCAGATAGTTCCTTTTACGGTTTTTTACTTCTCTCATAACTGTATTACATATAAGCTTGATGGCTAGGAAAGTAGACCATAACAAAATGTAACTGGAAGTCCGTTCCAGCACAAAAAAATAAATGATAAAATAATATTACGTATTTTTACACATTTGTTAAGAATATATTAAATCTTTTTGAATGAATGCAGCGATTCACAAAGCTATTTGAACACTCACCACAGAACATTTTTATGGGTATATTATATAGCTTGTACAATTCCTTTTTAAACTTATAGCAGCACTATAATAAGATAAAGTTATCGTGATTATATTCTGATAAGGTTTCAAAGAAATCCGTACGCGTACGTAATAGTTAGAAGATATTTATCGCAAAGGTAAATTTAACAAAAAATTAGTATATACGGCAGTCATCTTAAACATATAATAAGTGTCCTTTAAATATTCGAGGCTTGTAAATGTACTGAATAAATTGTCTGTCTAAATACTTTTGCGATCTCTATGAATGTATATACTATTCCCACTAAATATCTTGTAGCTTTTAGGTAGATTTTCAGATTTGATTCAAGATCATGACAATCACAGAGTCTCGCTATACAAGCGAATGTTTCGTGTAACACGCATAACGTATGTACAAAAAGCTTCAACAAGTATCAAATATTTCCATGCGTTGCTGTATAGCGTCTTAAAATATTTTCAATGAAACATTTTGTTCACTTCTGAAATGTCGACAGTTTCATAGCTCATCAATCTCGTTTATAACTTTCTTAATAGAAGAGAAACGAAACAACTTCTACGTTTTATTATCTAGATATTTCATTCGAAGCTTGACATTGCACTTTACTTTTACAAATGATCATGAAATAAAAACTAAATAACTTGTAAACAAATAAATTACATTTCAATTCAATTTCTCCTAAATAATGAAATCATTATCGTTATTATTATTATTATTATTATTATTATTCTTATCATCATTGATTCGTGCCTCTAAGATATTCAGTTTTCATAAATAAATCTCGAGAATTATCTTCCTCCGAATCTTTCCGTACTCGATATATCTTATGCTTTCTTCAAATTTGAAAAAAAAATGGTGCACAGTCTGTTGAAGAGAATGCTCGGAGTTCTCAAATTATAGGTGGCCATCATTGTGCGGTCTGGCACGCATTTGGGCCAGACAATGGCCGCCACTACTCGTTAATGTAATAGCCATCCCAAAGCTGGGATCTTCCTTCCTCGCAGATACCGTACTCATGACCAGCAGAAGAACGAAAAGCCTCTTCTTCTTTTGCCGACCCGCCTGTCGTTCGGCTCCGACCTGTCCGTATTCGAGCAGCCTTCGAAGAATTATTATTTTATGAGATTATTATCTCTAATAACATCAGCTCGCAAGGAAAAAAGGAAAAGACCTCTCTCTACTGTCGAAAATTTCTCGCTCCGTCTCTTAACTTCTTTTTTCCTGCGCGCGTCAAAACGAGACCAATTAGCGGAAAGAGCGTAGCTTTGCGCCATTGGTAAATTTGCAGGCGATTTGTCGTGTACCCTACGGATAATCCAATGTTTATATCCTACGGATATACCAAGTTATTATCTCGATACAAGTGTAACGTATTCTTGAAATTTAGTCCTCTTATACGTTTTGGATAAATGACAAAATAACAGCGAAGAGTCACTTTGCAGATTAGCTCTTTTTCTTTTAATTAACGTAGCGATGTCTTTGTTATATAGCGATATGTGGAACATAAAAATTACTACTGATTACCTCGTTTTACTTTGCAAGTAATTCTTCGTTGAAAATTCGTTCTGCAGGTAGATTGTCTTTGACTGTTCAAATTATCATTGAATCCGTTGACGGTCGTGTATATAGCAATTAATTTATTACCGTATGGTATCACACATCTGAATTCATCGCACAGTTCCTTTCATCGTCGTACTCTTTCATTCTCGTATTCTCGTGGCTAAACAACGGCCACGAGCGTCCAGGAATTAAGTATCTAATGATTTGTCAGGATTATCTCATTTTGCCGCAAGTATTCTAATACTTCTGAATAGGGTACGACGTTTTGGAGAAACTACGTGCGATATCCCGTATGCATCGTCAAAAAATATCGAGAACGTCGAACCCTAATTTCCATCGCTTACTGCACAGATACTGTATGTTCGCTTTCAGCGTTTTCGGTTTTAAAAATTCGATGCTATCAGAAAATTTGGTTGCAAATCATTTTCAGCCACATAAAAAGCGACGAAGATGGATCATGGTTCTTGAAAATATCTCTGTCAGCTACAACGAACGAAAGTATTATTTTTCACAAATTTACGGAATAAATATAAATGTGATTGTTACGCATCGTGAAAAGCACAGTCAAGGAGTCTATCAGTTATTTAGTATCATATGAAAACTCAAATTTCACGAAAAGTGGACGTACAATGTTTGCGCAGTGAAGCATCGATTCGAAGAACAGGGACTTTAGAAATTTGTACGTATTGTAGATGGTGCGTTGCGCGTTTTCGAGAGCGACGGTAAGGTAAATGTTCTAGACTGAGATCGCGTTCGGAGCGTGCGTAAGGGATGAAGTAGGGTAGAAACGGGAACGCGCGATTGGCCGTGGGGCGGGAACATTTGGGGGTTGTTCAAACCAGCAGGTGGATCTTCAACAACACCCCTTTGTCCCTCAATTAGTTACGTTTTTTTTCCTTTCCTGTCCCTCCTCCGAAATTTTACCTGTCCGTCGGCTACAGTCAGTTTTCGAGTGCTGCGCCTCCAGACGAACCGAGTTTTAGTCGAGTCACAGCGAATCCGGTTTGCTCGAATCCTCCTAGAACCATTTTTATTTATAATCTTTTTTTTTAAACATGTTCGAACGCCCGATCGCCAAATGAATATAACGCGTCGTAGATTTTTTTTCGTGGAAATATTACGTTTCTAGAATTTGTACATGGTTGAATCAGTGCGTCGATTCGTACGCGTAACACCGATTTACCGATATTCATTTCTATCTGTAATAACGATGTATCGACGATCGCGTGAAGTATTGATTTTGATGAAATATTTTTAATAATATCAAAACGTACGAATTTTGAAGCATTTTTTACGGCAGAGAATTGTGGTGTTTTCACGAGTGATTTAGTGAACTTTATATGAAGAATGTTCGTAAGGATACTATGTGAAAGGAAGACGACTTTTATCATGTGATATAATAGTGCAACGAATTAAACGTTTGAACTAAAACATACGTAATCTAACAATTGAACCATGGCTTGGAATTCAGCATACAAAGTAATATATATTTTTATATACTCTATTCATATGCGACGGATTGAAAATTATAGTGGTGTAAGGCAAGGTTTTGAAAATTCAGATTCAATTCTTAGAAACATCGTCTCTATAGTTTCGTAATTAATTAAGCTACTCGGTACACTTCACGACTTGAGAAAATATACCGAAATATACGCGAAAGATAGCAGCAAACCGATTTACACTACTACGATTCTTAACCCTGTGTATAATCGTAACGCGCCCCAGCTTCAAAAATATTTCTTTCACATTTTGAGGTCTGCTAATAGCCGGCAAAAAGAACGATAGCGAGCGATGAATTATAGTTGTCAATAAATAACGTGCGGAATGTAATAGTGGAGAATTAAAGTACGCAATCTATCCGGTACTGTACAATCTTAAGTGCAATTAAATACTTTTAAATGATCCTTAAGAGTCGTACTTGGGCACGCGATTCTGTTTACGCTTACTTATGTTTCGTCAACCGATAATTTGATCGCGTGCGTCCTTTCTGTGAGTCAGACGGGACAAAAGTCGCTATTAGACGCGACTGATGCGAGAGATTGAAACATGAGTAATAACGCTTTTTCGTTATTCAAAAATTTGTCTCCTCTTGAACGATATCGATAACACTGATTCTCTGGCAAACGTTCGATCTGCTTGAACTCGACGTGTCTTGTGTTACAGGTGAATATATCCTCAATTCCGGCAGCCAAGGAGACAACGGAAACAACGCGGTCGAAGAAGACGATCAACTGCTTAGAGACGCGTCGTTAGGTTTAGACCATCACCCGTTGGCCGGGCTAGCCGACGATTCTTTGGGATTAACCAACACTTTAGAACTCGAGAATGATTTCCCTTCGGACTTACTGGAAAGTGGCCTCTTAGGAAGCGCACACGTCGAAGGCCTTCTCAACAACGATACTTTAGGTCTTTCCGACGGATTCAATCTCGAAGAGGCGCTACAACTTGTTGGCCTCGATGAGGCGCAATCAGAGGTTCGTTCGATCTTTATTTGCAGGTGTTTCAGTGAGTTTTATCTCGTATTTATTTTTGGAATTGTTTTTCTTTAATAATGATAACGATAATAATGGTCGTACGAATAGCTTTCGCTTCTTGCGACACACATCTCGGTAGGCACGGGGATTTTTCTTATTTTCTACTCCTACGTTCCAATCGTTAGATTTTTTCCAATTCGAAGATACAAAACTGTACGTAGTATGCATTACGAATGCACGCAATACGGAAAAATATATAAATTGACTAAAATATAGTACCTCTTGTGACGTGAAACAATTTTCCAGCGAGGTTCTATCGTTTTAATTACCTGTTCAAAAGTATAAATTTGCATAAAAATCAACAATCTGCTAATTATTCGTAAGTCTACGCATTTAAGCAGAAGGATTTTATTTTTAGCATTGCGTGTATAAAGTAATATATTGATTTCACTTGTTCTTTTCTTTGGTTGCTAGCAATATTTCAGGCTATTCCGTGTTTCTCTTTAGAAACGAATATAACAAAATTCGATATCAGATAGATATTAATATATTTTACAAAGTCTTATAAACGAGAGCCACTTCTTTCCATCTTGTTTGTTGAAATCGTTTGACAATTATCATTAGAAAGATTCAGTACTCATTTAATTCTTTAATTTAGAGTATATTCGTTTTATTATTATATTAATTATTAATTATTTTATTCATTTATTTTTATCTACTCTTTAATTTGGAGTATATTTATTTGCGCTATAGGATTATAGTACACATATTCTAAGTTTGTGACTATAAACATTTTAAAACAGACTTTTCAAATCGTTACAGTAAATTGTATTTATATTAATTTACTTTATAAAGATACAGTGTAATTGTTTATCATTTATTTCATCACCGCTGTAGAATTGTTAAATTGATGTTAAAATATTTAATTCTTTTAATTTTTTAATTAACTGAACTTATTATAACGTTATAAAATAGTTACGTAGCAATAATCTTCCCTTAGATAGAAACATATGGCTCTTTCTAAAGTTTTATATCTGTTATAAATTTTTAATTTTCGTTTTGCTATTATTTATTTATTATCTGTCTACAAAAATCTAAAACTGAGATCTGTCACTGTAGTCTTCGAAAATAATAGATTACAAATATAAGGTATTGGTATACAGAAAATACTACATTTCATCTAATATTAACGTCATGATCAAAATTCTAATTATACCTGTATCAATTTTTCAACGTCTTCTTTCCAAGCTATACCCAGCTTACTATAAAAGCATAATAAATGAAATTATGTATTAGTTCTTCGAAATTTTCCAATTATCATTGCAATTAGAAGGTCAACTCCAATACAAGTGAAATAAATAACTAAACGATTAAATAGATCAAATAGATAAAATGAAGATAATTAAAATACACATTTAAGATACGTCTATTTGAAGCTTCAGCCACATCGATAAAATATTCCCTCTATTTTTAAACGATATAATACGGGGAAATCGAATAATTCTAACGAAAATACAGTAAATCCAACCAAGGATTAATCTCTGTTTCACAGATGATCTCTGTAAAATATTCCAAAATCGCGCAGTTTGGTTAACCATTCGAGCGACTTGTCGTTAACCAAAAGCTGACATTGGCATTATAATATGAGGACTGCTTATATAGGAAACGAAGCCGGAAGTGAAGAAGGAAAAAGATAGCATCGAAGAATCCACGAGTGCAAAGGACGAGTCGGCTATTACCAGCTCGAGCAGCGTCGAGGTCGCGAAGTCATCCAGGTGCGAGGATCCTGAGACCGGCGACATGATTCACACACCGCAGTTTCATCATCCCCATCATCCACACCATCGTTCCTTGCAAGTACGTACGACCTTGATTTTATTTTCTTCAATTTATCGTTATCGCCTCCTGAATGTCAGTTGTATAATTCTAGAAAAACTAATATTTTCATTAACTTTTTTTCTCAACCGATGGAGCATCGAGTAAGACGATTGTTAATGAAACGTGTCTTCGTTTAGCTTCAAGTAACTATATTCAACGATCGATTTATGCGTATGTTCATATTTTATATTATATAACATATATTTATATATATATATATATATATATATATATATATGTTTATATTATTAATAAATTTCCCTTGATCTGCCGTCGTATCTTCGAGTTAACAAGCATTTAAATACGTATAAGTGTCTTTCGAGACTTTGCATTCGTCATACTGTAACTGAAGTATATTGCACATTGTCGATAATATAGTATAACTCTGGATCGAGACACTTTTTGTTAGGAATCGTCAATATTTGTGGTATGAGGAAATCGTTTTCAAGCTAATAAAACTTTCATTTACTAATTAACTCTACGTAATTCGATTTTGGTATATTTCCTTGCTTCTAAAAATTTGTTCCATAAATTGTAACTTCTACGATTGTGTAAGTTGTGCAAGTTCCAAAATTGTAGAAGTTGCGATGAGACGTCACATTTCTTTTACGAGGACGACCGTATAATCCGATCTTTCCAAGATTAATTATTCAATAACAGAGATATTCAAAAGTTACCTGATATCGTAAACAATATTAGTAAAACAAACGTATGCGTGTATTCGAATACAGCATATAGTTGGTATAATTATTGCATAATTAAATGTATTTATTTATGAACCGTAAATAGCGCATAGTACATACTCGCAGCTTCATGAAAATAGGTGGAATAATTCCATTGATTTAAAATCGTATCTTTCTGTCTCATTACGTTATTTGAACATTGCATCTCATAATCATATTTCAACGTCAGTTGATAAATCTTAAAGTTTAGTTCGCGTTTCTGTGTATTTCGTTTATACGAACAATATCAACCTTTATATAATAATAGAGACATATAAGATCATTATACATATGGCTAATGTTGATATAATTATGCAGTTGTCATAATTATTCAAATAATGTTATCATAATTATTGATTATTCGAAAATTTACTCAGGAGATTTAAATTGCTGCTGAAAGAGAAATGGAATAAAATTTACATTCTTGAATTACGTAATTATTAGAAAGAAAAAGTTGTAGCTAATTGAAAAGCAATTGTAGATAATAGATATCGCAATAAATAAAATATTCCAGATTATAATTAGCAAACTATGTATATTCTATGTCTAACTCGATTAGGTTAAAGAAAATATAAAGCTCCAGTAATCACAAACAACAAATTTTTATCCTGCGATAAACTTCATGTTTTCATTAATTTTTATAAATAAAAAACTGATCTGAATTTCAGGGTGACGATTACAAGAAAATGTTTCGATTGTATGTTATTAGACAAGTTTGTATTGTTTATAGACTTACGTTATTGCCCGAATTTCAAAGTATGTATATGTCGTATGCGATTTGTCGTATAGGTATATGGCGTTTGCGATTTGTTACACTTTAAATGACTTAATTCTAAAACAGCTTATCTATATCCAGAACCAGCATTCGATAAATGACACGTGTAGTTCGACGAACATAATAGCAAAGAACTGGCTGTCGTATCGAATATGTGAATACCTACATCAGTATATATATTTATTATAATAATTATATAATATATAACCGATATATTTACATATTTACTCATCATTACATGTTATATATTATATACTTATTATATATTTTATTATATTACCAATCTTGCTTTGGATATTGATACTGATTATTTTCAAGTCTTTAAGCACTGAAAAGTTTATAAACAGTAGAATTATCAATGACTGAAACGTGAAACACGAAACATAAAATTACCCAAAAGTGAAAGCTACGTGAAAAACGCATAGTACAAAGGAAAATTCGAATCTGCAGAAATGTATTATTGTAAGCGTACAAAATTTCGATGGAAAATTTAACAAAACTCTACAATAAGCCTGTTTAAGGATATTTATAAAAAGCTTTCCTCGTATTTGATATATTAACCGCTAAAAATTACGAATTAATGGCTCCGGTGTTAATGTATCGTACCTACAATAGCTACTTATCGTCGGCAAATGTCAATTCAGTTTAACAATATGTCCGTCAAAAAAAATATTACTGAAAAGATTTCCCATGTACCTAATAGATTAGAGCTGCGGAAGGTTAATACCATTTCGAATCACGCTACTGAAAAAAGAGCTCATAACAGCGGGAAGAAACTCGCGTCTCAGAAAGGAGAAACGCGGAGCTGGCTACAAAGAGAAATAGTTGTTTCGGTAATTGAGGTTGCACTATATTTTCCAACTTCTACCACATTTCTTCGAACCTACTGACACACATAAGATGCGCGTAACGTCCGAGATAGGATCGGTTAATGTTAATGCAACGAACGTCTGTCGCTTAGATCGAAATCCACGAGACATCGCGCCAGAGAGAAGATGCCGCTTCAAGACGGGATTTTAACGCGTTGCCAGTCGTGAGATGCGCAATTTGACGCACAGAGAATCCACTACAATAGCTGCGAATATCAAAAATTCGTTGCTTCTCAAACACCGTCACATGTAAATCATATGGTGCTTCTCAGTAAAAATGAACAGTGAAAACATACGATTTTTGGGAAAAAGAAACAGTGGAAAGTAAAATATGGAAGTTAAAAGGCAAATACGAAACAGTACAGCTAATATGTAATTGAATTTTTAAGGATCTGACAAATGAATATCTGCCAGACGGTTATAAGTTTCAAACGAAACTTTGGCAGCGTTTACTTTGGCAAGAACTTTTCTCGCTATACTCTGCTGGAGAAATATGGATCAAGCGTCTAATGCGCAGACTCTGAGTAAATCACGAATTTGCTGATGTGGAGTTTCACGCGTGAATATGTGATTACCGCAAATAACTTGCTTTTTGTCTCATCTTTTAAAAATGCGATTTTATGAACCAAAGCGTAGTAATCGGTGAGAAGAATAAAACTATTTTTGAAGATATTGTATCTAATTTCAAGTGTTCGATATTCGGCGACCTATCGCAAGTGAAGTACGATTTATGTTTCTTTTTCTAATGTTACTTCGATATTGAACATTGATCATAACGTTAGAAATATAGGACTTCTCTTGAATCTGAACAGCCATAAAAATCGTATATTTGTTGCGGACGAGTATGTAAAAGCGACGCTCAACGAACAAAATGATATTCCGCGTTTAGCTACTTTCCTCTATATTTATCGACACTTAAACAACGTTACCGCTATCCTATTCAAGGATAAAACAGTTCTCGCCAGAAAGGACTAAAAATAATTATTTCTAATTATTACGGCTGTCAACGTGTTAAGCTTCTTCGCGAAATAAACGTCCCTCCTAGACTCGCAGGTTGGACGTTTTTACGTTTACGTCGCGAATAGCCAGCGAAATAAGTCACGTTGTTAGTCGGGAGGAGGATCGTGACAATGACCTACCGAGATAGTCCTCGTCGGGCAACGAGAGACGCGAACGTGACGCAATGCATACGTGCACAGGACTTAGTGCATGCACGTGGAGAACTACACCTGAAAACTGCCGCCAATCGGAGAACTCGGGGACCCCTACCATGATCCTTGCCGAGCACGATCGTGATCGCGTTGTATTCCTGGCAACGCGGCCGCGACTAACACTCGCGGACTACATGCGGCTCGAAGTAAACGTAAACCTTGTGGGAAATTAGCGTGCCATTTTTCCCCTCGTCGAAAAGCTTTGACCCGTTAACGTCGTTGAAACGGAGTCCCGGGTTAAATCGCCAATTAGATAGAAAGGCGATTGTGACGCGAGAAAGTGTGGTGTTTCTGTCGACAAAGGTCGTGCAGATCTCAAACTGACTTCGCTTAGTAAGAATATAAGGTAGAATATGTGATTCGAGGGAAATCTACACCCCATTTTGCGTGACATAGTATAATTCGGTATACGTGGATTATTTATTTTCGTTGCAATCTTCAAGCTACGAAGAAAGAACGACGCGAGTCAACAGACATTATCGATATTGATAAATCGATTCGATTTTATCTGATTATTTTAAGAGCACCGTGACAGTTTTACACAAGTGCGTGCTTCGTTTTGTGATCATTTTTGTGCATGATATACCGTTGAACATCCGCCACGTTACGCGAATATTAATTACACGATGATACTGTATTCGCGGTGACAACGGAGGAACTGATCGCTACATAAGAATACGAAAGACAGTACAAATATTTGTTTCGTGTATTTGCGATGGCTAATGGCTATCGCTGTCGCAGCGTTTGGCTTCATTAGTCTCAGTCGAGATCGACCGTTCGCTTGGACTCGAGAAATCGACGATTTTCAATTGTTTTAAAAGAAACTGTCGAGGGAACGAATGCGTTTTGACTGCAACAGACACACATGAATGACGTGCAGCAGTTTGTCGTTAAGTCTCATTCACAGAGCATCGAACAACAATACCAAGCTAGTTCAGAATGTTGGAATCTCGTTGTGGACGAAGGTCTTTTTCAGGTACATACAAGAAACACGTTATCGTACTGCAAGGTAAATAATTACATAATAAAGTAGAAGACGTAACAGGGAAATATCGATTTACAACCAATTGAACATTCACAAATTGAAAAGTAGTTTAACATCGTTCGACAGTTAAATTATACATCTGACGAATGTAACGAGCGTACGTATTATTACACTGATTCTGCGTGTGCTATATTATTTTCGTTACTAATAACTATCGCCTTTCATACGTGATTATCTTCCAGAAAGAATATTATATCGATGAATGAATATCGAATGATTATGTTTAACACGTTCGCGGCGTATGCTTTGGGTTTGATTCGGCGCATAATTTTACGGCGATATTGACTCAAACTCGGGGCATGAATCAAAGGTAATGAAAGTTGAAAAGAACGATAGAAAGCAGGAAAAATTTCGTAATAATTCGTAGAAAGCAGCAAGTAGAAAAGTCTTAAATCAAATTTAATTCAATTTAATTCAATTTAATTCGTAGTTATTACTTGAAACAATAAGTTGGAAGGTATTATCTATTTATAGCGTTTCAAAGTAAAAGAAATGTATTTATAAATTCTATGCACCCTATAGAAAAAAAAAAAGATAGAAATATAATTTTCTATTTACATGCGTCGCGTATAAAATTGTACAATATAAAAACAAATATTCTTCGGGATTGATTTATGGTGCCAATAAAAATCCGATCAACAGAGTGTTAATTTGCTAATGTAAGAAAGGAAAATTATCCCAACGTCATCAATCGTACTTTATGAATTATTCATTCTAATAGATACTTTATAATTCATGATCTTTATAGATTCACCTAAGTTCTAAAGAAGATGTGTTTGTCATACAATCGAAGAATTAAAATCACCCGTGGAAACGAACATTCTACGCTCGGTGTCCATTTATATCGGTTTTATCCAAGAGATTTACCAATTCCATTCTCTCGCTCGTAGAACAAAATTCTTCGAAAATGAATTCTACGCCAATGCAAATCTTTAAGTTATAACAAGCAAACAATTCCACGTGACGCGACGATCTAAATTGACTTTTGCTAAAAATAAAGAAGAGAAGAAGAAGGCGTATGTAAGGTGGACATTGGTAAGAAATTCGTGTTCGTAATATAGTCACACGCATAGCAGTGGATCTCGCGACCTTGCCTCTGGTGTGGAAGTGTGTAAAGCGGTGATTACGATGGCCACGGACATGTAATATCCAGCGTTGAGCGTCCACAGGACTCTCAATACGTAATGAGCAAGCTAAATTAATACATATATGCCCACTGCCGGGACCTTTGCCTAAGAGAAGGTTGTACTATGCGTATTGTACAGAGAGATTACGCAAGAAGACACGGTGTCGCCGCTCGCGAACCATATCATTTTTGGAACTCTTCTCTCACGCGACTGTCGTATTAACACTGACCTCACTCACCTGTAATTGCTACTTGTTACCATACACCAAGATACAGACGACGCATATACATAATACGTCCCATTATACTCGCTACCACGTTATATTCTTACGTATCGTCGGATTTTTATTCTTCGTTCGTATTCTTCTGCGATAACCTTGAACGAGTCACACCACCTTTGATATCGTACGAAGCAACTATGATGTAGTAGTACACTGCTGGACTATCAGGACAGTCGCGAACGTCCAACGTAAATCGGACTGCTTTCCACTAATTTTATCTCCTAGTTATTCTATACATAAGGAAATCGGTACATTATTAGTAGTTTTCCGTATATTTGAAATTACAAATGTTAATGAATTCCGTGGTTCGTTTATGTCAATATATTAATTCATGGTAGTATCGATAAGATCTTTGACTTCGTTTATTTCACGATTAATTTTATCAGCCTACTATCCAGGAAAAGATAGACGTAAACCATGTGTTTTCAGTTTACATCATTATATAAAGACTGTGTAAAAACTTGCATTATTATTCCAGCATGATGCTATTTATATTGCTTCGTCCATTTCTGTATTGTTCAATTAAATTTCTTTTCGCTGAAATGATGAAATTTCGTAATTCCATGTTTCAGTCTTATAGCATACGTGATTCTTCTTGCCTTGCATAGAATCTGATCTTGTTACGATTTTACGTTAAACGTTCATTGGAGACGTTACGTATCCTGTTTATTGGCTAAAACAAAAGCAAAATTGAAACATAAGAATTCGAAGATCGTAACATCGTTAAGCAGCTCTTCAGCTTCCATAGCTTTCTCCATGTAGAAACTTAACCAGAAGACGAACCCTTCGTGAGATTCGCAGGTATCGACCGTGAGGGATTTGGACAGGTACTTGATGGTTTCACAGTGAAAATATTTCCATCTTCGGCAGTAAAGGACCGTAAAGCCTTAAACGTCCAGAGTTTTGACAGGAAAAAGGACCTCCGAAAAGGTTTTTAGTCCTAATTAAGTAGGCGATCTTTACGACTCGTCGCCATTTATCCTTTGTGACCTACCAATATCGTTTTTGTATCTTAACTGCGTCTAGACCAATATCATCACCAATTTATCCTATTCCAACACAACAAATCTTCGTAAGGTTGCAGTACACGTTTCATACCTGCGTCTCTAAAACGGAATAGTAATTATTTTACGAACTTACAATTGATCGCAAAAAAATCAGTGTAACGCGTATCTTGCATTTGATACTTGAAATTTTCGAATTAACAATCGTAATTGCGTTTCGTCGATCAATAGAGCCTTAGTCACTGTATCAAAGTCGTAAGGGGAAATTAAAGTTCACAGTAATATGTTAATAAATTTTACGTCTGTGGAATATTTCTAGAGATTAAGATTATTTTAATTTCTCGGATTTCCTTCAGGAGCAAAAGCCACAGAACTTTTTGATCGACCTAATGACAAAACAAGAACAATGAAATACCCAAGCTACGCGGAATAGCATAAAATCGCTTTAGGTGTATTCCAAATAAGTTCGAAAATAATATCGTATGATTAAAAATAAAGCGAGAGAAGCCTACGATGTTCTATACGTGGATAACGAGCAGGAATTACAAAAAGCAACTTTAAGAGATCCGCGCAAGTAACGAGAGAACGAACCTGAGCGCATCAGAATGCAATAGTAATTACAGCCGCAGCCCTCCGGCGCTGATGGAAGTAGTTGGAAAATACAAGTGCAAAACAATTTAAATATCTTCGTGCAAATTCAAAAGATAATAATTTATATACTGGCAAATACCCAGAGATACGTGCTTTCACCTTTCTATAAATAATTCACGGCGAGTATAATACAAACAGCAAAGGCTTTTCTTATCTTAAAAACAGTACATTTTCGGATCGATTCAATTATAAGATTCTTTTTTCGAACAAAGAGATGTACAGAAAATTGAATGTCTTCATCTTAGAAAAGCTACATTTAAATACATCTTTACCATCCTATGCTACTATTTCTTTGAACGTTCATTTACCGTTGATCTATACACGTTAAGGATATGACATGAAACATATAAAGAATAAAACAAGCACGAACGTGTATTTACACGTAGAAAAATAACGTCGTTTGTGCATATAAACGAAGTGAAAATGTATGGGAACAAAAAGTTTCTACGGAAGGCTTGACTCACGCGAGACAGCTCTGATAAAAAAAAAAAAAAAGAAAAAAGAAAGAAAGAAAAAAGAACGACGACGAATTACCATATTCTGCTAATTTCCGTCAATAGAACCAAATGTAATCGCCTAACGAAACATCGAACAAATAATGAAACGCATCTATCCTTTGATACGCCGGTCTCTCTCAACGTTTCGCAACGACACAAAGTTAGACAAGCGCTTAGACACCGGTCATCGAGGAATTATAAAAGTCCAGGTCGACCTTTGACCGTGATCGACGGACTTGGTGTTGCATATCTTTATACAAGGATTTGCCAGGCCGAGAGGAGCGGTAGCGCGTTATTTACTATGCCACTTGGATATTTGCTTAGAACCTTGAACGGCGAAGAAGAACCCTCGAAGTATCCTTGGACTTTCCATAATATTTACACGCAACATCGAGTTACGATTGGAGAGAGGAAAGAAAGCGCGTCTTCAAGTAGAAATAGAGACGGAGAATCGAGATGGAGATCGAGATGGAGATGAAGCAAGATAAAGGAACAGAAAAGAACCGAGATCGTGAGAGAGGGCGATCCGAGAGCCACGGCCTGAAAGATAGTGGCGAGTATGTTGGATCGCGAGCGAGCAGAGTCGTAAGACGAAATTAATAAGAGAAACGAGGTATGTAATATGGAAATGAGAAGCTGAAGGAAAGAGGGAGACCGACCGAGGCATTAGGATGCACTTGTGGCGATACTTGAAGGACTTGGCGCGAGCCTGCCGCGGTAACCCATGCCAGTGTGCATTAATCTGATGACTATCTGAATGAATCATAATTAATATCTTGGCCCATTAGCCATGAGAGTATACCGCCGACCATAAGTAATGCGCATGCTTTCTCTGCGTATCTTTAATTACTTGTATTTTGTCGATAGTATACTTCGCGTCGAGATTATTGTATTCGGTTAACTATCGCCCACTTTGCCCTCGTTCCATCTGCTACATACTTTTCGGTTACTCTTTAACGAGCGATAAAATTGTCGACAGCGGGCGGAACAGTGATTTTTACTTACTTTGAAATTTAGATTTTTCATATTAATAAATGGAATAAGTACATTAGATATAAAGAATGTTCAGCCTACCTCTGAGTTATAGATATCTTTATCGTATAAGCTGTTTACACAAGCTTTTTAAAGCCATGTTAAAAAAAACAAATTGAAGTACACATAGAACGTGATAACATTCTTTCTAGAACTCAAACAGATTTTCGATAAAGTCGATCTGTTGTAGATAGTCTGACCAATTTGACATTGAATGTTGAAGAAGTTTTTGGTAGTAAAGAATACCTTTTGGACGTTGATAACAATTCGATGTTCCTTTAACGTGGACAAATTTATGAAATAGATGTTTCGTTTCGTGATTAATCGAGAAACCATGATGATGTGATTAGCACGTATTCGGCGATAAAGTCAAATACTTGTATGAAAAACTTCGCAACTTTTTCATCAAACCGGGATAAAAATCTACATATGTTTCATACATTACGTTTCGATTCTTTTTTTCTCCGCTTTTTTTTGTCTTGCAGCGCAAGCAAACGTTTTCCCACTTAAATTACAGTTCATTTATTTAAATTATATTCAATTTGGCGATAAATGGTACAAGTTTTTGTAAACTGTAAACGACATATTCGAGAAACGTTATGGCAGTTTCGATATGACGAAACCAAGCGTCTTCGTTTCCACGTGTTTACCATTTTTACGAGTATACTCGTCATATTGCACATTATCTTCTCATCTGAATTTCTTACAAAGTCAACTGTTCGCTTTAACCATACCAGATAGGCTATAAAACCTACAAAACGATTTCGACTTTTTTTACGCTTATCCACGCGATGTACGCTTACTAAATGTTACGAAGATTGCAGTCTCGTAAGATTGTTCTCTTCGTTTCATCTTTTTTTTTTTTTTTTTTGTCTCGTCGAGTATCGATGATTTTTGATCTTCTAAAAACTCCTTGCATCGAGCGTACTTTTAACACGTAGTTTTTGCCAGCTGCATTTGGCAAAGGGTTAGTACAAAATTGTCAATCTTTTTGTTCCAACTGGAAAAATTCGCTCGCGACAAATCCATTACGAGAAAATTATTTCCACGTCTTTCGCATGAGACGCGACCATCTGATCATTTTATAAGGAAAGTCCAGTTTTTAGCGCGTTTTCAAGGTACGTGAGTCTATATACTCTTGTACAACGATCAAGCAATTTTCACCAAGAACCAAGAAACGCGACGGGGCGTCACAGTCCGTTCCGTTCGTCAGAGATTCCAAACAGCTGCTGGACTTATGCACTGTGAAATACATAATGCGTCGCGGTATGAGCTATCTAAGATGTGTGAAACGAATTTACCTCTTTGTGCAATCATCAAGCTCCTCCGTAAGTCTAAAGAGTAAAGATAATTCCATGCTTGATAGTCGTAGAAATGCGAATATAATTAATACAATTTCGATCCTCGAATTATCCTGCGAATAAACGTACAGCAATTTAGGATTTTAGATCGAAAGGAAGCAATTTTGCAAAGTGTTATTCACTTCTCTATTTTTTAATCGTTCTCGTGGTTTCTCAATATGTCGAAATTATAAGTTTTCTTTTTTTTTTTTTTTTTTTTTTTTTTGTTGGTAAAAATTACATTATCTTACAAGTCGAGTTTCAAGACGTCGAAACAAATTTAAAACCAAAAAAGACGGCCGTGCTGTGATTGATTGTGTTAACCACGTTGAATCAGAACATCAAATCGAGAAGGAGCGTGGAAACGTAGAATATTGTACGAATAGAAAGATTATTTATTCGAAGGAGATTCAATGCCCCGGTTAATGTTATTAATTATACTTAGTGAATTACGATACTGAATTCGAAACGCAAAAGTAAAAGAAAAAGGTACAGATTTATAGGCTGCTGTAAGAAATGTATTTATTTTAAAACAATGCAATGCTCTCTTAACCATATAGAGTTAGAATATCATCGAATTCTACTCCATTTCATAGTTCTTGTGCAACTTATCACGATTATTTGCAATTTTATGTAATAAAGCTCGTAGGTGTATATCAGATTGATTTTCAGTAAATCGATAACAAACGAATTTAACGCGTTCGTACGTAACGAACGTAAACAATTCTGAATAAGTAAGACGAAACGACGAATATGAGAGACAAAATATTTTTTTATAGGCTGTAAAGTGCGAGGGATTGAATCGCTATCCCTCAATATTTTGATTCACAACTTTCGTGACAGAAACGAGCTTTACTGGCAGTCACGTACGAAAACATGAACGATGTGGCACGTTAAAAAAGTAGGTAAGCGATCAAGGATCGAAGGGACGCGGACGTTAGGGTAAACGATGCTGGCAGGTATCAAATACCTGCTTGATCGCTGTCGTGCCTTTCAATCTGAATCAATTGCATTAACAGGAATGCACAGGAGTACGTGAGACTACAAAGCGAAGTTACGAATAAATCAAAATCGATTCTCTTTCGCCTACGTAAACGAAATTTTCGATAACATTGATAAAAGAAAAAAAAAACATTATACAACTTTAATGAGCGACTTCGACGAAATGTTTCGAGAGAAGACCAAAAAGGGCTTCAGCTTTTAATTGATAAATTAAAATATCTTTATCATTGAAATATTCGTTACATGTATCGAGTTGTTAAAATATCATTGTCCGGAACATCTTGAAAGATGGTTAAGTAGCCGGCGTACGAACGTGTTATATTTTCGAGTGTGCAAGATTATACATTTTGCGAATAAGTACGATCATTTTCTCATTCAATTAGTTCGCAGAAAGGATTAAAAGCGTAAAGATAGGAATTTATAAAAAAAAAAAAGAGAGGAAAAAGAGAGAGGAATAGAAAACAGATTTAAGAAGACGAAGGAAGGAGGAAGAGAGAGCTCGGAAGAAACTAGCGAGTCCTCGACAGCGCGTTTCAAACATCTGTTCGCTCGCAGATCTCTTTCCTCACAGTCTCGCAGATTCATATGGCTTGTGACGGAATCTCCTATACGCGAAGCAAGATCGTGCACCTCGCTTCTAGATATGCGTATGTACACGTATGGTACTTACGCGAATATATATAGTATAGTATATGTGTATTATGTTGATACATAAATCACGAGCAGCAGTAGTCTAGTGGAGAAACGCATACAATATTCGAAGATAATATTTGGCATTTGCACGTGTATATTCAAAAATTTAGCTCGATGTCGTGAAATTTTTGAAACGTTCAAAGACCAACAGTTCGAAAGGTACAGTTAAGTAACAATAGTGTCTGGAAGTTCTAATGTCTCCATTTATCGTCTGCATAATTTATTCTCTGCACTAGAGTGCAAAGAAGTAACGCGACGTACAAACTATTCGGGTTAAACGTTTTTTGCATAATGTATTCGATATGCGATAAAAGGAGGAAATGAGAAAAATCTTAGATATTTTTATACCCCAAGTAAAGTGCGAAGAATTAGTAATAGGATATTTGGAACGAATATAAACATTGAAATATCCTCAGCAAAATGTTACAAAAAGATTGGCGATACTCGATATTCTTAGAACTCGGTGAACACATTCTCATTTTCCCTATAACATAAATGCCCCAAACAGTAACCGAAGAACGGGCAAATTTTTATATCTGTTGCAACGGAAGAGCGGTGATCCAAAAATCAGAACCGTAACCGAACGTTACGGTAAACGCATGAAATAGATGATAAAATGATTTGCTGAAGGTGCAACAACCGCGCGACGATAGAAATAGCACCGATCTCCGAAAACCGGGTGCCAGAAAGACCATGAGAAATTGTTTAAGCACGGTGAACTGGCCACTGGTGTGCGCGTGTCAAATTCTCAGCGGCGTTCTTGGAAACGGTATAAACGCGTGTAGAAGGTTCTCTTTTTTTTTTTTCTTTTTTCTTTTTCTCTCCCCGTAGCGGCTCAATCATGAGCGTTGCATCGAAACAGAACGAGCGTAAAGCTGCGGCCATTAGAAAACCCGCGCGCCTCCGTACAGGACAAATCGTCGCGGAACAAACGTCTCGTCCTACATTTCGCGGCCTACAGCCGACAGATGCGCTGACAAGCGAGAATCACCTTAAAGGCGTCGCGCTCGACAGATTGCACCGGCGACTGATTGATGCGGCCGAACAACAATCGCGCCGGATCCGCGCTACGCCAGCTTCCCTATTCATCTTCTTCTTGCGGCCCGATGCATTAGCGACAATACCAACGTGCATTAAGCGCCACTGGCCACTACTGTACTTACGCGCAACTCGCCGCGCCAAGCTCTTTCCTGCTGTTCCTGCCATGCCGTTCCGTTGCCCTGGCGAACTTCTCGCCGACGTTTTACTACGCGTTCCTTTACCATTTTAACACTCGCTGTGTTACTTGAGATTTATGGAGCCAAGAGCGAGTCTTGTATTAATGTTACGTGTGTTGTTAGAGGGAAGATAGCGGTGTTAATAACTCATAGATTCTTTCGACGACGAAACGTAAGAGAGAAGAAAACGTATTAACGTGTTCATTGAATATATTTTTGATACGAGAAATATCGCGTTTCTACGATACGCTCGACGATATCGGCTTGGATAAGGCAGATAAATTAACTGTCGTTCAGTGGAGACTAGGTCATTTTGTAAGCAACCAGCTTACATATGTCTTTTTATCTCTGCGTGATAATGTTTATTGAAAAAAACGAAAAATAGAATCTATTCTATTTGAATCCTTCATACGGTGAACTCTCGGTCGCTAAGGTCGCTTACTTTAACGTTTCTGCTTAAACGCCTAATCATATCTTTGATGCACGTGTATTTATTTAAAGAGGTATCGAAATTATTCAATTCGAAGATATTTCATTGTATAATTCGTTCAATGCACGGCCAATTCATTTATTGAGTTATGATCGCATGGAACGTGACTATGAAATTGTTCTTCTTATCGTATCGAAACATCATTCTTTGAATAAAAATTTTTCTTGCTCGTAATTTCCATACTTGACGCATGGTTTGACATTCGATCATGATCCGTGTGCGTTCTTACACAGCCGGAAAGATACATTTGACACGTGGTATACCAAAGTCATTAATATCTTGCCCGTCCTTACGTGTGGCCAACACCTACGCGATCAGCAGGGTTTCTATCTTGCTAGAATCCGAACATCCACCGATTTGAGATTTGACAGGTTCGATAGCCGCGGAATTTTGTAGACGTGACAGTGGATTGATACATGAATCAATGACAACACGATATAAAGAGAGCGTAATTCTTACGGTATATAGATTTTATTTCATATAAATGTAATTATTGAAATAAAATGTGTTCACGCATGTTCAGGTATACCGTGTTATTACAACAACTGTTTTCAACATCTTCGATTGCTTTTATATCGTCGTAAAGATTAAATATAGCATTTGACGCTTCGATAAAAGAAAAGTTTCTTAAACGTGAACGATTTATGAGAAGCTATATATTTTACTGGAAAATTTAAATCCTGAAATAATCCTGAAATATTTGAAACGTGTAAGATATTTGGAGAAAAAATTAAAGTTTGATGTTTCTTTTACTGGTTCCTCTTCTAACTGGCATTCGCGTGAAATATATAGAGTATATAAAAGACTGCGAGTCCTTTTAAAACCGTATTTCCATTCCCCGTCCTCAAGATGGTCAATATAACTTCATCGGGTCACTTCCCATCCAGTTTCACATGCTTTAACCAAGTCCAGATATTTGCAATTTCAACGAGGTGGAAACACCCTGAAGGCGTAAATCAGCCGCGATACCTCAATGCTTAGGAATCTTCGGAGGTCAAACATTTCAAGATTTGTATTTTTGATGTTATTTTCGAGTAGCGCATCTGGTTTATACTCGATCTATTCTTTCTATTATTGCACTGAACGTGGGTGGTTCGCGTTGCATTGTTTGAAAATATCAGAAAATCCTTTTCGAAGATTGTATCTGTTTTTCTTTTTAGCGTGTACAATTTTTTGAAGAGTAGCAGATTTCTTTCGAACAGAAAAATAAAACATTGCAATATACATAGTATTTTTAACGTTTGATACAATTATTAATGCTTGTTAGAATATATGAAGATGGAAAATGTGTTAATTTGTAATTTGTATGCTTTAGGGTCGCATGCCATTCATGCGTGCAATGAGTATGGAACAACGATGGCAAGATCTAGCATCTCTTTTATCGCTACCGGGTGCACCAGATCACTTTGCACATCCAGCACATCCTGGATACCCAGGGCACGGTATAAGCCACAGTCATTATGAAGCACAACGTAATGTATTGCTTCACAATGCTACTTTGGCTCCACCGGTGGGTGNTATATATATATATATATATATATATATATATATATATATATATATATATATATATATATATATTTATATAATTTCTAAATGGCTTTTAAGCATACCAAAAATAGGTCATTTTATACATAACTTAATTCATATATTTAGAAAGATTAAATAAATGTCGTATCTTAAAATATGTGCAAAACTCTTTACAAATCTATAATTATCAAACGAAATAAATACGACAAATTATGGTCATATGTCAACTTATTAGGAAATTACCACTTGTATCATATTCTTCTAGACGATAATTTTTTGATCTTGAAGAAATGGGATAATATTTCGTCTTTTACAAAATCTTATTTTTCAGTTAAAGGAAGCCAAATCGATATAAATGCAAACATTTGTATTAAAAATGATTCATTAGTAGGTTTCCTGAAATATTGTAACATGAAATGCATGATTTCTATAGGGTACCTAATTCTCACATCTTTATTTGATCAATCTTTACATATAGTTTTAAACAGACACTATCTAAATGATACTGGACATCTTTTTAAATGTTATAATGTTATAATATGTTAATATATTCTTATATATTCTAAAATGACATTCATATATATTCTGTTAGTACAAGTATGAGAATCAACTAATAGTATTATTATATTGTTACTACTCTTAATATAATAAAAAGTGCAAGATAGAAAAACAAATGTTAATAAGTACCTAATCTTTTGGAACTAAAATACTAATTGCCACAGGTGGGTCATCAAATCTGGGTTCGGCCGTAGCAACGTCAATGAATTTAACAAACAGTAGCGAACCAATGGGCGCTGAAAGTGGAGCAGCTTATAAATCCGAACCGGCGGATATGATGTACTACCATACACCAACATCCGATTCGATCAATCAAACCACCGATGGTTTTCTTTCATCTCTCCTTAATGATGAGGATTTACATCTGATGGATATGGCGATGAATGATGGTATGTACAAAATTTATTTTTTAAATTAGTAATGAAGTACATACGTACGTAATAATTTATATTAACTCATTCACTACTGATCGAATTTTCATCCCCTATAATGCTGTAAATTAATATGAATCTTTTTAATTTATAAAATTCTATAAAATGTAAATAAAATAAAAATATCTCTTTTTATATAAAGACATATACATTTATATGTTATATGTTATTATTTTACGCGAACTAATATGAAAATTTCTTTCCAATAATAACAATAATAGTAATTTCTAATTTGTTTTCCATATATAAGTTAAGACCATATACATATATGGTAAAAATATATGTTAATTTGGATTCGAAATTTATGTAGTAAATATATTTTTGAAAAAAACGATTAAAAAAGTATTCAAAATAAGGTATGTGGTCATTGCACTTTTTATTATAAAAAAGAAACATACAAAACACTTAACATAATATTTAGGGTAACATTTCATAAAAATAAAATATTTCTAAGTGCTTATCATGAGCTTATTATTTTTTTCTTAAAAACTAATATTTGTACGATCAATACAGTTAATAAACTGTATCTAACAATACCCTTGGAACGTCATCTCACAAATTGCATATCATATCAATTAGGACATCAATGAAAAGTAACATTATATTATCTCATACATAACTTAAAATTCTAAAGAGGTACATAATCCAGTCTGGTTCATTTCAGTCAAACATCAGTCACGGTTTAGTTAGATAAAAGACATACTTACTATCGCTTGTTAATCTTCTTTAACAAATAATATTAAACATGTTAAGCTTTAATGAATAGAAAATTCTTTGTACCTCTGACTTATGGAATAAAGAAACAAAGTATACTACCTTATTCCTAACAATAATACCAAAAAGTATGTAAATAAAAAAAAGCAAACTTTTCTACCACACCTCATCTGGCTCGGCCGTCACGCAAGGTGAAAACGCTTCTTCGGTATATTCGTCTCCGCCAATTTGGTTTTCGAACTGTACAAAAAGAAATATACATTATTATTCATTTTTTAAATACTACAGCATATTTATCATATAAAATACAAATTATATATACAATTATAGTATGATAATGAAGACATAATTAAAAGTTACACACCCCTCTAACATCTGCACCTCCGAATTTGTTCGTGCCTCTTCCTGGCATAAAGTTTCTGCTCGCGTTTCCACCCATCAACCAATCTGGAACAGTTTGTCCTGCTTGTTTCAATATCTTGATAAGATCGCCACGTAGTGGTGCATCATCATCAGGTTCGAAAAAGGAAGTCGCTCTTCCTCGGTTTCCTACGCGACCGGTTCTCCCAATTCGATGAACATATTCGTCGATTCCCTTTGGTAAATCGTAGTTTATAACGTGTGCTACGTTCTTTATGTCTAAACCTCTAGCGGCAACTGCCGTGGCTACCAAAATGGACATCTTCCCACTTTTAAAATCAGCTAACGCTTCTTCCCTTTGTCTCTGTAATCTGTCGCCATGAATACTGGTAGTAGGATAACTACTCTCGGATAAGAAGACTGCAATAAAATCTGCCTTCTTCTTCATTTCAACAAACACCAAAGTACCTTGTAAAGTACCAGCATCGTTTTCTCTTTCTAAAATTTCTTTAAGTAAGTCTTTCTTCTTACCCCTGGCAACTTCATAAAAATTTTGTTCTACATCTGAACAAGCTCCACCTACGATACCAACTGCGACAAATAAATAATTGTTTAGAAATCTTTTTGCCAGAAGTTGTACTTCATCAGGGAAAGTGGCAGAAAACATTAACGTTTGCCTTTCATTCGAGATCATGGTCTCATGATCTACAATCTTTTCAACACTAGGTAAAAATCCCATGTCCAACATACGATCAGCTTCATCCAACACAAGAAACTGTAGGGAAGAAAACTTAATTCTTCCTCTTTCTACGAAATCTAATAACCTTCCAGGTGTTGCTACAAGTATATGACAACCTGAAGAAAGCTTTCCCCCTTGATGAACAACAGATGTTCCACCATATGCAACTACAGTCTTTAAAATTGAACTGTGTGAAAACTTAACAATCTCCTGCCATATTTGTATAGTAAGTTCTCGAGTAGGTGATACAATAATAGCTTGCGGTTCACAATGTGACGTAGATATCACTAGATCAACAGATCTTTCTAATAACATATTTATAATGGGAATTGCAAATGCAGCAGTTTTTCCTGAACCTGTTTGTGCACAAGCCATTAAATCTCGACCACTCATTATAATTGGAAGGGAATGCTTCTGTACTGGAGTAGGTTTCGTGTATCCTGATTTTCTTATATTTTGTAAAACAATGGTTCTAAGGCCAATTGCTTCAAAATTTTCTATCGGCTGAGGTACATTCTCTCCGGTTACATTAACACCAATAAAGTCATACTTATTAAAATTTATGCCCATTTCAACACCACTTTCGAATAGGGTTTTTTCATCATTGGGTAAGTCTGGTGGAATGTACCGTTCTCTAGGTCTCTGTGGTTCTTCTGTACTATCATTGCCTTGTCCACCAAATGTTCTTTTTGGTCTACCATCTCGGTCATTCTGATTACCACTATCATCATCATCATCATCATCATCGTCGTCATCATAATTATCATTTCTTCTGTAATCGTTATTATGATCATTATTTTCATCCCTATTTCTAAATCCTCCTCTTCCTCGACTGGCCCCCCTTCCTCTTCCTTCTCCTCCTCCTCTGCCTCTGCCTCTGCCTCTGCCTCTGCCTCTACTTCTACTTCTTCCTTCTCCTTCTCCTTCTCCTTCTCCTCCTCTTTCGACTTTATTAACTGCTTGGTAATCATTATCATTACTATCGTATTGCCAAAATTTGTCATCATTAGATTGCTTCTTATTGGTATTTTTTGAGTCTATAGAGCCCCAACCATCATCAATATTATTATTGTCTTGTGGTATAAAGCCTCGTCCTTTTCCATAACTATGTCCACAATTGTTATACTAATTTAAAAATTAACAACAATCATTTTTATTATCATAAATTGTCCCAATACTAAAACTTTAATACTTACAGAAGCTTGTTCTTCAGTGGACCATTCATAAGCCATTGTATTCTATAACAAATTTTATTTTTATTTTACAATAAAAATGAAAAAAGTCTATACAATAAACAACAATAATCTAATTCACAAAGCAATAATTAAAAGATAACATTCCAATTTGAAATAGGGCACTTTGAAAATGTTATAAACAAAATCTAAATGATAAATATTGTTCATATGTATACATATATTTAGAAAATTACTATTAATATTTATTATACTATTTATTTTTATTTCGAAAACATTCCAAAATACTTTCTGTTAAAATCGGTTTACAAGGGCATCAGTTTAAATTAGTAATTCGTGAAAACAGAGATCGATACAAACTGTAAGATATATCTCTCACAATATAAACATCAATCATGACACAGAACTCTAAAAGAAATGTTACAAAACAGAACAGTCCGCTTTTTTTTCTTTGACTTAATAATCTCCCTTTGTACTATGGCTTTATTTGTATGCGTTGAAATGCAAAATATATATTTGTAAAAGTATGAGCTGTTAATTATATACTAATTATAATATTGATCTCTACTTCGCCCGAAAGTGTTTTATTTAAGCACATATAAATGACAATCAATACTAATTAAATATATTGTTTTTTAGCTCATATCGGTAAAAGAAAACGTGATTACCGGCAAAAATGGCTGATCACTATTAACCATGAACAAAGTTAGTCTAGTTTAACGATACTTACACGTCTTGATTGTTAACAAAAGAATAAAAGTGAAAATCTTTCAGTTAAGAGGGTCGTACGTCGTACAGTTTAATATAATAGATCGTTTTCCTTCTGAACTACCAAAAGACGAATGACGCCACCCAACCGTAAGAGCAGAAATGCTGACAGTATTCGACCGTTGCCAGTACGAACAAAGAGCTGACAGAGCAGCCAACTTAAAGGAAAATGATTCTCGCGAATAAACTATCGAGTTTTCAGGCAGTGCGCATGCGCTATCCACACTGCATTTAACTTGCTCAACATCGTAGTAAGTCATTCACGAACCTGTACCTTTCTCAAATTTACACATGTCCACTTCAAATACAAATAATAAATTATTAAAATAATAATTTGTTGGAAATGGTATATTTTTATTAGAAATTTCTTAGAAGAATAATTTATGAATGGAAAATTTAACGTAAACAGTTTTTTAAACAAAGGTAACATAATTTTCGTACAAATGAATGATACGATACTTTATAATAATTTTGGAAATCTAAAATGATGTTAATATTTGTATGGTAATAATTGTATTTAATAATTGTATGGTAGTAAACATCTTTGATTTTCATAAAATTATTTCAAAGTTGTATTTTAGTAGTATTTGCTTCTTTATTTCCTGAGATATTTTACAATGTATGTTAAGTATTTACATATTTGATGATATTCTAGTACCAAAATTGTATTACTTATTACTACAGCAAAGATAAAAAAGCATATTATTTATTACGGAATCTTTTAAGCCAGTGAAAGGGAAATATCTATCTAAAAATCAGTTACTTATATTTAGAAATCATACGAAAACACCTGCTAGAGTCGCTTTAGATAAAAGGCCAATAATATTCAAGGTCAAGTTTTCTCTTTATACAATGTGGTTGCAATTTCCTGTCGATTAACTTTGTATATAGATATCTTCAGAGAACGTTAAGTTTACAATAGCCGCAAATGATTACAGAATCATAATTATAAATGTTTATATACCAAATGTGTCATCATTTCTTTCACTCAAGTTTAAAAATATATTCTTTATATAACATTAACATTGCGCACATTCTAGAATAACTTCTATCTTAATTAACAATTTCTATAAACTTGATTACTATGTCTATATTATAATAAAACAAATTATTTAAAACGAAATGTATATAAAAATATTACATGTACATTAAAAGATAAAGAAAAACATTTCTAGAAATATCGATATATATATATATATATATAGTACACTTTCAGTGCCGGTTGATGGTATTTTTTTGTCGCCTAATAAAACTTTAAATAATAAATAAAAATTGTATATTATCACTAAATAGCTGCTATTTTACTGTTCGTTCAAATTTCTATTGATTTTATTTTCGTAATTTTTATATGGTATCAGAAAGATAACTATTTAATGGAAGCTACCTTTCTAGTTTGCTCTGATGATTTATTGTTAGTTAAATCATTATCGTTATATTTTTATTTATACTTAAAACTGTAAGTTGAACGTTGATTCTTATATAACACTTTCATGTAACAATGTTACTTCTTCGTGAACATTTGCAGAAATACTGTACTTTAATGTTTACAAATTTACAGGCTTAAAGATAATATCACAACATAATAGATAAGATCGCAACATCTTTCTAGTAGAATTTTGCCTTTTTCACAACATTTCAGGAAAGGAATATCTACATACTTGAGAAAGCAAACAAATGTATAATGATTTTTAACATTAATAATGTTATAAATTGATTATCGGAATAAATAAAAAATAAAATAAAAGTATTTTTTTTAGACGCATTTGAATAATATTAAAATTCATAACTTTTCATGAGCCATTATGAATTATTCGTCTAAAATAATTTTTTACAATTCCATCGCTGAAAGAATTCGTTGCTAAACCCTTATTTATATTTTAGACGAATGTTCTCTTTTCATCTTTAATCACTAATAATATATAACTGTAATGTGTATGCTCTTGTATTCTCATCTTTACTGTAAAAACAGTTAGACTTATATACATAAATAAAATAATTAAAAGCAGTAATATATATGGTTGATGCACTAAGCTTACTATATGAGCATAAAATTATGAAAATTCAATTAGAAAGTAAAATAAAAAATTATTTCCATTATTTACTTGTAAATACAATAACGAACTTTATTGATCATTTTAGTATTTTAATATAATATATTAATATTCATTAGATCAACACTAACTATTATTTAAAATTTCATTACACAGCGCGAAACATTAGAAATAGACATCTTATTTTAAACCTGTGAAGGCTGATGTATAAAGAATGATTTTTCTATTTTTTCAATGCTACAAAATATCCAATGGAAAATATACATTCTATTTTATTTTAACTTGTTAAATCTAACATTTATGTTAAATTATCGAATCCTAAACATCTTTTAAATTTTAATTGCATTACTAGGACGTAATTAGAGAAATATAATTTCAGTGTAAAGTTTTACCTTCTAACTAATACAACGAGCACATACTTTACTTTGAACATTTTGAGTATCTTTCGCATATCATATGTAGCCTATACGATTTTACTTCTTCGAATTTCTCATAAATACGTAAATATCGGCAGTCTACTAATTACATTATAGCAAAATCGAGAGCATTTTGGAAATTAACGTCATTGATGCAGCAAAACCGCGATCACATTTCTGTTATGAATCTGCTTGTCTCAGATCATGCAATTCATCATAAGGATGCATACACGTTAATCCGTACAGCAAGATAAAAGTGCTAAGCGCGGCACACATGTATCAATGATAATGAATAAGACAAAGTAATGTGTGAAAGAAAAAAGAATAGCAGATGTACCATAATAACAGCTGTAGGACTAGTTTTCAGTACGTACAATTATGTATGTATTGTAGTTTCCAAACATTCGGTTTATTGAACGAAACCTCAAGATACAGTGATTCTTATTAAATAATATTCGGATACCACGGTGTTCAAGAGATTATTGCTTTATTTATTTATTTATGACAGCGTTAGGATCGATTGCTTTTTAATATACTACAATATTTATTTTAATTGGTAAAAACGTACATCTTATTTATTTAATTCGTGCAGTTTTTTGCATAATAATCGATGAACTGAATACTGATGAAGCTTAACACAAATTGCTACTTCTAATGTATTTCGATCAGGATAATTACGCATTTCAGTAAGATTACGCATTAGAAAAGATGCTTGAAGATAAGATTATTAAAAAAGGTATAAGTGATTTAAAAAGAAAATTGAAGTGGATAAACTTGATAAATTATACATTGCTTTCTTATAATTAAGAGATATCTTATATATAGAAACCTAAATACCGAGAAAACACGTTTGTTCTAAAAATAGTAATATGTATCTATGTACATTGGTATAAAAACAAAAGATCTGTTAATTCCTATTATGTTACCTGTTTTCTATAAGTATCTGTTCATACATTAAGAATCGAATTCTTGTTTAGCTTTCGAGAGAAATTATTTCTTATTAATTATCTACAATAGAAACACATTTCTCGGATAATTTTTTGAAGGAAACATAAAGCATTAATATTTAAGATCGGTTTTTCCGAAAACAAACACACTTATACTTTAGTTAATTCATGAAATACTAGAGTACAATACTTCCTATGCGTAACGATATAAACTGGATTAAATTCAACTAACTTAAATTAAATAAAGAAATACTTGTGATCGTAAGAGCTTTGATATTTTTTTGATTATGTATTGCAAACACTGACTGATGTAAATTAGCCTGCGATTAATTGTTAAAGATGTATGAGACATTATGAAGGAGGAGAGGGGATTAAAGTTCGTAATAATTAAAAATGAAAATTAGAAATAATTATTATAAACGGCAACAAGTACATAAACAATAGTAAATACAAAAACACGTATAGGGTTTTAAATATATGTGTTCTTTGAAAATCAATTGTTCTTTGTAACAACGAAGTAACCATCCTTATACCCAAATGGCACACAGTTGACTCTTGCGTGTTCTTTGCGTCCTTGAATAGTAGTAAAATAAACTTCGAAACCATTTGCCTACCTTTTTGATGTGCGCAAAGAACGTAAATGCAATAGTGTTGTAAACTTCCAATTCTTCACCGGACCAGATGTAGAAAAGTGCGTTTAGTGTTGAAATTTGCTGTAAAGCATTCTTAGAAACGATTATTTAAAAGCTAGAAATAGATACCTTATTATAAAGAATATAATAGAGAATTAATAATTAAAGAAAAAATCAATAAAATTAGTAATTTACAAACTTTCCTAAAGATAGTTCATGACAATAAATCACATCGCTGAATATTAATTATTTATAATATATATATAATGTTTAAATCTCTGAAATTCGTATGCTTTTAACGAATGCTCACCAAAAATAATCAAAACTCTTTCGAATCGTTTCCAAATTATTTATTGCGTGAATTTTTTAAAATGCAACAAAAACGTAGCAAAGATTTTACGACGAAGGTAAATAGACGTTCATCTTTTCTTATTAAGTTCCACAAATATAATAAGCCTTAATAACTGAATGTGAAATCGTTTACACATCAATGAATAAAAGCGTGTTTATTGACTTGATTTAATAACAAAAACGACGATACTGATACAATAGTGATAAATATTCATATTTTCATGAATCAGCAACTTCTTATATAGTGCTAGTATATATATACGCTCGATATATTATACAACATTTTTTATAATAATATGCATAATATATCGAGGAAAGGTTTCTACATATACGCGAGTTAGAATATTTTCATGAACCACTACACGTGACACGCGATAGTACCATTGAAAAGGATATACGATACATATGGTCATGTTTAAAACAAACAAATGATATATCCTGATGGAATCTTCTTGTTTACATATTTCATGACTTTCTGGTATAGGTCTTATCGCTTAAGGCGACTTAATGGTGAGGCCATGAGAATGTATTATGTATGCGGATCGTTGAATTAGAAGTTAAAGAATCTGAAGATAAATAAACTCGAGAAGAAGTGACAAACTAGCTCTACGAGGTTCGGCACTTACAGCAGTTCTATCGCTTCGTATTAGCGTATTATCGTAATATTCTATTAAACGTAGCTGCAATAATTATAAGAAATAAAAAAATATCGCGATCTCATTTATGTCGGTAATTTGTAAATTGAAATGCATCGTGTGAGGAATGAACAGATATTCGGATACATACTGTGTACGTAATACTATGTGTAAAGATATTTTTCAACGATATATAGTAAAACGCATTTACTTCGGAGAGAGAGGAAAATATCGAAACGAGTCAAAAATATTCACACTATCGCACACATTCAGCAACCCATTAAGGATAATTATGACGCGCGTTATGTAAGCGTTCAAGCGAAAATGCAAACAGAAACGGTATCGTAGACGTATTAATGCATTGTACGTATACGGTATATGTACGAATGTTTACTCGAAACGTGATTTGCATGATTCGCCAGAACGATGAGTAACGGAGGAAGAAGGGGATAGAGCGATTATTGCCGCGGTAGAGCACGACAATCCTCTTCTGCTATCCATGGCTTAAAGCTAGGACTCGAACGAGTTTCGCGGACACGTACGCCTAGCTATTGCCACATGTGCATACGGGAACGCGGCTGTATTCGCATATGTGTGTCACAAGCCGGCAAGTGACTCATTCCCTTCTTTTGCCATTGCATCTCGTCAGCCGATCGTAATAATAGAACGAAATTGATTCACTCGCTTCACCGGTGATTCGTTTCGTAGCCAGATACTTACCCCGCGGATAGAATAAAGATATCGTTTATCTGCTATTTCTAATACGTCTTTTATTGTAAAACGATTCCTATATATACGCTCGCTTGAGCGAGATACTTTGGGCATGATAGAGAAACAATTGGGGCAGTTTAATAAAATTCAATTTGCTTTGACGCTCGAAGCAATTAGGAAGAGTTTCGGTTTATTGGGTTATTGGACTGTTCGAATTGTTTTAATAAATATGGCTTGTTTAGAGCATTTAAACAATGAAGATATATATACAAAAGCAATTGTGTTTTGTTAATATAGTAATTATCTAAATGATAAGCGTATCCGATAATGATTTTATTGCTTTGCAATTTCTTTATGAAAGCATTGAAAGATATGTATTTCTATTATTAATAATGAAACGAATTTTCTTTCAACAGAGATTATGGTTCCAAAGAAAATAGATCAAGCCTAGGAAATTGTAAACATTTTCTTGCCGTATAATAATTTTCTTATTACCCCAGAAACGCCATATTATACATTACATCTATCTTTGATTAATTATCTGATTAAGATGCCCTAGAATATTAATATCTATAAATGACACGCACTTATGCAAATGTCAAATCTGTAATCACGCGAATTGAATATCAAATAGAGTCACAGTTCCGTTACATGATTCAGTAAAATTTATTTTTATATACTGTAACAAGCAGTTGCTCAAGATAGAATGAAATCTAATGCGTAGCAATTTGATATTGTAAATAAATAAATAGCTATATAGTATTACGTGCTAATTTAAAATTTGCTCCCATAAATAGTTTCTCTATTTATTGATGTAACAATTGTAAATATTAATATCAATAGCTTAATTATAATTATAATTGAAATAATCATCTTTCGATCTTAATAGAACATTAATTTTGAATACACTATTTTCTTTTTTGGACATTGGCAAAAAGTGTGTCGAGAACTGTTAAAAAATATTTGAGACGTCAAGATCTCTGTTGAAAGATGTTTGTCATGAATTGGTAAAGAAGATCTTAATTGTAGAATATGAAACTATAATGTCTCGCGTGACATCATTCCAGTCCCAATTCTCAGAGATCTTTGTTTACTCGGAACAGCTCATTTATGCAGCGGTTGTCAAATTTATGCTAAGTTAGAAATTATACGTATCAAGAAGTGTATATGTACATTTTTCGATACTCAATTATCACAAATGTAAAATTAACTTGTTTGCAATCATTCGTATCAGTCTGCAACAAATATATAGTTAAATATTTTTTCTACTAAATTTATTATTAAATTTAATAGAAAACGACGTGGCGATATTTTTATATACTCAGTCAACGTCGAATGATAGAAATTAGTATGTTTATGCGTTAGTGATCTTTTGCAAAGAAGAATTATATTTTAGGATAATTTTGTTCAGGTAATTTATAGGTCATTTATAAATAACGGAGAGAATTATTTTGGATGGAACTATAAACATTATTTAATCACTAAGGAGAAAGATAATTTTTCCAATCATTTAATAGAGGGTAAATTCTTCGTTATCATTTTTCAATACTATTGTACTTGACCATATTGTCATAATTATAGTTTGACGATTTCAATTAACTGTAATGTAAATGGCTTTTATATAACAAAGAACTGACTTTGAAGCAAATGACTTTTATATAAAAATTGAACGCTGTTAATTTTATAAATTATCTTCATCGTGAATTTCGATAAATAGTGACAAATCCTTAAAAATTATGTCACGAAAATAATTTTATACTTTGTGCTTGCAACACAATTAGAAACCATATTTTCCTTGAACGCTTTAATCTTGCTCTCGTTAAAAATATCTTGATGTTGTCTTATTTTATCGTTAATTTCATTAACAAGATATCGCACAAAGGTAATGAAATCTAATGTTTATAATCTTCATTAGATAATATATGTAGACCGGACAATTGTGAACAAGAACGAACATGACTCTAATCATGGATTTACATCACAAAAACCTGAATAGGATAAATACATATATGTGTATATACGCATATTCTTATATTGGAAAGTTAAGCATATCTAGTTAATGATCCAGTATTAAGATAAGTCTTAATGAAAGTACAATTATTAAAAATACCGGATGTTTGATCGATAAATTTTAATGCTCATTTAATACTGTATTGAATTCATTTGCACAATTATTGTAGTTCCACGAGATTTAACTGTTTCATTAGTTGACTTCTTCTAAAGAACAAAGTACTCTACTTGCTATGTAGATACCTGACGTCTTACATACATGGTCTCTTTTTATTTTTAAATAAAAAATTGCACTCTAATTAGTTTTTCTATTATATAATATAATAACGTTCGAGATACTAATAATTTACCTTGCAAATCTTTTTTTTTTCTCCCGCTTTCGTTTTTCTCTTATCCTTGTTTTATTAGTTTGTTATGATACGTACTGATATAGTATTCATTTACGACTACAAAGTATAAGCACGTACCAACTATGTATATATATACATAGCGAACGATAATTAAGAGTGTTTGATCATAGTTGTTTGATTAATTTATTTAAAATCATATAGGATGGAAATACGATTGAGAGCCTTATGACGATACTGACAGTATCAATCGGTATTTACTGTATCATCGCTGACTAAAATCTTATCTTTAATCATGATTTTACGCGTTCCAGTTGATAACCAAAGTGCAACTTCATACATATCGTTTGTTCGATCGGCAATTGGATCGACGACACATGGACAGAGGAATACATTTCTAGTAATTATACCGTATTACTGATATTACAAGTGTTTTTAAACATTGAATTGTAACGTGCGATATGCACGATACAACATCTTTAAAATCTATCAAGGAAAAAAATACTATCAAATCGCCTACGTGCAAAATACTTTTTCACAATCAAAAATACGTACGTCCTTACACTACGATTTCTATTATATGTTTGAAAAGTTTAATATCTTTGTCTCTTTTTTTAGAAGTGCTTCTTTCGTTATGAATATTCATTATTATATGAAATTTTTGTATCTCGTATTTCGCAAATTTGAACGCTTAATATACCCATAACAGTTTGTTTTAATATGTGTTTCGCGGGATATTTTGAAATTTCATTAGCGTCGCAATGAAATGCGAGGTATCCTGTTTACACCGATGAAGTTTGAAGAAAAAAATTCGAACGTGTACATGGAAATTACAAGATAGTTATTGCAGACGTATTTCACAGAAGCCATAAAAGTATTTGATCAATGAATTATCCATTTTACATTAATAAGCTTCCTTGTATTTAGTGAAAACACCTTTTCCACTAATTACAATCGTTGCGAAAATGTCATTGTATACCTTACGAAAGAGTCGCTTTTACTTAAATATAGCACATATAAAGTACAAATAACACAGCTCTTAATCGTCTTGCATCAAATGCAGTAAACTTGCAGTGAAATTTTATAATATTTTGTTTGATTAAAGCTAGCTCTATTTTGTTTCATTAAAACTAGCTTCCATTTTCCGCCTCAGATAAATCTTACCAATATAAACGTAATAGCCGTGTCTTATTACAGCATTAATAACGTTTCAAAAAGTTTCGTTTTACATAATATAGCCATAAAAATTTTTCTAAGATAACGCATTCATCAAATACTTTCATGATTCATCGTACGTGCTCGTTAAAAAATCATTTATTATTTGAAATAATCGTAATTACTATAAAATTAATAACTCCGGCGTAATGAGCAATTTCAGTGATTCTTAACGAGAAGATACAGCTTGATTTAAATGATCCTTCGAGAGTGTATCTGTTCATGCTACATCGTACGATTTATTGTACAGTTATATGCGATAACGTTCTGGTCATTTCGTCAAGCCTATCTCTCTCTCTCTCTCTCTCTCTCTCTCTCTCTCTTCCTGCTTTTTATTTTAAATTACAAATATCGTCGTCAATGGTAGGTCGTCGATTCGACGTTATTATGTTGATATCGCGAATGGTTATCGGCTGGAGGACACAAACTGCTATAAAACGTTGTGAAGCACTGTCGTTCTAATTTCGTAATATTGTTTTCTTTATACATTCCACATGACATACTCGGCTAACTAGTATACGGCTATTGAATTCAGCTCGATATTTACGGCAACAAGCGTTGGCTATTTGCTTTTCGAGCTTGTCACGTGTCATGTGTCTTACACAGGTGTGTCGTCTACTGCTGCTCTGTCTTACAGTTATAGTTCTATTTGCACGCATAAATTTGCGCTCGTATCGTGATTAATTAACACTTGAACGTCAATGAAGTGTTTTGCAACTTTTGCCAAACGTACGGCGTTCCCTCGCCGTACGTTAAACTATCGTTTCAAATTATTTTCCACGTTCCCATCCAGTCATCGCGCGAGCTCATCGTCTCCTGTGTACTCGCATTTCATGCGTTTATCGTGGAAAAATAGCGTATCGCCTACAGGTTGAAACATCGATACGGAACGAGATTTCGGGAAAACCATGTAATAGGTTTCGTTTGACGTAAATATAGCATTAAGAACAAAAACATTGTAACGTCACCCAAAATCAAGTCGGAAACCACCGCTATTAATAGTTACGTGCGCGACCGCGTGTGCTTTATTATCACTTGGCGAGGTTTGCGAACAGATATCGCATCCATATTTGAGATGCTTAGTCACGCGACCTCGGTTATTCGAAAGGCTTCTCCTCTATTTAGTTCGCTACAGATGAATTTTGAGAGTACAGGTCTGTGAAAAGCGCATCTCGTAATAACGAAGGAAGAATGTTTCCTTTATATAGGTAATGAAGTTTCTTAAAAAACGATTTCTGGTCGATTTCCCCTGAAACGTTATCATTTGTACGATAAGATACATGATATCTTGATAGACTATTTAGATATTAAGGGGAATACACACATATATATATTTACTTAAAAAAAAAAAATTGTCGTGTCATGCCTGGTACTTGGCAAAGTAAATTATTACGAGCGCTCTTCATTATTATATTATTCCGCTATAAAAATGCTTTGCATCCTTGCATCGTGAGACAGCAATTTGGTGTGATCGTCAGTTATCCTTGACAATTTTCAGATGACGCAGATGGCTACGAATGGATGTTACAGCAGTTAGATGTAAACGATAAAACGTAAAATTGTCGCACGTGCTGTTTTAATGTCGTATAGCTGGCAACCTGTGCTGTAGGAAGTGTAAATGCGTCCCGTTTTAATTAGATTCGACGAGCCTATTCTTTCTTTCCAGCGTAATAACACCTGGTATAAAAAAAGAACGCTTTCTGTGTTTTTAACGTCCGTGTAAAACAGCAGGATATGCAAAACAAAAGGGATAATTACGTACACGCGGCAGATAAGTTTGCAAAACTACACCCACGAACAGCGGTGAAAGTACGAATGACTGTCGGCTGCATACTTATGTAGTTACGTTTCCTTATGCTGTTATATTGCATGATTACGATAGACGAACATTTGCACTATATGTGGGCAAGACGCACGTTAATTGCGCTGATCGATGACCATTTCCATGAAATTCCGGAAAATTTTATTCAGATAAGTCACAAAAATCGATGGCGTCACATTAAATGTTAAATCCAAATTCTTTCTTTAAATTTCTTTCATTTTGTTACTAACGTCGTTGCGTTCTAATGTTGAAAATATCTCAATTTGCTGTTTAATATATGTATATAGAATAAATATTAGCTGAAATGAATTACATAAGTAAGATCGTCCCAAATTGAAAGTTATATTTAAGTTCTTTCATTGTTAATGTTATTACTGGTGTTACTTACTAACACATTTATTCTTCCTTCAATTCCCAACTTGATATGAAAATCGTTATACTCGGAATACAATTCGTTCCGTTTATTTATCAGAATTAATGAGTAACCGTATGTCGTAAAATCGCGCCATTATACAGATACTGGAATTGCATTTGCACATACGTCAATTAAGCAGCAATATTTACTGCAACTTCAATATTTCTTTCATGTTGCTGCTAATATCTCGAAGACATTATCAGTAATATTATGTTTGCTGGCGCGCATTTAATTATGAAGAGAGAAGTGAAAGAATGTCATTTTTGCGAATAAAAAGAAACGTGACTTTTAGTCTGGAAAATTTTGTATCGCATGAGAAGATACAACCGCTTTCAAGACAATCTATTATGTCATTGATAAAATTAGAAGTAACGTAGTAACATGAAAAATCCGTGCGTACGATAAACAACTTTTTTATTTCTCCTAATTATGTTTATCGTTCTACCGAAAGCAACGTTTTGATAAATTTCACAACATATAGGACGTATCATTAATTTTCATCTTAAAACGTTGTTGTTTGTTTATCAGCTTTGATTGCACTCGAGATTAAGTCCTACAGCAACATATCGTGCGATATTCCCAATCAAATTCTGTCTTTCTCGGTTACTTATTATCTCACTTCGTATAGTAAAAATACGACGTTAATATCAACAAAAACCTGATTTATCAATTAAATTCGTATGCCATACCTAGAAACGACTTTGTTCGTTATATTCGACAGAGAGTGGCACGTAACGTATCACAAGGAAGTTTCCCACTTTTTCAGAGCACAGGGGTTTATCAGAAAGGACTCTAAAGTCCAATCATAGCGAAGCGGTATAAACGATAAAACATGTTTGAGACCGCGCGAAAACGAACTTGTTTTTAGCAAGGTCAGTTCCTTACTGTTTCTTTGATAGCAATGGAACACGAAAAAGAAAAGAATGAGATATTTGTAATTAAATTGTTCTTTCGTAAACTCTCGATGCTATGCTATCGACACGCACGAGTGGAAATGTGACTGTTTCTCCTTAGAAATATATCTTGCCATGTACGATATGAATATATTATATAGATACGTACGTTATACGGAACATTTTGAAATTTTATCGATACTGAACATGACTCGAGTATCATAGTAATCGTATTGGTAAAATCCGAAACAAATCTGAAAATCTACGTGAAAGCTGCAGCATATTTAGCGAAAGCATATGTTTCACAGAGACCGGCAAACTATCTAGATAGTCAAATTATTTATGATATTAATAAACTTCGATGGCCTCAGCGAGACCATTTTTGTCGCTTGTTGTTATACGGTTAAGATGATTGTTCGCATCGTGTACTAATTTTTTATTTACAGTAAATGGCTTGTAACATCCATATAGATTTTCAAATCGGTTCCTTAAACGAATTCGATCCTGACAGTACCAGTGAAACTTCAAAATGTTTCATATATTATAATAAATACGTAAAAATTTTCTAGAGTAAATAACGAAATACTTCCGTGATAGTAACACGAAAATGTAGTAAAATTATCGCTTTGCTTTTATGACAAGTAAGTAGATTACAATAGTGTAATACACATGACAATTGCTATCGTTCCTTGACATAGTATTTTTAAAACGCGTAGCTGGATGACTTAACAGATTAACATGAAATACGCTAAGTTACTGATCGATGAACGAATTGTCCAAGGGTACGCGGAGTCGACTATATGACGAATCGGTGGACACGCGACGTAGTCGTACGACGTCGCTCCCACCGTCGTCGGTGTCCGTCCAATGCCGAAGTGAAAAGTGACGCTAGTCACCAGCCTCTTGAAGCGAGTGGTGACGCCCCGCGCCGGGTCAGCCTCTCGGCTACGCGCCACCAACTAAAATACTGTAGTTATGTTTACGCTGCGTTCGCGATCGAATGCCTATCTAACATATCTCGTGATGTCGCGGTAATCGTACGAGTCTAGACGGGCATAATGTGTTCTTCGAGGAGAAATCATTGGCCACGATAGATCCCCGTCTGTGTGCATCTCGTCAACGATGAACTATGATTCCATGAATCTCTGATAAATTTTTTTTTTTACTGACTCGTACCAAATCTTGTATAATCATGTGGTTGTGTGCCAGTTTGTCACTCGTTAAGTGTTCACTTATTTTAATTCAGTAAAATGTGTCGACACAGTGAACAATATCGAATTCGATATTGTTGAATAACAGAAGTGTTTATCGATTGAAACATAGTGGATCGTATCGACGAACAAACGGATTCTTAATCGCACGAATCTAAACTTGAGTTGATAACTGTATCTTTGTCCTTAGCACCGAGCCATTGTTGAATTGCGTGTGAAGAAAGGGGGACACAGTGTAGATATATTTGTGTTTATCTCGGCGCGATTAATATGCACCAGCAGGAGGTAGATTCAATATGCCGCGGAAGATTGTTGTGAAAGAGAGAAAGGAACATCTGGTAAAGTAAAGGTGCTAAAGAGCTGGTTACTACGAGAAAACACATTTACGCCGGCGACGTTCTCGAACATGTACTCCTACACGTATTGTACCGTTTACTGTACCTTGAAAATTCTCGAGATATAGTACCGGTTTATTCGTAGATACGTCTAAAGCGAAACGACCGATCAATCGAAGAGAAGGATATATAGTCAGGATATTCTACTGATGTTAAAGCGTGTCGATCGAAAACATTGATTTTCGGATGAAGCTCTTCTGGAGCTTAAATGGCGAATATGGGAGTTATCGTATATATACCACGTAGGTAATTTTTTCCCCGAGAATGAGTAATATTTAAACGTATGCATTTGACGTCGTGCTCGACTTATCAGTAATCGGCAAAGTAATATCGTATTTTCATATTTCACGCGCTAGTTTCTTGCTTCGCTGTAGACCTTGTCTCGTTAAAGATGAACTATGCAAATTGCCGCTGTTTGCAGTTTTAGTGTCCCAATTATAGTATGTTTAACCATGCCGATTCACGATAGAAAATGTAAGAAGTTATAAATAATATTCGAGACTGGTTGACTTTGTCGTAAGAAGGAAGAGAGAAACGTAATATGCGCGAGCTTTGGAATTCGTATATATAGTTAGGTACATACATAGTTCACAATGTGCAGAGTATATCACGTGTTTGATATGCCATCGACCTACATGTACTCTGGATTAACTCTGTGACCAGCATTGAATCTATTGAACTCGAATAGCGTTCGACTTAAGCACTTAAGCGATACTTAAAGACTGAAATTTCCTGCTTCTTGAATAATAATGTTGTTATATCATAATATGTTACTTATTTATAGATTCCATTGAAAAGTGAATTCGTTAGTCTGATAGCTTATCGTTGAGATCGAAAGTGCTGAGTCACGACAAATCAACGATTTACTCTGTGCATTCTTACTATATTTTTTCTTCTTGCACCTCGTTTTTTTCGTGCTTACATCGCTATATATAACGCAGAGTACGTTATTGAATATACTTCAGCGTATTAAATGAAAAATGATAAATAACAAAATTCGTACGAGTAGAACAAGCCTAGTCTGAACTATTAAGTCACACGATAAATATATATATATATCTTATGCAGCCAACATACGACTAATCATTTCATCTATTCGTTGGTAATATCAAACCATTATTATTCCTCGCAGTATAATTTACATGTGTCTTCTTGAGGCAAACAAACTTACTTGAGAAACTTGCATCAATAAGGACAATGTATTGAGAAAATCAACAATTTAAAAATATATCACAGCTCTTATCTGAGATACGTATATAGTCGTTAGCATACTGAGGAGTAAAAAAAAAATGGTAATAAAGCATTGTATTTCTTTTCGCAAAATTAGTTGATAAGAACGAATGAAACTTGATCTTAGTCACGTACGATTCTGTTGCAGCTGAATGTGCTGAATGTTTCTAAGAAACGCGGTATCACTGTACCAGCGCATCTTAATCTCTTTGAATGCAACGTTCCTGCGTTAACTTCTTGTCATATATCCGGCATGGATTTTACAGGCGATATTAGCTTTTTCTTTTTAATTTTTATCTTTTTCGCAATATGTTATTCACCGATAAACTTGCCAAGTCGTGTTTATTTTGTATATCTATGTACACATGTATATTTGATAAAATTTAGTAGTTATCTTGTGTTTAAATTATTGATTCATACGCATATCTAGTATTGGCAATAATTTTGATTCGTTGAATAAATATGTAGAATATGTTTTGATAAGTTCGTTCCAAATTAAACTAGGGCAAGCAGAGTCGATAACACGTGAAATTAACATATTCTTATTCATAACGTATTTCCTTCATTTATCGTATAATTTTTCACGATTTCTTGATTTTATCTTGAAAATATAATGCATATTAATAAGCGTGGTTTATCAAGAAGTAATCCACGCGACCAACAGACCTTGAGCTTGAGCCTTCCTTTTCTTACGGCATGTGTATTTTCACACTGTTCCTTAATGAAATATACACATGCACTGTTTCTCAAGTAATTATTTAATAAAACCATGCGAATATTTCTTATTTCACACAACGGTTTCACTTGCGCCATAACTTGACAACTTTAGTAAAAATAAATATTATTGCTATAAAAATGATTACTTCGCAGTGTGTAACTTCTAAAAATGTACTATTACAAATTTAATACTCCACCATTTCATATATGTTAATGGTGTTCGCTTAATACAATACATATTTCAGTGGATATTTTAAGACATACTTAATAATTCTTAAATATAATTTAATTGTTGTGCACAACGCGCAAAATTATCCGTTTACTGAAAACGTCGTAACATAAATCCGCTTTAATTAAAAGCATTAACTGTTTTACTTGTGTTAAAATTTCAAATGCAATGCACGTATATAGTAGCCTTCTTCACAACTATTAACGTATCTATAGGCTTCTTTGATATGCAAAATTGTAAGTCAAGTAAATAAGGAAATGCAAGATCAATCATTTCATAAAATCGCCTTTTCATATCATCATATACATATATCATTTCATAAAGAAGTCTTTATTTTCATATTTGGTTCTAGAAAGAAAATTCTTTTATTAGATAAATTTAATTATAGTTATATGATTTATAATATAACTTAAATTACATTAATATAATATATAATGATAACATATTATTATTAAAATAAAATGTTACAGGCATGTATACCATGCGCATGCTAGATAATGGTAACAACAACGCTTCGGGTCCAACGGGAGCAGCAGCCTTGTCAGGAGTTCAGACAGCTGGTGGTACGACCTCTTCGGCAACAGGAGTTACGACACTTCCGGGTGTAACAGACGAAAGGATGGATGCATCCAGTGATAGTGCTGTCAGCAGCATGGGCAGCGAACGTGTACCATCCCTTTCGGATGGCGAGTGGATGGAAACTGGATCTAATTCTAGCCATACACAAGCTGATTCTCATTATACTATGGATTATGCTAGGTGATTAAATTATATTAAAATAATGAAACAATTTCAATAGAATGTTATTTACCAATGGGAAAAATTGATAAGTAATTCGTATATTTTGTATTGCAATCTTGTTTCTCGTTCGAATTGACGTTATTATTGAAATTTTTATCAAATGCTCTTACATAATAAAAACAAGATGGTAATGAAATAAATAAAGTTTTGCTATATAATTTTACAAATTACGATAATTAATAATTAGTCATGTAAGATACGATTGTCGCAAGTCACAGTTTTTCTAAGACTATATACCTTTGTCAATAAATGAAAGTAAATGACGTAAATTGTAAATCATAATATTAATAATGTTTATGTAATTATATTACTCATTTTGTTATTAGCAAGTACCGCATGTCATACGACTGCAGCTATTCCGTTTCTGGAAGGAATGCTGGTTCTCCAAGATGTCAAACAGAGCGTACAATGCCTCCGGTTGCTCAAAAAAAACATCAGATGTTTGCAAAACGATATTTTCAGGAACAAGGAACTGGTTAGTTTATATATATATATAAAAAACAATGAATTCAATGTATCGGCATCGTATATTATTAAGATTTAATGGATTTTACATCTATTTCTCATACATGACAGGTTCGCCTCTCGGAGCTACAGCACATCCTACCACTCCTATGAAATATGAATATGAATCGCACACAGTCGGTGCTGGGGCACCAGGAAATGCCTATTCTGGTCCGATCGAGGGTGCAGCTGGGCCTCAACCTGAAATAAAATATAGTTGTAGTGTAGATTTCAGTCGTCATCAATCAGGTAAAACTAATTTTTTAGCTTCTGAATATTCATATCAAACAGATATTTCTTAGCTTTAGCTTACAGAACTCTAAAACAATAAAATGTTTTAAATGAAACGTATCACGTATTATTCAAATAAGTGAAATGTATCAGGTATTAAGCATATTAATAATTGCTTCTTTTTTATATGCTCAGGACGTTCAGCTATAGAACATGTTCATCATAATCACACGTACCATTTACCTGCAGAAAGTTCCGGATCTCTTCAACGTCCAGTTTCTCGTGACAAAAAAGGTGAACTGTACAGATTAAAATGACAACATGATTGTTGCATACTTTAATAATATTATAATTTAATAATACTATATTATTAATTTTAATAATTAAAGAAATATTATTAAAAATATTAATCATATTAATAACATTATAATATACTTTAGTAATATATAATATTTATAATTCAATAGTATTACATTTGTGATCTTTATTAATGTCTTTTTTAGTACGTAAAAGTGATAGCGAGGAGCACCTAACTAGAGATGAGAAAAGAGCAAGGGCGTTGAACGTCCCTATTCCGGTGAATGATATTATTAATCTACCAATGGACGAATTTAACGAACGTCTTAGTAAATACGATCTCAGTGAAGCACAATTGTCTTTGATACGTGACATTAGAAGACGGGGCAAGAACAAAGTTGCCGCCCAAAACTGTCGCAAGCGTAAGCTAGATCAAATCATTAGTCTTGCTGACGAAGTAAAGGAGATGAGAGACCGCAAGATGAGGCTTATTCGTGAACGAGAATTCATGCTTATCGAAAGACAACGTGTAAAAGACAAATTTAGTCAACTTTATCGTCATGTATTTCAAGTTAGTATATTCTATTAGTTATTTATTTTGTAAACAAATTGGAAATTCGGCTTGTAAATAAGTTAATAATTGGATGTAATATTATTCGTATATTAAAATTAAAAACAACTTTACCATTTAATTTATAGTCCTTGCGCGACCCTGATGGCAATCAATATCATCCCTATGAATACAGCCTTCAACAGTCTGCCGATGGAAATGTGTTGTTAGTGCCAAGGAACCAGACGAATCCTCACCATCCACGTCCTACGACAATGGAACCAAAAACAAAACCTGATCCTGAACATAAGGAATGAAATTATCAAGAAATCACGTTTTAAAACGTTTGAAAAAAGGAACTCTATTTTCTTCATATACCAGCTGCACTTTTGCAAAACGAACATAAAGGCGGTGCTGAGACGAAAAATCACTTACAATTTTAAATACCACAATGACGAGTTTGCGTAGAAAGTTTACTGCTTAATACTGATTTATTTCACTCATGTTCGAATAAATGAAAAAATTTTTCAAAAGTTTTGCAGTGACTCACATTGAGTCACACGTTTCTTTGCGACTGAAGAATAATCATCAAACGTAAGAAATGTCGATTGTACATATAGTTATATAGCATAAATAAATCAATAAACTATATAAATAGAAAAAAAGTAGACAACACTTATAAAATTGTTATATTTTTTAATGTAAAATTTTTATTTATTATTTTAAACAAAGATATCAGTATGAGTCGATTTACAATCATGAGCTCATTTAAAAAGAAAAAGAATCATATTATAAAATGTTTTAAGTGTCACTTTTTTTCTATTAAAATTCAAGGGAACACTATAATAATAATATAATTAAAATAATTTTCTTATAATTTTCTTTTGTTATTTTTATAACACAAGTGTGTTTTAATCCTAAATGCATGTATATGTACATGTATGTTTTTTATGCACCGTGAGTATATTACATATACATATAGTGAGTATATTACATATACTTACATTTTTATGAAGAGGATTTAATGCGTTTCGATGCAGTTGTTTCAGTTATGAATATATATACATATGATATATATTTGATATATAACTGACGTAGGTGTTAACTATCTGCGATCACATCGAAATGTGATTGTTCAATATAATTCGTGTCTGTTAAATTAAATCACTTTCAAAATTATATAAACTTGCCAAACTTCATAAATATTTGCATATTTTGATAGGAATAAAAAGGGAAGTTACATTGAGTTTGTTATACATAACTCAATAGGGAGGAGATAAAATATATCTACGCAAATATGCAATGGTAGGGAAATAAACATTTGTTGGACAACATGTTTGTAATTTGCAATGATAAAAATCAGGAATGCAAAATTAAACTTGCATTTATGAAATTGGAAATTAAATGAAAGAAACAATTTAAATAATAAAAAGTGTATGTTAAAGACATCGAATAATATATATTGTTCTATGAACTGTTTAGTGTTCTGTACAGAAAACTGCTCCAAAAATGTTAAATTTCAGTCCGTTCAAATGAAATATTAACAATAAACTGTAATATAAAGTGGGAAGATATCTAATAATTAATGTGACTATGTGGATACTTTTAATGCAACGTGTTGTATTGCTACAATATTAATAATAGTATTGTTTGAAACTTGAACGAAAACATAACAAATACACATATTTTTATAAAGTAAGGGACGAATAAAGTTTAGGTATTTCACATTTGTCTTTGTATGTATATATTAATATAGTTAGAATAATTTTCTATAAATATTATACATATATAAATATCGAACATATGTATTTATGTATATACATGTATATGTATAAATACATATATGCAGAGTAATAATTGAGATATATGTTATAAGATTAAAAACGGAAAAGAAATACTGTTTACGCCGACAAATTATAATAGTCATGTCTTTATTAACATTTACATACACAATTGTATTTATATTATTGGGTGTAGGCTGCCTTTGCGTATTGTATTTAGCAAGTGGAGATCACATTGTTAAGAATTGCTGCAGAAAGAATAATTTACAGTTACTCTGTTCGTGAATTGTACAAACGAACTAGATTTATACACCTCAATTCCATCTGATCACATTGTCATTTTAAGATCTCCTATGTCATTAATTTCTATATTGTATAAATAAAGCTGAATAAACCTTTGGGGAAATTACTGTATACATTTTAATATAATATATGCATGATTTATCCATCTTCATGCTATTTTTGAAAAATTAAGAATTTAAAAATAGGAATAAAACTGTGAAAGCTGTTACCCATGTAATTATGATGCTGATAAACAAAAATAACTTTTACAATAAAAACGTTACGTAATATATTTCTGTGTGCAAGAGTAACATACGTTTTTAATATGAACAAAAGTTGAAATTTTCTAGGAAGTTATAGTGTTATAGACCAAAAATATTCAGGATAGTCTGATATATCACTTTGCAAATCTCAATTTTGCCTAATACTTTATTTCTTTGGTTCTCTGCAATATATTTCTGTTATGCAATACATTTGCAAAATATTTACAAAAAATTATAATACTTGTTGTTTATGTACATTACATGTAATGCTAGAAAGCATACTAGAATAATTATAATAATACGTAAGTAAAAGAATATTTTTCATAATATTATAACAAGAAAGTTAATCATATAAAAATTATAGTGTACAATTTATTGTAAATGTATTGCGAAGAAAATATTTTTCCTAAATAAGTGATAAAGATAAATACTTCTCCCCTCAAGGTTTCAAGGACTTTTACTAATTATAAATTAAGCTAAATGTATGTACCTATATATTTCCTTTTGCAAACAGATATAAATAATTAATATGGTCAATGAGAAATATTAACAATTTATTTTATATATTATGATACTTACATTATTTATATATTTAAATATGTTTCTTTCTAATCAAATCGTTTAATGATACTTTCGATGTAGTATTTTAAATATTATTATAGTATCAATAGCTACCATGATATGTAATATATATAATTGCAGAGAGTTGCTAAGAGACTGATGAAGTATTTACTAATGGCGCCTGAGGAGTGGTTGAAACTTATTCAAAATGCTACGAAAACTGCAATTATCCAAGATGGTAAGATAATTTAAAAATATATTAATGTTATATACTTATAGCTTTCGTTATATATTGAATTTTTTTGAGCAAGAACTATTCAAAGATTGCTTAAGTGTAAAGATTTTTTGATGTTCAGTTTTAACCTTAAAAATGTTTAATCAATAAATACTGTCACTTAAAATTTTGTATTATACGTTTATTATTGATAATGTCATGGATTGATCTCAAGCTTTTCTGTATAATTGAGTTATGTATTATATGTAAAATATGTTATATATTATATATAAAATTCATTTACATATAATGTAAAATATAAATGTACTTTACAAAATTACATATGTGAATGTGCTTGGTATATAATTTTATTGATATTTTTATTTCTTTTGTCAGCTATTTAAATATTATTTTAGCGTGTATTGTCAGATATAATTTGGCTTCTATAATTACGTATGGTTACATAAAGTAATGTTACATCTTCTTAAAATTATATCAAATATAATGTTTTTACATACTTTCATATATAGGAAAAAGAAAAGTCCATTTTTTAATGGAAGATGGTAGGGAAATGGTAGAAGAATACCATTTAGAAACAAATGTTTTAGTACGGAGAGCATGGAAAGAGAAAGGTAAACTTGGACAAGATGCAGGTTGGAAAGTAGAAATTGGAGACCCTGAACCTAGACAAAATAATATTGAAGTATTTGGGATTCAGGAAAGTTCGAGTGCTGTATGTAAAGTTTATTTTGCATAGTATAAAATTGCATCACGTATCTAATATATGATTACCTATTTAATGTAAATACATGTTTGAATTTTCTAAGATATAATGTATAATAATCACTACTATATATATCTTTATAATAGCCATTTATTACAAGAAGAATTACAAAAACTGCACTTGAATGGCGCATAAGGAATTTGCCATATCCACAGAATGTATATAGTGTTACAGCAGAAGATGATAACACAATAACTGTTCGTACAAGTAACAAAAAATATTTTAAAAAGATAATAGTTCCAGATTTAGAACGTGCTGGATTAAAAGTAGAACAGGACAGAATATCCTTCACGCATCAATACAGTACGCTAATTATTACGGTATGAGAAGTATCTGCATTTTTAATACATTTACATAACTAGAATGCAGACTTTTATGCAATATTATATTTTTGTAAATATAAGTCGAAGGACAGGATCTAAATAGCAATTTGTTTCATTTATTAAATATGACGAGTACTTTGTATATTTTATATAGTTCTATATATTATTCTATGCATTTTTGCACCTTTAAATTTTCTACAAATGCATAAAAGTCTGCAATCTATACATAACTGTTATGTTCATCTCTTTTTTGTAGTATAAAAAACCACCTGCACTTCTAGAGTTGGAAAAAAAGGTATTAGATGAAATATTACAACTAAAAGCAAGAAAAGATGGTGATGTACAGTGTCCAACAAGCTAATAAAATCTTTTTTTCTAAAAATATTTTTCTGTTTTGCTCGTCCACAGTCATGTTTAAAAAATGAAGCCAAAGAAATTAAATTTCACATTATAATATTTATCATTAATATCATATAAATTAAATGCATTATTATATATAATTGAAAATTTGATTGAAACAAAAATTTATTAAAAAATTTATTTAAAAATATTTATTTAATCTATATAATTTTTATGCATATAGTAATTAAACGGTAAGTATTTATTCTTTTTAATTTGCTTAAGACAAAATACATGAAATAACCTTTATAAATTAATTCTTCAACGTAGCGGCGTTGCGCGCGCGAAAATCGAGAGATCGATAGATCGAACATTTATTCGTTCTGCGTCGCGAGTACTATCGACTGCATCTGGCTACTGCGTGTGTGTACCGTGTAAACTGTGTTAGTGGTATTGCGTTTCGATGTTATGCTTATAATTTCGCATTACAATATCGAAATAAGCAAAGATTATGATGAAGTCTATACCCGAGAGGCAAGTATTATTTATTTTTTATTTTTTATAATCCTATTGAGTTTAATAAGGCATTTAAAACTATTCAATGATTTAAATCGGAGGTCACATTGCATAGAGGTTATGTTATGCTGACTTTCCTTGTATTGTTTTTAATATTACTTTTCTAAAAGATATTAACGGTAGGTTTAATTGTGAATTGAAAGATTATCGAATGTGTTCAAGTTTATCTGCTCCGTAATCGCAATTAATACTAAATTTTTAATATTTCTAAATGCATTTACTCAATGTGGTTTGTATGGTAGTTAACTTATCGGCAGAGAGACACATTTTTCTTTATTGTAAAGAAATTTCAGAGACGCTGCTTTTTTTCATATTAATATATATTATATATTATTATATTAATATATATATATTATATATATAGATATTAATATATAAACTAAAATACATTATTCCGATTGTACTTATTAAATAAAATTCTTCAAGTGCTATTATCGTTGAGTGTTAAATAATTTCAACTTTTATTATCTAAAATCATCAAGAATGAATCTGAATAAGTGATTACGCGGCGCTATTTCTTTTGGTTTAATATCATCTGTTGCTTATAGCCGTTCACTGATATGTGTACTTATATAATATATATAATGAATGTATATTAAATAAATAAATAAATAAATATATGTGTGTTCATATTTTACATAATTTAAGTATGTTTCATCTTTATTCATTATTATTATTTTGTATCTTAGGTGGTTGGAATATAAACCCTATGGCACAGTAATTAGCGGTACAAAAATTCTCCCCTTTAAAGTTCCACTGAAGGAGGTGAGTGTTCTTGTTAATAAACAATTAAAATTTGTAATTAAATATACGTTCCATACCTTCTTCGCACATACCTTAACTTCTTATTTCTATTAAATTTACAAACTGCAATGTTCTTATCAGTAAATTTACTAATTGTAAATGTAATTACAAATTTACCATCCAAGCATGTTTGAAATTTGATTCAAAGTTTTTGAAAGGATTTTGCTCAATTTTTTCATTTATAGTAATTCAGATATAGTTTGTCGAAGAATTTATTTCTTTTTAATAACCTATAGCTTTTTTATGCAATATAGAATGCAAACTGTTAATTACACAAAATTGGAAGATAAATAAAAATTTGTGATTGAATGGAATAATTAAATTCTCTTGCAATTGAAGTATTTCTTGCGTTATTGAAATAGTAATAATTATAATATACAATTACCTTCGGAACAAGCAGAATCAAAGTAGAATAACTCACGTATTACTCGAGAAGTTATGTTTTGTTTTAAATATTTCGAAATTCAAAGCTTGAAGTTTCTTTAAAAAGAGATTAGAAAAATGATATTCATTTGCAAATCGTGTTTTTAGAACCGTCACTGTTAAACGTATGGTCCACGTCGTCGAAGTCGCTTTACTGTTCTTCCTTTTCTCTTACCTTTCATAGTAAATCAAACATCCTCTTCGCGGGGGTCGTGGCGGCTTCGAATCTGAGATAAGATCGCATCGAATTCCAGAAATAGAGGATACAGTGCCAGTATCCATACGCGTCGGTGCGTCTCGTACGACTTAGGTATGCGTGTACACGTTCCGAGATACGTGGCACGGGCCACCGTGAAATCAATGCATGCCAGTGGTATAGAAACCATTTTTATTTACAGTAACATTGATCGATAAGTTTCAAATAATTAGACACGTGACAAATTAATATTTGAGTCCCTTTCACAATGATTTAATAAATAATAAGCAGACTGATAATATTTATGCAGATTTTTTTTTACAAATATGTATACAGCTATTCACATTTAGCACAACATATTAAACATATATAATATAGATACAGACAATATTTAGACACATATACATAACATATATTTTTTGCTTTGTATAATAGAGGATGATTTAATTATCGTGTTGTATATTCTATGAAAATATGAAGCATTTATGGCAGCTTGATAATATGTAAATAATTTTTTGTTAAATAGTTCTATTGTACAGCTAAATGTTATTGTTAGGAAGAAATTGTTATTGATAGTACTATGTACGAATATTAATGTGAGTAACTGTAATTAGAAAAATGAAACCCAGATGTTGCACTTATTAAATATTAATTATTCATTTTCAATAAAAATAGAAAATGAAACTAGGAGTTAATTTAAAATATATATAATGGATGTGAAAAAAATGTGTGTTCGTTGAATAAAAATTGCTTCTATACCACTGGTGTGGCATTGGGAACGAGGGAGGCTTGTTTGTCGATGGACCGTGTTGGTAACGGTAAGGTGGGAAAGGCACCTCCGTGAGATCTGGTATCGGTCCAAACCAAATTGCTGTATTGTTGCATGTCCTGACTCCAGCGTAGATATAAACAAGCTTGATGTATGCACACACTTCGTTCGATACGCGCGGCAGTGCTTTTTGGATCGTGAATAGCCCAGCTCGATTGTTTGCCTAGTAGCTGAACAAAGTGCGATCGTACGCTCCCATGCTGGTTGCCGCTGTGTGATGTATGTATCGCAGTCGTGCTGTGATCTAGCGGCATTCACTGAAGTTTGTTGATTTTCAGGATACGTATACGTACGTGATTCAGTGACATCTTTTCTTCGTTTTTTCGCTTACCTTTATTAAGGTAACGGTTTGTAAATTCTATCTTTATATCGAAAGATCTGTAATTTGATTATGGACAATTTCGAGAGATATCAGGAAATAAAAACTGTTTGATATATTAAATAATATCTTCAATTGGTACTGATGAATGATAGATAATCTAAATAATGTCTGGGTTAAGTTACTTCTTCTTCAGCATCTTTATATTGGAAGATTTGTAATTTGATTATGGACGATTTCGAGTGATATCACGAAATAAAGATTATTTCATATAATAAATGACATCTTCGATTGAAATCGATGGATAATAGATAATCTAAAAAAAAGTTTGAGTTAAGTCACTTTGCTTTAGGATACTTCGTCTTAATTTTTATTTTATACTTTGTATAACACATACTATCTGAATATAGATTAGGATACTCTAAAATTAATCAAACTATTATGGTCACCCACGACTCGATATCAGTTGAGGGTTCATATACAAACAGAAGTATCGAATGAAACAATTTCGAAGATATTTCTCCTAAATATAAGAACTACCTGCCTTTGGAATTGAGGATGACTGTATAGAGACGTTCATCGTGGACTTGAGCGTTTTACAGATCTAATGAAAAGTGGTATCAACGGTGAATAGATTTCCATGTGAAAATCAGCGTTAGCAATCGGATACGCACGGCTGGAGACGAGTCAGGAGGGCACCGCTATTCCCGTTTGTTTCGAGTCATTTAATTTCCGTCTAACTCCAAGCGAACCGGTTTTTCTCGTCTACCAACGTCCCCTGGACCAACAGCGGACAGTTGCAAATAAGTTCGGAACCTTTTTGGCCGGGATTGACCGCTATGCATATAGGCGTGCATGCATACGCAAAATAGGAGGGTGCCCCGACTAATTGATTCTGGCGTCGCGGGCATTACATAAAACAAGTCGAAGCGAGGGCCAGGAATTGGAGTTGGGTTGATTGGGCCCGTTGCGCCGGCCGCGGGGGGCCACTCGTTAATAGGGCCCTGAAATACCCGTGCGAGCTCGTGGCCGCGTGTGCTTGTGCTCTCTCTTTCTCTCTTTTCTTCTTCTTCCTCTTCTTCTTCTTCTTCTCTCTTCTCTCTTCTCTTCCCTTGTTTTCGTGTTCGTGCTCGTGCTCGTGCTCGTGCTCTCGTACTCGTGCCAGCACCCATTCTCGCTCACCTCCGCGCCTTCAGACCGCACGACGGACCGCTTCTTCATCTTCTATAAGAACGTGTAACAAATATCGGCTCACACGAAACGTGATACCGTCTTCGCCGACACGCTGTACGCTTTCTACCTTTCTCTCCCCCCTTTACTTTCTTTTCTTTTCTTTTCTTTTCATTTTTTTCACTCCGGACACCGTCCTCGATGAATTTAAGCCGATAACCCCTAGTCACCATATACATTGTAAAAGATGCGCTTTAAAGTCGATTTTAATTTTGGATTGAATTTCGTACGCGTGTAATTTGCCGAGGAATCGGTGGATGGGGAGGATGCTTGTCGAGGATCGTTCTGGAAGCTCGCTTCGCGATGGGTTAGCGTTAGGCTAACGCGGCCTTCGCTTTTAGGTTTTACGTTGTATGTACATACTTGTCATCGTTGACACTGTTGTTCTTTTACACGATCGATGCTGTAATTCATGCGTTTTAATGTACTGCATCTTCTTCGCCTTTGGTTCTATCCCTGCAATCTTCTTTCAGCTAATCTAATCAATCGCTTGCTGATTTTATTGCTCAATTAGGTTTTTTGTCTATAGTTCCAGTTAGCTTTTATGATAATTATTCGTTGAGGTTGAGTTTGTCGTATAAACTTTCTTTTCTTTCATCTTTCGCAGAAAGCTTTTATTATATTTATTATTATTCTTATTACGTTTCAAACGGGGGGGGGGGGTGGAAGAAGAGAATGATAATAGAGATACTAATAATTAATAGTAGTATATATGCAAATTTCCTGTGAATTATTCTTATATATTCTTTATAATCAGGTAGTTTGACTAATTCGAACGAGGGTTGTGATTCCTTCCATTAGTAGTGGAAACACATTTACCAATATTTTATTCCTTATACGGGTATCAGTAATCGTGCTAATTTATTAGAATTATATAATCAAACCACTTTTCGATCGAATTTGCGATAAATTTAATATTTCATATTTATCCACTTAACTCTGCTCGTCTTGCATATTACGAGTTTCATAATGCTTATTTATCGTGAGAAAAGATGCAGCGCGAGAGATAAATGACTAAAAGATGAAACGATAGACATGGTTATACACGTGTTACTTGCAGTATGTCAGCAGCGAAGAATATTGAAATGTTTTCATCGCTCGTGCCGATGTTTATCGCCTCGAAAGTTCTTTTTTCGTTTGCATTTCATAAAGTGGGTGTAGATACTCGCTATATACGTGAATCTTTCATTCAGCACGTTGTCGTTTAATATTACAGTGAAAAATAAATATGAGGTAGAACGGTCGTTATTAAAATTAACGACAATCGTACATTTAAAATCAACTTCAAGTTAATTCAATTAATGCTATTGAAAGTGAAATGAATATATAGACAGTGAATTGAATTGTATGAGCGATAGATTCACAATAAAGTAAAACGTGTATAGACGGAGATAAATTTTCTCGTTCTTTAGCACAGAAAGAATGATGTAAATGTGGGAATTCAGAAAGCAGATAGGTACACACACACACACACATATATCGGATCGTATTGTATTCCTTCATTCTTACCATTCCATGCAGTTCAGCCAGAATACCTGAGGTTTTCCCCTGAGATCGTTCAACCGCAGTAGGCAAATTCTGCATGTTGAAGAAGAATATTAATTTCTGACTTAAGTTCAGGCTGGAATCCACTCGAAAATGGATAGGCTGTCTTCGTGGGTGATATCTGTATTTCAACCCTTGGAAATCTTCAAAATTCAGATCGCTATCGTGTTAACTTCTCGGTTACATTCAGGCTAACCACCCTCGTTGTTTTCACGGAGGTAAAAGTCGCTTTGCTTTGTCTTGAGGAATCGTGATTTCGTGTATTTTGTCACAAAGCTCGTGTGTTACGGGAAAAATATGATATATCTATCTTATTTATTTAAATAAACTTGTGTTGGGCGTATTTTTCCTCCTGCATTAATACATAAAGTAATTAGATTATTTCAGATAATAATTGTCAATTGTATCGGTTGAAATAATTCATAGAAACGAGAATGAATATAGTACGAGTAATATCAGTCACTAATCTTCCTTTTTCTTTCCTATTGTCGAGAATGACTTTCCAATACTCTGTTGGTAAACTAACGTAGCTTTTATTGGTTTGTTCCACTGCTTTAATATAATTTGGTTTGAAAAACTCCATTCTTCGATACATATAAATTAAAGAAGGACACTTGACGGATGATCTACGATAAAATTAGCATCTTCCTTGTAAATAACTTTGTAACGTGGATATCTTCAGAATGAAATCTCCGTCAATATTTATGATGCGAACCTTTCTTCCAGAGGAATTCATGTAGATGTACGATTTAACATGCGCGATGATTTGTCTGATTAATAATACAGGCTGTAATAATTCATAAAGTTTTTACACCGTGCGATTTGCTCGTAGCCGAGGGACCGTCGAACACATAAAAATCGAAGAAACATTAAAAATCTTCAAAATTACGCGTCGAAGACATCGAATTAATTTGTCAGGCATACCGAAACCATCATTCACCGCTGCCATACGTGATATTTTGCTAGCGCATGTCGCACAGCACTGCAAACATTTTTTCAGATATGATTTATGAACAAGTCCCTGGCAAAGTTTGTAGTGAAGAATGTATTCGTGTCATGGTCCGGACTTCGTGTTTCTCGGACTTTTTGGCTTTCGTTTCGTTCTTCTTTTTTTTCTTTTTTTTTTTTTTTCTTTCAGCGAAATGTTAAGTAACGGGCTTCGACGATGGTAATCGGTTTGTTCACTGTCGGAAGTAATAAACGGCGGTATTGTGCCTTGTCGTAGACGCTAATCTCGCGGGCAAACACACGATTTCATGGTGGAGGAATTATGGTTCTGCGCAACTTTTATCCCAAACTTTCGAAATCTGTCCGAATACAAACATCGTGCTGTCCATTTACAAATCTAGGACGGACAGAAACTTTAACTTTTCTGATATTGGATTGCCGAACATTTTTTAACAGCTAACATTTTTTAATTGCTAAAATGGATGTTCTTTTAAGCGAGAAAAAGGTCATCCTTGATTATACTAACGCTGTTTTAAAATCATGGCAAACTGTTAAACGAGTAATTCTTTCTTTCTGCAATTGATCTACTGAATTAAATAACTCGATTTATTGCAATCACTTCGAACCATCGAGAAAGAAGCCGTAAAAATATGAAAGTATTTTGAAATTTTCATTAAAAATTCTCTTCATTCTACGTCGTCTGTAAAAGTAGAAAGGCAGAAGAAATTTCTCTATAGAACTTAATAATAATTTTCTTGTTTTTTTACCAATGTCATAATCGATCTCGTACACATTATACAAACTACGATTATCAGTTAATGGTAAAATAAATCTAACAACTTGTTCAATTAATATATCAGAAGAAACTGCTCGAAACCTGCATGACGTTGTTGAAGCCACGTTAAATCAACAATACGTAGATTTATTCGTTTTATACCACCTCCTCGTTCGACACTCGAATGGATACATAATTTACCACGATTATGTTCACATAAACATGCTCGATTTCCAAAGACTTTTATTTATTTAGCCAGTATTCACTTGTTCACATGTTTATTAATTCCCGCGACTTTTCGATACTCGCGTATCCTTTGAACAGATCTATTGGCTTACAACGAGCTGCACCCGATGTTCTATGTTATTAAACGATGGTAAATGTTTGTTTAACACTCGTGATGCGGAACGATGAGAGAACCAAGAGTACAATTTCCCATCTTCCCATAGCCGTAGAAGGGAACCACGCGAAAGGGATGAACGCAAAAGACAGGGCGAAAGAAGGAGAGAAGGAGACGGCGATTGTAATTTATGCCGAAGTTAGCGAGCAACTTCGATGACTTTGTAAAATATTACTGATCCCCGTTTCGGAGATCTTATCTGGCTCCGACACCGCGCTCCGTTTCGTCGGAACGCCTTCTTTCTCTTCTTCTTCGTCTTCTTCGTTCGCCTCTTCTTCTAGCAGGCTGGCGCCTGTAAGGGGATCGTGCGTCACGTCGAGAGACCCACTGCGCTACAACGATTTTGCTCTCCAAGTTCCACGACGATCGACACCGAGGGAACCATATAAACATGTCATTTGTTGATAGAACTTGTTCGCCTTGCATAGCTCTTCTCTGCACTGTCGCGAATCTCTATACGCGATCGTCGTCGAACATTTGTAGAAATCGAGCGATGGCTGAAGGAACAAGAGATATATCGTAAAATAGTTTTATGTATTGAGAAGATCAAGTTCTAATATTTTCGTCTGCTAGTAAAGAAATAAAGCTGAGTGGAAGTACGTGCAGTTAAACGAAACTTCAGTTAATGCATGATTCATGGGATTTCGGCTGATTGAATCGGTTTCTCTGAACACGAGCTCCTATCACGTGAACGAAAAATCATGGATATCGAGGGGAATCAGCGGGCTACTGTTCCAAGAACTCCAATTAACTAGACGGGACAAAGAATGAGTACAGAATAGATAGAATCAGTACAAATCGTAATTCTCTCGCGTAATATCAAGTCGTTTTGGAGCTAAGCTATAGAGAATGCTGGGATAAAATGAGGAATCTAAATCGTTTTATTAAATTTTGTACATGATTATATTTCTACCTGAACAAACGTTAATTTTGCCAAAATCATCTACAAATTTTTAGCAATTGCAAAGGAAAGAAAATTGGTCATTTTATGCGAAAATATATAACATATACAAGTCTTTGTCTAACTTCTATTTCTTCAGTTGTACTCGTAGAAGCATAAATTTGCATAAAAATCCGCAGATAATCGTATGAACGTCTGACTACACGAAACATGATAATACATAAAATGACACCGCTATGTATTCATACGAGGGAAAGATTCCGAGTTTTATACGTGTCCAGAGTAAGGATAAAAAAGGCAAACGTTATAGAGGCAGCTGGCTCGGTGACTAACGTGAAAGTAGGTAACAAATTGACGAAAAGATAGTAAAAGTTTTTGTCGGGTCCCAACGCGGTCATTGCGTGGTTCCAGGTGTGGGTGCCGAAGGGGGTGGTCGAAACACAGGGTTTTAGATGCCGTGGGGCAGAGAGCAGCACGCCGCGGAGGACACTTTTGTTTCGTACTTTAGTGTCACGCTGTCCCATCCATCGCGTTTCATCAGATATGGTAGCTGGGCCACAGCCTATCTCTGCTAGATGAGATGGCGAGTGTCCATCTCGAGGCCCTCTCTTTCCGGGAACCCCGCGGAGTAAAGGAGATCTCGCAGTAGCCAACCTTATCTTCCTGCCCGATCGTGTTTCGCCGTTTCTCTTATTTTGCGAGCCTTCGTTACGCGCAGGTACTATGTACTTACTGCCGTATGTGGGTGCGTGCTCTGTTGCATACGCGTGCAACCAATCCGCCTCGTTGACGTTTACCTGCTCGCGGATATTCCGTTCTACGAAATCATTACGGAGGTGAAATCATTACCTAGAATTTGCTAAGCACTTTCTTTTCGTAATTACGTTACTATGTGTGTATGCGTGTGTGTGTACTGTTTATACGTAACTTATTCGCACGACTCTAGGAAGTTCGAAACTTGTCGTCGAACGTTAAAATACTGCACTCTTAGAATTTAAACGCTTTTTTTAACGCTTCTGTCTTGAAGGCTTATTCTGTTATTCAGGTATTCTGTTATTCCATTAACTGGTTTGATTAAAAATGAGAAATGGATTACAAGTTAGTAGGCCTAGTTAGGCCAAATTCAACTTATAGTATGCAGCATAAATATCGTACGATGCATTGTATGTAAAATATGTCTATGCGCGGATAAGTAATTTCCTACATTCGAAATATTGACAATGCAACTTGATTTCATTAAAAATTGCGGTTCATTAAAATGTTAGTAACATTGGGTAGTTTCTAACATTGGGCCGAATGCAAGGATATAATATTTCATAACACAAAATCGTTGAGTTTTACAATGCAAAGATAAATCCTTTGATATAATATTCAAATATTCCACATAACAAACTGTGCATATAAAAATCCTTTATTTTACTTTACTTTAATTGATTCTGGCCGCTTGACAGAGATAAGAAACTCGCGGTCTCCACGGTATTCAACAGTCTGTTATAAATTCGTCCAAAGAGAATAGATCCTGGAATATTGCTTGGATATGTAGGATCTTTGTCCTTTTAACGTCGAAGTCTTACCATTCCACCTAGAACCATTCCGGAATGTACCGAGTGACATTCATTTAAACAATACTACGTGCTTGTGTTGAATCGTTAAGGGAACATAATGACATCGGCTATACGTGTACTGGGGACTCCCTTTAATACAAACGCATCGAATAATGGCTTACAGTCATCCCGTAAGAAATTTCTCATAGACCGACGACGATCGTTGAGAGGCAATAGTGTTACTTTTCTTTTATCTCTCGACTCTCTCTCCTCGTCCACCTCCATCAGAATCGCGTTTCTTATATCCGACATTACTATATCCGCTGGAATGCAGCATCCGTTTGAATTGTAGCTACAATACGCGTATAGAGGGGAATGAGTTCGACGAAAGGGGGGTAAGACATAGAGAATGGGGAAGAAAAGAACATTTGTGAATTCGGTAGTTTGGATGTCTCCGATGCACTAGGGTCTGGAAGACGCGGCGGTGGCTTTATGCTTCTGGTACATAAATTTCTTTTGAATGGCGCGCGTATGAGCCGGCGCCCACCGTTCTGTTCTACCTGCCTCTCCTTCCATCCCCCCTGTCCCCATACACATTTTCCTTTTTTTTTTCCTCTTTGTCCTCCTTCGCGGTATCCTCTCGTTTCCGTCTGACTTTCTCCTCTTCCTTTATATCTTCGGTTAACCCTACTTTTTCCTCTTTCTTCCCATCTCTCATCTGAGAGTTTTGAGGTTTTCACGGCTCACGAGCTCACGGTTAACACTGTCGCACTTAGCGCTGTTGCAGATAACCTCGTTGCGTTTAACGTTGTTCAAGGCTTCTAACTATAAGTCGTGTCCAGGAGGGAAAAGTTTGGAACTTTCTCCTCTTGGAAGCAGCTTGCGTCTCGAAACCTCAAACGATCTTGGACGCAGCAACGTTATCTACAACAGCGTTAAGCGTAACATCTTTCATCAGATGCCGCAGCGGCACGCGAAGAAATTGTCAATTGTCTGTTGGCTGTTTCCCACTACGTTGTTCGTTCACCATCGTTGCCTGATTTGTTCGCAACAAGGGAAACGGAGGTAAACCGTGAGACCTGTATCGTAAATCTGCGCGTTGTATCGGGAAAATTGGCGTTTAGGTGCATGCGATCGCCTACAAACGATCGAATGGATAACGTTGGCAAGTAATTTCGTTGATCGAGTACATGCGTGCTCGCCGGCTGTTTCGCCCGCAAAAATGAACTTCTTGGCAATGCGTCGGATAGAATGCGGCACCGATGGGGATGACAGAAATGGGCGTATATTTGGGGGTGATTGGTGCGGTGCCACGAGCGCGAACGCCGCCACTTAAAAGATCCAAAGAAACTGCTTGCACGACCTGCAAAGAAAGGCTGACGAGGCGGAGTCGTTCAGCCAGGAAACAAACATTTGTTTAAACGATCCCGACAAGTCACGGTCGTAAATACCTGCGAGTCGTTAATCTTATTTTTGGTCGTGCCGGCTTGTTCGTTAATGTATAATGTATTCTCACCCCCGTAGCTAAAACAATCAACTGGACGGACCCAGGAATCGCCGGTGAAAGGTACGCCGGGGAAATAACGCCTGTGAGTGTAATACGGATTAGGTGTATAGATTATAGGTTACCGAATTCATCTTCTTGTCGGCGAAATTGATTCTTCGGTCAGTTTTTTGGCTGAAATTTATGACTGTCAGCTGGATGTCCGTTAGGTGCTTGGCCATAATAGATTCCTTTTTCGTAATGTCGTGATTTATTCGTCGAATGGAATTTTAAACCTTCGAACCTTGATTTAACGAGGTATGAATTACGATTATGTGGATTAAGATTGATTATTTCATAATTTCCAGTTAATAAACGAAGCAAAGAGTTCTTGGGAGTTGGGATACACGCGTTTCGCTCCAGGGAACTGTTGAATCTCGCGTGGCCTAATCTTTAAAATCGCATGTTTCAAATTTGTTCTACACGCGTCCCCTAGTGAAGCATTATCGATTTGTTGAAGAAAGGAGGAATAAATACCGAACGTTTGGACGTTTCGTTCGGGCGTAGTTAATTTTTCACGGTCGTTCTATTCGTTTATAGAACAATGCGAAACGAGTTAAAAGAATTATTTGCCTGTTGCCGGGCATAAGTCACTATTCGAAGTAGGAATTCAAAAAAAAGTGGTAGCCTCCCAGCAGCAGTTAGGTTTGTCGGTCGGTTGCCATTTGTCGTATAGGAGGAAAGACCACCGGAGACAACGAGAAACAAATTCGAGGAACAAATTCGTAAGACAGCAGACGTGAAGGATCGCGAACCTCGGCTCGTTCGTCTGGAGCGAAGAGAAGAGCGGCGGGACCCCCCGAAGCGTGCGGACCGCCCCGAAAATATTTTTAATTTTATTACTGCCTGTAATATGGAAATTCTATGGTCGCGGTTATCAGGTGTGAATTGAATTATAGCGATTGCCGACGTGGTTCTATTATTTATGTTCAACCAGAAACACGTTCTCAGCCGTTGAGCTGCGAGCTTTCACGATGCCTGGTGATAGGAAACACACGGTGTCTAATGGCAGTCTATAAAGTTTCGTGTCGAGTCGATACTAATTCGTTATCTATGTACATACTACACGTAGAATGGCGAAGGTATACTGCCATATCAGGACGTACAAGGTCTGTAATTAATTCCTAAACGCTTGTACTATCTTTTTTACGATCGAATAAAAATGTCCTTGTCGATGGAACCCAGCGTGACCATGATATACTAAATTTTATGTATGAAAATGAAAGGGTCCTTTCTATCCTCCTAGAGAAAATTCCTTCTTCTTGGGAAAGTCCAATGGGACGGTTATTTTCATACTTAACGATTTCTCTAGACAAACTGCTCAGTGTGCTTTAATTGTCAGTTTATCTGCTGCGCGGATCTGTTAAAAGGAGCGGAGAAAAGATCGGAGAACAATACAGAGGGATGTTTTAAAGGACTCCCACAGCTACCGGTACCAGTATTGCTTGGACAATCGATCGTCACTACTGACACGATGGGAGGATTCGGAAGAATCATGGAATTTTTTGTTTCTCCCATCTTGCCGACAGAGAGCTATTTTTCATGTGGTTTTCACAGGTATCATATGGTTTCTCAGGTTTCTAAACTTAGGTATACGTAATGTGACGACGGCCAATCTAAGGAGTTGTCACATTTCGAAACGTTAAATATTGCATTGAACCAAAATTTGAATAATAAAGTACAAATATTTCATGAGTTTTTACTTAAGATTCTACGCTTGAGAAGTAACTTACAACTAATTAGGAATCAAATGATATTCCATGGAAATAGGAATGACAGATGATCAAAAGTATTGAAAATGAAAAATGATTTTTTCTATGAATACTTCAGTTCATATGCTTGCTTGGCGCAGTAGATTTCAACAAGTAGTTATTAATCGATAACTGTCAATACATTCTTTCCGTGGAATTCCACGTGCATAAGTGAAGGCCGAGTTCTGTGATAATAATTAGGCACGCAACACAGGTGGTGAATCAATTTTCGACGGACCTTCGTAAAGTCGTTTCATTTTCGAAAAACTATACCTATTATCTGCAAATGATAGAAAAGATTAATGGATTCACACTTCATTTTTTTTATCCTACTTCGATGGATCGTTTTCATCTATGCTAAACTGAATAACGCCACGTTTATGCTTTCCATAGACATTTTATTAGAATTTCCGGCTACGATGAACTGTTTACGATTTGCATAGAAATTTTATTGATACCACTGTGAATTTCCTTAATTTATGGATATTTTAAAGGAAATTCAAAATTATTCGCGCGGGATTAAATACCAATTGAAAATGATATAATTGATACGACAGTAGTTCGTACGAATTAAAAATTCTTCCCTTGTTGGCAATTCGCTTGCTCCACCGCGACAATTTAAATGTCATAAGGCAAAGCACGAGTGTCGAGTGTTTCGTTCGGTGAACACCGAAGACAATATAATCGGTGGAAATGATTCAAGAATTTGATTGCGGGTGCTGCTCCCGACACGTTTCTTTGTTGTACATGTCTTTCTAGTTAGGATGACCCATTTTAAATCGCTTCGAATCTTTTGCCAAACGAGGAAGTAAGTGGATACAGATAGCGTCGCGTATATATCAGTTGGCGGCAGCCATATAGTAGTCTATATGGCGTTTCTGTACGATTCTATATAAGAGAGTATAACCGTTGGCCGCACTCGTGCAACGAAATGTTCTTCCCGCGAGTTGTCCTTTCCGTCTTCTCTCTATGTACTTTCCTTCGTCTCTCGAGCTTGCTCCTTGTCCATAAGAGAATTTAACAGAAATCGTCTGAACCGTTTTGTGCAACGGAGGTCGTTTGGTTCAGCCGGTGCAATGTTCGCCGATCAGAATACTTTTACAACACTCGACCGATCGTTGTTGATGCGTTCAGTCGTGAATCATGTTCCGCGGGAGATACGCGTGTATGATAATATGAATCTGGTTGGCTCGATTGTAACTTGTTTATAGACTTTTTAAAGTAGATTATATATTTTTTAAAGCTATTCATTAGCGTTAGAACAACCGGCTTTTCATATGTAGTTAAATATTTTGCCTATGGATCAGTATAATTCAAATGATATTAATTAAAATAAATAAATCTATATGATTATGTCTGTCTAAACGAAAATCGATATTAAGTTTGGTAAAAATACCTGTAGGTTTTCGGTAATTATCGCGGAAACATAAAATTTCAGATTCGTCATTTTGACGGATTTGGTAGTTTTAATGTCAAAGTATAATTCGATAGAACTGTAATTTATCTGTTGCAGTGTATTTGCAAATTAATTCTATAGTATCATTTGCGTAATGCTATCAATAATTTTACGTGTTATTCATAATTTATTACAGATTAAAAAATTTAGATATCATTGTCAGAAAAAGATGCGCAAATACAATATAATATTTTGCAGAAATTCAACGGCGAAGTATATTTCCATCTATTGCGGCTTCCAGGGAAAAATATATAAAATTCGCGTGACAGTTAACGTGTTAATGGGTTAAGTGTCGTAACAAATGAATAAATTGATCAGGGGCGAATGCAGCGAAGAGCTTTTGGAAAAAGGAGACGCCGGCGTGCAACGTAGGCGTCTCCCAACGGTAGATATTGGTAGTATTTATTGGGAATATTTATGAGGGGTGTGCTTTCATGCTTTCGAGCCGAGTGGGCCGTAATACTTCGAAGGTCCTCGCCCCGTCATCCAAAACCGACGCGACGGCGTAATTTCAGCGGGAATGCCGTGAGAAATTTCACGAAAAGAATCGCGAAAGGCGTCCACGGATTTCACCGTGAAGATATTTACGTCACAATACCTCGCTTTTTCTCTTTCGTGTGTGTATCAAGTATATAGGTGTGTGCAAGTCATTATTTCCTAGAGTATATTTTTCATAGAGTACCTGGTAGATAGCGAAAAATCTAAAAATGTCCAATAAATGCATAAATGAGCAATAACTGTATAAAATTTTCTAAAGGAATTTTAACAATCCTATGAAGTTAATTAATTGAATTCAGCTAAAAGTTACTTAAAATTTTTAATTAAATTTAATCCTTTTAGCACTGGCTAAAATGAGCGAGTATAAAAGATACGTCTACCTTTATATTGTTCATGTATATTTCTTGAAAATAGAATGAACAATAATGAACATCCTATGTTTACATTTGTCATATTGCAAAATCATATAGATCGCCATAATGTCATATAGATTAATTAATTATGATATATGTTTATATTTATCGCAATATTAAACACATCATTTTTTAATTTCTTTCCAAATAAAAGGATATCTCTCTACCTTTTAAGGTATGTAAGGTATTTCCAAGATACCATTGCTTTTTACATTGAAGCTTTATTTCTACAATGTTCAAAGCCGCTACTCGTTCATTTTCTTCGGAAAACACTGACAAGTACCTGGTTCTATAAAACTCTTTATTCATAATTATAGCTACCGTTAAATCCTGATAATTATTACAAGAGAGTAGGAGAAGCGATGTATCGACATGACACGATATTTTGCGATTGTAGCTAAAGCAAAAAGAAGTTAGAAGAGCGAATAGGAAAGTACCGGTGGTGGGAAGATGCACTCACGAAAAGGCTGCTCTTGCATGAGCTCGTATGGACCGCCACGAAGGCTCACAATAGAGGCGCAGCTCGCCGGTCGATAATCCTGATTTAGTCGCGGTCGTATATTAGACTAAGGATCGTGAAATTGAATGGTGGAATCAGCAGAGAGACCGATCCTGCTTTCAACCAGAGGAAGCTGTACTATACTGTGCGAAAAATAAACTACCCCTGACGTGGCCAGGGTTAGTAAATTTTACAGGTGGGCAGCATCCCACAGCTTCAATTTCTCCTTCTTTGCGGCTTCTTGCTCGCTTCTTCTCTTTCGCGTTTCTATATGTTCTCAACCTTTTTACAGTCTTACTCTTGAAATTCGTGTTCGTTCAGTATTTTCATCGTAGCATATGAATTGTTTTGGTTTAAAGTATTTTTTAATTAATAAGTGGTAGATCGTACAACTATAGTATTGCCGATCTGTTGGTACAAGCCGAAAAGTGGTGAACCTACGTGAAAAGACGAGTCAAAAATATAGAACAACATTTGTTCATGCGACGCTTCGTTTTCGAGAAAATTGAGTTGGGAAATTTATCAAGTATACTAAAACTTGGCTAACTACGAACTAAGTATGCGTAAACGATCAACAGCAGATTATTCTATAATTCATGTGAAAATAAGCGAATAATGTAAAATGCAATTTTTCCATTCCAGGCACAATTTTTAGGAAAATAAAGTTCGAACGTGTTTAGTTAAGAAACTGGTACACGCGCATAATAAATTTTCAACTTTATTTTTCTCGGAAAGAAAGCATCTTACGAAAAAATTCTATCCTACGGTATTGACTTACTTTCAAATGTAGAATTACCTCCTACCGAATATTTGCTCTTATTCAGTCTGGGATAAGTCAAGTTCAAGAATACTTGGCAAATTGTCAAACTCGATTTTCTCGGAGGGTCGTACAGACAAATTTTATTGTATATTTTTGACTTCTTTTTTAATGTAGATTCACCATCTTTCGGCTTATACTATCAGCATGGTAACACCTTGTGTATGTCTTCTTAATAAATGTAATACGTATTAATTGTTTCAAAATATTTTTTGTATCTTCTAAGTACAATTGTTCTGATTGCGCATTGATACTTATTTATTTTAAGATTCTAGAATCTTTATGTATCTCTATGTAAAGTTTCAAGCGAGGTAATAATTCTTAAACGTTTTAGTAATTTCCTAAAATCGTTCATGAAGTATTTCTCGCTTTCTGTATCTTCATGTTTATAAATTAGTATGATAGATGTACGTATTTGTATGTGACGCTTGTCAATTTGAGAAGTATGAAAGGATTACTTGCACGTTTATAAGTTAGATATGGTGTAACTACAACAGCGCTACCAAAGTCCCACACCTAATCAACAATGGATTATTATGCTTGGATACGAAAGTTTTACCACAAGCCCGTTATTAATGCGACCGATACCCATTCCGCACTCATCCGTAGATACGATCTCTCCGCCCAGTCAATCGGATCGCGGACTCTAAACCCGTAATTATCATTAGCCCACCCATAGCGAGTGCGATGCTACAAGCGGACGAAGCAAAGTTTCAATTTACGCGTTCTTAGTTGTACGCTATCCAAACTATGTGAAATAGATGTGAGACGTGTGTTTACTCTTTCCGCTCCTTTACTTTTCGATCAAGATTTCCATTTTTTTATGCAGCTGATTTCACTCTAATCTGTCATGTGGTTCGTTGTATATCGTTTACTCTTTATTGGATTCGTATTTCATTATTAATAAATTTAATTACTAACAAAGGTAAATTTAATCAACAAAGCTTGAGATCATACAACTCGACAGCAAATGATCTAGGCAACGCAGAAAGTGAATTTGGAGATCTTTGTGGTTTTATTTCATTATATCATTCTGAATATATTTGTAAAATGTTTGTAATATGAAATTACAAATATATTACAATATATTACAAATATATTTGTAATATAAGGTAGAATAGTGCAATAATAGGTTTAGAACAATATTTTTGAATATTGTACGATCGTTGTTTGGAAAGTTATGTTGTTCTATTATGTAAAGTATGGTTGTCACTATCATCGTCTATCTTTATATAACAATAGACGGCAGCCAATCGATCATTCGAAAATTAAATGAAATTCGTGAATGATATTCGAGTTCCTCTTATTTGTTTCGATTTTGTACGCGTCATTAATTAGTTAGAAGATGACTGGTATTTTATCTTATCTTCGCTATAGATACGGGTCAGTGTAACGTTGTAACTTTCATAAATGATGCAGCTACCCGAATATGATTTTCAACGTCTCTTTTAAAGTACTCCGCGCGTGAAGATACAACTCACGTGCCAATATCGAGGGTTATTAATTATTCCCTATACACTTTCATTAGATAATTTAATTAGATTTGTTTTTTTTCTTTTTGTTTCAGACTTTGTGCAACAACTTAGAGCCGAAAGAACGGTAAGTTGATTAGCATGGTAATTCGTCATTTGATTAGTTTGCATTTATTATATATATTGCATATTTTCACACTATACTACTATTTTTATATTCTCTTAAATTTCTCATATAATAAGTACTTCATACGTACATGATAAGTTTTCGCATTCACATTGCAGCAAATATGTATTAAATGTGTAATATAAATCCTCAATTTAGAGACTTTTAAAATTGTTAAGTTTCGTCACAGTTCGAGTGAGATCTCAAAATGTTTCCTGTAATTGTACATAAAACGTTTTTATGAAATTCGAATTACTTCCTTTATACTTTCACGAGCCAGTGTGTGTCATTCGATTATTAACATTTGCTAAGAGTACAACTACATTGGAAAAAGATGAATTTATACACTTTACCAAGTTCCTTCTGTTCAAGATATAAATCTGTCGAAACGCGTAAGGTGTTCGTTAATGGCTTTTAAATCGATTAGTCTTCTAATAAATTTCGATTTTTTAATAACTTTCAAACACGCACCAGGACGGTTGTTTATTTATGAGAAATACTTATTCGAGACAAGCGGGCCCGTGCTATCATCCCTGGTACAAGCCTTTGGAGAATTTGATATATTGAAAGGGATGGTGAAACTATTTGGGCCGACACCCCCGCTTAATACCGGCCCTTTAGCTCGGGACCAGATTCTTTGTTCCCCTAATATATCATCGCGTTGTCCAGATCGCGCCCTTGAAAAAGATTCTCTCGTAACATAGGCCATCGTGACAGTCGGCGGATTTTTTTGTGTTCTCCCCCTTTCGACTGTGGGATGAAGTTGTCTGTCTGTCTACAATACGAATAGGGAGAACATTCTTTAAGAGTAATTCTTCGGACAGTGGATGCATGTTATGCGTATAACGTATATATTACACATACATTATCTATATAAAATATGCATATAAAATAAATATAAAATTTATGTTTTATATAAAACGTTAAAAGATACCATAAAATAATACCATTGGCGATAGGTATTAGAACGTCTCCTGTTATTTAGTACAAATTAGATACTTTTCACTGCTTTTGTTTTCTCATGAATGTGTTGCTGCAATAGTATCGTATGTGTTTTATAATATGTTCTGGATTTTTTTTATTTATTTATTTAATTTTTCTAACATGTTCCGAATGAATACTCTATTACTGTTTAATGGACGATATAAATTTTTGTAGTGATGTCTTTTTATTTATAGTGGTCGCAGTAATCAGTAAATGAAATTGCAACGTTTAATGTTTATAATTTGGTTGTATGTATCTATTGTTACAGATTCACAACGTCGGTTCTGCTTCAAGCATTTCCACGGCTCAAGTACATCATCGACTTGACAAATACAGATCGTTACTATGATAAACAGGCAAGCCAAAATATTTGCAATATGGAAAATTATACGTACAAAACAAGAATCAAAATTATTGATTAATGTTATGCGTTTGTAATTGCTGTCGGTTTAATGTTAATCCCGTTGTTCTCTTCACTTTTTCATGTTTGTATCTCTTCAGATATTTTGTTGGAATACTAAAACCAATGATGTTTAAGTAGATAATCAAGATCCAAAATTAAGCTAAAATATTTAAAAGCTATATATGTTTTAAGAATATCATCTGAGATGATAAGAGCAGTATTAAATTTTATATAATAAAATAGAATTTGTCATAATAATGATACAAAAAATACTAAATCATGTCCATTGATTTGTATATTTTTATCTTGCCGTAATTGAAACCGAAAAATGTTCGCCCTTTTTTTTTCTTCGCAAGCGATCCCTAGCTGCGTTCCTTGATCGAGCAGATATTCGAGAACGTGGCTCCTTTACACGGTTCTCCTCTTATCTTTGTTTATCTGTCATCTCTCTTTCTTCCTTTGGCTCGTTCGTTCGCACGCCTTCGCCTCCCTTTTTTCGCTTTACCCCTGGTTCTTTTCACGAAAGCCTAACGTTACGTCTGTGTCAGCCCGAGCTTTATTTGGTATTTAAAATTAGTCGAATGCGTCCAACTAATTTGTACGAAGGATCAAGGGACGACGAGGGCTAATGAACTTATTATTAGATTTTTGGAATAACTGACTGTCGACATCTCGATCGCTGCACTTCCATGTCCATATAGTGAGAGTGCGTGTGTTTTTTTTTTAGGTCAGACCTGTCACAACCCAAGACCGATCAATTATATTAATAAGTTCTGGAGTCGAGACTTTTCTCGGTTGTTCCGTGTTTTTTTTTCTCCCCCTTTTCCCTTCATGGACAGTCATTTGCTATGCGAAGAGGCTCGGAATCTATGATAGAAAATGCTTTAGAAATACTACAACGCTTTTGAGCATCAATGGTGCCGCAAGGTATCGGTAATTAACACGAAGACCTTTTGCTGTCTCCCGCGTCTAATTAGAGCACATTATACATAATGATATCCTTAGTGGAACCCTTAATTTTTGGCCTGTGAATGGTGTAGTTTGGAGGAAAGAGACTCATTCACTAGAAAGATTAAATTAGTATGAAGCATGAGTGTTCCTAAAAATGTTATTAACTTCTTTTAATATCTAATTTAAGCAATTTTATTCTCATTTTGAAAACACTAAAATTTAAAAAGAATAATTTTATTGACATTACAATTTCTTGTTATAGTACCTCATTCTTATATTTTAGATATATATTGAATACGTATAAGGAGTCTTGAATATATAGCATTAAAATTCCTACAACCTGTAGGTATGTACATTGATAAATATCAATGTAGAAGAATAAAGCATGAAAGAAATCTCTATAGATTAACTCCATGGTGTCTTTATGGTGCATTTATTTTAGTTTTAATTTTTGATTTTATGAGATCATGGTATGAAGGAGAAATGAGCGGAGAGTGCATGTCATCGTTGTCAGTGTCATGTTCACCGATCAGTCAGATATAATTGGTTTAATATAACCAGCCGGACTTCTTTGACAGTGATTATCATTCTCTTATGGTTTCTTAAAATAATTATGTGTATTTGTTACTAAGAGGAATATCATTGGACGAAATTATCGTAATATAATTTTAGTAATTAATTCTAGAAGAGACATATTTTCAAGTTTTAATTACATAATTTTTTGCGAGCGAGATTAAACAATCGTTATGTACTTTTCACGTAATTTTTATGTAATCTCATTTGTGGCTAACAATTATTTGTTTATCTTTGGTATTATTTTGTTACAGGAATTTACAAACTCTGGTGTCACATATGAAAAAATTATGATTTATGGGCGGGAAATTCCCCCCGTGAACTTGGTGAACAGGTAAGTGTAGTAGAAGTTGACTTTTTTTTTAGCAAGTACACATGTATTGATATTGAAGTTATAATACATAGAAATATAAAGTATATAAATGTTTCTTCAATTTTGGAAAGAAAATTTACTACTAAAAGGTATAATAAGTATATCTATTACTGGTTGTAGAGTAATTATTATCTCAAGCGTGTGTTTATTTCTCTATATACAGTGAAAGTGATATTACGAAACTATTTCTATTAGATACACACAAGCTTGTATATAGAATCGTAATAGATATATTGTTTAAACAATCTGTCTACTTTAATGCCACGTGCATTTCGTATTTACTCTGCTTTCAAATATCAGAGCGATAATTGTCGATCGATTGACGCTTGTTTCGTATTATACCGAACCTTTTTCTCTTCTTTTTTTCCTGCTCCTGAATATGCGCGCCAAGAAAAATGCGCAAAAATTACGATTGTTGTTTCGTCAATAATTTTGGTTTACTAATTTAGGTTGTAAAGTATTCACTATATAGCGAGTCGTATTACAGCGTCCAGGAAACCTTAACTTGTTAAACCTGAAGGAATGAATTTAATGCGGTGGATGAATTTAAGAATGGCTTTAAGGATGAATTTAATAGTGTAAATTATGATACCCAATTTTTTTGAATTGTGATAATTAAATGTCGCGACAATTTAAATTTAAATTTTGTGGGGCCTCTGTGTTTTTTTTTTATGGAATTTTAGCTGTTCGATATTCGAAAAGGTATCATTTAACAAAGTTGTAAAAAACGATCAATTTGTCTAAAACAAAAACACCAAGCATATTTTAAAAACTTTAATGTCCCTAATTATCACATATATACGTAAAAAATTCCGAAGTCGACATGGAACTAATACAGACGTATGTAACATTATAGGCTACTGACACGATTTCGTCTCCGAATTCTCTCGCAGTAGGTCAGAGAACGACCTCGGAAACTGTGGAGTTTCTGGGCTCTCTTCGATCGTTTGTTTGAACCGCACAAAGCCTCCGACTCGATTTGTATAATTCGAGGATAAAATGGTGATTCACATCGTCCGTTAATAGCCAACAAGAATGTGAACAACCAACGATCCTCATCGTGATCGTATCCCGGACGAGCGTAGCTTTTTGTTGATTTCTTTAATCGGGATCTGACGGCTCTGTACCTTGAATGTAGCACGACGTGTAATTAACCGCATCCTTGATATATCAAAATATAGATATACGTTTTAATCAGTCGGTATAAATTATTTATTGTTAGCCCGTTACTCTCTAGAAATATGCAAATTTTCTTAAGCAGATACAGAGTTTTTCTATACAATTTACATTCTATTATACCGATCAGTTCGAGTAAATGTTAGACTGAAAATTTATTATATCACGTATATATTAGCGCAACTTAATTTAAAGTTTTACAAGTTACTGTAACGAGATATACCTAACAAAGATTACGTTACGTTATATTCATTATCATGTCGACAATATGTGGACTCAGGTTCCTTAAATGCGTTTGAATCGTGTTCCGTGAGGATTCGAGGCAAGTCGACTACGATGTACGCGCCGTGCGACAATGCACGTGGGTGTTGACGCTTCAGCAACGACGTCTTTATTTGTCGAGACATCGAACATAGGTTTCCACGTGTTCTCTGCCTTGTATTGTAAGACAATGCTCATATATTCCACGGATACAGAGAAATACCCTGACAATGTTCCGAGAGTACGTGAAGACATAGGGAAAGGAATCGGATTTTCGATACAACTGTATACTTGCCTTTTATCAACAGTTTCGGTTAGGAAATATATTAATTTTAAATAAACAGTTACATTTAAAACGACACTTACTGCATTTAAAAAAGTTACTTTTAAAAAGATTTCTATTGTGATTTCTATTCAAACATTGCTTTGAATTTGTCAGTAAGTTACACACAAGTAAATTATAAATTACAATTAGGAATCGTCGCTAGCTGTGAATCTTAATGCCGATTGATTAACATTGTACTGACTTTTTAAATTGCCTTTATGTAACACCAAAGAGGAATGTGATTTATCATGTTTTTTTCCCTTTGGTCTTCGTGTGAAATTACATAAACAAGCCACAATGTAGTTACTATTTTTTTTTTCTTTTTCGATTTTTAAATTAGCGCTTATAGCACGTGTACCGCTAACAAGTATCGTACTTGGGAAACGAGAAGCGAAGGCAAGGAAGATAGATAGTGGCGAATTTACGTAATGAAGCGATCCATCCGGGTGGTCCCAAGCGTGAGACGCATTTCTCGTCATCTTGGCAATGCTCCCAAGATGGAGAAAACAAAGAGAGGCGATGGGAATTTTCGAGGACGACTCACGGCAACGTTTGCTGGGTCCATGGGTCGAATTAACGGCACCGGAAGTATGAAGCAACACGCACACGTTCTCATATTATGCATACGAGAGAACGTAAAGCATCTTTTACCACCCACAACCGTTTCCCAAAACGTTTCTCTTTCATCTTTGTGCCAACGCTGTCACAGAATCTCGTTTCTCGTATAGTGGACATGATACGTATCAAAATATTTGAGATGGGTTTATTCGACCCATATCCAACCACGAATTCCTTCAAGAAAGTGTTGCGTTTCTTTCAATCTCGACGCTGTCCGATCGCTTCAATTTACATATTACAACATTTATACGCGTAAAAGTAAAATTTCATTTTTTGAGTTGAACATTCTACTTCGATTTCTATAGGTTAAATATGGTTGTTGCATATGAAATGTGTAAAGTCTTTCGAAATATTTATCGATATATTGCTTCAATTCGGAACATTTTCGTATATATTGAAAAATAGAAAAACAAGGTGAAGTATAGGAAAGTAAATAGAAATATAGAGTAATGCCTATATTAAATATAGAAATTTTTGGGTGAGGTTGTAACTCTTTCTTCATTTTATGTTTATATAAACTTGTATATTCATATATTCACGACATTTGCTCGAAATACATGTTTTACAAATATACACAAGATACCTGTTTTTATAAATTTATAACACGTTGTTGTAATGTACAAGGTATTTTGTTTGTGTTACCTTCCTTCGTGCTGCTATTATTTCCCACGTGAATAAAATCGTGTAAAGAAAACGTATATCGTACGACGAACACTGTGATGAATAATTTCGACTTTCAAGGCCATCTTTTTATAATTTTTCAAGATCTGCAATTAACATTTACAATGAGACCTACCACCGCTTGACATATAACTTACAACGCGAAGATCCAAGTCGAAGATTAAATAGAATTTTGGATATAGTGCCAAATTTTACTTTCTTTTGAAATTACATGATGCTGAAAACTGAGTGAAGCAATAGAAGCGACACGTGTTTGCTCGTATAAGCGGACAATTGTGGTCCTAATTGAAAAACAGTTAAGCGTATTTGCAGAGTACTTCTATAATCATACTATGTCGAGAACACGGTCATACAAATATTAGTGAATCATTCACTTATCTACGGCCACGAGATCCATGCATTAAACATGTTCAAACATAGAGAATTTCTCTTTATACTCTGCTACCAATTCCACTTTTCCATATCTTTTGTACGAGCAGTTCGAAATGTCTAACGCGGTATATACAATGTCTTCGTGAGAGGAAGAAATAGTTTTATTCTCAAATATAAAGATCCTCTTCAAGATTGATCTTATAGATTACAATTTGTCTAGAGAAAGCAGAGCACGTTCTTTCGTATTTACACGAATAACAATTTAGTTTCGTCGATTAGCCTTTCATTTCGTTGTCCTCAAATCTGAAAATTGGTAACAAAAGCGTTAGATGTTTTATAGGAACATCTAATTATCAGCTTAAAAAGGGTGTTCCAGATTTTTCCAGCCAGATTTTGTTAGGATCAGAGTTACCGTACAGAAAAGTCACTAGCTGTGTGAAATCGGAAAATATTAATTTCCTTGTTATGTGTTCCCATTTTTAATAAAGTTTGGTAGCTTTAGTTGTTGGAACAATCTATGTTTATGTAACACTTTTATCCATATTTATACTCGTAGAATATACTGACAAACCGTGGCTGGAAGTATCTGCAATACCCTATATGTGCATATTATGACGTTTACTCTTAAGCATTTTCCACAAGGTGTCATTCTAGCTATTCTGGGTAGGTATTGTCTTTCTGGTGGTAATGGTCTGGTACGGAGTCGATAAGATGTTTGTGCTAGTTTCTCTGTACGAGTATGGGGAGCTTGAAGAGTAGACGAAGGAGCACATCGAAACATGTCGCGTATAATTCGCTCTAGGTGCGGAAATTAGTGTCAAAATCCGGTTACTTGTCATAATTTCGAGATAACTAAACACGCGTTTTACAAATATACACAGATAATTAAACAATGAAAATAACTTACGGGAAGAGCCTGTACTATCGTCTGTGTCCAGGCTATCGAATGTGCTGTCTCCCGTTGCTATAACCTCGTCTGTGGACAATGATTTTAGTTTTAAAGAGTTATTTGAGGAAATAATTGAGCTTGTTTTATTCTGGCAGTAAGATGTGAAACTATCACATATTACAGTATCTTTGTAATTATATGTGATAGTTTTTTAAATGTTAAATTTTCACGATGTTTAATAGATCACGTATTTGTGGTTCTTCGAGTTTCGACCGTGTTTTTGATAGTACGTTGCTCTTTGTTCCACCGTTTCAGTGAACATTCCAGTTTACTTCCTCGAAGCAGACATGACACTCTTGTAGAGTTTCCAGAAAGAAAGACCTGAAGTTTCAGACCTGCCCTGAAGAAGTGAACAACTCGTACTATCAAAAACACGATCGAAACTCGCAGAACCACGAGTACGTTATATTATCATAGTGCCATTATTATAAGTATGAAATGTATAAGTATGGTTTTACATCATCGGTTGACATACAATTCAAACGACGAGCTGCTACAGCTACTCCCTGTCTTAGATCGCGGCGTTGGCTGAGTAATCTAAATGGCGCAGGTGGCATACGTAATTCTCGTCGGTACGATGTAGGAGTTCTTGGGGTTGCTGAGGTTGCTGGAGCTCCTGGGGTTGTTGGGATTGCTGGGCTTGCACAGGCAGGCGAGCAATATTCGTCATAAGAGTCTTCAATGATTTGATCTACTGGTGTTTGCCATGATGCTTCTTGCGGGGTTAGTCTTCAAATACCATATAAATGATATTATAAATATTTATTTTATTTCATTATTTATTATCATCCTTGTCTTTCGACTTCGGATGGCTTCCGGTTGACATCATATCTACATTTACATTCTAAACTCTTATCTTGCTAATTAACTCAATACATTTTATCATTATAGTTGTTTATTATAAACGATATTTCGTGTACGACTGACATTCGACTGCACGTTCCATTTATTTTAGTTTGATAATTACTGATAAATCTTAAATTGTAATTACGTATTTAAGATCATTTAAGAGTGCAGTAATTTATTATGTATCTATTTATCAAACGTGTTAAGTTTAACGTATACGTAACGTTTAACGTAACCAAAGAAGATGAGTTAATTCGATATTAAAATTGTGAATATATGGACATATGTGACGTTTCATTTCTTTCGAAAATAATAATTATAAAATAATTATATTTACGTCCTGTAAGCGTTAAAACCGGGTAGCTAAAATTAATGTATCTTTCTAGCAGCTTCTAATTTCGTAATTAGAAAAGTTGCTACGTTAATAGATGAAGAATATTAATGTGTCCTGATTTAAAAAATCACGTGCTATAGCATAACCTAAAATCCTAATGAAAAAGTTGTATTATATTATATTATGCTTGCTCCTAAATCATTGATCTTCTCTTCCTTATCTTTCTTATAAATTTTTAGTTGAAAGAAATGTGTGGCGAAAGATGTGTTCCTTACATGAAACTTTATTTGTGATAATCGTGAGTGATTCATGAAACGTATTACGTACGAAAAATTGAATACTGCGACTGACAAATTTAATCATTTGATTTAATACATTAATATTTATGTTTATATCTACGTTTCATGGGTAATTAAAAATAGGTTACTCACTCGTGTTCGTATGGCAAGCTGACAAAATCATCGGTGCATTCCTTTTTGTTACAAGAACACATGGCGTAGCAAAATGTAAATTAGATTATAAATATAAGACATGTAATTTTGAATTTGTGGTCAAAGTTAATTATTTTGCAGAGGATAATTTTAAAAGTCACATTTTGACAAGTATAATGTTATTTTCAACTATCATATTTTTTTTTTACCAGCCGCCTGGTTCGATTGCTCATTCGTTAGTCTAAGAATTATTTTATTCCCGCTATCGGTCATGATGCGTTTAGCGTTTAATAATTAAATAACCTGCTACATACCCTTACATTTTATATTGCGAGCATAATAATGTTTTGCTATTTGAAATCGTTGAGTGACTATTAACTTATATATCAAGAGATTTATTACAACAGTAATTTTAGTAAGCATTTTTTATATTCGAATAATCTTTAACTCAAGTACCTAATCACAATTCTAGGTTCATTTTACACGTGTATCCGCTATACATAACGTGTATGTAGCACGATATACGCGTATACAAGACCACACAGCGTGCGATATTCAAATGAACCTCGCTTCTGCTGTACTATCATGCTGCCGTAAATGTCATTTCGCGGTTTCACGAGCATCTCCTTATTTCGGTTGAACTGTGTGACACGTAGCATCACTGAAGTTTTTCTGATTTCATGCAGACCGAATATTGCGATTTGGTGGCCAGGAGCTGCATTTCGATGTTCTTCGTATTCACGCTCATCGAGCTAAAGCTTCTTTACACGAACGAGAGAAAAGATTCATTGTAACGCGTCAAATTTAGCGGTACACAAGAAATAAAAGCAAACGTGCAAAATCAAAAGTTGACGATAGAGGATATTTTTTATTATATGTATTACACGTACATACATTTAGTTTTTAACGAAAGTAGGTGCAGCTTGTCTTTATCCATATATAATTCAAGACATTTTTTATCCAGTATGGCTAATAATAATTAAACGTAACTACAATATACGTTATACAGTCACAAATATAATAAGCACAATATATTTATCTTCTAATAAAACCTAATACATTATCATATCTACATATCGCTGATTTGCATTCACGGAATGATAAACTTTACAACGAATCGATGAATTATCATCTCATAATATTGCCATATTACGTATAAAGAAATTTAAGTTTAAATATGAAAAGACATTCATCAAAAAAGTTTAATGGATGTACAAGGAAAGAAATTATTCCATTTTATATGCCAATAAATACCTTCCATTTAAATGTTAATAAAGTATTAGATACTTTTTTATATTGCCAGTTTAGAAGAATAATATTACTGTCGGATGATAGGTATTATAAAAGCATTATAATGGTCATCCATCCTACATAGTAGAACTCCGGTGAATTCGATTTTTCGGTAAAGATGAAAAGAATTGAAAGAACAACGTTAACGATGACAAGAACGGCGGCAATGATGATCGGAACGCGTTGATGATGCCCGGTTTCGATAGCTGGTTCTTTCAATGGGGAAATTCCAAGCGAGCAGGGTGCGAAGCGCCTTGTCCGCAGACACCTCCACGTCCACGTCGAATCTGTAATTCAAATTTGAAGTCAAATTAATTTAACGCTCGTCATTTTTCACATACCGCCGGCGCCACGGTGCGCGGATCTCCGGCAGCCATTTTTCGATATTTCATTCTCAGGGGGTACTATCTCTTTTCTGATAGATGTGTCTTCTCGAGGTTCGGCTATCTCGACGCGGAAGAACGTGTAGCGCCTACTTGAAATATTATCGGGCATAAATTTAAATCTAAAAATTGTTTTAACCAATCGAACAATTAGGATTTTTCATTCAAATATCGTTTCAAGCAGTTAAAAGTTATAATATCTGAGAGAGAGGGAGAGAGAGAAAGAGAAGAAACAAGTCAATGCTATGTAGAATGTTGCAAAAGGCAATTAGATCTTTCTAGTATCGTATAATTTAATTGATAATTAGTTTATGTAAAAAGAAGCTATATTGCATGTATATTTCACGCTAATTACCACTATTTGCCGCATGCGCTCGTTAACGAACTACGATTCGTAGAAATAAACAGGCTTTTTATTCAGTTATTCCTTTAACGCGGGCGTTAAAGAACTCGTGGAATTCGTATATTGAAATAATAATCTAAATTTATCTGTTTACATGAGTGAATTATATTAACGTCTTTTATCGTCTGAGTTAGTTTCTATCAACATAGTGAGATACTTCGTAAATTAACTTGCATACGATACAGTGATGAAAGAATCTACTTTCGAGTTGTGTCAAATCATTTGTAAAGTTGTCGTATCATTCATCGGCAAGTATGTGTTTACACATATTTAGAAGCAGCCATCCTATTGTTACGCAATTATAATACGATGTCTGCATATGACGTTGAAATACTTTGACGCTTAAAAATTATTCTTTGTGCATTTGTTAGCAATATTTTTCATCGTACATCTATTCTGCTAATATTTTTCTTGGTATTATATTGTGTAATATATTAAGAATATTTTTAGTAATATGTAGTATTTGTAGTGTTTTTATATTTTTATATGTGTTCAATATATTATAATAATGTATTCTTCAAATTAATTGTAATGCATGTTTTTCTAGTCGGTTGTGTCGTATACAATCATCCATCAATTTAGTTTGAAAAATTCTTGTCTACTAGCAGGTAACCATTAGATCCAAGGATACATAATAAGTTACGCGCGCATCCCTATTCTTATAACGTATCGATACTGAACGACGATGGAAAGCAGTTGGTAAGTCGGTGAATGAGTTACTATTTGTAATCGTGTTAGTCTAATCGGTGTTATAGGAAGTCCACGTTAAAGGGAAAAGGGACCAGAGGCATTAAAACGGTCCTATTAAGCCTCTATAGAGAAGCACTATTGGGCCACCCTATTCTCACACAATGACGAATAATAACTTTTCGTGGAACCAACCTCATCGTAGATATATTTAGGAGGTGAAATCGAAACGATTTCACGCTTATCAAAACAGTTTTCGTTTCTTTTGTTAGTGAATTTATTAATAAAGATACACTAAATGGATACAAAATAAAACTACTTTTACTAAAAGTTAATCGAACAAAGTCTTCTTCCAACGCATTATTCGTTTACCCACAAACATCTAGAAATAAAGTGTAAGAAGCACGCGAACCTAATATTACTACATAATAACATATTTGTAGATTCGAAGATCGAAGAACTTGAAAATCCGAAAACTTTGAAATTTGAGAGTGAATTGTTGAGTTAACGCAACCCCGACCCTTAATGCTTCACGAGGATTTCTATTTGTAACGAAAAGAAATTCAAGAATTATCTTTATCTATATAAAACGTGCATATAAAATTAAGCAGCTGCGTAGATGCTTCATACGGATAATTTTAATAGCGACTACTTCCACCATAAACGTCGTTTCGTGCGATTTATCCAGCAATATTACGAATTACTTGAACGAGCTGGCCAATTTAAGATACCATTTAATCGGAGATGCAAAGATTTCAGCGTAAACGTCGTAACTGAAATGCAAGCGTGCGTAATAGCGAGATGAGAAATTAAAGTCGTATTAATATCAGGCTGGAGGGAGCAGAAGCAAAAGTCGAGATATCTCCGAGCTTGTTTGGCGCGTTCGGAATGTTTCTGGAATCTCGACGGAATGTATAAGGGGAATGAACACCTTGCGATAATTTATCGAGTAGCCGAAGTAGGCTTAATCCGTTAATAAGACCTCCCTTTCCCGTTCTCTCCTTTTTTAACCGAACAGACAAAAAAGGGATGGCGACGCACGACTCCGCCCAATGAATTATTACAAGCGGTACCCTATCTTCGAATCTGCAAAGTTTCAGAGATCTTTTTCTCATCTTCCTTTCGTATCTTTCCTCTCTAGTGTTTCCTTTGCTGTGCGTTATAAGAAAGAACCGTTCAATGAATCTGCAGAAATCGTATAACGACAAAGGAAAAATTTATCATTTTGCATTCGTTATTAATTTTAATCATAAATTAATCTACGATGAACGAATCGAATTAAATCGGTGACAGCTTAAACGAAGGAAAAAGAAACACATTATAAACTCCCTTATATTTTAACGATTAAATGAAACTGTTTAATAATCGATAAGTGTTTTGTTATATCTCATGTATTATCAAGAAAGATGACAATTTATTTTATTGGTTATAAATTAAATTTTCAATTCGACGATATCGACGTATGCTTAAAGAACATAATATAATATGATAATATTTCGATGATACAAACCGTAATCAATTTTTCCATTTGTTAATGTTTTCCTGACACGTGGATTCCCATTCTTGGTATATTCGTTGCAATTCAAGGTGTGTAACATTCACGTTCTTAAGCTTCATTACCATATTCGTTCGTTTGCTACGGAGTCTCTGCATGCCTATTACGCAGTTATTACACTGTCACTTCTCCAGACCGGTTATCATATTTGAATATTGATTTAGCCGATTATTTTTTTTTTATCGACACCATGGAAATTCGATCGCTATTTGTAGTTATTTTGAAAAATTATCAATAGCGCGAAAGTAAAGGGAAGGATGCCGCTCGCTTTGCCCTCCTTCTCGTGTTCTTATTACATACTCTATGCATGAGAAATGTCCGCAAACTTTTATAAAATTTCCCCCTATCATGCTACGTTACAATTTACCATAAGTAGATTAATCAAAATTGCTGGGACGATGATTTATGTCGCTTTCATGTTATTATAATATTAATTTATGTTACGATATAAATTGTTGAAATACAATTATTGTAAATGTAAACTCCATTTCTATACTTATTTGAAATAATCAGTTTATCCATGATTTGTTGTTACAACCTATTACCTAATAGGTACAAAGTATAAAAGTTATAAGAGTACATATATAGTGTCTACATTAATTTATAATAGTTTACGTTCTTTCAAGTAACTTTCATTGATATATATATAAATCGACATAATGTAACTTACGTTCAAAAACAACTTATTAGTTACAGACTATAATATAATGAGATAATAATTGCAACTATATGGTAACAGTAATAATTAGAAAAATTCCCTGCAAGTCACATACGTATCTAGAATTTTCTAAGTTTTCTAATAATATTTCAAGAATAATCGTAAAAGAAATGTTAAAATATGATGAAAATTGATAAAATTCTTTGCAAGGAAAAATTACATTACATTCTTTTATTTTTTTTCCGTGTAAATACGCGTCTTCTTGATTTTCCAAAGGTAAATATATGTGTTCTCTTTCCTTTCAGATTCTTTAAAACGATGGATGATTTTACGTCAGCTTGTGGTGAAGGTGAGTCTGCATTACATCATACTGGCTCTGTATATTCTACTTGTAATATCATCAATCTTGTCTACTATTATTCTAATATCCTACATTCCAAATATCTTCTCTCAACTCTTTATTCGAAAAATGCTTCAATTTTCTTAACTACAAAGGATTGAAATATTTCCTTCTGAATAATGTCAAGTAAATTATCATTTTGAAAAATTTTCGAGCAAATATTGACAACAAATTAAATTACTAAAATTTTTAAATTACATTTCTTTATTGGAAATTGTTTGTCGTTTGATTGATTTTCTATTATGGAAAAAGGATTAAATTCAGAATTTAAATTAAACTTGTAATTATGCATTATACAATACTGAAGATACAGATCCACGTTTTATAATGATGTAACTAATTTCTTATTACAAAGTACATATGTCTGGACAAGAAAGTTGCATGGCTTCTATAATATTACGTATTGCGATGTGAAAGTAATGTATGCATTGATTTAAAACGTAGAAATCTATATAACGCAATCTAGACTCGGTGATTTATAGAAACAATTCACGTACATTGCATTCTATCTCAACAAATAGTTTATCGAAGAAACTAAGAGTCTACGTAAGTCATCGTGTTTCTGATGTTGGTAAAGGTTAAATCCATGAAAATGAACCTGAAACATTCGTACGGTTATTTTAACTGTAAAATGCAGTTGAGCTTCTGCGGCTGGGAAAAAAGAAACGATTCCCAGGAAAAATGAGAATGACGACGGTGATCACGCTACGAATCTGGAGGACAGAGTTTGTGAAGCGGTGGATCGCCCACGCACAGCCACGTATACCAGGGCGTTGTTAATTATCTGCCGCCGTTTATCAACCGGTACCGTGTATCAACCAGCAGAAACTTTCCTTTGGCATTTCTCCTTCCTCTTTCTTTCATTCCTTTCTCATACTCCTCGGACCTTTCCGTTCTCTTTTTTCCTTTCTATTCGATCTCTGTTTTCCCTCTTTCAAATCATTCTCGATCTGGCACTTATATACACGAGACAGACAAAATCAATGAACAATGTGACAGGATTGTGACAATTTTACATAGGTAATATTACACTGTTAAATATATTATGATAGTTTTATAGTGTATGAATAACAGTATAAAGTTTGAATTCTATTTTATATTAGGCAAAAGTATAAAGAACATAAAAGTAATAAAAGATATTCTAGAAGACCTCGATTTTTGATACTCGTAAGAAAGTAAAGAATATCTTTAAATTATATAAGTAGGTCATGGTATAAAAACTATAAGGTTACATTGTAAGAAAGATTAAAACGTTTGTGTGTTACTTATATAAGATAGAATTATACACAATATAAAATAGAAACATCAGATAACACATATTCTTTTTTTATGTTATTTTATTTTTTCTTCGCGTAATATTCGAAAAAAGGTGTACATATTAATAATGAATGCTGTTTATAGTGCTTAAAATATTCGTGGAAAGCTTACAAATCGAAGAAGCGAAACTCAGAAGAGAGCTGACTGAAAAACGTGTCGAAACACATTCCAAAGCGAAGACGCCGCTGCATCGACCATCCATTGACCATCACTTAGCATTTATCAATACCTTCCATCCAACGCCCATTATCCTATTGACACGCCACAGTGTAAAAGAAGAAACTCTTAATTGCAATTTCGATATATTTCCTCATTATTGCGGGCTTCTTAAACGTTCATTTGCATCTTTTCCCTCAATTTATTTTAAGGTAATTTTCAATGTACACTTAATTTCCCTAACATAAATATAAATACTCTCATTTTTACATTCAGATTGATAATAATAATCGCGGGTGTTTTCTTTTATAACGCGGTAACATTGTGCGTTAGATCTATATTGGAAGCGTTGAAAATAATTTACACTAGAAGGCTGTAATACGCAACAGAACTTTCTATTAATATCTATAAAAGAAGATTAATATCGAAAAAGAAACAGTAAATATGTGAGCGACTTCCACTGGCAATCGAGCGATATCGTAAATAATTTATAACGGATGCGCTCCGATTTTCAAAGTGTTTCACGTATGTTTATATAACATCTTGTATATATAATGTATTGTTATAACTTATTAACTTCAACGTGATATATATAACTGTTTACACACCTACTATGAAGGTGTATTTATAAACAATAGATACACTTAAATTACATAATGATGTTATTAATATTACACGTTAATCAAGATCAAGGTTTATCGTTGCTATATTAGGAAGCGTTAGGCAGTCATATATTAGGAGATTAAATATAAAATTTCAATTACGTTTCTAAAGCTAGTGCAAAATATCGTATCTAGCTGTTAGATAAATTTATTATCAGAAAGCCAGAATTTTGACTAATCTATGAATAATCACATTGGACAATACGTAGATTTCTTGCATTCTACATATACGAATTGTTGATTTAGATCTCGTAGGGATTTCATAATTCTTCGCAGCACTGTTTCTTGCACTGTTACGTAAACAACTCCATCTAGTGGATTTTATTTCTATCCGGTGTAATTTGAGCCAGTTTAACGTAGGACGTAACATAGCATCAGTGATTTATCTTCGACCACGTGTCTTTGGATTCCTACATTTTCTTGCGAGTTTGTTTTGCCTGTCCATACACCGGTAACTACTATTTATCATTTCAATGAACTTTCGCGATTGTATAATTAAAGGCGTCGCGTGAACAGTAGTAGTCTATATAATATCTAGGCAGTTAGCGATACTGGCGCGGTCGTGTACGTGAGAGTACGTTATTATAATTTCTCTGGCAGCGGCATTTCACGAAGGTACGCAAGGTGAGAGATAAGTAAGCCGAGTCCATTTACAGTGGCTAGTGATTTATCGGCCGCGGAACATAAGATGTCGTTAATCGTCTTGCATCCATCCTGCGTGTCATGTAGCACTCTCGACGAATCACCTATGTGTATAGGTGCACGTTTATACGCGTTTGCGATGCTCCATGTGTATAGCCCGCGTGTATAGAGCGAGCGATACGAGGCGCATTCGAGAAGTTCGATCGTTCGATTGATTTAAGACGGCAGTAATCGGCTGGCCGAAAAGCCGTCGCGTTCTCTGTATGTATCGACGATATTTTCATGTTTATGTACGCGTACGACTGAACGTTAAAGTCCTTCCCCGTTTCAGCGGCTCTTACATATATTTTCAGAGGAGTTTACGCTCTTACTAGAAGATGCAGGAACACGAAAGGGGAACCCACGGTCCCTTTCTACCAGAGGCTATTCGAGCCGACATACCTCCCGCTTATATATCATATTGCCACATTAACCACGTCGCTTCGGGTCGTACTTCGCGACTACTCTAGTAGCCCGAAAACCAACCTTAACGTTTACCAAGGACTGACATGCAATACCAGGTGCCCTCCACCCTTCTGTCTACATACCCTTTTTTTATTTCGCAACCACCTTGCCCAACCACCAATTACGCTTAAACTTCAAGCTGTTTTGACAACAATTCTCAATTGGAGTACACGAGATTTTATTATCAATCCTTAAATGAAACTTTTTAATTCGTTCCGAATATCTACTGTACCTACCAGTTCTTATAACGATTTTAGAACCGTTATATTTTACATCCTATATCCCTATTTATATTTATATTATAATCCTCGGCTCTATTTATATTGCATGTTACAAAATAGTAGTATCTTTTAATCTGTTGATTAATAAGTTTAAGTATTTTTTTCTAATAATGAATGACATGCTTACGGAGAAATGGAGAATCGATTTAGAATTGTTATAAAAGCGAGGAAAATAACGGTTGTACAACCGATATGGGATAAATTTCGGTTCCTTATAACAGTTATTCAGAATAAAGATAGCACATAACTGTTTAAGAACCGAAATCGATATCATAACTGTTCTCTATCCCTGGTTCCTACTCGTCCGCCACTGAGATGAATAGAAACATGGATTGAATTTACATTGAATTTCTTTCTTACGTTTTAGAGAAATAAAAGACCTTTCTAGACTTGGGAAAAATATTATTCCCATGTCGAAGATATTGTTCGATGATTCGAACGTAACCTGACGATAATCAGAGACGATCTAAAGAAGGAAAAGGAATATTCTTGAGAATGTAATTTTTAGCTTTGCCATTTGTTTTGACTGACTGATGTAATATCGCATAATGAATGACCACTCCTTGGGTAGAACCATAACCATTCGTTTACGTAGGAAGATTGATCGCTTGGCTAACGTGATTTCAATTAATACTGATAATCAAGGTTACGTTTGAGAAACATCGAAGCAACGGAAACACGAACTATAATCATGAACCGCGGGTAACAATAGATCGAACACGTTAGAACCAGAGCGTACGCTTAAAAGATATTAATTACTACGTCATAGTTTTGATATTACCAAAGGAAAAGATGTATTACTCGATATTTAATCATCTGTGAAAATCAATACAGCGCGTCAGAAAAGGTCGTAGGTCTTTGGCAATCTCTCTGAAGATCGGCTTATTTACCAGACTTAGTATGTCGGAGCTCCGCAGGGGTGCACGCTCTAGATTTACATTAGATGCCGACGTGTTCTCAGAACGTTCCTGTCTTCTGCGCGACATATGTTTCTTCGTATGCAAAAACGAGATGACCCTGTGATAGATAGGAATGTGGTATAAGTCAGCCTTGCTTGTTCTCCACGTACAAAACAGGCAACCTTGAATTACTTCTGCGTGTCCGCGTTCTTTTCAATTAGATACGCATGTCTTCGTTTCTCAATCTCTTCTCACGGATTTTTAAATGTCTTTTCATCGGACATATTTTCTAAATGAATCATCGCTGTACCATTGTATAATAACATTATACGTTAACATTGTCATTGTTGATGCCATGTATGCGCAGCATTGTACATTATTAATAACCCTAACAAGCTATTGATTAATTGACGAATGTAGTGTGTATAGATTTCTTCGTACCGAAACGTGCCAAATGAGACATATCGAGTTTATTATAATTTAAAATTAACGATTCAATACGGAACACAAGTTTCACTAAGACCTTGATGATTTGTTGAGTTTCTCTTATTTACTGTACGGCAAATTCTTGCGAACGGAGCGTATATTTCGGTATTTTCACTATTCTCAGTGCTGAGAATGCCATATCAAGATATCCAAGGGCGCATTGTGATTTTTACATCTCTTGCGAACATCGAAGATATAATTTTCCACAGCTCGCTGATAAATTCACCGGTATATTGCATAGTAGTGCTAAAATATCAAACTCTCCGCTCTGCGTATAAATCGCATCGCGTTTCTGCGAACGATCCTTTTAAGAAGCTCGCCAAGGTCAAACAACATATCGCATGATCTTCGATGGCCACTTAATTCCCAGTGTAACCCGAGGTAAAGAGGTACGAAGTGGCTCTAAAGTGCTCGGTACTTATCTACAGCTCATGCGGAAAAGGGAAATACGGAGGATGAAATTGAAGGAGAAAAGAGGCGATAGGGTTGTGGCGATCGTTATTACGCGGCTACTTTCATCAGTGTTGTGGCCCTTACATGAAAGCGCAGAGTCGAGTCACGAATCGTCGTGTATTCGTCGCAGATTTTGCCGGTAATTTGCGGTAATATTATAATCAGCCCCTTGCTGAGCCTGAGGAGGTGCCGACCCTGTGCTCTGGGCTAAATTGATGACCCGTGGAATCGTACGTCTCGCCTTACGCATGCTCCTCTTATTGGACTTGCTTCGCGCGAGTACATCTTTTTAGTATCCTTTTCTTACGTCATTAACCCACCGAGCCCTCGAAAATATCTTTTACAGTTAACACCTTTGAATGCACGTCGCTAGTTATTCTTATATATTAATATCCCAAGACGAACGTGTTGAATTTATTACGGTTCTTTGGTTTAAATATAATTATTGAGTCGGGCGTTAGGTATTGCTTCGATTTCTCGGATTTATGATACAGACAGACACACAGCATAATTGCTACTTTTACGACAGGTTTCAGATCTATCGTTGTTCGATCTTTTTGCTTAAAAGCTTGAAGCTTGGAAATTACTCTCTGCTCGCGGAATTGCACATCTGTGAGCCAGATGAGGTATTAAGCTTTCGCCTCTGCACCCTTAATGTAATTAATGTAAAGAACTCGTAATCACGTGTCATAAACTCGTAGCTCAGTACTTAAACACATTGACGATCAGCAAACGAAATTGCTCTTTGGGCCCAATTCGCGCCGCTGGGCCCGTGACTTTGAACCAGCTTGACGAGGAGTGCTCGAGGGTTAGATAGAGTCGTGCAAAGGGATACGATAGGCACTGATTAACCAATTAGGTAAATTGGCTACATTTCGTTAGTTAGTATAAAGGGACGTCCAAACATTCAGTTTCCTTCATTGGAAGTTTCGTAAGGTTTTTCTGATAACAGTTTGCGAAGGTTTTTCGCACATGGTTTTCACAGTTTTCAAGTACATCTGCATCGTATAGTTTTGCTTTATAATCTACTTGAGAGCAAAGCGGTTTTTGTATCTCAGCAAAAGGTTGATCCTTCGAAAATGGTATTTTATAGTCGGCAAACCATCGTACCACGAGCGCTAAACATCAACCATTGTATATAACTTCATTTTATTGAACAATTAGTCGCAAATATTTAAATGAAAAGAATTTAGTCGAAATATTAATATAATGATTATAGTGACTATTTGTAGTATATTTTTGACTGAAGAGCATCTTAAAAGTAAAACTTTGTATCTTTTAAATTATCCGCGATATCTCTATGTACAATGCTAATGTGCACTTGAATGTAAATTGAAGATTGCTGTTTTTTTCTTTTGTTCCAGACGATCTTGTGGGAGTTCATTGCACTCATGGCGTAAACCGTTCGGGATATCTTATTTGTAGGTTAGTATATTACATTTAAGCAAATCATATCAAATATGGTTATCAAAAATCATTTCAGACGCGTTTCACATGTTGAAAGATTATATATATATATATATACATAAGATTTTACAAAATCAGTAGGTTATTAATTTGCAATTAAATCGATAAAACTAATTATGTACATAAATTCATGTGTTTTGTTACAGGTATCTTATACAGCAATTAGGTTGGGAAGTCGATACCTGCTTAAAAGGTAAGTGATCCATAAATTACAAAATTCATAGTTTTATAAACATAATTAAAGGCATAGAAACTAAATGAATATATATACTTCACCTACTAAATTTTCTAATGAATGCTTTACTTTGACGAATACTGTACATAGTTTTGCACGTCATGCGCATGCCATGGATTCGTACATATTTCAGTCTCCCACAAATGCATAAATAATCGCAGTCCAATAACGACAGATCATAATTCTACCTATATCGAGCGCATCGAATAAGATCAACTACGTTGCAATAGACACACGCGAGAATGAGAAAAGATATAGATTAAACAAAAATTCCCTTCTGAAATTCGTATCTTTATTGAAATTTAGCTCCTCCCGTTTGTTTCTATACCTGTTACACAAGCGCATTTTACGTATTTGTTTCAGCATTCGAAGAGGCTCGTGGCTATCAGATCGAGCGTAAAAACTATATAAACGCGTTGCAGAAAATACCGCGCGAGGAAATCAACACGAATAAGACCAGCCCGCAACCGAGCGATAGCCTTCCACCCCCAACCCAACAACAACATACGATGGGGCCGCCAGGTCCCGTACCGCCGCGACGCGGTTTCGCAAAAGACGGTCCATTTTCGTTGCCACATTTCGGTTTTGGCGGTCCGCCGACAGGCTTTCGTCCTATGCTACCTCCACCTAGCATGCCGCTGGTACCACCGCCGCCGCCAGGTCCTTCATCTATGTACGGACCGAGGTCATTCAGGTACAGACCGCCACTGCGACCAGCCATGTGTCCACCGCCACCTCGACCAGGTTTCGCATTCCCTATTCCAGGTTTTCCGCCACCATGTCCGTCCAGAACACTCGGCGGGAGGTTACATCATGTTCCACCAGCTCGGTTACCACCGCCAAAAATCCCTCTACGTCCCCTTCCACAATCTGCGTCAACGCGACCTGTCGTTTATAAGCGATTGCAAGCGCAAAAACGAAAGTCGCATATACGAAATGGCACTGTGTCGCTGTCTAGAAATCCTGTCGGTGTTAGGCAAAATAGCCGAATAAGTAGAATAATACCGAAGTTACTGAAAGAACAGGACTTCACGGTAGATACGTTCGAAGAAAATTTACTCGCCGTCTCGAGTCAACCGAACAGGCGGCCAACGAAAGGAAGATTCAATCAAACCAAGTGACGACGTGCCATTTAGGAGTCATGATGTATTTACATAGACGTAAAACATCCCGTGTAATTCGCTATTACCGAGATCGGCAGTTTTCTGCGGTGGTTTCGTTAGCCATTGAAGGAATAAGCAGTTGCGAGAATGGATAACGGTTACTAATTAGAATAATTATGAAAATTTATCTGACTTGGACAGCAAGGAAGCATAAAGATATACCTTGAGCGTGTTTGTATGAAATGTGAAAACTTGTACAGTGGTTGTACAGATTGATGGCCATCCTATACGACCCGCTTTTCTCGTCACCCCAAGCAATATGTTCCTTGACACTATTTCGACGAGAATTTTCATCATTTATGAAAATAAATGCACTTTGTCTATAATATTATTATGATCCAATCCATCACCATTCTCCTTCTGTAATTAATTATTTAAATAACTCGTGTCCGAGGATTATGATTTAGTACTTAATTGACCACAGGAGATCGCTATCGTTAATTCTGACTCGGAAGATTGCGGTTCGATCTCTGTGCTTAGTTTTAGAGTGAAAATAAATCTTTCGGGCAGAGTTAGCCTTAAGTACGGTATTTGCAAATACGTATCATCAAATGGCTAAATGGTTGATTATATTTTATGATTGCAAATACATACGATGAATCCTTAATTTCTCGATCGGCTTCTTTCCTTATGAATCATTTCGAACAACCTTTTTTAAAGTAATCTATTTTTTTTTTTTTTAATTAAGGACTACTTGTTTATTACAATTGACTAGTAATGATTATAGTAATAAAAGATTATCATATACTAAGGTATAGTATGTCAAGTTTATTACTTATTTCGTTGATAATAATGTATTTATCTATGTACAGTTTAAATCTCAAGCATATTCACTTGAAAGAGTTTTTCACCGAGAATTTTTGTAAATACTGTGCTGCAAACATTTATTTTCATTCTATACTTAACACAATAATTGTGTTATTTCTTCGTGAATCATTCCATATTACGATCTTTGTGTGTAATTCGATCCCTTCATATTTTTCATTAATTGTATCGTATGTTAATAACGGTAAGAAACAATGTGATGAGAAGAAGAATTTCTTCTTGATTTTCTTAGCGTCGTTTGGCATTTGCATTCTGGAAATGGAGTACAGTAGATGTAATTTCTTGTTGTCAATCACGAAGATTAAGAAAACTTTTTTGTTAGAATATATGTTACACGATCGATATTATTAGCAATATCACGTTAAGACTAAAGCAGTTATTCTTTGTTCAATAAAATAGATCTTAAATCGTTTGAAAAGTAAAACGCCACGAGACTATACCTTACGAGCTTCTCGTAGAATTTAAAATAACTCGTATGTATAATTAAATGTGGAAGATAAATAACACGTTGAAATCAAGATATTTTCGTGCAGATTTTATGACCTGACAAAATTGTGATTAAACAAAATTTTATCTGCATATTGTTACAGAGAATTTATATTTTAAATGTAGCATTTTTCATTAGTAAATAATATTTCGAGCATGAACGTAATCGTCTTAGGAGGCAACATTCAATTTGTCATACTTGTTATAACTTTTGCTGTTTTAAGGGAAGGCGACCACCCTGAGAGTTAAAAAACGTCGAATTTATTTTTTTTTTATTCAATCATCTTCTGAAGGTTTCAAACGTATGTAGAGTAAATTATGTCAAAGTGATTTTTCAAAATTCTGACAGTTAACGGAACTACAGCGATCATACGCTTCTGTGTTATTTCGTATAAAATTGGAGTTCCACTATTAGTTCAATGAGCATGATCGAGTGAGTATCTTGCAATAATCGTAATTCTCTTGTCAGCCTTTATGATTCGTTATTATTTAGATTAATTTGTTACTTTCTTAATTATACGTTTTTCATTATTTAGTTAATTTCTTAATTATACGTTTATCATTATTTAGTTAATTTCTTAATTATATATTTATTTAGGCTTAGTTTACTTATTTACTATATATTTATATCATTTGTGATAAATGCATATGAATGGATTGAAACGTAAATTTTTGGACCAAAAAGGGTGATTAATATTTAAAACATTAAAAACTAACATTGACCTCGAAATAGGGAAAATTTGAAAAGGACCAGAGGCCGTAAACCCAAATAGAAATAGGGAAACGCGATATACATGTACAGCCGAATAAGTACATATTATTGCGCGTGTATGTATAAGTTTATTGTTAAACTTGCAGTCAATATATGATATTACATTCGTATGAATATCGCGTCATTATTAGATCAATCATAGAGCAAGAAACATCATAGTTTCTCATGTAGCGAAGTTTAAAAATTTCGGGTTGGAAAGTTTCCGTGTGTTGGCGAATTGGCCTTTTTCGCGTTTTGGATTTAAGGAATCTATTACAGTAAGTACTGGGTTGTGTTGTGCAATTTTTACATGGTATTTATGTTTGACTTGAATTCTTATCGCATGTTGAAGTGTAAATATGTAAGATTTAATAAATTACTTTGTTCGACTCAAAACCAGGCGTTTGATTGTGGGACAAAATTAGATACACGGGTACCAGAATGTCTTTTTATCTTTTTTACTTTTTGTTATCAGTGGAAGGAAATGTTATATCCCCCCTTTTTTTAAATATTACATTACTTTATACTGATCATTTATTTTTCTTATAGGGGATGGTTTCTACTAAAAATGCAGGTGTCTGCGGAAAAGATGTGCACATTTTGTGATTCTCTTCATATATTCGAAATTCAACGAAGAGTAGATTCAATGCATTATCTTATATGGCACAGGTGGGTTTATGAAATTTGCACAAATGTTGAGGCTGACAACGCGTCTTTTATTTGTAACTTTTTTTACTACATGAATTGCAATAAATTTATGAATAAGTTGCAAATAAACCGAATCAAAGTACCACAAAAAAAAAACTAATATAAATTAACAGAAGTTAATATTTGCCGAAATCACATAAAATAACTTTCTTTATTAGTTTTAATATAAGTTTTAATATAAAAAAAAGAATAATAAAAATAAAAATTTTATAACTATATCATTTTACGCGTTTTTTAATACGCACATCAAAGTGTTCTACCAATTACGAAGAATCGTCAGGGAAGATGCAGTCGATGTCACTATAGAACTGTTCAAAAGATCACAAGAAAAGTATTCTGTAATATTATACAAATTATACAGGGAACGGAGACAGCAGAACGTTCAAAGCTGCAATTGATGCAGAATCAGACTTCGTAGAGACCCAATAATCCGCAAAAAGGAATACATTGACAAATGAGGAAAAGGATGGGAAGTCTGTTGCGAAATACAAAGCAGTAAGCAAAAACTTATTGATAAATTGGTAAATGAATTGACCGTATATTATGATCTCGTTATCAGGAGAAATTCTCGTTGTAAGAAAGAAACGAAGAAAGCCATGTGAAGTACTTTCCATCACAAGATATCAACCAATGGAAATCCTTAGCAGCAAACGTGCTCGGCTGATGAAAGTTCTTGGTGCATTTGGCAACAAGCAAAGTCAAAGAACACATTACGATTATATATTATGTATACAAACGTCTCCTTCCCCAAATTGTTCGACATGTAATTCGCCCAATCTACGAGGAAGTCAGCCTAGAGGACGTGTTCAAACTATGTGAACTTACGCGAAGTTGGATTTACGCAAAAGAGTAACAAAAGTTTGAATTCATTGAAAGTTTTGCGTTGGGCGGAATAGAGGTAGATAGCATTTCTAAAACGCTGTCTCTTGAAATCAATGCTGTTGCGCAAGAGAGAAGATAAACTCGAAAGTTTGAATTCTCCTATTTGGACAATAGCTCCAAAAACATGAGTTTGCGAAAAACATACAGTTGATATTGCAGCGTTTACAGTTGCCAGCGTCTTTAGTGATGGTTACAAAAGCATTTATTTAATGATGCAGATAACGTAACTAAACATTGGAATCGATTGTTTCAGCGTTTGTTAAATAACGGATGAGCAACGTCTTAAGCTCGCTGCAGCAAAGATGCAGGAGAAACGAAAGAAAGCTCGTCTCTTTGCAACAAAACAGAAAGATGAGATAGATTTTTTGAGACAGAAGGACTGCGATTAGAACATGGAATAACTGTTTGATGATTTCGATTAAAAAATCTTTCGCTACATGGAGAAATGGTACTTCGATATATACTTTTCTCGAAACTATGCTTTTCGGATTGGATGACACAAAATCTTCGTTATTATACGTCTGACTTTGTTCAACTTTGGAGAAAGTATTGTACATAAAGTGTTATACTTAGTTAAGTGTAGCTTACGAATTTTTCGATATCTCCGTCGTTATTCGATTCTTTATGAACGTTTAAAATTGATATTTTTTTTTTTTTTTAGTAAAAAACAAGTTTTTCCGTTGCAAACTGCTGCTATTTCTATAATAATTGACAATTTTGAAAATTCGCACGCTGCGTTTTGGATAATGTATTTCTGTTAATAAATCGGCCGAAATTTTTTACTTCGGATGTTCCAGGAAGAACTATTCGTTTTTATACAAACGAATAATTCCATCATTTTGTAACATTTTGACTAAAAGATTGAGATATAAAGCTGAAAACTTCATTTTAATACGGCAAAATAAAAAGATTAGGATTACCTCTGAAAATATCTCGGAAATTTTACTTATTTTTATATACCTCAGGGTGGTCTCTCTCCTTAAGACACGAGGATCAAAACGATTTTCATCTAATCTATAAATGAATATTAGGACATGAAAGATGAATATAGATATATTATGTATGTCGCAAAATATCGTCGACCGTACGGGAAGAAATCGAGAATCGTATGTCGTTCTCGATGCATTAATTAATTTCTGATCGCACTATACATGTATTAATCTTATAAAATGAGTTCAGGGAAGAAATTCAAATCTAAATTATCAGCATTTATACTTCGAGATCTGCGTGTTACTAAAAAGATTTAACCAAATTCAATCAACGTCGAGTATCCCTTTAATTGTGAAAATCGAATCGTTCGGCTGGACATTAAAAGTGCTGATTTTAATTCAATCCGCCACGAATTGTAACGTTTGGAATGACGAACTCGAAAGTCTAATGGTGGATTTTCTATATAATAATCTCCTCAATGCTAGCACTTAATTAATGTCTAAAATTAATCATTTACCTAAATCTACCGATGTTTGTCCAAAAATTTTTGAAGAAATTATTGTATATATGATTCATAAACAATGTAAGAATCTTATGCGTAAATCTCAACACGGCTATATAATTGGTAGGTCGACAGTCACAAAGCTATCGGTTTTCGGTAATTATGTATCAACAGCTCCTGACAGAAGAAAACAAATTCATGTTATCTACGCTGATTTTTCTAAGGTTTCTCAGACAGTCAGCCATCAAATACTCGCACAAAAGTTATACAATCGTGGTTCCCATAAAAGTATAACAGAACTCAAAGGGTGCGCGTTCGTAATAACTTTTCTAAGATAATCGAAGCCAAATGAAGGATATTGCGAGGATCACATCTTGGTCCATATTATCTGTTATTTTCGTCAATAATCTATTTATTATACGCTGTATCTGAAAGTCGATTCAATTGAACATTAAGTGAACTTGCAACCTGTTCTAATCAGATTAGCAAACTGGCGTTTTTTGAACGAACTGCAACTAAATATATCGAAGTGCTATATAACGCGGATTACGTAATATAACGTAAACGTGCTACATTATCGAAGAAGTCTGCGATCCTCGGAGTTAGGTATAATTCACGACTTATAACTAACATATAGATCTCTAAGCATTGTCAAACGTTCATGCTCAACCTGTAGTAGGCAGATATCTTTAAAAGTACTTTACATATCGATAATTATGCCTATCTTAAAATATATCAGCATAATCTGAGCCGTCGATTATGATAAATACATAAAACAAATTGAGTCAGTACAATGTAAGTTTCTTAGATTTTTATGGTTCATGACGGAAAGTACTATGCTAGAAAACGATCATAGCTATAAGCTTATTCAAAGCTCTCTTCATTGTTCTCCAGAAGAACGAAGACGTATTAACGATCTTAGTTTTCCGTTTAAACTTATAAATGGAAAAATTAACTCAATGTTCCTTCAAGATCTTTTCGTTGCTCTCCACCTGTTTCTCAAAATTGCTGCAGAACAGTGAAATACGTAACTCCCTAAGATCTTTGCTTTTGGATCTGTTAAATTCTTCGAAACTTCCATTCTACTTGCTGTTAAACAGAAATTTAACTTGTTTCACTGTTTTTATATAATTCTTGTAATTTCGCAATAATATTGTTTTACTCGTCCGTACTAAAACTAAACCTTTTTTATAATCCTTAGAATTCGTTAGTTTCGCTAAGCAATAACTGTGTCATACTTTACGCAAATGGTTCCTAACTTTTTCGTTTCGTATCTTAAGTACTTTTCTGTATATCTCAATAGAAATTGGCGCAACTTTTATCGAGCGGAAGCAAGTTATAACGCTATACGAAGCATAAGAGAAACAGTAATTTAAATTAACAATAAATAATTGTTACTGCGTGCACTCTCGTTCAAGGATCCTATAATATTCATAGTACTTTAATTACTGTATTTCGTTGTTGTATCTGTTATATATTTGTATCACTGTTCTTGAGCTATGTACCTTTAATTTTTTCTATATATAATTATAAAATATTAAAATATATATTTCGTCACAAGGACGAATATATATATATACAATGGGATATAGTAGAACGAAATAATTGGTCCTAGAACTTCGTTATAGCATCAGTTCGTTCTAACGAACATAAATAAACAATAAAAAATACATATATAAATACGTAGATCGTGATGTTATTGCTAAGAACTGTTCGTTATAATTCTATCGCAGATATTTATGCAAACTCATATCTTTCTGAATGTAATCGAACAAACAGTATCTAACCAGAGATTCGTTTCATCCAGTAAATTTTACATACTTCTGCAAACATTTTATAATTTTATATATAGAAATATCTAATGCGTAGAGTATTGGATATAAAACATCTACAGTATTTCTATACTTTCCATATCCAATATTCTAAGCATCTAATACTTTTCTGTATTTCAGATATTTTATATATTTTCTCACACTATGTTCAAATAGAGTGTTTTCGCACTTTCAAATTTCCCAATCATCAACAAACACCCGCGGTCTACTTAAAGCATTTATTTATTTTACGATCATTCGTTCTAAGATATCCCACTGTACCCTCTGGAACCTAAGCGTTTCCGAGTACGACGCGCAATTCACGCACGTTGAACGCGCGAAGCTAGATATTTGGAGGGCGAGAGGAATGGATTTCGCAACGTTTAAATAACGAATGTTCGACGTTTTACGTTGGTTCTGTTACGTAGGTAGGTATTGCACGTGAAGAACGTACAGAGGGGACAAGGTCGGACACGGGCCGTGACTCGTCGTCGTACGTCCCTTGTCTCGTTCTGAGATATTAAAGTGATTCAATATTCGGCTCCGGTCATAGGTCACTCGTGTAGGAGGGACATGTCTTTTATGCGCCTGTCCATATATCACGAACTGCCGTTGGCGTGCGTGGAATAATTCCACGAGAAATTGCACGCGTCATACGCGAGTAACGCCCTGAGTCTCTTGGCGATCTCTGCCAGTGGCCTTGGATACGTAGCTTGAAACAAGGAAGAATATAAATCAACTATACGTAGATTACGTATCTAGCCATCAGCTATTTTGTGTCTAATCATCGAACGCTTCAAGTTACAGATGCTCTTTTTTCTGTGCTAAATGTATGCGAACAAATATGACATTTACATACGTTTATTATATGTTTGTTTAAAGTATCGGCCAAGTTCTGAGTGGCAGATTCGTGATATATCGACGAAGGGGAAATGTAGAAGAAGAGTTAAAAACGTCATTGGAATAATATTTTAAACGAAACTAATTGCTTGTAAAGGCGGATATTAATAAATTGTTTTAAATAATAAAGAAAATAGAGAAACTATAGAGACTATATTAATAGTCTTTTGTTGTGCACTGTGCTTTTAGACAACAGCGATCGTTACGCGTTTATCGATATTTTATTAATAAGAATATTAAATGTAAATAAAGAAAAATAAGACTACGTTTAAAAGAAAAGTATGCGATTTCATTGAATCTCTCCACACGTGTACAGTGCTCGGTTTAAACGGAGGTGAATAAATATCTCGAAAAATATGGAATATATGTAAAAATATATGTAGATATACAATGGAATTAAAAGATCACCCAGTCTAAAAAAACGACTCTTCCCAAGCACTTTAGATTTCTATTTTAATTGTGAAAAATGTTGTATAAATATTAGAATAAATATTTTTGTATAATATCTAAGTACGTAGCTGTTAAGGAAGTGTAACATCGTGAGACATAAATTGCTCTTTGTTAACGAGGTATTGTATAAAGATGTAAGGAAACTGGAGCATATATTTCGTACGATGAAAATATTCTAAATGTACTTATGTCGCATGTGTTATTTTTTTTTTTAGTACAAAAATGTGTAAAATGGAGATTATGTAATTCTTACATACACGAAAGCTCCTGCTATTAATAAAATGAAAAATTAGCAAAATTCCATCGACTGTTATTTACACACTACATTTTCGTAAGTATGCGTATGCGTATGTATGTGTATTACGATATTACATAGCAATTACGAGAAATATAATGTATATTTAAAATTGAATTATTTTGCTTGTCACATATCTTTACTGTGATATAATATAATCAATGCTTACTGGGAAGGATATAAAACATAAAATAAGCAAAATGTGGGAGTACGATACGAAACAGAGCTATAGTACAATACGTGTAAAATAATTATTAGCTTCTAAACCATGAATATATGGAATGGTAATATCTTCACAAAGTCTCTGATAAATTTCTTCGAATTACAGGTTCGTAAATTATTCGCCGTTCCAATTTGTCGAATAACCATGCAGCGTTGTTATTAAACGCAATTCGAAGGATCAGTTTTCATGCCGGTGACCCGCGAAATCTGCAATCTCACGAGGCGAAGTAATATCGGCGAAAGACGTAGGTGAAAAATAAGGGGATTCAAAACAGATGTTAATCACAGGCAGAGAAAGGCAGCAAGAAACGACAAGCGATCAATCGAACGAAGAGTTTGTCGCTGATTTCGCTTAGGGTAATCTGTACGAATGACTTCTCCAAGAAAGTACGACGAACTGTGCAGCTCGAGTCACTGGAACGCGAAAGATTTTTGAAAGCGGACTCGATTGCCCGCGCGGAAGTAAATATCATCGTGGCGATTCGACGTGCCACTATGAAACTGGATCACACATATAGAAGCGTATAATTTGTCACGGCGGAGTGGAACAATTCGAAAGGGTACACAAATCTCGGTAAGGCAATCGTAGTTGAGTTGGACGAACTAAAAGACAGCGGGGAAAGCGGAGCTCGAGGTGGAAGGATCGTCGCCCTGCTCACCGCGATTCCTGGTACACGGGCACAATTCAACAGCAACTTCTGCACAAGCCTGGCAAACGATCACGAGAAATAATAGTCCGCTTGAGTCGGCTAATGCTCGTCTTGCCTCGAGTCAGTAGTTTTCCGCTAAGCATTCGCTCGCCACCTATCTCAGCTAGACGTTAGATTTATCGACATATTTTCTCAGTCTTTTGCCAGACTTTATTTATTTTTGTACAACGACAATCCACCTCGTGCCAGTCTCTACCGGTCCCCTTTCTCCCTTTCGACCTTCCTCGTTTCTGGCTATCTAAGAATTCTGTTCGCCTTGTTTCAGATTTGTACACATTGCGAGGAGGAGTCCCAGGACAAGAGGAATCCCAAACGTGATGATGACGCGAAATAGATAAAGGGGAACATTCTCGGTCATACTCGAAGAAAGGAATGTTCGCTGTCCGTTCGATGTATCTATATACGTTTAACCTATCTAGTCGAATACCGATGGACGTCGCAACAGAAATTTTCTCTGAAAAGGTGATTTCGTATTTTGGAAGAATAACGTGCACTTAAGTATCTACTATATTTTAGCGAACTTCAATTATAATTGTAGTATCGTAGAAAGATTGTCTTAGAGATACCCGGCGAACTATCTACAACGCTCGGAGGACTTCAGTGGGCCAAACGGCCACCAATGTATCGTTCTTCAGACAAGCAGTTACACAAAAACGAGGTCTACGCGGTTATGTTCGCGGACGGTTACGGAACACGTACATGGTGGCAGTATGATAAGACAAAAGGATGTCTAGAGGACGTAGGACGATTAACTGTCGGGAGTTAAATTGGGGTTCGAGTTGCGAGGAGCGAGCTAGTTGCGAGTTGAGAGTTGAGTCGAGAGAGATCAATTTAGTTATCTTAGTTCGTGTGAAATAACCATGGACTGGAAATCCTGATTTCTGATAGTTGATAAAAATCGTATATAACCTCGATTCGTCTCTGCAAGGATGGTCTTTAGGGATCGTCTACAGATTACGTAGGTACAAGAATTACTATTCGGATAAATAGATAAAGGACAAATTAAGCTTACAAACTGGATTTCGTGATTCAAACTTTTGTTTCTAAAAATGTTGGTGCTCGGCACTCGGTTACTCGTGAAAAAGGAAATCATCTCATCTAACTGCCGCGCGATCGTCTAGAACGGTACTGCGAATGCGCCTCGACGCGGGTTCAAACTTTTCGAATAATTCGTAAAAAGCCACGCAGCGACAAACAAGTCCATAAAGAGTCGGCTTCCTCTTTCTTTCTTTCTTTCTTTCTTTACTTCTTATTCTCTTTCCGCGCTTTTACAGTTTCTCCTTTCGGCTAGCCGTTTAACGGAAGTTTCACATTTCACCGCGATATATTCAAAATACGCGTGTCACGGTGTAATAAAATTCGAATTCACGTTCGTTAGATATCGAACGACTATCTCTGTCAAATATTTTACAACGAATACTTATAACTTTTGGATTCGCCCAGGGTTCCCTACTAACTTTAGCAGCTACTTTCGAGATACCGAGTACCATTTACGTGTCAGAATATAGCGTCACGGAATTATACTTTGCTTTTAGTATCGTGGTAAGTGGATTTGTCGGAGGTAAACAACCGGGTTAAATAACACTGATGTTGGATATGTTAAATAACACTATGTCGAGTATTAAACAAGATTAGCAGGTATTCGGTATTTTTATGCTTTAATATCGTAGAATTACAGCGGGCCATCGCATTTCTTACTCGTTTTTCTTTTATTATATTTATAATTCCTGGCTTACTAGACACACGAACAGGCTTGGCTGACAGACAGTGGTTGTTCAAAATGGTTATTAATATACATCGATAAATTTACACTCTATTTTTACTTATCCTGATTACACGGTATACAATCCGCAGTATAATATTAACAAATTTTCTACTCTTCCGAAATTGTCTGATTAGCTCAGACGGTAAATCACGGATAGAATATTCGCGGAAGATGGGTCTTCGGAACGAGAAAAACTCGTGCAGTTGGACCGACGTAATTCTATGCGGCGAAAGGGCTTGGGTTCCCTTTAGGCGCAGATTGGCAATTAGTTTCGATTAATTCTTCAAAAATGGGGAGAGAGAGATGCACGCGCGTGGTCTGCGGTAGGTAGGGGCCTTCGCTCGAATAATAGGAGGCTGAAGGCTCATCACACGTGGGCCTAGCTCGAATAGATAGCCCTACCTTTCTTTTTCACTCTTCTTCCACGATCTTCGTCTACCTATTTGTCTATCTGTATCTATGCTTATGCAGGGTATTTCGACCGATTCAGACACATTGTACCGCGTATCTGTTTAGCCTTGTTCACATTAGTCAAACTGTTTGAATTCAAGCGACGTGAAATCAGGTGATTCGATGTAAGACTCGCTCGTATTTATCAAGTCACTTGAATTCAAGTGATTCGATCTTACTGTTCCATGGTTACGTAATGAAAAATGTCAAAGGTAACGGTACGAAAAGTATTTGGACATTTATTACGGGATCTACGTAGTAATTAATTAGATCTAACACCTGTATCGAATTTCGTATCATTTAGCAATACTTCGATACGACTATAACAATTTGATATTACGAAGGTGAAATGTAGAATTATACGTTTAAATTATATAGCGTCAAAGCATCTGGTCGATGTTTATCTTCTATCGTTTCATCAATTTCCTCTGTTTCTTGTCTCGCGCAGTTAATTGATTTGGCAAATAAGAGGCTCGAATATCCCTGTTTCCAACCACTTCGTGCGATAACATTTTTATTATCAATTTGTTTACGGACGCATCTTCTCTACGTAGAATTCGACCGGACTAACCGAGTTGAATAACGTCGCGCAATCGCTGCTACGCCGTGCGCCGCGCCACTGAGATATACGTGGCAATGCACTTTAATGCCGTGGCGCGGCCTACTTAGCGGTTGGCTTGATTAACGTCGAGTGATTAATAGACGCTCCCTCTGTTCGTAAGCAACCCCAACAGCGGCTGCTTCGAAGATCTAATCGCACGATATTTATTGCCTTACGCATCGTCCACCTCGAGGCCCTCGCCACGCCGATTTTGCGAATTCCCCTCCTCCCTCTCTTCCTCCCACTTCTTTTCTTCTCTTTCTCCCTCATCATCCCTCTTTTTCCTTTTTCATTCCTTTTTCTTTTCTTCCTCGTCCTTCGCTTTCGTTTATTTTGTTACGTCGTTGGAAGCCGCTGCGTGGATCTTCTTCTTCCTCCGTACCTCTTTTCAGCGGTACACTGCTTTTTCTCGCTTTTTACTCGATTAGGAGAGATCGGCTTACTCGCTATTGTACACACTGACGTGATCGTTAAAGTCGTCTATTCACGATGCACTTGCAAAATATCCTTAAATATCATTGGACCGTACGTATCTTTTTATTGGAGAATCTTGTGTCGGTATGCAAATTGATAATCGCACAACTTAATTTCTACTAGTCGCGTGATATTAGTCACGTCCGAAATAGTGATCATAATGGTTGTTGAAGAATTTCACACTTTTTATAAACGAAGATTTATTTATTATTTCTCTTAACTTGTATTTACTGCCCCTCCTTAATCGACAAATAGCTGAACAAATTAAGCTCCTCGTATTGCACAAAAATATATATGTTGTTTGTCAGTATATATCTGAAAACAAATAATACCACTCTACTTGCCTTAATTATACAAGATACTGTGAAAAGTAGAAATCAAAGTCCCATTTGCTAATAAACGACGAGTTCTTCAACCTCAACTTAGAGATTTCAATTATCGATAACAATTAACGCATTGTAACGCGAATATATTGGGGACATCATCGTGGGAAAGCGTAGTAGTCGTTGAACGTTCCGTTGGAGAAAGACAGCGTATGTATGACGCACCAAAAACGTCGGGTACAGGGTAATAACAGACTGTTTTTGACGCGAACGGTAACGTTACGAGCTACGTCAGACGCATCGATCGCGAAATTTTAGCAGAAAACATTCGGCCAAAAATATTCTCGGTCTTTGGGCGTACGGCGATTCGAAGAAAGTTGATTAATATCGCGTGCGTCATAGGATGGGCGATGGAATCCATTTGCTATCATCGTTGCTGTGTAACGAACGACAAATTCAGTTTCAAAAATCCGATAGCTTGAAAGTTCCGCCTGAACACCCTCGATTTAACGCGTTATGTACGGAACACAAACATTTTGGTATTATTGTTACTCCTTTCAAGTTCAAATTTTTGTTTAGCTGGTCAGCAAAATTGTTTCCAAAATTAAGATACAGAAACATATTTTCTGGATTATAAATAAAATATACCGTACTAAGATTTGAGACCACTTTTACAGAAAACAAACAATGCATTCATATCAATTAGTTAATTAACAAGTTACTAAAATATGCATAATGTTGCATATATTCATGAAACGTGAGAGGGTTAATAAAACATACGCTTCACGTCTATTCTTGATAAGTTTGTCATTTTTGGCAGTGTAAAGCTATCGTACGATATTATTAAGATCAGAAGGATTAAAAGAAGTACGAATACATCGTGTAACATTTCGTAAAAATTTGGTAAAACTATACACAAAAATGAATTTTTATACAAATTCATGCGTTGACACAGAATCTTTGTTAACCTGGGAATATGGAAAATTGTCCAAATGGAAAAGTAGGAAATGTTGTTCCAGGACACAATTTGCATTTTGTCATTTTTCTTTCCATCGGAATATCGATTGTTGCGTAACAGTAATCTGATAAAAACTGCAGTGCAGTTTTTTTGCGACAATTGAATTCACTCGAAGAGCAAAGTAGCCGTCTGTTCTCCCGGAAAATCCAGAATGATACGACATTGCCTTTCGCCGCGAGACATATCGTCTCGCGTTTACTCTCCTCTTACGTGTTGCGTCAGCGTTACGTTGGCGCCGCATTCGTCTATCCAGACTTTAAGCCGTGTTTACAATTCCAACTCCGATGGTCCGCGATTACCTTCGTTCCGGATCGCGTCCCTCTTATCCGATTTTTCCATTCGAGAGTAAAAGATACAGGAGCTGCATGGTGTCAACTGAAACTTTCTCATCGCCATCGTTTCAGTTACTTCCACGAAGTATTAATGTTTTGATAAATCGTTTGTACGTAATATCGTTCGATAAAATGTCAAAGATCGAATACTTAGCATATTATTAAGCCGATGATTTGTCACATCATCCTCGTGGTTTCTTTGGTTTCTCGGTATTTAAAGTGGTATGCAAATACGAACTTAATTTGTAAGTGAAGAAGCATTGTTATATAAGAGAATTTCTCCACGAGAATGACTTTATTAGATTCAGCTCCCTACGAATATTTCTATGATAGAAAAAGGAGAATAAATTTTTGGCGTCAGAGTGTCTTGGACATTCGGTATGTCTTGACATTAGACGTAAGAAGTCCTGGTAAATATGTACATTAAATTCTCCGAACCAACTAACTTTACCCTTTGACTTCTGACTAGCACTTGTAATTTATAGTTCTCCTTGGTAACGTATGACCTGCCAAGGCGATCGATTATATTTCCCAAAATGTCTGTACATTTTTTTTTCTACTTTGCGAGACAAAATACAATTCCTCTTCCTTTATAAATATCCACATAGAAGTATTTACTAATACGTATAACAATTTTGGCAGACATTGTATTTTGTAGAGTATTCTTGATAAAATCACGCAGGAGGATTTCGAATTTGCAAAATTTATACAAAAATGAGATTTCTTATTTTTCACCAGTGGATCGTACGTTTTCATGCAAATATGTACTTTCATGGATACAGGTAATGGAGAATAGAATCTAAACATTCATTTTACTGTCAAAAATCATAGCAAGGATACCATTTTGGATATTCCGTGTGCTTTTGTATATTAGTACACGCATTCTGTGCTTTTTTAAATTTCGCAAAAATGTATAAAAGGCCGCAGCCCACTCATCAGCAACGTGCTAAGCGAAACAATGTGTACTTGAGTTGTACCATATGTCGATGTGTAACCGGTGGCAGCCCGGAGGCTGAACGAGGCATCCTCAGATAAAGTTGCTACACGTCACCGTACTTTCGCACACTTTATTTATGTACGCGGTTCTCGAACAATAAGTCGATAATTAAAGCGGTGTGCAATTAGCGATTAGCGTGCATCGTTAGCGCTGCAAACAGTCAGCTGTTTGCGACGCACCGCGTCATATGGAGCGCTTGTATAGCTATGGCTCGTAGTAATACATGATCGCGGCTGCACGCTGGTAACGTTGAATAATTCACTGATGAAAGTAGCCGCGATATCTCAGCTTTTATACTCCCGTGTCGTTACCCCTTTTCAAACCGCGATAAGATTCCGAAAATACCTTCGACTTCAGACGAGTATTCGTATTATTCGTTTTCGCGTGTCAAGTTCGTGTTTCACGAACGTGCAGGTATCTCGTGCATAAATGGGGTTAATGGAGGTGGAATTCTTGAGAAACTGTGAACGAGTCATTGGCTTTATATATTTCTATTAAATGGACGATGAATTTTTTGGTGAGTGTTTATCGTTCAGATTTTAGTCATTGTTCAATTTTAGCATGGAAAAATAATTGAGCCCGCTGATTTCGTACAGAATGTAATCATATAAAACTGCCGCAGAAGTGGCTGACTAATACATTTTTCCTGATAGCAGAAGATCGGAAAGCAAAGTTTTAAATAATTTCGGAGTTCAATGAATAAGTACAGAGAGAAATAAGATTTTCCCGAACACACGCAAATAACAAATTCTCTTGCGGATTCATTTTTCTTATTTTAAAACTAGCTAACAAACCTATTTCAATTGCTTCTCAAAAATACCATCTAACGTTACGATACTAGATGTATTTCTGAATGATACACTTGTCTTCCAATAACGTTTCAACCTATTTTGATTGAATTTAACAAATAGCACTTAGTGCGACGATATTTATGAGAGATATACGTACTTGTTTTTCAATAACGCAATAGATAATGATATCGCGTGCATTTAATATGCAGAACTTACGATGTCAACGTGCATCCGTACTGATTTTAATTAAGACGAACAAAGTACAAATCTCACGTAATCGGAACGTGCGAATGAACTGTAGCTGGATTCGTGTGATCGAGAAGACCAGTTTGAGATCTTACGCTTCTTGCCTCCCACGACATCGTTGAATGTTCTTATTATCCCCGAGTACTTTGATCGATACGAACAGATATCGATAACGGCGAGATCTTATCGTACGGGTAAGTTCAGATAAATGTGGATGGTGTTGCATTACACGAAGTCGTGATACATAACCAGCGATGCTATCGATGGATACAAAAAGGCTAACAATGAGAGGGAGGCAATGGGATGTTTATTATAGGTATTCAATCGCGTGGTACTTCACCTTGGACAAATAATGTAAATCTTTAATTAAAACTCTTGACAATCGTAATTACAGCTGGCCATTGTTAATCAAAATGAGAAAGTGTTTAAAAAATATCGTATGGAACATATCTTCAGTGTACATGTACATATAGAAATTTTACATCACAGTTTAGTTCAATAACATTTTCACAGAACATTTGTAGTTATGTATTGTGCGATGAACAAGACAATTTATTGCTGGGCAAAATTGTATTTAGATGGAAGATACAATAACAGGAGAATTTTTAAGGGGAGGCGGTAAGATAAATTTATAGTATTGAAACAAATAATGTTGATGAAACATTGAAATTTTGAAAGGAAATTCACAATTGATAGAGTTTTAACGTGATAGAGTTGCACTTTGTTCTTTTCTTAAATTTCTTAGGAAAAAAGAAAGATAGTAATATATTTCAAATGTTAAAACGCTACAATAAGTAAATTTTAAATATCACAATTTATGGAATAGTTTATTGATATTTGAGAGTCATTTTTTCTTCATCTTTGATTAGGATTTACATTAATTATGTGCTATTGTTCGCGATAAACGTGGCTGTTTTCATCGAGTAAATACATGTAGTTAGTAGTATAACATGTAATTATCGCGAATTCATCGTATGAAAGACGCGACTGGTGGCTATGTGACAGACTTGTGCTACTGATCGCTTGAAACGAACGTGGAAGTAGTGACTGATTGCGCGTGAGAATTATTTCTGGCGCTTTTAAATCTTCTTGCTCTAAAAATTGCTTCACGACTGCTCCAAATATTTTATTATGACTTTAACTTTCGAATAATTTTATCTAAAAACTATGAACAATTTAAGATTAATATTAATCAATAAAATGCTTCATTTTAATAAGAATGCTAACTTGCTAACTGTATTACTGTTAATTGACTTTTCACAGAGTCTGTTTTATTTACATAATATGACATAATAGTCAACATTATTTTAAGTGATAAACATCCATAACTCGTTTAAGTTAATGTCTACGATTTTAATTTCAATCCTCTTCGTGAATTTATCTTGGGACATAGTAAAAGTTTATATATGCTTCTATTCGACAATCAATTTTGTTTTAATTTTTCGTAATAATGGTTTCTAGGTGTTTGTTAAAAAATAGTGGTTTCCTCTTTTATTACTATTTTGCAAATTATGACATTCGTAGTTTAAAAATACATTTTGTAGCCTATCGCAGATTTTGGAAACTAATGTAGCAGAATATATACAGTTTAAAAATATTGTAGCTTGCATTTTGATAATAATAGATTGTTTGTGGTAAAACATACGTACTTACAGCAGATCGTATTTGTAATTGAAATTCATTTCTTGGCACCAAAGTAGCAACGCGATACGATCTTGAACTATGCGTACACGTGTAATGCCATATTAATCGTCGAACCTCTTATCGATGTCTGCATTAGGCAGCTTGGTTGGCGAAAGCACTTCGTTCCTCTTTCCATCCAATTCGGAAGGAGTGTCGCATCCATTTCCGAATTTAATATGAAGTTCGTCGCGTCAACGTTGATTCAATAATCGATAATGTTTCGTCTGCTGGGGTTATTCCAGCAATTAAGATATAATAGAATGTCAGAATCAACGTTTTAACTTATAAATAATAACAACACTGTAAAAATACATAGAATGTACAAATAAATACAAAAATATATAAAACATTTCAAGCATAGTTACGATATTTGCAACTGATATAAAGTATCGTCATTCACGATATTCAATGGATAAACAAATTTCCAGCTATCGTTTCTTCTCGATTGTGTCTACAAATAATACAAAAACATGTATACAAAAATAAAAAATTTTTACGAATATTCGCGGTTCAATTATTAAATATTCGTAATGTAAAACGTAAGCGCTCATATATATATAGTCTCGTCTTAGAAGGATAAATTTGAATACGAATATTGTGTTACTTAATTATTTGCTCTTAGACATTTATCTCTAGACCTGCTTCTAGTTAACGCACTTCCATTTAATAACTGGTTTATCAACAAGCATTACAAATTTTGATGACGACGACTCTGATGAATTTACATACGACAGGGCAATCGTACATCGTCGACCAATGTAAAGTGACTTTCATCGGTATAATGGTGTCGTGTTTCGGCTAAAAATCGCGCGGATGTTTTTCGAGGAGAAAAATGAAGTGGCAGATGGAAAGAGGATAATAATATAGGTAGCCTGCGGCTGCGGCGATGATTAATAAATCAGGGACGGCGTTGAGAGAACAGTTTAACCTGTAACCTCTGAACGATGTATCGTGCTCCTTCTTCCTTTTACCTTTGCGTCTATCGTTCCATTCCTTTCTCCGCGTACCGACCGAGCGCAGACTCGCGTGCATGCATCTTTTTCACGGAGCTGCAGTGCCGAAGCTGACTTTGTACGGCCGCTCACCGCGATACAGATACGTATGGCGGTTCTGTGGGAACAGGCCGACTCTGAATGTTAATTGTTGCTTAAATTTATGACAGTCCGCCCTCTCCGCCTCGCCGCTTTCGACTCGCCGCGTCGTTCTTCCCTTCATCGGGCGGCCCGTTCCACCCTTTCCGGCCAAATAACCATGGCTATTCATTCCGCTGTTTCACCAACGATCCCTCGAAACGAGCTCGACGATTAACCACGTTTTGCCGCTCCACGCGCTGCAACCAGTTGAAATTAGCGGCTTCAACGGTACGTACCGAGATGAGAGCGTTTCTTTCGTCGTCGTTTCATCGCAGCTTTAAGTTTATACTACTGTTCGATGGAGGTGATTCGATGATCGTGCATTTTGTTAACATGCTCGTCGCGTGCGTCTCGAGTTCAAGTCTATAGGAATTTCTAGTTTTACGAGACGTTGCAGCGACATCGGCGTGGAACAGAAGAAATAAAAATCATGAAATTTTGAAGAAGTATAGATTATGAAGAAAAATGTGGAAATATATTCGAGGCACTATTTAGGGTAATTGTTATAATATCTAGTAGACAGGATAAATTTCTGTGCAAGTCCTATTTGTTCAATCTAAAACTATAGTTGTAAGGAGTATCATAAGTCATACCTTCTGTTCTTTATAGAATAGCAATTGTTTAATTCGGTACATTGTCAACTTTCATATTATTTAAACCGATTTTTATACGACTTCTTTAATTATACAATTTTAGGATGAAATACGTGCTCTTGCTATCTATGCGTTTTCGAATATTTTCAAAACATTGTATGCTGTTATATTAGTTGTTCTGTTGGTCTTATATCGAGCTCATTACCTAGTTTTAAAAGCTAATATATCTATCTTTGCACATAGCAGATCGTTTATCGTTGCATATTACAATACAATCTTTCAGCCACCGAGTAATATGAAAATTAAAAAATCCACAAATATACACCGATCGTAATTTCTTCACATAGTCTTTAATCGTATTCGCAGTATATTAACAAGTATATAACTAGCTGTTGTCCGCGACGTCAGCGTAGAACCGAGGTGAACCGATCTGAATTGAACTTCGCGATCCTTGAAATCAATTCGAGAAATATTCGTAGGAAGCGACGATCGACTGTCGATCGAGCGAGGCGCAACAGTACAGTGGAAAGCAAGTTGCGTTAATCCGACTTGGGTCGCATTTATGTTCATTGTTCGGCCCCCTGAGGAGCAAGCGTAATAAAATATAGCGTGTGTCCATCTGGAGGAAATGTGCTCTCTAACGATGAAAGAAATATCCAAATCGATGGAACAGCTTCTAAGATTACCTCTGTTACACGCACACATACCTACGTACAGGTCTTCCCTCCTTATAATAATAAAATATAATATCCTTATATAATCCTTATATAAGAAAATTCTCTATACTAATATAGATTAAAAGATAGCAGCGTGAAAGTTCAAGCTTCCAAGTTCACTAAGAAGACCACGAATAGGTTAAAACTTGTAAGGCCCGAAATGCGAGGAAGACCATAGCACGAAGACTTAGTCGCGTGGTGTATCGTGGCTCGAGTGACTCAGAAATTCCTGGAGCTGGGCTGACAGGCGAAATGGGTCAGACGCGGTGCACTTAATAAAGCCAGAATAACGCGGCGGGGCTCGCGATTACCATATGAATTGGTGAGCACCGTGAAAAGGAGCGGTCGTGCTATGGTAGCCACACAGAGACGCGCGTACTCGCGCGCATCGTTGCTATACTTTTGTGTGTGGTCCAGTGCGTGTGCTTGTGCCCGTGGCTGTGGCTGTCATCGATTGTCAGCGGCAGCTAGCTTGACGAGCCATCGCTCACTTTTCTGTCAACGCGCACTTCACTCACACGTGCCAGCGACGAAGAGAGCGCGCGACCGCATCACCGCCGCGCGTTTGCTTCTCTCTCAACCGGTTCCACATGCTCGTCCCGCGACATTATCGCGCTATGCTATGCTCTCTGCTTAGCTTTCCTCTTCCTTCGTTGTTTCTGTCTTTTTTACGTTTGGCTATCGTCGCGAAGATATTCGCGGTTTACTGGGCCGTAACAGTTCGAGCTTCGGTTGAAAGGTCGCGTCGAAGATCGTATAATTCGACAACGTGTTTCTTGAATAGAAATATTTGCCGCTAGATGTGTTTGATAAATTTTTGAGCATACATGTATAGGAACTTGCGAAAGTATTTGAACACCTAACATTATTTTATGAATATATCACCTGTATGTGCTGCATAAAATTTCTATTAAAAATTGTTCAAATGTTTCGTGTCGCATCGGAGATCGTATAATTCGACAACGTGTTCCTTGAATGGAAATATTTGCGGTTGGGCGCGATACATGTTCCAGCGTATTGTATAATATTCGAGGAAATTATAGAACCATTATTTTATGGATATACAGTACGGTAACATATATTTTCTCGTACGAAATTTTACATCATTGTATGTTACCGCGAATAAGATTTTTGCGAGCTTTCGATTTTGAAACATCGATCAAAATACGATGATTTTTATATATCTGTTCTTAAGGTTTTTTCCTTTGTTTGCTCGTGTGTCAGTTGCAATTTGTCGGGTGATAATTGATGTTTGCGCAGCGCTAGGTGGTACATTATCAGGTACAAATCGATACTTTCTGATTCGTCTCGAGCGCACGAAAGACTCTTTACATTCCTTTTACCGTGTCAAAGTGTTTTGTAGATTACATTTGCCTTTTCTTTATGGTATAAGAATATTTTCGGTTCAAAATAGGAATAACCTAGGAAGAATGTAATACGTACAACGTTCGTTCTTGAAAGAAGAAATTCTTCAACCATTTTCTTTCCATCAACTGAGTATCAACAGAAGCTATTGGCTCGAACAGAACATGGCTTACTGATACATGTTTATCTTTTTAGGATTCAAAATAAGAATAGAAAGTTTGCAATATTTTTTAAACCTCCTGGTAACAACAATAATTAATTTATAAAATAATAAAGTCTTGGTTTTAACGAAATATTTATGTAAATCAAATAAAAATATATACCAGGTGAGGGAGTCGATGTAAACCTACTTTATATTTGTACAAACCATATAAATATTTCCTTGCATGACGATGCATTATTCATTTAATGTCCACTTCGTAGATTCACGTTTCGAAATGATATGCAATACGTAAATTTACATCACGTTGTCGCATGAGAAATTTGCACGTCGGGCTTTGACCTTGCATCGTTTAGACCGCTATGAACATGTCATAAAGAGATGTCGCGACGACGGAAAAACCCATGCACCAAAGGATTAACCGAGAGAAAGATGCGAAAGAAACGCGTTGACCACCTTAAAAGTCTCGATGTGCACGAGGCGAGCGAGATCGTAATTCGGTACATCCTTATGACGATCCGTTTTATGTTTGGCTGTTCACCGTTACTAAAAATGACAATGCGAACGCCATTCAAGCCGAGTATTTCTTTCGATATTCTGGAGATGGTGCCGACCTCGAATCGAAACGGCGCCGCGGCGCAGCGTAAGAATGTCATTATTAACGTCGAGAATTTTACGGCTCGTTAATTTCCGCCACGTTTTTCTACCGGGCAGCAGATAATTTCGTTTAATTGAGGAAGAGATTGCGCCGTAAACAAAGAACGAGTCTTACATGGTAAATCAGTGAAACCGGTCTTTAAAGTTTCGAAAATTACTTTACGCGACTCCCGGTCGATTTTAACGTTCATTTAAGTCCCTTTAAAATTTTTATCAACGATACGTTGTACAGTGTAAGTTTTATCTACGATACACCATATAAATACAAATAATAATTTGCCATATCCATAGAACTTAAAACGTAATATTTTTGATAAAAAGAGAAAAGTTTGTTCTTCTCGAAACATCCCCTAGAATTCAATTTATACAGTTTTAATCGATAGTATTGACAGATTGAAAAGATTGAAAGCTATGAATAAAATTATCCACCTACCTAAGGTATCTACTATGAAAGACTTTTATAAATATATTATGTATGAGGTATGTAGAACATTTTGAAATTTCATAAATATATACATTTTCAAACTTCCATTATTTTCAAAGTCATTATACATATTTCATTATTTGATTTTATTCTACAACAGCTCAATGATTATGAATTGTAATACATCTAGGTTCTAGACTCGAAAGCTACATTTTACAGGATTTTACACAGTAAAATGTGGTCCGTGCCAACTTTTGCCAATATTTGTTCGTCACTGTAGAACAAAGAAACGTGGAAGAAATGTCGAAGGCAGGAAGTAACGCGTTTAACGTCGAACGATTAGATCTAACTATCCGTAGAATAGTCGAGGACGAACGTTCTTCTCGTGAAGCGATGGAAATGAATAAGCCCGAACACACCCTCGTTATGTCGTGCCGCGAGGGATGATGAAACAGTGCTGATTGTGAAGATCCAACGTGGCTGAAACAATAAAACTGAGAGAAGTGCAACCTCCTCGCAGACAGTTCATAAAGTTTATCACCTTCGTTTAGCTCGGTTTGTGGTATCCGCAATTCTGTCGTGTGACGATGATTTTTCTAAATTATGTCTCTGTATGAACGAAGAATACGATTAAGAATTGTTATTTAAAAAAATTATTATTTATGAGAAAGTTTAGGGTTTCGTTTTATGACAAACGAACGTTGGTAAATTGTTTGCAGAGGTTGCAGAAAAGAAACGTTTATTTTGATATTAAAACGTTTTGTTATAAAGCGTTAATAAAAATATTTATTTCGGTATTACGATAGAATATAATATTTAAATCGAAATTTCACTTTTGAATACAACTTTCGAGTTCAATTAGTTACATCATAAAAATAACGAAATAAAAGCATATTTTAAAAATTACAGACAGTAAGTTGCTTCGATATAAAATTATATTTAACATCTCTGATAAATTCTCTATTTTTTTTTTTTATTTTTAAATAGACTGATAGGAAAATTACGTGGTGATCGTCTTGTCATATTACTTGTTTGGAAAACAAGTTTGGGTTGTTTCAATTCATCGCTAGAGAACTAAAAATAACGTCTACCCCGACCACCACAAATCCTAATTCAGTCGAAAGTCACGCACCAGTAAATTATTATACTACGTGCTTGAACAGAGTACATTTGTCTTCCCCTGTGTAGGACCGCTTGACATACTAAATTGAATAATTACCAAATAACTATGCCGGCGAATAAAATCTAAGTGGTGAGTGTCTCTTGCAATTATGAAACATTTGCAGTTTCTATGCAATTATATTAATTATAGTTAATTACAGCATTACAAGAGGTTTCTTGGTCTCTTATTCGTAAAAAAAATGTTCTTGGCATTAATTAAACGCGAATTCAAGTTAATTGGAAGCATTTATAAATGCCGCTTCTTGACACATTTTCATTATGTCTTTATATAGCTATATACATCAGAATGTACAGAGAACGGTACCCTAATTGTAAGATTAATATAAAAACTCATTGATTAATTACTATTAAATTTCTTACAATAATTAAACTATCTACTGTAACATATTCAGAATTTATAAAGAGAAATTATTTATACCAATATATAATTCTTCTGTGTAATCTATAAAATTGCAAATACACGCTGTTAGTTAATATTAGTGGAATTATACAAGAATAAGTACAATCAATTTCCATCACCTACGTAGTTCTCAAAACGTTAGCTTTAACAATTAACAAACTTAGAAATCGATCAATTTGGATCAAAATTGAATCCATCCTGTAATTTACACCTTACAAAGAACAGAAGAAATTTCAAAGCACGCTGTCGTGCGAAATAATATCAAACAGTTCGTTCGTCTGATACAAAAATGGTGCATATCCGTTTGCCTTCGTAAAATATTTGTACTTGTGTGTAAAATATTTTTCGCGTATACGCGCTTGTAAAAACGCGAACGCAGATCTGCAGTTGCAAAAAGCTGTGCGTAGCTTGCGTCAGTCACTCGTAGACGGCAGCTTTCGCCCAAAATAACATTCATTGATTTCGCGTTCTGAATGAACGAACGCTTGAACGAGAACGAGATAGAATAGTAGACCGTTGAAGAAAGGGAGCATAGATAGTTATGTATGGCTATCGAAGAGAATGGCACGATATCTAAGAACGTGGAAGTTTCGCCTTTTTGGACCATGTTCGATCAGTTATATACGGCTTTCGCATAGATCCGCGTTGTATTGCGGCAGCCACGTACCGCCAACGCTCCTTCGTAATGTTATCCTCGATTTCGCGGAACGTTAGAGGGATAGATATTACGAATATTCTAGCAAACGAACGACAGATCGTGCATGACTATAGCTCAAAATTCCTATAGTGCATGATAACTGTGATCGATGATACGCATTTCCTTCTTCTTAGGTACGTCCTTTGCTATTGGTTTTATATGACTTTACAAGGTATATAGAGTACTGTCGATGGTTCGCGTATATTTGTTTATTGATCGAACAGCTCTCGGGATGTGAAAATTTAGACGACCGAACGAAATGCCTGCAAAAATGTTCAACATTCTGATTCCATATTCCGAATCGTTACCTTGCATGAACTCTTGATTCCCTTCGTTATCTTGATTAATTATCACGTCTTTTATAAGGCTGGCAAGTATTTTAATAACTTAGAAACAACAGCGTACAGGAATAATTTATGCGTTAGAAAATTCAATATGTGATATATATCACCTATTCGCGATATCAAATTGACAAAGCGAATTTCTTTGTCTATCGCAACGAGATCTTGAATCTGTACGATGTACCAAGCGTGAACATTGGACAGATTTTGAAATGCGTTGTACGAAGGTCGTTATTATTTGCAGCTACACACGATTCGTATTGGTTGGTGCGTGAGGCATACGTAGAACCCCATGCGTCTCCGAGTTTATTTTATGCTTACTACACTGCGAGCCTGCCTCAACACCGTGTTCACAGGCTGTTCTTCTGTTTCTCTTTGCAGTGAAGTATAATGAAACGGTAATTCCCCGACGCACGTGGCCGATTCGTTTACGAAGAGGATGCAACGGCCACGACGGCGGACGTTGCCTCTCAGTCTTTGCGAAAACGCTGCTGCCTCGCGAGCGCGTGCTCACGTTCGGTAAACGACCCCGGTACACTTCGATTTATTTGTGCCGCGTCACCTGTCACAACTTTATCCAGCCTGTCTATTTAGAATCTAGTAAGAATTAGCGAAACACGCGATATTTCCATAAATTATAAAAATCGAACATAATCGATGATAAAATATTTTTTGAAAATACATGAAATTCGTATGGTAAAAGTATGAAAAAAAAAACTCTGGGAAAAGAGTTCACGAGACAAAATCAAACTTAATGAATCGATAAAATGTTTCGAAAGATTAAAAAGTATTGCAAGTTCTTCGTATCTTGTGGCGCATGTCATAATTCAGATACATTTTGGAAAAAGGGTTCGTAAGACGAAATGATGAATTGAGTAAATTTTAGAAGAAGGTTGGTTTCTCGATATCAGCTATGCTTGAATCGATAATTATAGCAGTTACTAGTTCTTAAATTACCTATCACGGCCGAGACTTCACACCCATGGGAATTTTGTTTCAATATTATCGTCTCGTTTAAAAAATATATCTCGTATTTATATTTTCGTTTACTATTTTCATTTAACGTGTTTTATCAAGTTCGTAATAAATGAAGAAGTGTCTACGTTATATAGGTGAAAGCTGTTAATTTGCAAGAAAGTTTAGTAACAGTGTGTGGACGAACACCGTATGTAAGTGTGATCTTTTGCTTGCGGAATTTCGTTTTATATTTTTCAATGATTACTCGAAGCTAATGGATACTCGAAATACCAGGGACATAGTTGACGTCAGTCCAGTTTACGCTCACTACTGCGACACTATACGATAGCTTCGTAGTGTACTTTATTTCCAGGTTCGTTACATTCACCGTAAGTTTTATCGCTAATACAAATATGTAGCTCTACAATTATTATACGTTACTCATTCATTATATTTCATCATGTTTGCATACAAAATCTTTTTTATAATTATAAATTTCAATAACGTTGTTGTCACAATTTATTATGTTTCAATTCTTATCAAATCTTCATTGCTGTCGAATCTTCATACTTAAAAGAAGAATAATGTGCTACAGTGAGAGCTATCCGGCATAATGACTCATTGATTTTTGACTGCTTCAACTGCTTGATACCAAAATAAGGTTCGACAATAAAGCAGAGTGCAAAGATGCTTCTGATAAAAAATGATATCACTCTCTAAGAAAGCAAGTACAATCAATACATATATAACGATATTATATTACATTCTCAGCTTTTGTGTTACCCACGTCGTACTGATATTTATTCGATCGTCACAAGACACATTCTTAATAAAACCATCGATATTAAACTCAATAACTTTATTCTTTCTCAAACCACGATTAATAAACTCCAAGACAATTTCACCCAGGAAAATTTGCCCGATATTCTAAGTCGCTCTCCAGCCTCGCTGTCAATCCATACCGACGACTCTATAGCAAATTCACCGAAAGACTACGTCACAGCGAGCAACGTGACACCGATGGTGGTATTGACCGATTGATTGCGATCAACAATCGTCGAAAACGTGGAACAAATGATAAACCGAGTACAATCCATACGCGTGCAGTGTGTACAGACGTCGGCGGTTGCGTCGCGGTTTGGCATCCGCGGATGATACGACTTTGTTTTCCCAGCGAAACGAAGCGACCGTGGAAATGAATTTTTGCGTGGTCGTGTAGCCCAGACTTTTGTCTACTACGTGGGTAGATATAGAGTCAGCAACGCCCACGACGTCGCCGCGATGCTGACCTGGCCAGGGGTGGTTGCGTCGCGAAAATGTCAGACGAGCCGGCTGATACGATACTCCTACGCGTAGAAAAGTAGGGCAAAGTCGATTCATTCATCCACTGATTCACAAGAGAGTGGGCGTAGAAGAGTGGCAAGGGACGAATCGAAGCCTCCATCGTCGGTAGGTTCTTCGTTCGCAGTACAGGGAACCCTCTTTTCCTTTTTCAATCTTTTTCTTCAACGGATCGATGCGAAGATTGTTTGAGAGAATCCCCTTTCGGCCTCTCTGTGTGGGCCGTCGACGTAACTTCCTTCCTATCTCATGGATGTGTGTTCGGGTTGACGCCGCATAGGTCACGGAAATCGCGTTACAAATCATCAAATAGTGCATGTACGTCGGCGATGGTGAAATATATTCGATGTCGCTGAACAAATTATACCGTCGATATATTAAAAACGTGTATTTCTGACTGAACTGGTAATAGTCGGGGAGGATGATAGGAAAACCTAAATGTCGAGCTTTTCGGCTGCCCGGTTATTTCCAGAACCTCTCGCCCGAGGAGAACTCGATCGATCTGTTTTTCATCTGACGCAGCCTCCACGTCGCGCGTATACGGCGATTATACTTTGATGGAATTGCGAGTCGTTTGTTGGAACGAGAAGAACGTGTGTCTTCTCTTCAACATTATTAGCAGTTATGTAAAATGTTCTCCTATTTTAAGTAATTCTTTGGAATTCTCGCAGCATAAACGTGAATTTTTATCGTTTAAATCTATATTATTATAGTACTATGATTGTTACTATCGAGCTGAAGAAATAAATATTTAGAAGCGAATAGATCAAATTTCAAATGCCTGTCAAAGTCAACCACAAATTTTGAAGGCGTAAATTCAATTATAAATTAATTTTAGTAATAACAATAGTAGAATCGTCTGTCTAGAGATTAATTAACATTGTGTCTTTTTAAGTATTACTCTTAGAGACAAATTTTTGAAACAAATGTTATTTGTTCTAAGTGCAGAATTTTATGTGCCAATTCATACGGAAGAGAAAAAGGGGGGCGTCCGATTCCTCCACGGAAGAGCAGCAGCGGTGTCCCACTTATCTTATGAAAGGGTCCAGTGAACCATCAAATGCCAAAAAATTTGCCAATTATTCGTAACAATGTTTTAGGAAATATCTTATATTCCCTTATACGGGTTACAGTCGTAACCTTTGTCTTTTTATATTTACTGAAGCGGTGGAATATAAAATATAAACAAATTATACGTATGTACAAATATCGTTCGGTCACCTGATATACTTTAAAACTAATATTGTTTAAACTACATCGTACAATTTAAAGTAACAAGATAAGCTTTTAAATGCGTGACACGATATGCAAATGTGCTGACCGAGATCAGGCTAACAAAAGTCCTACTTTCTGATTGCAATTAGCAGTTACATAAGCTAGAAATATTTGGGCTGGAACCGCGGGATGATGCAAGCAAACGGTTCTACGGCTGTGGATCCGGAACCGCGAATGTCCCACCCCTTTTCTCCCTGAAGCTCCAGCACTCGTGGACGTCCTCTATCCGGATATCCTATACACTGCTAAACACAATGCACCGTCTGCTATTCCTGGCCGTGCGCCATTGTCGATAACCTTTGCATTGTCGACCCGATGATGGGAGCAGCAAGATAGGAATTCCGTCTGCGGGCTGCTACCAGAATCCCAGCTACCGTCTGTCGTCGACGAAACGTGAAATCGGTCGAAATTCGTGGCTCCTTAGCGACGCAAGAACGAAGGTCACCGGTGAAAAGTAACGCGGTTAATGGAAAACGGCTAGCAAATAAGGGTGAAAACTGTACGCTAGAAAATATCACTGACCACGCAGTTTTTGGCGTTAAAGCCACGTCGAAACCCACGCACCTCTTCTGGAAAAATCGCCAGAACGCATCTGTTCAGTTATGACGTAAAATCGGTGACAAACGTTTCGCAGTACACGCCGACGCAAATTCCTGCTTTTTTCCTTTTGTTTCTATAAACTGAAATCTATACTTCGATGACGCGTCTGTTTTCTTTCCAGAGTACGTTCTAAAAGACGTTTTATTATATGTAGGATAGATAGATATCGCGATTCTGTCTTTTTATGGTATTTATCGTAATGGTAACTACGATTCTTTTATTTAATGAGATTATTTCGCGCCAGAATCTTTTGAGAAATTAACTAGCTTTTAAATTTTAACAAATCGTAGGAGAGATTTAAACGTAGATAATTTTAACTTTCTAACATTACGCACATTTTGTAGATCTTTTGTTTATAAATGAAAGTGTATATCTATTATCTTACGTACAATAATTTACCAATGAATAATATTAATCAAGTGATAGAGATTCGTGGTTTATGGATTTCGTCCTCAGAAATTTAGGACACAAGTCGTGTAAGTAGTATAAGACAGTCGAATAACTCGTAATTTGAAAAATTTACTTCTGACAGATTTCATGTATTTTATTACCAAACTTGTTATTATAATACAAGAGAATTTAACGATACATAACTACGAGTAACTTATAACTTGCGAAGCTTAATAATGTTAGTTCGATAATACAAAAGGATCCTGATTATGACTTGTTAAAAATTTAATTAAACCCATACGAAGATCTGGGACAACAATTACGTTTCCATTTTATTATCATAGACGATACTTAGAAATTCATGTGCCATTGCAAGCATCCTAGTAGGATATGATATATTCGAAGCGGAGTTCCGAACTGTTCGTAAAATAAACGTGGTAACGTGTGACGGAAGTGGGATCACTAATAAAGCGTGGAGGAATAACTGCATCCGTGCGTCAAGAAAAAAACATAAAGAATATCTTAACCGTAGGAATTTCGCTGAATAAATATCAGGATGGCGCCGTTTGGAATTTGGTCGCTCCGACGTGGCGCCTAAACGCGCCGCGTGTCAACAAATTAGTATTCAACCACGCAAAACTTAAAGAAGGTAGAAGAGCCAGTTTGCTCTCGCGAACACTTCTCGCGTTCGTGCCTGTACACGCGTCGGTTAATTTGCGACCAGAACCAAAAGGGGACAAGGGAAGACGAACGAAAGCAAAGAAAGGTCTGCCCACGCGATCGTTCGTGTTTTTTCGATCGCAGCCGGCGCGTTCACAAAATTAGACTCCGCTACGCTGAAAATAAACCGCGAATCACAATGCCGGCGATATCAATCGGAATAAAAAGAATTCCATGAAGAAGTAGTTGAACCGAGCGAAATTCGATGAATTCTTTGTATCGAGTCAACCGAATACGGTATCATACAGAACCGGATGACTGTGAAATTCGTTTCTTAATATAACCTCCTCTCTAAGAATAGAGCATTTTTGAGTATTTTATCTCACCGACAAATATCTTACGTATAAAGTTTTAGATGATTGTAATCATGATCGAATACAATTTTAAAAATTCGTCTACGTAGTAAAATTGATGTTAGAAAGAGAATATATTCTATTAGATGCATAGATATGGTATATTATTATATATTATATTATATTACAAAATAAAATATTACATTGCATTAGATTATATGCATTATTACACATTACACACAACACATATTGTATATTATACATTGATTAATATATTTCTCGATTATCTAAAGTAATAACCAAATTTCAAAACTTATATCTAGATGTCTGCCTAATGTTGCACAACCGACATTGTGATAGTATGATGTCTCGTTTAAAGTGGCGGAAGAGTTAAGTAGAGTGCATTTTTCTATACCATTCGACCCATTGTATTACTCAGGAAATTTTTCTCGCGATACGTAACAATTATGAGTAAGAGGAATGTTTTCTCAGAAAACTTATTAATATGAATTGTTGCTCCGAACTAAACAATCTATTTCCACCCTAACATTCCCAGCAATCCAGCATCCATAAATATCTATGGTTCTTGATCGGAACTGTCGAGTTCGTTTATACGAGTTTCTCGTTGGTATTATCGAGTTCTGACAACTCTTTGAAGCACGATATAAAATCTCCGATTCTCCACCAGTGATTTTACCTGAATCTTCTTCAAACCGACGTTTGGTCTCACAAACTAGCATCGAAAGACCGTCGTAACCGAGGCACTAGTGCTATTAACGAGCCGGTATCCTTGTCGGCAGGACGTTTTATTTGACTCTATCGGTGCATCGGCCGCGTTACCCGCAACATCGTTTATTCCTTTACGACTCTTGTTTCTATCTCTGACGTTGTATTGTACAAGCTCTCTTCCGTAGCTAGAGATCGCTGTGATTTATCAACGCACGATGGCGCACGATGGCGCACGATGCATCAAGTCGCACGATTTTAAGATCGAGCAAGATTTTTATCGATACTACGACGTATCAGTGGTTCCGTAAATCATACGACAGCGGCCCGACGGATTTATTCTGAGGAACGATTTAGCTCGGCCAAACGTACAATTTCGAAGGAGAGGTGCGAGCGAACGTCGTGTGTGGTCCAGCACCGCGATCCAGTTTATCATCTAAATCATTCGCGGCATCGATTTGCATAACTTATACGCCAGAGAACGACCGTTTATTATACAATCGGAATATATTTCGTTCGGCTGATAACCGGAACGAAAGCTGACAATGTGCGTGCACAGGAGGTAGTCTGATCACTCTGAATCTCCTTAAATAGGCTCTACAGTCCGCGTCAGCTCCCCTCTTATAAATATGAATTTTTTATCAAGTATTACGATGGTCGGTAAAAGTAATCGAAAAATATATCTTTGTTTTTCAATGAAGCGTTTTTTCTTTATACAGTCTTACATTTTATTTTTATAGTGCCACGATTGTTTAGACGTTGTTTAAGTTACGCAATTGAATTTGTTTCGAAATGCTTGAGAAAGATGTAAATCTGCCTGTTAGATGTTCAACTTCTGTACATTGAAATCGATTTCTCAGTTCGCTATAGTTAGTTAAAATATATGAAACGCAGATATATATAAATTCTAAATATTTTATCAGGTTTACGATTGAATGAAGCTCTACAGTACGAAAATTATCTCTCACTCCTATTTAAGTAACGATGCAGAAAATTCATAACAGGCATCTTGCGCTACATCCACCACGCAGACAGACAAGTGGGCGAAATGTAACTTGACAGCAGCATCGAGGAATACTTTATCGGTGAAAACTCGATTCAGGCCGTTCCTTTAGTGGAAATATCGAATTCCGAACATTGAACAGGCGTGTAACCACGGGTCTCGACCCTCGATATCGAGAATCGACGTTGGCCGATACCCAAAACGATCTGCAGATGCAGGACTCTAGCCAGTGAGCCACGAACACAGAAAGGAAGTTGCCCGAGAAACGTCGAATTCCTCGTATAGGCCTGATTGAGTATCATAATACGGTATTCGTGTACACTGATACCGACCTTAGCTCGCAGCCAAAGTAATTAATCACCAATATTATATCCGATGAATAAAAACAAATCGATATCAAGAGTTTTACCGGGTTTCTGGATAGCAATCAATAACCCTTAGAATTATAAACATTATATTTAAAGTAATTGCATAAAAGATAACTAAAACGCTTTATAATAAAAATTGGTGGTGAAATTTTTTAAATTTCAGATATCGGACTTCAGTGTTTCGGTTAATATACACGAAGGCTTTAATTATTAATTACAAGCTTTTCGTGTTAGTTTTCATATTTAAAAATTGATAATTTGCTATTTAGACGATTTCCTAATTTAATGTTTCTTATATGTAAAACGTCTGCACTTCTTCACGTTTTCTTCTTGTTGCGAAAATAATTTGCATTATGATTTATTAGGATTGTTTCATTTTAAATAATATTAATCTATAAATACTAAGTTAATTTTACGTTGTATATCGATAATAAAGAACATAAAATATTTCGTGATCTGTCTATAGTACTTAGAGTATACTGCGAGAGAATACTATTTAGTTACTCTTAAAATATAATACCATTGTTAACATGGAATAATAGTTGATATTTTTATAATACATATGTGCATGCATATTTTGTCTCGTCAGTTTGTTAAACAATATTTCTTAAGTATCGTATTCTTTTAAAACTAACAATAACTTCCACAAATATAAATTTGTTTAATCCAAAATTCCCATTTTGTACAGTTTTAACACTTGAACGAGATTCATATTTTGTATAGAATACATAGTAAATGTATTCATACTTTTCAACAAAAACTTGTTCTTTTAAAACAATTATCCTCGAATACAATGCAATAATATTTAACGCAATGCTGCATATATACTAGTTTTACAATGTTAATCTTTTGCGATGAAACCAGGCAATTTTCAAACAATAGAAGGTTGGAAGCATTGAAGCCAGATTCTTTTCTGGCCAGAATAATTGTATCAACGCAGAAATTGTAAATACGACGTATGTCTCATCTGTAGAGCAGCGGAGAACGACAAATCCCTCGGGAGAACGGTCCCAGGAGGAAACTTTCCCGCGCGGGACCAGCACGTTTCTGAAGGTTGAGAGCTCGGAAGACGACGCGAAACGCACGCCTTGCGGACAGGCAACGTGAGATATATACGCGTAATGTAGCGCGATAACATGAGTTTCGGAGTAATTGTTTACGCGTGCCAAGTGAGTTATTTGGCACGTGGCCATGTCGGGGGCAACGGGGGCGGCACCCACGTGGTCGGCCGACTGCCCGCGGGATTTCTCTTTCCTTCTCCTTTTCTCCTTTCCTATCCTCCTTTCTTCCTCTCTTTCTCTTTCTCTCGTCTCTCTTTCCTCTTTCGTTCTTCTTTCCTCGCACGCAGTCGTGTGCCTCGCGTATCATTCGCGCGCACGCAATGCCACGTAACGAAAATTCCAGTCAGACGAAGATCCAAATCGAAGAACATTCGTAATCGTAAATCTACTTCTTTTGATTTATGAGGAATTTCGTATGGTGAAGTTCCACAGCGAATTTTTATGGCGACAGACTGTAGGTCTCAAAGTTGAATTCAACATTTACTTGTTGGCACTTTTGTGTATAGCATGAGTATAAAAGTTGCCGTATGTTTCGAACGAATTTTTAATTCCTCCGTTGACGAATACCATACTGAGAATCTATCTCTCTTTATTTGTGAAGAATTTCAAAGTTGATTTATCATTTATACTACTTATAAGTACACAGACATTTGCTCACTTTCAACAAGAAGTTGAGCTACGATGATTTTAGTCATTATAATTGTGGTGTCACCGACAACACCTTTGTAACCGTCGCCGCGAACAGCAAAGGCGACGGAAACAAACAAACAGGTGAGTCATCAGGACGAACCGTAAGAAACTGTGTAAGGGCGACCGTAACGGACGACCGAGGTGCCTTTGGCGAAAAGGCTTTCCATATCGGATTCAGTATTCTATTAGACAGCAAGCACAGAAGATATTCCGAGCTAAACATTTTATATTGTAAACTAGTTTAGTAATAATCTATACTGTAAGTTTTAATAACTTGTACCTTTTGCATTAATATCCACTTCATAATCATCGCAGCTTAATCGAACGATTAAGTTGATTTGAGAAAACCAATATCTATTAAGAAACCTAATGTTTATAGATGTTTATAGAGATATGTTTATAGCTTCTTCGCTTTTTTATTTCTTCAATTAGAAGTCTGATTACGAAGCTTTCTCTGAACTGATAGAGAAACTGTCAATGTTAATACAATCAATGATATTCATATATTAAATGTATGCAATAATATATATATATATATATATATATATATATATATACAGTAAATAATAAAGTATTATTGTTGCATTTTTAACTGCTAATTTAAATTTGTCGCTTTTTACATGACTCCATAAAAAGGTAGTAAATGTTGCTTCTAATTACTAGACTAATTCATCGTTAATTTGTATATTTTGGTCAAATTCACGTATCGTTATTTCTATGTGCGATATAACATGTACATACGTACACATTGACCAAAGTCTTCGAATAGTACATGATATTATACCTGTTGGTGCTAGCGTATATAATACGAGGAACGAAATGAAAATCGTTTTATTTCTCGATAAATTTTTAACATCTTTATTTCGATAAAAATTATAGCGGACCGTGGAAAGATTATGCGATCGTTGAATGATGATTTTTAGGAAGATCGGTTAGTGTTTGGACGTAGAGTTTTCTGATATTCTCTTATTGTCCGAACGTTTCTAACTCCGCGAGATAAATGGGTCGAGGACTGCATCTCGCTGATTTATATATCGTTGAATCTCTTTCCTTGAAAATTTCACGACTCTCATCCGGTGCAACGAAATCTAAATCGTCAGTGACGTCATAAATCCAGGGAATCCAGGATATTATTACAGGAAATCGGTGGATTGCGTCACGCATCCTTCTTTTGCAAGCTAAATACGAATCGAAAACGTCCTAGAAATCGTTGCAACTGAATTATATCAAGGAGACAACGGAAAACGTCGGGGGAGAAATTACTGTCGCGTGATAAATAAGGTAGTTATGAAGTCAGTTCGACAATTGCGAAAATAGGATTAAATATGGCTAAACCGAAATGATCGAAAATGGAATAACGACTAAATTCGGCTGAATCGTAAACAAGCGAAAAAGAGCGATTTAACGAATTCGTTCAACAATAACAGAACGTCCCAAACGATACCTACTGCAAAATTGAAGCTCAAATTTAGCTGTAACTTCGTAACTGTAATTTAGCTCAAAGCTGTTCTCGACTTTCGCTTACTAGTCCCTGTTAGATTCGTCTATGTGTCTTCGAGAAGTAAACGGGTCGAGGACTGCAGTTTGAAGATTTATACATTGTAGAAACCCACTCAATGAAAATCTGGCGTCTTTTATCCGATGCGACGCTTACTCCAACAATGAAATTTAAAATGTCACGTATCCTGTGGTTTAGGAATATACCATTGATGGAATCTAGATTAAGTTACTTTTATAAATCGAAAGGAAAGTAAAAGCCGATTATACGCCGATAAATGAAAACTAGTTTCCTTACGAGCAAACAGACAAATTCTAAAAAGTTATTAGTTACCAGAAAGAAGACGAATAACACGACTATCCGTAATCTGACGCAATTGCCTGACAAGAACGAAATCGTTTTACTGGAACCGACATGCTTTCGCATAACGGACTAGATGAGAGAATTCGATGATCTGTACTTAAATAAAATTCACCGAAGCGGAATCTTTGTATTTCGCGATGGTAACGCTTGTTGCGTCAATGAAATCAAAAACGTCGCGAATGTCACGGATCCAGTGAACCAGAAATCGGCTGATCGGAAGTGGCTTTTGGTCGATGACGCGTATCCTTAGTTGGTGAGGTCGGTGAGCAGCGAATCAGACAGAGAGAGAGATCGGTCCGCCTTTCGGGAAGAAAGTAATACGAAAAGAAAAAGAGTCTCAGTGTAGGAGGAAAGCTCCTCCGCGTGATAGAGTCGAATCGCGTCGTCCTTCGTCCTTCGTGCAAGGGTGGCGGCGGTGGTGACGGCCTGTAACTGTGGTGGGGGTGGTGGAGGTGGTAGCGGCGGGGGCGGCGGTGTTGGTGGGGGTAGAAAATAAGGGTAGTTTTCAGAAGTGGGGGTGGAGGTTCGTCAGTTTCCGGGTTGTTCCGGAGTGAGTTGAGGGCGTCGTGGGTCGTCGTGGGGGGTAGCGGAGGGAGGGCGAGTAGGAGCCGCGGGCCACGACACGACGAAGCGTCGCGACGTCAGTAGAGCGCCGCGCTATCGACCACCGCCACGAGACACCGTCGTCGTCGTCGTCCTCGTCGTCTTCGTTTTCGTCTTCGTTTTCATCTGTCGTTGTCTTCCCTGTCATCCTTCCTGGTGTTCTCGCGTCGTCGTCATCGTCTCGATTACCCCGTGATTTCGGTGATTTCGGAGAACGACAGCAAGAAACGAGACCGAGAAAAGTTCGAGCGAAAGGAAAGAACGAAGGAAATATAGTTGACGAAGAGAAAGTAATCGGTGAGGATCGACACGGCTAACGGAAGATTCGAACCTGTTCGATCTTTCGTGGATCTATCCGGACGGGCCACGAGGATCTCAGGACGGCGCGCTGCGTGCACGCGTGTCCGTCGCCAAGTACCCGCCACGTCAAGGTCGTGCCGGCACGGTGCGTGCGTGCGTGAATACATATTTAAACCACCGTCGTCTGACTGCTACGAGCCACCCCGTGTGAGACCCAATGACTGTCCATCCAGGGACCACGGGAGACACATGTTCGTTATAAGGTCAGTGCACGAAATGTACGTGGTGTCTTCGTAGTTACTTCGATAAGCTGAGCTTCTCTCACTTTTCTACTTGATTTCTCACCCGACACCTTACGAGGCAACACTCACGGGACACACTTGCGATCGCGATGTGGATACAATCGAGGACTTGTCACGTACTTTTTACACGGTAACGGATTTTAACTACACGCTTACAATTTCGATGATTTTTAGTAGTGAATATTTCGATGGAAATTTTAATTAAAAAATGTGACTTGAACGATCTGTGTTCGTTGTGCTGATTTTTTGTTGATCGAAATGCCGGTTCATTTACGGTTGCTTCATATTTATGTTACTTGTTACGCAAAGAGAAGCTGTGTACCTTTTCTTTCTTTTTTTCAATTTTTATTATTCTTATAATTTATAAGAAAATGATTTTTACAAATTTAAAGCTAGCTGTGTGCATTTTTTTTTTTAAATGTAATTCGCACATAATCAAACCATTGATCTATACATTGCGGTAAGTAACAAATTGCTATTGTTGGTACGCCTTTACAACTATAACGTTCTGTATAATTATAACTGTACGATAATTTTTAGACTTAAGAATGTTTTTTAATTCTTCAAAGTGCTTACACTTTCGTATCGACTATGAAATCTCCTTTAATTGGAGCAATGGTCGTATCTATCTCTCAAATGAGAAGCATTTCTTCGCGGGGAAATTACATTAAATTGAATTAAAGATGAAATAGACTCGTCAATCCTTCGTTGAATTTTCGCATTCTTATTCTACTGTAGTAATCTTTTCATTTTTTATCCCGCGAAATTAAAAGGTTTCGTCTAAAAGATGTCTTCCCTTGTTTGCTGCGTCGAAAATACGCGCGTGTCAACGGATTAACGCATTAAGTGAATTGCAACGGAGATTTTTAAGTGCATAAGATTAGTTTCCAAGACGGAGCAATTGGATAGTTGACGCAACAAATTCGCGACTTGTTTTCATAGAGACAAAAACGTATTCTCTGTTGGGGTTCTACGTACTCGTCGGAGACATTACCGAGACGGAGAATTTCGCTCGGAGCATCTCGATCCCTCGTGACACATACTTGCACGGGCAATGATGGCTCTTACGGCTCATGAGGTTTCGTCAAAAGCGAGACCCTTCGCGATATTTCCGAGTCAACGACGTTCTCGCTTGCCCCTCATTTTGTTGTTCTCTGGCCGTACAAAGAGCCGTGTAACGCGCGACTTTGCAAGGGGGGGCGAATTTCCAAAAGAATCCGTGATCGACGACCCGTTTCTATTTAATCTGCTTCCGTCTTCCGACCCTACAAACCTAAACCAGTCTTATATAAGAACATTACGCATGGATCATTCACACATTCAAACTGACATATGATACATTCTTTCTTTTTTTTTTTTTTTTGCTTTCCCGATATCACATTCTTTTCTAAGTAATAAATTCCTGGATAACACTACATATATATATATATTTTCGTTTCGATTGCGTTTGATACAAATACGGAAAAAGGTATACTTTAGATAGAATCAAGTTTTTGTATTACATTTTTATGCTTCAGCAAATATACTAAAAGAATTTTTGACATGACAGGGTCGAAATGAAATTTTCTCTTATCAGAAGAAAGCTTACTATATGGTAGACTAGGATCAGGCATTTTAAACGTATTTAAATATATCATAATTATCAATGCAAGTGATTATATGAAGAAAACTTGCAGTTGAAATATATACGTACATTTTATATATTTTAGTACCTATATTAGGCATTAGGCTTTCACTCTTTGGTGACATGAGAAGGTTTTGATAACTTAGTTCCTGTATTAGGTTCTAAATAAATATTCAATTTTATCGAAACTTTCATTTCTCATGTATAATTTCAATTTCCTAATTTTTACACGTATAAAGGCATCGGTGAAGTACAATTCTTTAAAAGTTGCACGTTTCATATGTTTCGAGTACATAGAATCAACCAAATTTTCTCGTAAACCGATCAAACTCTTACGTCATCATGGCAAATTCTAGCGAACGATTCACGAATGCCGATATTTCACAACGAAACGTAAACTTGCATCCGTTTTTGACGTCGCTAGTTCCAAATAACGCTATCACCCACGCGAAACTCGGTCTACAGGACATCCTCGGCTCCTCCATTACCGCCGGAGAGGTTAATGAAATTAGAAAAAAAATACTTCACCCGATTAAGAATTCAATCTGAATTAAAAGGATTTCGAACCTGCCAAACTTGAAAGGCTGCCAGTGCTTCCGGTCTCTGGGTTAGCGAACTGGGATATATACTTTAGAGCCCGCGTATATTACAGGGTCGAACTAGTTTAGCGAGTTGGACGCGGCCGAAAGCGCGCGCTAGAATACGAAGGAGAAGTGGAGGAACAGGGATGGGAAGAAGAGAAGAGAAGGCAAACCTTTCATCGCGTTGAATTTCAAATCGGCGTATCTGCCGAGAGGAATTGGCACAGATCCAATCGCGATTCCTCGCTTACCTGCTTGCGCTCTCTCTGTTTCCTGGATCTTCCTACTTCTTTTTTCTCCCCATCTGCCTCCCCCTTTCTTCCTCTCTTTATCTTCTCCCACTCTCCCATTCGTACTTGTACTCACGTCGTATCTTGGAGATGAACAAAACTGGGTCGTTGCAAGCTATAGGATAGTGGGCACACACAGAAAGAAAGAAAGAGACAGAGGCAAAGACAGAGAGAGAAAGAGAGGAAGAGAGAGAAAGAAAAAGCCCGATGCAGAAGAGAGTAACACAGGGGCCTTGACTCGTTCACCCTGAAGAGTGTAACCGAGTTCATGCCGTCGCATCGAGACGCGCTTCTTCGGACGTGTGCATTATAATCACGGTTCATTATTACCATGGACACTTCATAAATGTTCGATTACGTGTGTGCAGTGTGCACGTTCGCACGAGCTAAACCGCCCACATTATCGGCGTCCATAGTTGATCGTAAATACTTCGTCGATAATCGATGCACCGCTCTCAACATAGAGCCTCCCTAAAATGTACCTTGTGTGTGTAGCTTGTCCGACGGCTTGTACTTTTTTACCGAGATTGACATTTAGTCGACGGCAAGGTCGTTATTTATTCGCAGCTTTGTCGAAAGCAGCGCCTTCACGGCTGTTTCTTTCCTTAAGAAGAGTTTCGAGCTGAACAAAGCTACTAGAATTGTAGTTTTTTTTTTTTCGGACATAATTTGGAAATGTTATTTATAGGTGTGAGAGGTTACTCGGTCATAGATAATACGATGCTCCCCTTATTCTTGCAATAGGTTATTTCGTGATACGGTCTCGCTGTTGATATCGTATTTTGATAACGTTTAGATCAGTTTTAGAATAGTATATGTAGTTTCCGGTGATTTTACTTTAAAGCACCGCACTTTGCTTTTAAGGATGCATGTAATATTGTCATTGACACTGATCGCATATTGCATATTCGTTTTGACGATATTATTATGTTTAATTGGAAAAATTAATATTCTATTATGTAACATTGGATATCACTTTTTCATCTGTTTATCTGTAAAAATGTTTTTATGAGTACAGATTCTTTTACGTTATACGCTTTTAACGAACAGCTTTAAGATGCTCCAAGGAAAGCAAGGAGTCGTATATTTTAATTGCGAGACCACGAAACAACTTAGTAAAAGGAAAAGGATACGAAACGTCAAAGTAGAGAAGAATTAGAAACGCATTTCAAAGAAATTCACGAGTCAACACTCTCGCAAACAATTCTCCATCTTTTTACTTTCCTCCAAATGGAAAATAATACTCCTCGAGGAAAACATCGTTATGATTCGGTTATTATTTGTTCCAAGTGTTCGCATACACAAATAACGGGTTTTTACGTTGCTAGAAAAGCGTAGAAATGGTACGAAATGACAAAGTATTTTAAAGAACATTTCCACAAAAATGACGTAAACTCGCGAATACAATAGAGAACGTAAGAGAATACGCGGTATTATATACTCGCAACAAACGTATTTCATCCATTTTATATTCGAGTACGATGTACAAAATACCTAGTACTGTGAAGTAAAAAATTTTTATCTAAATATTTAAAAAATTTTACAATCTGTAATACAAGAGAGAAACTGTGGGAGAAACTGTGAAGACGTTGCGATTCCCTTTTCGAGCTGAAAGTTTCTGTTCGCGAAACCTTTTGCTCCGATACTTCGCTGCCATGTACATACGAATTCCCTATATTGATTTTTACAACGTACAGCTACGTCGTAAAATTCGGCAAAGAATGTAAAGTAACGTGACGTTCGCCCTTTGCGCCCGACTGGGTACCGCGTTTGTATAGCACGCGTCATTGACGGTAGTAAGTTCACCGAATTTAAAGCTCGGGATTCGATGTCGGTCCGCATAAAACAAATGCAAGAAGGATTCGCGTTATATTCATATAGACATCGATATAGAGAAAACATTCGAGGAGTTTTACCATTGAAAAGTAAGTTTCGCATTCTTTTCGTCACATCGCTAACTTAAAGGAATGTTGCGCGAAGCAGTTTCCAGTGAATTCCAATAATATCGTGAAATATACAAGATAAAGTTTTCAACTATCGATCATTCAAGGACTGGTATAGTTTGGTGTCTCATAGCTCAGTTTCTTAACGTAATATTATCGTATTGTTAAATATTTATGAAGTAGAATGTAAAATAATTTCGTTTACGAAGAGTTCTTTTAATATAGAGGGTATTCAGGTATTTTTGGCAAATCACATTCTATAAGTGAAAATAAGAGAAATATGTTATAGAAACATGGGATCATAAATGTTGTATATTAAAAAGTAATAAGAAAAGTATGAAGAAGTAAGAGATGATTGAGTTTTTATTCGATAAGATTTTGTTTGACAAATGAGCATTGGTTTCAAAGATGGACAGCTCGAAGATCGATTCTTTGATCCTTATGCTTGAATGTTTATTTCCGGCATATTTTAAGGAAACGGTTTATCAGGAAAATATAAAGATTTGTTAGGAATTGATACAAAGAATACTTGAAAATGGAACTGATATAAATGCGAATAATTTACTTTTGCGAATTCTCGAATAAAAAAACCAGCCCGTTATTGCTTCAATTGTTAATCTTCGTTATAACCTTCTTATAAAATATTCATAAGGCAATGTGATGTCTTTGTTTTTTTACTGATATAATACGAGTATACTAGCATTGTTTGGCAGAAAAGACCTGAATCACTCTGTATATAAATAGACTGACTCTGCTAAGGTAGTAAAAATGGTGCCAATATTTTGTTTTATTTATTACTATTCGTTGCAGGGACAAAAATTCCTCCCATCTTTTTCTGAATGAAATAGTACATAAATTGTTATACTTCCGGTCAGTTCTCAAATTCAATAACATCGAGTAACAAGTTTACTTGTCATGATTGAAAAGACCTGGCCAAAAAGTCGTTTAAAAAGAAAAATAACGCATAGCGAGATAGTAAGAGAGCATCCAGCGACATTATCTTTTTTGGCTTTCTGTCCTCCTCCGATTTTACTTCGGGATTACATCACGGAACGAAAATAAGTCAATGGTTTCATTTCTAACGAAGAAGGACGACCATAAAGAAGGCGGTTAATTAAGTATCTATGCTCTTTAGTATTAACATTTTAAAACGCTGAAATTGTTGTGCGATATATATGGATATTATACATTCTCATATTGTAAACGGTTCGCTTAAACAGATTCGATAAGCAATAAGAGCTTTGCATAAGCTTCTTATTTTCCAAACGGACAACAAGCTTCTTATTTTTATAATTTCGCAATTATTATATTATAATCTGTTCCCCGACTCGATGTTGAAAGCAAGTTTGCTATTATCGAGAACAAAACGAAGCTTATCCCTTTGTACTTTCTTCGTATCGGTCTCGATTCGAGAAAGATGAACGAGACTGATAGTAAAAGACACTGAACAATTACCATAGATGTTATTATTATCGAGTCCGATATTATTCCGAATTATATTATTCCCATCGTTGACCGACATTTGAAAAATAAACTCCGAGGCGGTGGTTATATATTCGGACAAGCAGGGGTAAACGCCCGATCGAAGTACATATTCAGCGCTTCGTACTATTAACCTCTTTTAGTTCCTTGTATTCATTCCATTAAAGAGCTCTCTGCACTGAATCTTACTGGATAAGCTATATACGGAATATTTTGAATTTATCGAACGATTAAGCTTTATTCAGCCGAGTTACCTGAATTCAAGCAACTTAAATTCGTGTTACTTGAATCTCTCTGCCTTATTATCAGCATTACATTTAATTTCTTGCATTCATTTCGTTAAAAGGATCTTCTCTACCAAATCTTACCAAGTAAGGTACACTGCATGAAAGTATTCGAACACTTAACATAGAAAGTCTTTTATGCTGATGTTGTACGTCTTAAGTGAAACATTCTGAAATTTCATTAGCACCGTAACGAGATTATGTCGGTATATTTTGGAACAGATCTATAGATGTATACAGAAGTAACGTGTCATTTATTGCAAACATAAACTTGGTGAGAAGTTAACATAATGTAGTATGAATAGTTGTCTTAAACGCATAATAGCGTTAAGTACGATCCAACTGAGTGTTCAGATTTACTGGGTATAATCAAGTATAACGGATAATTGGTCTGTCTATATACTTTTAATCTACTTACATATATTTGCACCAAATATCTTGTAATTTCTATAATGTACTTTCAGATCTGTATTTTAAACTTGCCCGAAATAATCACGATAGTTGAGTAACGCAACAGTAACAATTTCCCATAACACACATAATGTATTCATAAACGCGTCTACTAGTGTTGGAATATTTTCGTGATCCTATATACAAAAGTATTTTATCGAGTTTATCGGACGATTAAACTCGCAAAGCACACATAGCCGCGTCTACGAGCGCAGTAACTAACAAAATGATATAGTATTCGCGTGTGCACGGACAAACTGGTTGCGTAACGGGGTATCACCATTTTCATTCGGAAACTTGCGACATCTCACGATTTATATATCGACAACGCGAAGTAGTGGGCGTTGTGTACCTGTTTACGTTCCGCGTCGCAGAAATTGTACTGTAAATCATATTCTGGCGTCGCGCGGTCCAGCCCATTGTTTGGTACCAGTATTTAAAGTGCATCCGGTAGGAGCGGGTCAGGTGCTGTTACGAGACGCGTTCGCACTTCTTTGAGCAGGTCGGATATTCTGCACTTTAGATCCCACAATAAAGTCAGTTTACTGCGGCTCATTGAGACGGCTATCGCCTCCCGATTGTTGATCTGTGTTCATCGGCGATCGTAAAACGGTCCTTGACGATCCCTATGGACCGAACCGGCCAATGCGCTCGTCCTGCTATCACTCCCACGAAGGATCATCTACACGGTGTATTCTCAAAGTTGTTTCTCATGTTTTTTACTCCGTTCGAACTTCTGCACGTTTCGTATTAATCTAAGCGACTTGTTCTCTCTAATCTTTCTTTTTTTTTTTTAAATTATTCTTTCACGTAGTCTAGGAATCTTTCTATAGATTTAAATCGAAGTTTTATCTAGGACGTTGCACAAGCACAGGATACAATTTATAATATCTGTAGGGTTTTAGTAAATAAATGTATCGAGGGTTTGTTTCTAACGAATAATCGCTTTTTGAGATCGTTTCTCGTGTTTGGTGTAGGAACGTACGTTTTGTACGTTTGATGTTAATTTTAATTGTTCTCTATTTCTCCTTTGAAATTATTATTTTATTCAATGAATGAATTTTTAGAATCTAAATACTTTAATCCAATTACTTAAAAATTATTCACTCTTTTCGGTTGTGTGTACGTTACCTGTGAAGTGACATTGCAATTTTACCGGGTTAGTCATAGTCACGTGAAACGTGATAAGAGCAAACAAATCGAAACGTGTTGATTGCCGTACGTACGAGTATTTGCCTTTACTTACATGTACTCCGTTTGCAAATAACGGATCTTATACTTTGCGAAATAATCAAAAGTTTATAGATTATTTTAAGCAATCTTATATAAATTACAAAATACTGCGCAATTTTATAAATATTTTCATTCCCATATAAATTTTAAATTTCTCCTTCCAGCAATAGCAAAACAAATACAATAAACATAATACACAAAATACAATGAAAGCCACAAGATAGATATCGTCGTCTTAATTAAATTTGACCAAAGCTGTCATCGTTGTCTAAGCAGTATGAAAAATCCTTTCATCACATTTCTCTCACACTGACTTCATCCTTGCTCTAAAATTAAATCCAGTGAAGGAATATTGAATGAATCCAACGAGAATGATTCCGCGAAGTGTCCTCCTCGTAAATTAAAACTACGTTCTTTCTAGACAACTGACAGTTTCGCGGTTGAAAATGGACAGGTAGAATAAGAGACTGGAGACCTTGGAGGGACTGAAGATGAAGGGGGCCAACCAGCGGCGTTAGCGTAGCGTTAGAAAGTTCGTCTTGGTCGCTGTTTGCTCTAACGCCTTGGCGACTCGTCCGCGGTTATCCAAACGAACGGAAAGCCACTCACGAGAGCACCTGTAGAGCTTGGGCGTTGCTTTTGTTCTTTCAGCCTCTGTCTTTCTCACTCTCTTCCTCTCTAGAATCACGGTGGCCCTCTGTTTCTACCTACCTGTTGTGTTACTTACGCCTCGCCGACCGATCATTCGGAACACGGGTCACTTTAAAGGGATTAGCACAATTTTCGACTTGAATTCCGGACGCCTGGAGGCCTGGTCATTCGTAGCCGAGTGAAAATTACGACGCGTCACGGTACCAATGTGAGAAAATAACAGGGCTGACCACGTTTCCAGAAAATCCCCGATACGGTTCATTCGAGTTGCCGAACGGATGACGTTCTAATTTTTGCTTATTAGGGTTTTCCTTTACAACGTCACTTCAGTAGAAGATAAAATAGAAATCCTAATTTCTTCTTGAAAGATCATACGCGACAAGTGTTGTAGATGTGTATTTTGATATTTCGCAGAAATTACATAAAATTGAATAAAAATTTCACTACTTCTGTATTTCTTCCTTTAAGAAATTAAGAAATATTTGACACTATAATATTGCCAATATATTATTAATATTTTCGTTAATTAGAATTTTCGTTTGTAATATTATTGTAATTTCTATTTTTATTAAAATCTTATTTGCATTTTGAAAAATTATACGTCACAATATTCTTCAAGTTTCGATGTTTTGTGCAAATTGTACGATTAAGAGTATTTCGATTACTTGATACGAGAAAAACTGATTTCGGTTACAAAATTGAACGAAATTATTTTCCTGATACATAAAATTTCTATCAGAAATCAGTATTATTGTTATCCCTATCTCATTGGCTTCTGTCTTTTCGCGGATACACGATTATTTAGCCCGCGAATCGCGCGAAGAACCTGCATATTCGCGTTTGGAACGCAACGAGAAATGCCTGGATTTACCGCAACCTGCATAGTTTCCTTAACGACCGTAGCCACGTCGTACAAATTTTCCTACCGTCGTTATTGAAACTTCGCTCGAAATGTGCCGTCTACTGCAAAACTTGGTCAAGATCTCGGTGAAAAGTGGGTCGAGACGAATATTATCCATTCTAGTCGTGCTAATTGAACAAACCGTCCGTAACCAGGCTACGCGTTGTCGATCCGTCTACGAAAAACTAATATCGAATCCCCTACTCCGGTTGCGGTGACTTTTCGATCGTTCTCTTCGAACTTCTCGAAGCGAGACGAAGTTATAAATTTGTCCCTCGGGAAAACAACTGGCAGCAACTCTACTACGCGAGAGAGAAGAGCGACCACCGCTCCTGCTACACCCTCATCCCTCATCCTCCAGAAACTCGGCTCGGTTGCCACGGGCCTGCGACTTCGTAAATGCATCCATGCACACGTATTTTATGGCCAGCTTCCTCGGCTTTCTATCTCTTTCCCCTTTCCCTCTCTACTCTGTCCGTCTCTCGCGTTTCCACCCCCTTTCCTTCTTTTCTCCGTGCAAACTCTCTGATACTACCACCTACTCGCTATCGCAGAAGTATTGGGAGCGTGTCTGAACATCGGGTCCGCTATATTTTCGCAGGATAGATTCCTTTTGAAAATACTTAAAACTTGGACGATTTGTCGTCCGTGTTGGAGTCGAACTCGATAAAGCGCTAGGATCTATCGCGTCGTACTACCGGCCTAGAAAAGAATGGACACGGGAAGGGTATACTGCAAGGAACGAGGTGGCCAATCGATGACGGAGACGGTGGTAGTGCCGAAGAGATAAAGAAAAGAAGACAGCCGACAGAGGAAAGGGGGGACGTGTGGGGAGCAGAGGGTGTACGAATGAAACGATAAGAGGAGAGAAAGAAAGGGATAAGCTGGATCGCTCGCGGAACGAACGAAAATGAACGAGATAGACGAAAGGTGGAATCCAGAGAAAAGAGCGAGAGACGTGGAAGAACTTAATCACATAAAATCCTTAAAATTCGCCCTGGTGCGACGCGATGCACTTTGATCGCAGAATTTATGTTCGGGGTGCAATGTACCGCCATTATATTCTCTGCTCGTCGGTGCGTGCCGTGGAAAAATTCATCGCGGAGACGCAGAGGCGGATTCGGTTCCCCCATTGATCGGCGTGGTAGGTTGGGACACGAGGAGAGAGTTTGTTTCCTCTCTCCGCTCGTCATAAGAAAATATTATTCTTCCAAGAAAAAGTCGTCGCTCCACCGAACCAAAGATTCCAAGCTTCTACGTATCTGCAGCGGCAGACAGCTTTTGACTGGATTTTCTGCAAATTGGGAGAGGGTCACTAAACTCTCCCCTCGGACGCTTGAACGATAATTAGGCCACCAGAGTGTCAGATACTCGTGTTAATTATTGCGATGGACATTTTCTCTTTGGCTCGATGTACGTTGGTGATTTTCGCTTGGAAATTTAAGATTGCTACGGTAATAACGTCGTGGAACGATAAAATCTCGTGTGCTTATTGCCAGGTCTTTTGTCTGAAGCTAATAAACAACAGGTATAAGAAGCACGATGCAATACGAGTTGATTTATTGGTCTTGCAGTAGCTTATCATTATACCCATGAATGAGATAACGTATTAATATGTTTCTCGTCGATTGCGCGAAAATATGTCTTTTTCACGTTATCGCTTAACCGCTTGTTATATAAAACTACGTTACTTTTACTCATATCGAGTAGCTTTTTAGTTGCAGGAATTTATTTCAGGAGACATTTTTAATTGATATACTAGAGTTTCATATGTATACAACGACAGAGTTAAAATTATCTTAAGATCTTCTCTTCAGACAACGTCAATATAGTTGCATAATGAATTTTATTAAACCTGCTTTCTTCTCGTATAAGACGACGAGTTAAAGCGGGCTGACTAAAATCATTCGATCATCAATTTAACGTTGTAATTAATCGAGTAACCGATCTAACCAACAATTAATTGCACGATCCACTCAGACAACGCTATATAATTTTTCTACGAAAATCAGAGGCGACAAAACACATATTATCACAACGGTCGCGTATCTGAGAATCGATCGTGAACATTTTCCATGTCGACGCGAAAAGAAACTTTACGGGATCATCAAAAAGTTCTTACGATTAGAGTGAACGTGAAAAGTCGATGGAATCGCATAATCGGGGCGTGCTGTGGAATCAGATCGGGTTCTTCCAGGGAACGATTGCATCGACAGCACATAGATACGGATAACGTTCGCTGAAAAGACCGCTTGTCGCGACTTTTTACGATCGGTTGCTATAGTCAGCAAAGACAATGAAAACATCTCGGTAAATCAACAAGAGAGAAGACCGGTAAGGAGATTAGTAGAGCTTACAAGGCATTACGGCGGGAACGAGGCGGAAGGAGGCAGGTCACAGTCATCTCAACTTGGAAGCTGCTTGATCTCGCTTTCTTTTTCCTCCTCCTACTTTCTTACCGCTCGTCATCGGTACTCTTGGGACTCTTTTGCTTCTCTCTTTTGCTCTTTTTCTCTCATTTTCTTCCCTTCATCTTCGTCCTCCTCTTACTTTCCTCCTCTTTCTTGAGAGGACTGCTCGCGCGGAGTTAACCACCCGTGAAGCGGCACAATATATCTCGCAGATAATTCGCTTGTTAGGGTCGTACGCCTTTACATTAATCCATCTGCTCGCAGTCTCTCTCGCGACCGCCTCTTTTGCACATGAGCACGATGACGGGGTTCTTTGCGGCGTTGTACTTACCAACGAAAAATTACCATCTCAATTTAGCCGCGACAACATCTATTCCGCTCCTTTGCCATTCCGCCACTTCTTTCATTTCCCACGACTTTATAAAACGTTACTGTGATGTAATAGCACAGTTTTAGCGTACGCTCTATTTACGATTTAACCGCTCTTGCATCGTTTCTGCGAAACATTGTTATTTTTGGGATTCAATAAATCGATGTCTTTTCTGAAGTTTCTCTTACGAGATGCTTGAAATCAAATTAGCGAATAGATTGTAATATTAGAAGAGGAGTTAGAAGAAGGAAGAATACAATCTTCCGCAAATATTTAGTGTAGGATGAAATAAATAGAAGAGAAGGTTTCAGGTTCGAAATAGTCCCTGTAAGAAATATAACGTAAGAGGTTTCCCGCGAGAATGATCCCTTTCGTAAAAAGAAGCCTCCCCACAAAAAAAAAAAGAACAAGAACTATTGAATCGAAATAGCCAATAAATAGAAAGGTAGTCAGTAGATAATATCAACACCTCGATACTTCGGTTGTTTTTAAAAATGAAAATGTATTTCCTTCGTAATATGAAACTAAAAACATAGGTTTCTTTCTCGCACACGTAATATAATAAAATGTTTAGATACGAAGATACATTTAACCAACAAAAGTAAGTACACAGAGTATAAAACAAAGAGCTCGTCGTTCTTCTCTACGCCTAACATAAAGAGATATATTTTTAGCTCACTCATTAGCTTACTTTCGAAGTAACGTTCAATTTAAAGACCTACGAGATCGTTGCGTTTGTCAAGCATGTTTCGGTCCGACTCACTGTTACGAGTATACCTACGTCAGCGAAATGAAGAGACGCTTTATGGCCCCGCAGGTAATTCGGAACGGTGTGCAAGGCACTTGTCGTCATGTCGATGCTCGCGATACCACCGGCCGCCTGTCACTTCGCCTCGATTGATCGGTCCTCGCTTCGCGTCTTGATCTCCCTTCCTCCTTCCTTTGGCCACACGTTCGACCTGTCCCCTCCTTTGATGGTCTATCTTTCGTAAGAAACATTCTCCTCGTCTTCATCGTGCTTGTCCTCTTTATCGTCGTTTCGCTTACACGCGTACGCTCGTCGCGCCCTTACATGCCCATCGTTTCACTACTAATTTGATATACGAGGAACCGCTTTAACTTTGAAACGATCAATTTCGTTTCAACAATGTAATTATAACTTTCAGTATACTTCATAATATTTCGATGTAATTGTAACGGTTTCCGAGCTACATCGTGTCGTCTGGGAGTGTGGCAATGTCTTCATTATATCAAGATGCGTGCTTTTTACGGAGCATACGTTTTCGCTTATCAGATCGTAGGAAGATGTATCGGTTTTAATATTGAATACGCTGAAGGTGTTTGTGCCAGTTTGTACCGTTTGTCATCTTTTATTTATGAAAAAGTAAATAAAACACGATCATCGAACATTTAAGGTAGCGAATAATGTGTACAATTTCGTGTATATGATAGAAAAATATATGAAATGTTAATACTTTATCGATAGATTTATCAATGGAATTATGGGGTGGCTTAGGAATAGAAGCGCATAAAATCATTTTATAATAGTCTGTTGCTGAAGTAATATATTATTGATAGTTTCTTGCATAATGTAGAACGTTAACTTAATGCTGGGTACAAATAAATGAGCTATTATACACAGAGCAAAATAAACCTTTAAAGTTTTCATCGATTTTTGACAGAAATATTAAGCGCAGTTTAACGTGTACATAATTGCATTCTTTTTAAAAACAAATCTTTTCTATCGTTTGGATAGCTGTCGAACTTAATAAAATTTACCTCAAGCATTTCTTTCTATTCTGCGTAGTTAAAGCAGTGAATATGTTTCTCGTTCCAAAGCAATGAATTAAGAATTATTTTATAAGGATATGACACAACAATATCTAAATTAAATTGATTACGACTGGAAAATTAATTTTCTTAATTCATACGTACAAGCATCGTAAAAGACACTAATATTTATCGACTTGCTATTCCGAAGACGCATAAGCTAGGATTCAGCTGCTTCGCGAACGATCTTTATATGTTTCATAACCGTTTCCATTTCCTGGATATCAGAAAGTTGTAAGGGCCAGCTCTGCTTTAAATATAAAGTTCAGGTTATTAAAATAATGTCGCGTTTATCTTAACATAAAGCAAGAAACAACAACAAAAGAAAATAACGTTGAACAGACATTGCTCCTGCGATACGTAACTACTAGAGAGGCGCTACCTATTCTGTTCTCCGGTGCAAACGAGTTAAGATATAACGATCGTATTAAGTGGCCAATAATGTGCAAGAACAAGTACTTCAAGTTCGAGCGAAAGTAATCGCCGCACAACAGATAAGGGGTTTACGCTTAAGAGCTGTTGCATAATGACTCGGCGATGTTCAAGGCGCCAAATAATAAAATCATTGAAACACCGCTCGATGGAGAACGTGGTTCTCGATAAAATACTTAGGAAAGGGTTCCTGTCTCGCGAAGAGTATCGACGCTGGCCAATCAAGCCGAGAACGAAACAGGCTGCCACCAGGCTTGCCAAGGCAGCTCCTATAATCTGATTGCTCGGTGGCTAATGAGCAATGTCCTCGCATTCCGTTCTCGCCTTTCTTCTCGCCTTCACGCGCAACATTACATGTACGCTCGTTTTCAAAATTTTTGAAACATGTCCAAACCTTCGCTTTCTTCCTTTTGTTAGCCAGCAACAGGCGGCTTAATCCGCGTTGAAGGGAAATGTGCTCGTGTAGCAACAAAATGCACTGCGAATATCGGTAGCTCGAACTATTCATCAACATCGATACTGCGAGTATCAGTAGCCAGTTACCATTTCATTAACGCGCTCTTTTAAAAGACGCGAGATGGAGTGATGGTGACTCGTCTGGCTTTCGCGTTTCCTTTAGTGAACGGTCGAGCTGTAATCGGATTATACTACTTACGATTACCGATAGCGGAGGCTACTTTCAAACGAGTATTTCTGTTTTCGTCAGTCTGTTTAATGGATATTTTGAAATGTAATTTATACGTTGATACAGTGTATTACAATTTACTTGTGCATCGATCAATTTTCTTTTTCAATAGCATTGAGATATGTAGCTATCAACATGTGTCCGACTGGTTTATAATATTGGCATTGACGCAGGACAAGTATAGCTTTTATCTTTTATACTGTAACTGATTTAGATGTGTTCGGTTATATGAATTACATATAAATCGATAAAGTAAAATGCATATAATAAACGATAATATAAGATACATATAAACCGTGTCAAAAGGGAATATATCTTTATCTTTACCTACATAGAAATTCTATACAACGATAAATATAAATAATATAAATAATAGATTATTGTCTGTAATTATTATCTCTAATAATTTCTCCTATTTTCGAAACACTTTATTATAACGTAATGATAATTTAAAAAACAACATCGATAATAACCTAATAACTTTAGAAGGTAATATATTTATAATTCGTACTTTCCTCTTATAACGAAAAATGTGTACAACGAAATAATTTTTCGAAGAATTCCCTCTCGAAGATTCGAATTCGCGCAATAGAAGAAAGAAGAGAGATAAATGAGTCTCAATCGTACAAAACGCTTGAAAATCCAAGTATAGCATCGTACATATATACATAGGTATAAGTAGATTTGGAGCAAGTGACAGACGAAAAGCGCGCGAACCTTTTCTCCTGCAGCATGGAGCGGTTGTCCGTATAATTAACCTAAGTCCAAAGACGACGTTATTTGCATGAAACCGTTCGCGCCAACGCGTGTAACTGAGCTTAAACGAATCCTAAATGAAACGGTCTAACGATATTAAACCTGTCTGTCAACGGGCTGTCGAGATACGATCGCGGCCGAGGGTCGTAAACGGCCGAGGCGCACCTTTGTAACTTGGCCAACATCGAACGAGTCTCGTCGATTTGTTTTACGAGCCATTTTGCCATGCTTCGCGCCCTCATCGTTCTCTCGTCATCTCGTAATCGCCGTCATCATCATTATCGTCGTGATCTCCTGGTTCCCGTCCGAACTCTCTTTCCTCCGCAATGGCGAAGAGATTGCAAACCTCTTCGAAGGTTCGTCCCGCGATCGCAGACAACATCTTTAGTTGGAATCTCCCTCTCGGCGCCGTGTTCTCGATTTACATGTACGATGTGACGCGGAAAATCGTGATTTGCAAGTAGATACCCGCCAGAGGAAAATAAATGACCGTTTTTTTCATGACACGTTCGCTTCACGGCGAGATAAGCGTCTTCAGCTTTTCACCGCGCTCAGCTATGTATGCTATCATCCCGTCTATCCTTGCATTAATAATCAGGAGATTCGATTTAATTTAATTCAATCTTCTTTTCGACAAAAAGAAACGAGCAAACGAGGTTGCTAGAGGCGAGGATGTGAATTTTAAGCATCGGATAAAGGGCGGTTACATGAGGGCAAAGAGTTATCCGTAATTAATGAAAATTGATTTATCGAAGATATTGTTTCTATCAATGAAGATGCTTTGGAACAACTCGAGACGAAAGAAAATCAAAAATGAAAGAGTGAATTTTAAAAACATGTGGACGTCGCTTGCAACGTGTTCTCGGTAGAGACTAATTGCAGGTAGCCTTAATATTTCGTTTTCTTCTTACAACTTTTTAGTAATAACAACAACAGTATGCAGATAAATTTAACGTGTCATTTAACGGGAAATAACGCGGAACACGCTATATTTTAAAGTACGTCTTCATTAACTACTTTTAGCTTCGTTTTTAACATTTCACAATTTATATCACGCGAAGATAACACGCTATTGATGAATGGCTTTAAATAACGCAATAATTAACACATCAACTTTCTGTTTATAATATATAAGTCTCATATAAATCTTTGACAGAAAGTCAGAGACCTTGATTGGCGTTCGTTAAACGGCGATTAAAAAAACATCGAGCTGCATCGATATCCTATAACCAGAAGCATCTTCTTTGTGAAATCGCGAGGGTAGACGTGGCGAGGATCGCAGTGGCGCCTGATAACATCTGTAAGACGGGAACCGGTACTTGAGTACAAGTTCTTGCAATTTCAACCATAAGAGAAAATGTGGTTAACGTATTGCATCGAAACGGCGGTCTTTAGCGCATCCGCCGAAAAATTATATCAGATTTTCGGCTGTAAAGGTAAAATGTATTACTTTGAAAGTCGGTGCACGTGCTTCGGAAACTTTCGTGTGAAATACCGACTATGATGGGGTGGGTTTCATTAAAGTAATTTGTGCAGATATGGATATAAGGGCGTGCGTAATTAACGAGGTTGTCTCTAATGTAATCTGAAAATTATATTTAATGTTGTTGTTTTTTAATGACTTCCATTAACCGAGGTCCATATCGTTTAGTATATAATTATGCTTATATGTAATACTCGCGAGCAGTAAATCGTATTATACACATTTTGCACCGTTATCCCGCGCGAATCAAAGATTCTGATGGATGAATCGTCTTTTTAACATCGTTAAATCGTTCTAATAATTCAGATCGATTATCACGTTTCGTGTAAAGCGATTTTCAATTATTCGCACGAAAATCATTATGGTGGCGCGAAGCAACAAACATCACGCAGTTAAAATGATATAGGCAATACGTAGTGCGAATGTATACGCGCGAACGTGCTTCATGGCGAGATTTCGCTGAGTGAGCCAACGATAATAACAATAATGTATATTTATTGCTTACGCTAGTAATGTTGATTATAATAACAGTAGCGAGTTCTTATAACCATTTCGCATAATGGAATTAGGTTCAGGGTGGTTACCAGGCTTGCTCAATCATCTCAAGGCACTTTCGTATTCTATGTCTTGTCACTTTTACACACGGAATGACCCAGTGGTATTGCTGGTTCCAACTAACAACTAAGTACAACGACGACGCGATACCTCTTTATTACTACGCCGCTTTAATAGGTCTGGTGCTCCTTTGTGTTCTTTTCTGCCAAAGCATTTTAATGAGTTTAACGTAATTACTCGCGATAACGATTAAGAGACTTACCAGTAAGACTTTCGGTTCAGTTTATTCGTATATTTCAAACATAATTACGCATGAAATTGATCGTTTCTTATGTTTACTTTCCCGCAATCTCAATAAGAAATATCGATTGATTAGTAAAGTTTAATTTCTGCAGTTTCGACGACGAGAATTAATTAATTAGCAAATAAAGTTGAGAAGCTGTGGATCTGTAAATGTTGCATTAACTGGGTTTAAATTGAAATTTTGAATACGAAACGATGGGGAATTTTGCTAGTAAAAGCTTTAATTTCCAGTACTTAATGTTTATTAGTACGTTTATGTTCGCACATTGCGTCATCGCTTTTGTATGGACAAATAGAGAATTAACTAATTTTATGGAGTACCAAATTTCTTTTATGTAACAAGGGGAAATTATTTCCCACATAGCGATAGTATGAAAGTGGCAATATTTAGAAATCGATTTATACGAACAAGAAATATCAACACACTTTTTGTCAACTTTCCCTGTAATAATTTGTGTCATTTAAACGTTTAGAAAGTTGTATATAAGTGACAGGAATTGCAAAATTCGACCAATCAACGCCATAGTTCCCTGCTAGTTAGCTCGTCTCTTTACGGCTAACTACTTGTGAGCTTGCACAGCGGATCGATGTTTGCGAGAAGACCGAGCGATTTGTAACAATTACGAGCTGATCTGTGAGAGCAGATAGTAGCCTGTGGTATGGCAATAACCCTATGTCATTCTGAGCCACAGAGACGAGCTTGTAGAGCAGCATGTTGTAGGAGAGCAGAAACGCTTGATGTCCGGTAATTGTGTTAGCGTGTAACGGTGCCACCCCATTCTCGTCCCTTCCATCGTTATCTCGTCCGTTCTAGCCGCGTATAAGCGTGATCGGCTCAGTATTCCGCCGATCGTCCAGACGTTCTCCATCGAAAGATATTTTCTAATCGGTCACAGCGTAGAATTTTGCTATAGACTTCGCGATAAACACGTCACAGCCGCAACAATGGTAAGGGAGCAGATATCGTTGCAGGATCAGTTATTTTCTCTCTTTATATACTTATTTAGAATATTTTGTGCAATTATCTTTTACCACTTACACAAATACAGTGGAGGTTTATACGAGAGCTTAGTACACTTAAGTTCCTGAAAAATAAATTCGAATCACGTGCAAAAATGTCACTTCTTGAATTACGTCGCATCATTAATATCAAATTGTTCTTGGTTATGCAAATCGTTATTCAGTGCGTACATTGATTCATTCGTGTATTTAATTTATCAGAAACTTTATCTGCGTGTTGTATAAAACATTTTGAAATTTCATTAACATTGTAATAATAAACGATTGTCATGATTATATCGGTCAAGTTTGAAAATAGATATAGAAATTAGAAGACATTTGATATAAGCATACTTATCGTAGAGATCACTGGACCATATTAAAGGCCATACTTAACTTTCATTACGCGTCTGCTTGTCCTGCGACAAATTCGCATGAACGGAGTTCCACCGTATAATACAAGAATATTCGTTTCGCAGTACATTTTTGCGCTTCAAGGTTTCAGAAACGTCTGATTGTGGTTTCTATTAAACGAATAACCCGGATATCGGTAAAGATCGACTGTCTTCATAATTTTCTACCACGATACAGGCTTTGACGTTCCACGCTGTAGCTGACAAATATCTCTAACGTTCCACGCTACAACTGTCGCCTACTCGCAGCAATATTTTCAGAAGACATCCTGAAAACCTTTTCTCCGTCACCGACGGCCTTCGTTACTATTTAAAGCAGGGTCGTAAAACTTCGTTCTTTTGCTTAAGGAAATACAGCATTGCCCGGGTCGTTATCCTTGCAAACAAATGCCAAGGGAGAAAAGAAAGAAACGAAGTCGTAAGGATATTCATTGTCTGGCGGTCGTTGCTGGGAAATCAACTATCGCTCGTCAACGGCGGAAGAAAAAGAACGAGAACGAGGATGTCGAAAAATTGCGCGAGGAAATTAATACGGGGATGCGGGGAGGGGAGAACTGCTGCAATTGGGAGAGCGGAACATTTACGAAGTTGTTTCGCGCATTTGACCGCGTCGGGTTTTCTGTCGATTGGAATGTACGATAGGCAGCCAAACTGGTCGCACGCTTCGACGACCGGCGGACTCGTACGGCGTCCTTCGCGATCCTTTCGATCGTTTGCCTTTAATTTCTTTTGGGGGAAACAAGAAAAATTCTTTTCGGTGTGGGTTTGCACGCGTTCGGCGACGTTGCCTGCCAGTTTTTCATCGCGGCGACAACTTTATCGGTAACGGTCCCGGCGTATTTCGGCTTGATAGTTGGCATGCGGTAATACCAGGATATTACGATTTCAGACAGATATCCGTGAAACTTCGTTCACGTGTCCTTTTCCTTCGCGCGTCGACCTAGCGGCCCCTTCTTTGCTTTCTCTCGCGTCCCTTTTAGGCAACGATGAGTACTCCTTTGGTGCACGCCGGCACCGAGAGAACCTCTCGCGAACATAATGGACTGAAACACGAAACGTATGCAAACCTGAAATAATACGACACTGAGGGCCCTTCGTTCCGAGATCGTCCCCTTCCACTTTTTCCATATTCCCTCCCTTTCCGCTGCTTCTTCCTCGTCTTCTTATACATCAGTTTCTCCTGGTATCGCGCGTAGCCCTCACCCTCGTCATATTCATCTGTGGGTCCCACCTCCTGTCCAAGAGGTACTCGTAGAACTTGAAACTTAAGACAATGTAATGAGCCGGTCGCTTGCCGAAAAGATCCCCGCGATCTTTCCGAGTTCAGCCGAGGTCACCCCTTTTCTCGGCCCGCAGAAATGCGTCACTGGAATTGAATTTAGTTCTAAGGACCTTTTGAGCAAAATGCTCTGTCAAATTGAACAAGTAGAGTAGAAATGTTGCTTGATAAATCTATAACGTCTCGTATGAATACTTTCGAATAAGCTACGGTGGTATATCGTCAAGCGTGTGAACGATTTAGGGAATAATTGAAACGAAGATATTTGCAATCTCTTATTCACGAAGCAATGCTCTTCCAATTATCTTTTTTATTCCTGTTAATAACATTAGAATTATCTTTAATATATTACAATAAATATATGTAACAAAAAATATAAAATGTAATTACTAATATACAACGTAACGTAATGTGACAAAATGTGATAATAAAAAGAAATGGTATATAATTATGTTCCTATCGCAATAAAAGTCAATGTTAATGTTGTCAAAATTCGTTTAAAAATAAAAAATTTAACGTAAATTTGACGTACAAAACAGCGCAGAATGTACATAAAATATGAAATATAAAATATCCGAAGTATAACATTTGTTAGCCAGATTAAGCGAGTAAAGCAATCTTCTTCTACCCGGGTTCCGTTTTTTCAGCCGTGTCCGTAAAAACATAAATTTGCATAAACATAAAAATCCAATAAAATAAACTCAAAAATATCTTACTGTTGTATCTCGTATCACAATAAACGAAGCGAAAGAAACGGTATAATAAGAAATACAAGTTAGAAAGAAACCGAATAGGAATTTCAATCTTCGAAAGCACAGAACGCACACGGTTGCGTTCATTTGAAAACATCTCTCGACGTGGATGTCTGCACGAGATTATATTTTTGATACCTTTCCTCATAATTAATATACTTGGCCGTGATTCAAGGGAGAAGGGCCGCGGATATGCGTCCGCATCATCATAACAAGCATATAGAGGAAGACGTTGGCGGCATCTAGTTGGTCAGACAAAGCTGACATTCGTTCACGAGCTGTGAAATTTAATTCAGTTCCCTTGAAGGGCTCCCATGGCTGCCAGCCGATGGAACATGGGTTGGTTCGGGGGTATACGCGTGCACATACACGTGGCACGCATGATTTTATCGTACGTGTCGCGTGTTTCATGGGGGTTGTTCGCACAGAGGGGTGGCAGGTCAAACCCCGTAGCTCATGGACCGACAGTCGGCTCTTACAGCACTTCCGAGATTGTAAATTCAATTTCGCCTCATACTATCGTGACATTCACCTCCAGAGGAGATTCTTCTTGTTTTTTATCTTTACATCGTATTTCTTATGGCGGCGAAACGATAGAAAACAGTTTTGAGGTGTTTGATGGACTAGACTCGTTGGGAATTGTTCTTAAATATTTTGTTAATATATGGATGATATCACATTGAGAACGTGAAATTGTGACGTTTTTAATGACAATTTAATAAAGCGATCAAGACATAATACAAGTTTTAATTGTGAGACGAAAAATTCGACGACCGCGACAGATTTAAGCGAGCACTCTGCATTCAAATAAATAGTTATTTACTAAAGATGAAATACAAATGTTAACTATATAAATTCAACGAAAGTGAACTTGATATTGGTAAAATTTCGTTCGAGAAAGCTATCGATATTAAGCAATCGGTTGGATTGCGACACCAAGTGTTACAACCGTTGCGTGTATCACTACTACATAATTAATAATGTTTAGACAACAATGTCAACATTGACATTGAAAGTGAATAATTTTCTATTTAATAATTCAGTCAATTACGGGGCTGGCAGACACCAACACGTTGAATTGTTTATAAGAAATAGGACAGAGGTAGCGTCACCGAGTCAAAGTCTTGAAGTAGCTCCAGCTTTCGATAACAGACAAGAGAGCTGATGGCTCGTCACGAAACGTAAGTTTGATGAATCGAATGCGTGAGAAACCGAGCGAGTACCCGTCATCGACCGATGATTAATAGAGGGCGGTGCGATAGCGCTGTCTGTCCTTAAAAAACAAGATTCCTTCATTCTTGCTTCTATACAGCCTTGTGGAGATACACGGTGTCCCATAAGCACCTGACATCTCGAACCTCCCCTAGGATCGTTGGATTGCGAGGCATCGATCATCGAAAATATGTCAGGCATTCTCGATCAGACTCCATTCTTTGACTTGTGTCTCTGTAGACTTTCAACTGGCTTTAAATTATCATATACATCCGAGCTATATACAGAGAAAGAAATAGTCAAAATATAATAGAAATAATAATAAAAAAAATATAATATAAAAATATAAACGATACGATACCTTTATAAAGCTAAAAATTAAACCTTAAATTAAAGTTAAAAAATTAAGTAATAAAGTTAATGCCATTTAATCATGTAATTTTCATATAATTTTATAAAGCGCATACTCATTATTATGTGATTAGCATTATTACATTATTATGTAAATACATCGTACAAACAAATTACTTATATCTATTCGTAAATAAATAGACCAATAAATAAGTTTCAACATTTTATTGCAATTAGAAAATACATACATATTTTACCAAATTTAATTACTTGCAGACATATTTGAAAAAATACTTGAAAAAATTCAGGAAAATTAAAGATTTCATAAATCCTTAAAGGAAAGAACATAAAAATAAGAAGAGTATTTTATAGTATCTGCTTAGTCGTAAATAATCGCAAGTTACATTTCTTCAACTCCGTTTAATGACGAATGCACGGATGACAATGCTTTAAAGGTGAATGTCCCCGGTTTCTTCGTCACGAAACTCTATGGCATTTGTCCAGAAGATCTTGACCTCTCTCAATTCGACCCTACCAAAGTCGGGTCAAGCTGTCAGCGTCCGTGTCCTCGCGGGCATATATCGATCTCAATCGGCGCTACGTCGACGCTATCAGACATCTCGAAGAAGTTATAGGCCGCTGTTGGAGCCAGAATGACTCGAGACAATAGCGCCCATCACCTGCTCCCTCCAAGTATACGCCCTCCTACTCGTCGGATCGTATCTCTGGTATCAGCTTCGACGGCTTCTCTTAATTGGTTGGTGTTGACTTAATGTGTTTCAATATGCCGTTCTGTCAATCAACTCGGCCACTCTTCCTTTTTTTTAGCCATATACTTAGCCATTGAAATAGTCATGCTGCGCTCTTGTAATTAATCATACTTCATGCAAATTGGCTTGATTAGATTTGTCGTCTGTGATAATTTGTAGTATTCTAAACAGGTCACGATAATATTCAATCAGGTACATTCGCAAATCTTTTAGAAATAATTACATTCCTTTTTTAAATGTCGATTTATCATAATCTTTTAATATGAAACTAATATTTTATTTTAACGAATTTTAATATGAGAATCTTAATAACGATAATCTTTATTTCCGCTTGCCTTTCGATTTTGCGATGACCTCCGCTTTGCATTGTATAAGTATATATATATCGAAAATTTTAATAACATCGTTGGTCGCTTATTCTACGAAATCGTAGAAATTTATAAAATATATTAATCATTGAACATGCCTTTGCTTGTTAGAAAACTCAACGACCAAAATATTAGATGTTCACTTGAGAGGAATGACATAAAACCTTGTTGTTCATTTTGAACGCGTTTCAAGCGTAAATCGAGCACCAGTCACAATCGTTCCCCGCAGTGAAATTTGCGTGGTTGAGACGTGCGGTTGAATGCGTTTGAATGAACGTTTCTAAATGACGCTCGACTCACCACCTTAAAGAGATAAGACATCGCAGAAAAGAGGTCATCGAGTGGAAGTGCAAATTGTACCATTAACATTCTGAAGTGAAATATCTTAAACGGAGTTGTTGTTCTCGTTCATTGAACCGTATTCATTCTCAGCGAAAAAGATGAACTTCAATGTGGAAAATAATTATGTATTATCTTATATGTAACTTTAATAATTATTTACATCATTTAATAATGTTTCGTTTTTGACTTCTCACGCAACAAAATTTTTTTTCTTCTATTTTCGGATAAAACGTTTTTAGATATATCCGTGACAAATGGTAAAAGATTAGAGTTCTTAATCATTATCCAAAGATACTTTTCTTATTATACGTTGTATTTATCATTTGAATTGTACCAAATTATGCTGATACGTCTATCTTTAAGTTCGCCGAACTATTTATCAATTACTCAGAATCAAATTTTATAAAAACAATTTTTTACACGCATTGAATTTCCAAAGTAAATTAAATCCAATTATCCTGATATATCAGCTGAAGCTCTCAACACATAATAAATAGAATTACAATAACAAAATTAACGTCGCACCCATTGAGAATTCAGCAGCTGAAACGAAAGCCGATGAACGATGATACAGGAAAGCGAAATGGGAATAATCGAAGGGATGAAAGTATAAGACGAGAAGCAAAGGTACGAATGTCACAGTGGGACATATGTGAATACCCCGGGGGCTAATCCGCTCCGCAGGACCTCTGATATACGCCATCGTAAACCCCATGAAATTGTGCCACAAGCATTGGCTGATGCCTCCATTAAGAGCCGCTGATGTTATTACTGGCGAGGCTCGCTCTCCATAATTTTTGTTCTCTTTCTTCCAGTTCCCCCAGTTTCGCTTTCTTTCTTTTCCTTCTCTTGTCCTAGAACGCGACTCGGTGTACCTGCTGTATATTTCGTGGGTCGACAGCATCGGCCAACGACTCCCTTTCTTTTTATTCTCTCGAACGTGGTACGTATCTACCACTCCGGAATCGGTGGATAGGGAGCAACCCGTTCTTCTTTCCTCTCTACCTATTTTTCTGGCTGCCCTGCGCCGCTAACCCTTTCACGGTTTAAATCAATCAGAGATTCCTGAGAAACGATCACGACCAACTCGACGAGGAACAGCGCGTTTCGTAACAGTTACCCACCGGCAGAATTTACGACGGTATAAAACGATAAAAATTGAAGAAGATTTCATTGACGCGCGGTCACCACATAATTTATTTTATTATGATCCGCCGCAGCGACGATACTCGTACGGTGGTGAATATGCTTTCTGTGTTTATGAAGCCACGAATCCACCATGCGAGTATAAAGAATCGTGAAGGAAGGAGGAAGGCAGAAAACGTGTTATAGATAGTCGATATCTAAATGTGTCAATTAAACTGGCCCTGACCCGCGTGATCTTTAACCCACGATGGGTGTCGGTACGAGAGGTCTATCTTCTGATTCACGGTCTATATAAATTTTTTAGGCGTGCAGACTGAGTCGTTTTCTGACTAGATTTGCGACTGAAATAGCACGTCGTAAATTTTGATAAATGTCATATATAAATATATGATCTTCTTTATAGTTACTATATAACAATTTTGTATTTTACTAGTTTTCGCTTCTTCCTTTACATTCGATGTAAGTTTTCGTTGAACGTATGTGACATGGATATGTCGACGATAGGTGCAAGTTATTTGGATCAGAAGGATATTGGAGTCGAGCTAAGTAATTTGCCTTGTAACTCGTCAAATTCGATAACTAATAATTTTTAAAAGATCTACGTTTGAAAATAGACCGACTTCTTATTACGTTAAAGATTAATGATGTTTCAGTAAACTGAATACAAGTTTGATTGTACAAAGTTCATAACCGTACGAAGTTCACGATCGATTGTTAGTACGTTGAAGCCTGGTTGACTCGAATAATGAACCTACCTCGCTATATTTTTCCATAGAGGTAGGTTTTTGAAAGGCGTAGAATATTTACGATATCACGTTTGACAAGTTTATCTGGTCGACATAAAGGAGCCTTTCGTTTACGATTAGCAACGGAGCGAGAACACAAATACGAGGATTTCGTCGAGAACATAAAATATTTCCTCGGTCGGTAGTCGATCGAAAATTACGAGTTCCAAAGTCGTTTGTATTCTTAACAATGGTGGTAGGGTTCAAAGGGTGGATTCAACCCTTTTTTTGCGGGGACCTTAACACCCTCTGAAACGGAGGTAGGGGCTTATTATACGAAACCGATCCACCGCGGCGTCCCTTTCAAAAACTTCTTCCTTTTATTAGCTGTATTTCGTTCCTTGTAGCTCCACCACCCTGGCATTCATATGCTAACGCGTCTCATGGGGTTGTCCGTGGGCCTTGTTACCGTACTGATGGTGTTCAAGCATTCGGTGTTGCCTCGTTAACGATACCATAAAAATTGAAATTCATCCCGCGGCTTGAGCACCACTGCACTCGCTAAGCGTATGCCAACAGACCTATAAAAATTCAATCCAACCAGTCTTAAAAATAATAACGCGGCGCTAACCTATATGGTATCCCATAACGTGCATCCATATGTCTGCGCGTGTATGAATATCTGGTTGTACCTGGTTAGCGGTTCCTCCGGATCTTCTTCTTCCTTTTCGCTATTCTTGTTTCTCCTCAAAAAATTCATTTCTATTCGTGCTGTCGTAATTAACAGGTAATCATTGTAACTTGTATTATAAATTTCAGTACAAACGCAAGAAGTATGTAGGAAGGAGTCGAATATCCCGTACTCTGTGCTCATTATGATCAGCGTTAGGTAATATTTCATGCGATTATCAATTACCGATTGCAGTTGAAATATTTTATCGGTCGCGATTAAGGATCAAATTGTTGTTCAACGGACGTATAATTGCAATTAACGATTGGAGCGGGTTCGTTTAATTGTCAGCTTTAGTCAGGATTAGAAATTCAGTTAGTTACCTAACAATCGAATTGCATTAAATCAGTTGGTCGAATCGATTTTATATCTTTTATCGTACAATTACGGTACAAAAATGTTCAAATACGCAAGTACGCGATTAAAATTCATGCAATTTCATATTAATCTCACATTCTTCATCGCACGTTATAACTTATAATATGCAGAGACGTTCGCAGGAAGTCTTACATAAAACGAAAGGAAGAAAAAGGTGAAGTTTGCAGTTTCGCAATAATTTTGGGAGGAAAGATATCCGATTCTCCTCCCTTTTAAGATTTAAATACGCGGTTTCTTCATTTTTCTTTGTGCGCAACGCGCGCGCGATTATTATAATTTCACCACCCCCGTGTTTTACGCAGTACCAAAGCGATCTCTGTATATTGGCCCCGGTGATTTACTGCTAATTATCGTCCCGTGTGAATCCGCTTATACCTTTCGCAGTGAGAATCGGCAAGTGAACGACCGCGGCGGCACGAATAAGACGGGTACGCGCGTCGTTTCGCAAAAATCGACAAGTCGACGTCGTGCGGCGCGCGTTCGTGCCGGGTTACAAGCACTCGAATGTACCTCCGTAGCCAACCGTGCCGGCAAAAAGGGCCTCGCCGCACTCGACGGACCCCTTGCGAACACTAAATTATTGTTCTTGTATCGCGGTGCCAAAATGTTTACAGCCTTTGGCCGCGGAATGTATGCGTACCAACCGAGCGGAACGGGACGCCTGGAAAAAACAGAAAACGAACGGTCACTGGCACACGTTGCCACGGAAAATATGAGGAAACGAAAATTTTAGTACGCTCAGATTATCCAGATCTGTAGCTGGCGTTTGCAAATTTAGATTTTTTACTGGTTAACAGTCCAGTTGTTTCTGACTTGTTAAGTAATGTGCTCGTAGGAGAGGAAAAAGCATAATTGTGATTTCTAGAATGTGAGTTCTAGATTGTACGTGTTTAGGTAAATTCACGTTTTTCTGTACGCAATTAAAAATGGAACCTAAGAGACTTGTTTCATTCTCAGACAGTTGTTAAATTTTATAATCGTCTTCCATCGTCGGGCTGTTAAATTTACTAAATTACTTGTCGCAATACGTAGAATTCTACCCTATTTTAGCGAAAGTACTCTTGTTGCGTCATTCGTCGATCAACTGTTACGTATAATTCTGAGTTTTCGGTCCAGGATGACACCACAAATATTATATCACGCTCACCATAAAGTCGCCCAAGTATTTTCAAATATTTTAGCACTTTATGTAAAATCAACATACTTGTACCGCGGAGATAAAATTATTTTAGATTTATTTATGTTATCTGCCCTAAAAAAGATGCCTCTTTAAAACATCGATATGTACATACTTCATAGCTCATGATGTCACTGATAAAATGATTTACTATTAAGCTTCACATTCCTAATGTGCAAATACTTTTAGCCACCACTATGTATGTAACCATACATTTTGCTCAAACTTGAAATATTTGTTTGACAAACAAATGCAACTGGGTCGAAAATAATCGAAAGAACACAACAGAGTTAAATAGTAGATAGCAAATTACGGTGCATTATACATTTCTTTCTTTTTTTTTTCATAAAATCAGAAAACAATATCAATGGAGTAGCTTAATAAAAGGTAAATAAGAGTGTGATAATAGAGAAGAAAGTAACGAAAGAAATCCATTGTAAAGAAGTAGAGCGGGGTGAGGTAAGGATAGAAGTAAACAACATCGAGTACCAAAAAAGAAAAGCTAGAAGATTGAGAATAAATATAAAAATATCATAGAACTCGAGGATTCTAGTAAAATAAAGTAAATACAGGGGGATGGAGCAAAGAAAAGGAAGTAAGAAGAAAGTAATGTCTGGTCTCGATTAGTTATGACTGCGTTAAAGGAGAGCGCTTTTTCGAGGAAAGCCATGTTCGCGCTTCGTGGTTATTTTTTCCCTTGCTTATTTACGGTCAATAGCCGTGTACTCCTTTTCGCACCGTTCCTCAGCGTTTTTAACAATTGTCGTCCGCCTGCACATTCTCGCGCCCCTTTCGACTTTATCGATTGTAAATTTGTGACATTATTGTCGAATCCGAATGGCTACTGACCATCCCGTTTCGCCGCGCAAACTACCGATTTACGATTCTTCTGCGTAGTTCTACAACATTCTGCACATTGTTTTATCATTTTGAAGATGGGATGGAGAAATGTTATTTTAAACCTTGGAAATTGCTTTCCCGCTACATCGTCGTTTCTCTTCGTATTTTTCTATAAATTTAATACCATACAGTCTTACCAGCGCCTAGATTCCGAAATAAAATGTAGCTGATGCGTGAAAGCGCGAAATTTAACCTCAGTAAACTTAATGTTTAGCATGCACATAGCAATCTTCAAATTTTACACGTACACTATTTTATTATCCTATATATTATACTACCCCCTTTAATTAAAATATGCTATTTACTGTGTCAAAACTGAAGAAAACTGCAGTTTTATCATTTTTCTCCTATCATCTTTGTTTTTTTCGTTCAATTTCAAACATTTCGTCGTTATTTCGCCACAGCCTGTATAACATCACTTTACGTAAGAGGTAAGAAAAAAAAAAAAAAAAAAAGAAATGGGGAGCTTCGAATATTCTGACATATCTTCAGAAATGGACATTTTAACTGAGGAGAATAATATACCGAAACTGGCCTGGTATAAAATTGAAGTAGATTTTATTTCACTTGTAATGTTGTAATCATTCCTTATCGAAAGTACAATGAGTCGATATTTGTATTGGTTTATCTATAAAAAGTCGTACATATCCGTTCTTTCTAAATGCCCGTAATCTGGATAGGGACCTGGAAGGACAGAGAAGAAGATTTTTCGATCCTCGTCGAACTGACCCCGCGACCTCGAGGCCCTCAGGGGAAAAAAGGAGCCGACGCGCCACTAAATAAGCGCCACGTACATACGCTGACATACACGTACACGTGCACCATCTTGTCCTCGTGTGTCGCACGCGCGCGCGTAAACAAATACACAGATGCGTATATAAGAAATCGTAAAGCGTCGCATCGTATATTATGCTACACCTATGTTTATGGAGGACTCGCGAAACGCGTTACATTCTCAGCTTCCTTTGCCATCATTTTTTCACGATAATAAAACGTCAAAGACGAACTTGAAGTATCGATAGATTAACGCCGTAAAACTAAGAACGATTGATAAATATAGCGAGTGATATCGATATTCCTCCGAAACTGTTCTTCCTCTTCTGTTCTTTCTTTTTCACTTTTTTCTTTTTTTTTTCATTAAATTCAATGCGCACCAAGGTATTATATGGTCGGCCTCGACGGCCACAGTGGAAAGTTGGAGGAAGGAGCATAAAAGGATATGGGTGGCCATTATAGGCGCCAAAACGTTCAGCCAGTTTTGCTGGTGCTCTTTTTATTGCTCCGTCGTAACGGCCATGTTTCAGCATTTTATATAGTAATTAGGCCAGGATCCGCGGATCCGGACCAAATAATACGCACTCAAACGTCTTTATTATGTCGCGGATTAACGCGAGGTAATCACAACGTTCCGTTCGAAACTGCTACAAATTTACTCGTAATAATCGGCCATAATAGACTCTGTTCTTAAAAGGTCCTCCGCGATCGTACTTCCTTCGCGTCTTTCAGCGTTAGCCTGATACAATGCGTACGCGCGTGTGTCCGATTTTGGTATTCGGTAACTTAGTCCTTGAGCTTCATTCCGATGAAAATTTGTTATTATTTGTGACCACTGTCAATAAAGTGATACGTTACAATGTGTACTAAATGTAAATGGAAACTTTGATTTCAGATCTGATATGAAATAAGTTTAACATTTATATGGTTTTTATGCTGACTTCGAAAATAAAGGGTATAACACGCATGTAGTCAACGCGATTCCTTTCCGACTCTTCTTTCTTTAATTATTTACATGAAATTTAGAGACATGTAAATAGACTGGTGATGATTTATTGCTTATCCCCGCAAGGCTTCAGAATCTATTTCACTAGAACACATTCTAACATTTAGCTTAACATATGTCGTTATACTTTTATTATTTATTTATATATTTTCATTTATTGGTTACCATACCATTGATTCAAATTTTTATACAACGAGTTTAATTATTCCGCGTAAAATTTAACATTGGACTTTAAAATACTGAAGCTTATGTGACTGAAATAATCTTATCGTACATTGCAACTAATCTGTGATTTCTGTGAATCTTCTAACAAAGTTGCAAGTGTACCTATAAACAAAATTTGATGACGAAACTTTTCGCTCGACCTAATACATTGTTGCAAGGTTGAATCCCAAAGTGCAAGCTCCCTTATTTCCAAGTTTTGGCTATCTGTTGGAACAGTACCAGAGAATGCACGAACTGAAGAATGGAAATTTCGGCTATCGGGATATCAAGACTGATAAAGCGGATTCTAAATCGGAAACAAGTTCGAAGTTTGGATGAGCTTCGATTCCAGAACGGGGAAAACGGCTGCAGATCACCATGCCGCATAAATGAATCGCATTTAGAGAAAGGCGTGGTCATTGTTTTTTGCGTCTGAAATGGTTCAAAGTTCAGAGGGCGGTTCACGTTCGGCGGTGCATGCAAATTTTGCGTTCGATTCGATGAACAAAGGCACACCTTTGCCTGCTACGTATTGCAGACTGCATAGAGAGTTGCCAGACCAGAAACAATTAAGCTCTCGGTTATCTTCCGCGGCCACGCGGCTCGTCCAAGCTCAGGGGTTCTCATTTACCTTTTTGCATTCTCATATTGTCAAGGTCTTACAGCCTTTTAACACGTGCTCCGCACAATGTACATCCGGTAAATTATTATTAAAGGGAACATTAATTCCTATGGACAAAGGACTTTCCAGGTTACGCTGACAAAAGTGGGCTAATCTCTAAAGAGGTGTAATTATTTCATTATCTTTATTTTTTACGCGTAAAGTCGAAAATTATGCAGGGATAGATTTCTACTTAACACGACGAGATAAATCTTATAATTTCATAGAAACACAAGAAAGATCTTTTAGTGAGAACTTTTGATATGAATGCGATAATTAATGTAACACATTCACCTTCGAATGATATAACATAAGATCTGTAAATGATTTTAGGAACAAACATAGATATTTATAATAACTTTGCCGATGGAAAGTAGAAATAATTAAATCATTTCTGTCAACCGTGTATAAAATTCGCTCACACGCATCCTGTGATTCTAAGAGTTTAGATAAGTATTGTCTTTTATTTGTAACCGATACTAGAAATTCGCTATTTTCAACGAAAGCTCGTGAGCGACAAATATTTAAAATCGAATCAATAAGTAGATGCAAGTAAAGTCGTATTTACGAGCTACATTGGTTGATATACAGCTCGCTGTGCATGCTTCGAGGAAACCGACAAAGACTTTGAACCCTTTCAGTTTGATATACGCGCACATGCTGTTCGTACATATTTATAAGTTAGTCGTGTAGCCGGGAGCTTTTTGTTGCATAGGGGTCCTTCTATAAATTCCATGACGTTATAATCAAATTGTGTGCTCATGCAGGTCTTATGTGTCAACACCTTCTTCATTCCATATTTCATTTTACCTTTGTGAATAAATTACTTAAACACGCTTTCCTTATCCAAATGTCGATATAGTCAAAACAATACCACGCTACAACCACAATCAACACGCACAAATGGTACAGCACATCCGCGAATTTTTCGTCAAAAATATATGACACGTTTGTTACGAAATGAATGGTCGTTATATTTTATATCATAGGTTAATATTCAGTTATATAATTCAGTATACAGTAAAATTAAGTTGCCTTTAAATAAATTGAAATAAATAAGATTAATCGTCGATCTCCTATAATGTTGCTTTAAGGGGATATCGCAGAAAGTTTCGCGGAGAAATTTGCAATAAATCTAGGTCAGTAGGTAATAAGCTAATGGATTATCAAGACTCAAATTGGGAGTGTAATTATAGTCTCGCGGAAAGGATGTGTAACCGATTGTCCGTGTCGCGATCGGAAACGATAGTAATGGTTCGATGATTGAAATCTCGGAGGTGAAGTGAGCTGGGTGCTCCATATAGAAGACGAGTGGCGCGTGGCGAGGGCCCGAGGCATGGTGCAAACCTCGCGTGCCACAAATTGCTTTAGCTCGTCGAGGTTCAGTAGTTACAGGCAAGCCATTCGCACGCTTACTTATTTACTTGCTCGCTTTGGAACGTAGTGATACATCGACTTTACGCCGCGCCGTGCACCAGTACCGTGCCGGCATCCTGTTACCCACAGCCTCCCCGTAATAACAGAAACGCGTATTTCTATCAAGCAGATTTACTGTCCGCGATCCGTTTCCTCTATCGTTTCTTTCCCTCGTTTGTCTACGCGCAGCTATTCCGTTGACAGAAGGCAACATCTTTGTTACGTTTCGACCGTCTTTTTGTGCCATAACTGTGCCCCTTTACGACGCAATCTCGGGTATCGATATGCCAAGAATTTGGAAAAAACAACGATCTCTGTGAAATACTATGATTTCTTATATGGTTTTATGACTAATGCAAGACAACTGTGTAGATAGTATACGATACTATCTTAATACAGGTTTATGGTATAATATGGTATAATAAAGGACTACGATATTATCATAATATTGAAATTACCGTAATTTAGGATATTTATTATTATTTATTATTTGATATTTTGATGGTTTATTGTTTTGCGTAGACTGAATATATCGTAATCTGTACGAGTAACGATTACATCAGAATATAGATCTAATTATACGAAACCGTACCAAATCGAAACAGAATCAGATTATGTATATATAAAGGATAAAATTCTTATTGCCATTATTAACATTTCTTACATAAAGTTTACGTTTATTAAATTTCCAAGTTCTTCTTCAATTTACAATAGGAATATATGAAAAGTATAATTTCAAAAAGTCATTAATTATACACTTTTATGAAACGGTATGCAATATAGAACAATTAATCTCAACGTTCCCGTTGATTAATTAATTTCAATCATAAAATATTATCGTAGATAAATTGTAAAAACATACGTATATTTTATTGACAGTTTATTTTCATCATAAAGTAATTTATCACATAATTGCCAATTTTAAAAGAGAAACATTTATATCGTACAATATATCAAAGCAACTATTGTATATTCCCTGATACTCTCAACGTGATATATTACCTTCCACTGTTATATTTCACTATGATTTCTCGCTCCTTTATGCAAACATATTTTCTTCGTCCATTCGCTTCCTTGCTTAGTTCGTGTTTCTTTTTCTCAAGGGAATTCCAGACGAGTTAATTGAGAGGAAAACGGAGGAGAATGCTTTAACGCAGAAGCCACGCGCGTTTTGTCGCTGTGCGGTAGCCTAACAAGCTTCGCAACCCCTTACTATACCTCCTGATTGCCCTTGCTAAGAAACGGTGACCCGTCTGGCCTCGCGCCTAAATTAGGCAATTTACGCGGACTGGCGCTGGCGGATTCAACCGCGTCGCTGTTCCTTTCAGTTGCAAAACCATGCCGGCTATTAGTCGTGCTGGCCGAAAGAAGAAACGACCGCAGCCGCCAGGTTTTATATTCGTCGCCTTGCCGCTCTTCGTATATTAGCCACGCAGAAAAGGCTGGCGTAGGCCTCGCTAATATCTTTCGACGCTCCCCTCTCAATTCAAGCAGAATATTTTTCAGCGAGGGGCCGTGAGGGCGTTGAAAGATTTTTAAAGGGTAATTATAATTTCCCAGCATGGTATTTATTTTCGATTTATTGGTCTCGGGATGATTATTATACGAAGACAATTAACCCTTACAGGATGGCGCATTCTCTTTTTTAATCTCGAAATTAAGAATAGAGATATATTTTTCAGTCTTTACGATGCGTAGGAGAACATCGTGCACTGAGATTTCAAGCTAACTTTGTTGAAAATAAATTTCTTTGTTAGTTAGATAATTAGTAATTTATTGAGTATGTGGAAATGTAGCAGGAATTGTCTCGTTATCTTCGATAATGTCGCTTCGAGAAATTTCTATTTGCTAGAAAATTCCTTACCAAGTAAAAAATATGTTCCAATTTGAATTATTAAAATTTTATTAAAATTAATATTAACAGTATATCTTATTGAAGGTTATGACTAAAAGCTTTCCAGCGTGTTTCTTTAGAACAAATATCATAAATTAAATAGCGATATCTCATCATAATTTGGCTATTAAATGAGACGAATAGTAAACAGGATAGAAAAGTAGTGAATTAAAAATGCAAAAGAGCAACATGTTGCGAGGCGCAGGTCTGTTCACAGCTGAGCAAATGGGCTGATAGAGGGTCCTTTATGTTGGATATCCACGAGTCTCGATCACAGGCTGCTAAACGGTGGTCGAGTTAATCAGATTAGGTCGACAAAATCTGTCTTTTCTTCTTTCGTGGTCATTGCACTTCATCCTGGCTCGATTGTACGTTTGAAAGACCGCTGATGCTCCTGACAATGACCATTTGTTGGGGATCGAGCAATAATGGAGCAGTTGTGAGTCAAAGTAGTATTCTGCGTTTCCTTTCTTCTGCATTCACAGAATAACCTTTCACGGTTATTTAGTCTTCGCACGCCGTTCTTTGCGACAATTTCGTAATTCTATTAGCAGTTTAAGGTGTCAGAATATTTACAGGACATTGCATCAATTGAATTTTAATTTGTATTTATCTGTTTACTTTGATTCATCCGGCTTTATGCGATTAAAAAACGTTGTACGTGCGAAAATATCTAAGATCTTTGTAGTCCTTTCCTTTGTAGTCCGAGAAGACAGTAGTAGGCAATTTACAAATGGTTATTCTCTATACGAAAATAAGTCAAAAATGTAGAATAAAATTTAAGGTCTTGTTTTGCAGAAAGTGGAATTTGAATACATTCGATCAAGAACTAGCTCGGTACACACGTACTCGATAAAATTTCCAAAAACGTTGAATAATCTTCTGTCAATTGTCCGCTTCTATCCCGTTGGGAATGAATCAGATACACGTATACCTGACAACTTACCGAACTTAATTTCCTCAAATATGAAGCCTTCTACTCGATTTTATTATTCTCGAGCTCCGTCTGTTCTCGAGCTGTAGAATTTCCTTAACTTCGTTTGTACCTAAAATTTGGGTACACGGTGTATAAACGGTTCATAACGAAAGGGTTAAATAGCGAATAACGACATTAATAATATTTGAATTTATAAACAAACTGGATACATAAGATGAGAATTTCGGCGAATTCGATAATACCTTTACTAACAATTTACCATTTTTTCGAGAACTAACAACACGTATCGAAGAGTTTTTGCCTTACGGTTTAATCGCTGGATGTTGATTCACTATTTTACACTAAAGGCGACTCGATGCTTCTCGTGTGATATTTTTCTTGCAAGTTAGCCGTTCGTTAATTGATTGATTACAGTTAGAGAACTTGAAATTTACGATACGATCTACGTTACCCGAACGATAAATGGCAAAGTCGGTTGGTAATCGTTGCGTAAAAAATTATATTTCGTTCGGGCTAATTCATAATGCGTCTCGTGACGCTAGAATATACGAGGTGGCATGAAGCAAGGCTTCCTATACAGTCATTGCATCCTTTAACTCAGCATGAGGTACATTGTGATGCATTCGAGGTTCCGTCGTTTACTTTCGCTCTCTTTAAAGGTTCACCCATTCTCGCAGGTCGAGGAATCTGCTTTTTTCTCTTTCGATGAATAGACCAATGTCTAAATGACCATTGAAATGTGCTTTAGCATCGTGCGGCCCTGACGTTTGTTTTCTATCCGGCTTATATTCGAATAGCGGCTTAGGCCCAGCTAGAAGGATTAACAACCGTGTGGCTCTTTTACCAAATGGACCGCAAGAAGGCGGAACGAGAGGACGAAATGTCGTCAGTCTTTTCGCTATGCATTGTATCTTCTGTATGAAAATCCTTCGGTATGCTAACCAAATAGCGTGAACATGCGCCAACCATCACGAACGCGTAGCTTGAATTTTTTTTTAAGTGTATTTACAAATATTTATTTACTTTTAAATAGAATATTTATCGATATTATCGATATCTATTATAGCAATAAAGACACAACTATAAATTTTATTTTTATTGAAGGAGGAAGAAGGTACAGGTTTCATATTCAAAAATGCCCAAATTTCTTACTACGAATATTAGTTGACTATGATTTCACAGCGCGTTTACAAAATTGCTATAGCTTTCGTTATTTCTAAGTTTGTTTTCGTCGGTTCATTCCAATTATTGGAAAGTGGAGCTACTTCGTTATTGCAATGGCCACTTCAATCGTTATTTTCCAGAAATTCTTCTCTCTTTAAAGTGTTCTTTTAACAAATTAACGAATAAAATTTCGACTTTTTTATCGCGTTCTTCCGTAATTGAAGTATGTAGGGTGTTTCCCGATTTGGGATATCTGGCAGTGACGCAGTTTGGACGTTCAATCCGGTTCGAAGTCCGATTACGCGGTAGCCCGGTGTATTTCACTGAACAGAGCACCAGTTCTTCGTCCTTCTTCGAGTCATATCATGTTTGAGTTGCAATTCTCGCATGTTTCCGCTGGTGTGGCGTCGGTTTACGATCACGGGCCCCTTCTACTACGGACTACCTCGTCTTCTCCATTCGCATTTGCATTTTTATATTTATCTGAAATGAGCGTCGCGCTCTTCCTCGTCCTCGATTGTCATCGGTGGATCGCCGTAGGTCTTGTATACGATAAAAATTCTTCCGTGATGACGCTTGCCAACACCTCGTTGCGTTTAATATCGCGAGAAAGTTTCGACCGCGAAAGTGATTTCGAAGAAATTCTGCTACTCCGAAAGAAGACCAGCACCGGTGACAAATTATCCCAAGGTACCAGAGGTTTAAGAGATGCGACAGATATTTCTGTTATCCTTGTTGTCTGGTAGTTACATTCCAAAATGTTAGCAATTCTACAAACGCAGAATATCGACGGAAAATTTATCACATTACAAATTTCTTCTTGGTTGTTTTTCATTTGAACTAACGCACCAGCAAATCTTTCTATTAATTTCTGGTAGGTATTCGACGTTAAATTCCTTTTTACCTTTCCCTTTGAAGTTTAACTGGTGATCTCAATTTCGAGAAATGTGTACATACGTGCATGCACTTTTTACAGCATTTGTACAATTTAAAGATATTGTCGGAGTAGTCTTCCAGTACTAAATTTTATTATATAAAATTGTACGTCATATATGCATGTTGTGAAATGAATATTTCACAAACAGACATAAAAGATCCGTCATAAAGAACAATGCAAGCGATAGAAATAGATAATACTGGTCTAAGAATTGAACTTTGGAAAATACATACATAAATCTATTTTATTGCAATTTAAAAGTTTTCACGGGGTAGTTATCGAGCATTATAAAAAGATAGTACCCTTAGAGACACCCGTTAGCTGGTATCCCCGCTCGTATTATTCATAGAAGCGGTGTGTAAGTATACCGCGCATACCGTGCCAGTGTACTCGGAGGTCTCTGCACTCGGCACCGATCGATAATCGATGGAACAAAAAGTTGGAATTTGTTTACAGTTTAGTAACCCAAATCAGAGCGCCGATCCGCCACCCTCTGCCATCCTCTTCTCCTTTCGTCGGTACACCCTTCCCCTCCACTCACACACTAACCACCGACGTCGTCTGTTACCAACACGAACGTTCCGTTTCCTTCAGCGTCATCATCGATACCAACATCATCGCGATTCATGCGTGTCACAGACAGCGACGCCAACAACGGAAGCAAAACCAACACCAACGATAACACGGGATGCCAACGTCAATCCCGGGATCCAGAAGCTCAGAGTAACACGGAACCATACCACTACCATCGTCACACGACATACCGTGTACCATTCGTGCCACTTTATTTTTCCCCACTTTTCCCTTTTGCCGTTTTGTTCTGTCAGACGAGTTTTGCCCATACTGCAGCCGAATGCATTTGTCAAACGTTGAAACAAATTGGTAGACAAGTCACAAATACCAGCGCGCCGGTTACACCGCGTACTCGCCGACCACGTAAACTGCCTTTGACTAATGTGTTGTTCATCCTCCGACACGACTCATGTACTCCACATTCGACGAATTTTATAACACACTCGCGTCGAATCACCCTCTAAGCTCTTGTTCTCCTCGCGGTATCATCGCTGTTTGTTCCTTTCAAGTCGAAGTTTATGCTCGAGGAAGTTCCTCCCTGTTGGTATTTGGATTTATTGGTACAGGATTAATTTCTCGAAGGGAGCACGAACGTACATTTTGCGAACGGTGAATTGGATTATTATTCGTTTAGCTCGGTTTGCTTCTTGATTGATTCTTTATAGTTTGTATGTACGTAGCGTTATAATTTTCGGAAATTTTAAGATTGAATCGTTGATTCGTAATTTGGTACTTTTACAAACCAGCGCAATATGGCGACACGATTTTTGCAAAGAATTCCAAGAATTTTTGAAGGGTATGGTAAAAGTTATTAAAAGCGAGAAGTGAGTCTGCTTTTTCTTCGTAACTGCCGTTCGACAGGATTTAACTGAAATAATATACAGGATGAAAGGAAAGTCAAATATTTCCCTGAGGCAAGATATCAGCCAATTTCGTGGGTCCCCGTTTTGTGTGTGGTCTGTGGCTTACCAGGACATTGCTTCTTTCTATAAAATTAAACACCGTGACTGATCGTTTCTTCCGTCAAAAGAATTTCTCTTAATCTAACTTAATATGACTGAAAAGAATTGCCTGTTCAATTCGATTGACAAAATTTCGCCCAAACAGACGTAGTTCTATTCTAATTAATCTATCTCGAATTAAATATCTTTAATCGTTATCATTAACTAAGTAAGTAATACCGTATTGGTATATCTCTAATTGAATATTTATTTATTGGTCGAAAATTGTAAACTACAATCACTGTGCAAGTTTGTTGTATCGCTACCACTAAGCACACAAAGGAACACGCGTATAGGCTACACTCTATCGATGGATCAGTGCAGTGCTTACAGCAAAATGTAGATAGGCGAATGGCTGATGCCTAGATGTTGGATTTTATGACTTATTGACTCTCGTCCGTGTTTACCGGACTCAGTGCGACGGCCATGCGGCGCCAAGCGCCGAGAATGCGGCCACCTTTGCGAGCAAACGTCCGATGGAAACACACACATCCGACCGACTGGCCGAACGATCGATCTCATTCTTCCTCGCTCCGCCTTGTTTTCCGATTTCTTACCACCTTGGATCATTGTTGCCAGCCGATCCTTATCAACAATCGATCTGTAAATCTTAATTTGCCTTTGTACCGATGTTGTATTTGTACGATAATCTTGAAATATTACGTCGTAATTGCACTCTGATTCTTGCCGGCAAATTAAAGGAATTCCTGAAACGTTAACGCATGTGCGATCCTTTTCAAGTTGCGGTCCTCTAAATTTTCTTTTCTTTTTTTACATTTCAATCTCGTTTTAGTGTCGTAGGAAAAGAGCTTCGGACGTTTGAGAAAATCTTTGACATAAATGATTGATATAATGATTTTTATGATTTATATAAGTCAATGAGTACATCACTTTTTTAATAACAATTGCATTATTTTGCGAGCTTCGCTTATTGCTGTTAGAATATGGATTATTTACAAAGTCGAAAAATTTGACGGGAATTTGTTTCGCAATATTATCGCTAGAAAGAAATTATAGCTTGAAACAAATTAGGTTCTTCGTTCGAAAAATTTGATCGAGTTTTATCTGCCCGTATTATTGTAATTCGTTATTATATCACTTTTATTATTGTTTATACTGACATTTCGTACAAGATTGTGACTTTAATCGATTCAGATGGGGTAGATACAATTACCGATAAGCTTTATGAAAAGTGAATACATATCTGGAATTCCAAAGGTTTTCGTTTTATCGTTTCAAAATAAGATTTTACGAAGATACGGAAGACATGTGCATACGATGTATTTGAAAAGCAAAATAGTAGAAAATAATTGTAATATTCATATACATAATTTAATGGTTCATAATAGAGCACGATGACAGAACGTGCCAAGTGACAAAACGTAGAAAATTATTAGGCGCCAGATTGGAATTCTAACACTTTGCGATGTGTATTCAGTAATACTTTTGAACCTAATTATGTAATTGTTTCTACAACAGAGTTAGAGAAATTAAAGTGCAGTCTGAGAAAAAGTTCTTATCACCGAATGTCAATATTTAAGGGAATCTCATTTAGAGCAAAGGTACTTCGATATAAAAAAACTACAATCTTACCTGCTGTGTATTTAGATAAGAATCCTGAGTTGCACTTTCATCCTTAAAAATGACATCCCAAATCGAAATCACTTATTGTGACAAATATTGTCATTGCATTATTGAATTCTAAAATGTTATGTATCTCTCTTGATCTTTGATAAACATATGTTTAAGAACTCGTACAGATAACGACCCCGAATATTTCTAATACTTCATGGTAATTAAATGTTACAATTTTCAACACAAGATCTTACAACTTTTTACTTCAGTATTAACTAAAAGATAATACGACACGCATAAAGCATTATTTTCTCTATGGGAAATTATTAGAGTTACCATTATATTATTTTTAATAACAACAATCTGATTATTATAGAAAAAGGAAGATTGTTCTTGAATCGAGAATATTAAATTTTCACGAAGAAATTGTTTTTTTCACTACATTGTACATGAAGAAAAATTGTCGATGGTGATGCAGGTGCATATAATCTTTATCAATGATGTTGTAAAGACAGCGCCGAAGGGAAGAATGTGGGAGGGAGAAAACAAGTGCGTGTTTAACAAATAACTGATGGATTTTATTGGCACAATGATTGCAATTGTTATCTGTGATCGACAAACAGGAATGCGCTCTTTTTCCGCGAAAATGAAAGAATGGAATGCTGATCGGTGCCATCTCACCGGAAGGCGCCTTTACTTCAGTATATCACATTCTTTGTATATTGGGCAGAAAGTTCTGAAATATTGAAAGATTATATCTGATATTTGAACAAAAACGTCATTTAATTATTCGGCAGCATCATTAAATCGTTATTATCATGTAATGAATATTTAAAGGGATTAAGCATTATGTCAGCTCTTTTATGATAATATCACGAGTGTGTGACTCGGTAGATTATAAAAATTCACAATTAAACTGATCGGAGCACTTAAAAATACAAAATATATCATGACTGTAGAAAGCGCACGTGTATCGATTTTTCTTGAGCAACTAAAACACATAACAACGGCTGGGAAATTTTAAATCGTTTTAAAAATAGAAGTACCTTTGTCCCAGTTTTACCCATACATACACAGCCACACAATTTTGACCGAGTTTCCCCTGCAATAAATACTTTTGCGTTGACTGGTATTAACTTCTCTTACAATAAATACTTTTGTGCTTAACTCGTATTAACTTCTTAAAAGCTATCTGATAGAGTTTTATCCAACAAAGGAAATACCATGCGTAAGAGTTTCCTGTTGCAACTTCCTGTAAAATATATTCCGTGATGAAATTTTTTACCGATCTGCAAAGTCATTTCATCAGATTTTTCATTATATATCTTCAATGAGGGATATCATTTTCTGTACAACAGCCGAAATTCTATCGATAATTGTTCTTAGAGTCTTAAATGTCCAATCTTAAAATAACCTCTTATCTGTTCGTGAAAATATAAGTAAAATTTAAATTGGAGATAAACATATTTCTGTCTATTTTGAACATTTCTATTGAAAATCTATTATGAACGTATCGTAACATATAATATACGATATTCGCAATATTTCTGCATAAAGATAATATGTATTGTGGAAAAAAACGTCCACATAACTCTGTATCGTGGATTAATTCGGAATAACATCGGTGATAAGGCTGTTAATCTTAACCATGGCCGATATTATCCGAGCATTGCGTTAATCTATCAGCAGTACGAAACTGTAGGATAGCGTTTGGAGTAATCACTTGAGTTGCCGAAGTACGATACGATAAAAATAATTCAATCTTTCGATAAGTACGTTTATCTGTAAATAGCGGAATAAAATAATTATAAAACAAAATTAAATTATGCAAGTTATTAAATTTAATAAATATATTATATAATCGTATAGAACACACACGCACGAAATTACTTTGTGCATATGAAATAAATTATTAAAATGAATTATCCGTATAACTTCGATTGAAAATATAATGGAGAAAGAATGTTATGGGCGCCAATTTAAGAGTACGAAAAAAAGCTTAATTTTATCGACGAACAAAAATAAAACGTAAAGTGCAATTTATCATAAAATATACTGTTAAAGATAGTTCCGATATGTGCTATAAATGAATCATACAACCCAACGATCGCAGTTCATTCATGATCTATATCGCGTTTATAATCACGTATAACGACTACAAACATGACATTTTTCTCGAATTTTCTTAAGAAAGTACTTACAGTTGATTAACAATAAGCGAAACTACTGCGACGTTGTCGATACGGGGATATCACACGGATATCTTATTGTCAGCGCTAAATACTACGGCGCCAATGTAGAACGCCAGACCTTGGGATATTATTATTCTACAGAAGCAGGAACAGAACCCTTTTTTCTTTTACGAAAAGGAAAACAATTGCGAAACTTTTATCAGAATTCGACAATCGGCTAAAGATAATCATTGATAATCAAGTTAATCTTGTAGATCACTTTCTAATCTGGCCTTCATTTCCATTGGTGATTCTTCTGAGAATTCCACGCAACTTTCTTTAAAAAATTTCGTATTTTCCTGATACGTTGGCGCCATGAACAGGAAATCTATGGAAGACAGCTAAAATATCTTAAAGCGATATTGACAGATAAATATCTTGATGTTGATAATATTTTACGTGATGTATTTAATTATATGTATGCTGTGAAGTAATCCTCTATTTTAGATTCGACTTCTTCGACTATATTAATAGAGTTATAAATTTCCATTTAAAAATAGCATAAATGTATAATTCGTATCGTCATCTTTACGTCAAGCTTAATCATGAACTCTTAACGTTAACCCACTATAATTCCAATTTTTGATCTTACACAATTGTGTTTATGCTATACGTAAAATCTATACAACCTTCGGTTTCTCGAGTCTTACAAAATACTATCAGATTTTCATGTTTGTTCGTTCTTTGCACGATTCGCCACACGCCCGTTCCATTAGAGAAATGTGAAGTGAGCGTCCTTCCGTGCGGAAGTCGGAAGTCGACCGACAGCTTCTTCCACTTACACATCGTTCTGGACCGTTCGGTTTTATGGACAGTAAGATCAGGCTGATCCCCAATTAAATGATTCTTAGCTACAGCTTATGCGAGACATCTTGATAAGACGGCTTTGCGCCAGTATTACTTGCGCCAGACGGGTTAGTACTTGGCGCTTGCGTAAAGGGCCGCGTTAAGTCTTTCGATTAGCCGCGCACGTATTCGCGCGTCCCTGTCCCATTGACACGTGGGTTACAGCACATCGACACGTGGACTCTGTAACCTTCGTTCACCGGACCACGTGGTTCAACCACCTCTGTTCTTCGTCAACGCTTCTCCTTCCTTTGTGTTTTTCTTCTCCTCTTCTCTTCTTCTTTCTTTTTTATTTGAAAATTAACACGTTATGGATGGAGGACGTGAATCGACATCTTTTGTTTCTGAAGCGTCGATGACGGCGGACGACAACTGGATCCATAGATTTGTAAGATAATATACATATAGTAGCGGGCAAAAGAAAATTTTTATGTAAGTGGTAGAAAATATACTATAATTTTACAAAACAAAATTGTATTTGACAATACGTATAAGTACGTATGCAGTGAGTGTTATAGTATATACTCCAGATTAGGTGACTGTCAGCAACATCGTTAAAATTAAATTTTCTTAAAAATCCAATATTTATGGCGCATGAGAATTAGGTGGACTCCTGTAACGAATAAATTACATTCTTTGCGCAATGCAGATGGTTGGAGTCTTCCTTGCCAGATAACAATGAGAAATTCCCTAAAACAGTCAGATTGATAACTCATTGCTAAACACGTTCGTTCTCGGTAAAGTGAGTACGTATTTTCCGCAAACGAATTAGTGTTATTGCATTATCTTCGATAAGTGAACATTGTTCGCTTGGTACTTCGTGGAACGTTCCTTAGAGACATTCGTTGTTATTCATCATTCGTATTTGTTTAATCTCATGTTGCTGCCATGATCATTTATTGTTTTCTTTGCTTTGCGACAATGTTCATACTTAGTGAACTTCGTTACGTGTTTACGCATTAAGTAAAAATTTGTTATCTGTTCATCCGCTCGAATAAATTCTCGACACGCGATTGTTTTACTTTCATTATCAGTCTGCAATTTTCATTTGCACGTTTAACTCACGCGTTCACAAATATACGTGTAAATTGTCAATAATCGGTCATCGCTTTCTTGCTATAGTATATATTGCAATACTTAACCCTACTGCATTCTTCTTAAAAAGGTTTTTCTTTAAATAGTAATTGACAATAGCAAATATTATACGTTGGTGGATGAGGTTTTGAAATTAGAAATACACGCGTAAATATAGAGTGGTCAATTCTAAAACTGTTTAATATTATCTATCGTGTGGATGTGCCGATTGTAGTGGCTGACTAGTTGATTAAACCGACTATCCGGCCACTTTTGTAGTCAACGATTGGTCGGTTAAGTTGACTATGCGGCTACATTTGTAGTCGACGACTAGTCGGCGAGTAGTCGGCAAAAAAAGCCGATCGATCAGCTTTAAATGTTTTGTATTGCTGATAACTTGATAGGGCACAGAAATAAAAATACAATGTTCTATCTTTACCGTCGTTAGTATAATTTTAATATTTTTTAATATACTTACATTTAGTATACTTACATATAGGTACATATTTGTATGTAATACAATTATTGCACAAAAAGTTAAAAATAATAATTAGTATTTATTAAAATAAACTAAATAAGTACCAATTAATTAGAAGCTTTGGTCACTGTTTCCTAATTTCATCACAACAAAAATTTCTTTAAAACTAAGGAACAAGACGTAATAAAATAAATATAACAAACAATATCAAACAATATTTTCGCTGGTTTCTTAATATTAAATAATCATAAATTCAACGCGTTTTGTACAAATGTTTGAAAATGACTCGAAGTGACGACTAGTCGACCGACTAGTCGGCTTCCTGAGAGTCGATTAATCGGTTAGTCGGCTAGTCGGCCAAAACCTTCGTCGCTACGTCTCTAATCTATTGTTTTCGGCCGAGTTTTGTAGTGGTCAGATTCTTTTTGAGAAATTCATCGTTGACTTGTAATGCATATAATGCGGCAGAATTTTCTCTCCGCCTTGTTCCAAAAGAACTGGAAACTGAAAGTTCTTTCGTTCGTTGAAACAACGATGAGATTAAAATACAAAAACTCGAGGAGTGCATACTGGTATAGTGAGATTTCTCGAACGGATTCCACTTCTAAGAATCACAGACCGTCGATACGATTTCACCATGAACAGTGCAGAGTAAACCACGATACAAAGAAACAGGAAAGTGGAAATCAAAAGAAGAAAGTATGATCACAGAATGGTTATGGGAATTACTGTTAGCGGTATCTTCGTTGGAAACGGAGCACGCGCTCATCCTATCGCGGTTTGGTACCGGTATAGGTGTATCTGCAGACAATAAATAAGTCGCGATAACGAGAGAGTAACGACAGCGGACCTGCAATCTTATCGAAGGCACGCCGATGTCTCGAATTTATTTTCCAATCAGCGGCGGTGTTTCTATTATATGTACGATTGCCGCTCTCGCACATAGACATCCATGTGAGTAAAATCACGCGTGTGTAAGTACGTATGCATTTAGCGACATTGCGATTTAAAGCGCGCTTCAATGTGACTCTGATATCACTTATTATGTACTCTCGTTGCTTCAAGGAAGGAAAGCGATGAAATGGATTTAATGTCTAAACCATTAACGTGAACTTAAACACACGTTACGAATTATTAGAATTAGTTGATTCTAAACGGAGTAATAAATTATGTGAAAGTACAGGTGAACTGTGAAAAATGTTATTTACATATTACCTATATTCTGATTAATTACGAATATTTTAAACTAATAGCGGTCAACTGGAAAGACATTAAAATAAAGTGTCTTTTACTCTTTTACTCTTTTACACTTTTACTCTTCATTCAGGATCGAGATATAAACGAGTCATTTTCATCGTGAACTATCGCAGATGTCAGTAAAAATATCGTAATAAGTAACAAATTGTTTGCAACAAAATAATTTCTTATCGTTTCCGTATTTTAATTCTTCTAAAGTACGTACTTACGCCACGAGATACTACACATGTATCTGATCCTTGGCAGACTTTAAATTGTTCCGTGTTAGTTCCGTGTACTTTTCAATCCACGGTTCAGTGATTGACGGCGAAGAAGCTGGCAAGAGCATCGAAAGAGGGCTCCTTGAATGGAAATCTTGTGAAACTCTCCGCGCTTTCTGCGAACAGAAAATTCATTCACACATACGCGTCGGTTTGAACAACAAGAGAACAGTCCGCCACTTATCGAGGCGCCGTCCTAAGGCGTCTATTACCTGTTTGCAAATATTACCTTCGTAGTTTAGAACGTTTCCTTGACGACGTTCCTGCATCGTTTCACTTCCCGACTCGCGTTTCGTCTTGCATTCCTATCGGTTATGGCTTCTTTAAAATCTTATAGAGGTACTTCTTCATTCAATTTCACGCTCGATGAAAAATTCGAATTTCATCCAAAATATTACTACACGCATAATTCGATACGTTTTTACGATTAGATAAGTGAACTTTCGTGTTAATTATATTATTATCTAAAATCTTCGATCGATACAGAATTAAAACAGAAGAGTATCTTTATGTATATAACTATAATTGGTAAATAGGTCTTCTAAAATTAATTGTAATATTAGTAATAATTGCTATATATAAATTTATAGAATATCTCGATGCACGACGAAGTCTAAAAATACTGTGAGGACTGTATATTTTGTTGTAAAATATCGTGTTTTTGAAAGGAAATGAAATTTCGAAATTTGTCTTTTATCACTTCTTAATCTAGAATTTAGGTTAATTTGGAAAAAGGTGATAAAATCATACCTTGACAGCACACGATGGTCATCTATTTGGAAGTAAAGATGTGAATGTTTAACACTAGCGTGGTCAAAAATTCCAAGTTTAAATTGGCGAGAATAATCGATCGAAGTGTACAGGAATAGTCGTAGGTACGCAATTTGCGTACAATTGGATTTGCGTAGTCGATGATGAACGATGCGAAAAATTTGAGCACCACTGGGAAGGCCACACATGCAGTATTATTGTTGCAGAGTGGATCTCTCGTCTCAGAGGACAAGCTGTTGTTGTAAAGGCGCGAATGTTATTGCAGCAGAAAGTTGTGGTGTCACAAAGCTGCGGTGGGTCTCGCGGCATTCCGTCCGTTGTGTGTATCACCTAAAGATATCGTCACTGGCAAATACGTCTCTTTCAGGTCCCAGAAAAATCACTACCAATCCATCTGTAAATTTACCGTGCGAGACACCATAACGTGACAACTTGCAACATTCGATGCACATTCTTGCGCTTATAGGAGCTCGAGTTTCACGCGCAGCATCCTAAAAGGTATTACCAAGGATCGAGCCGGGCGTTGATTATCAGCTTCACTGTCCTTTTATGCCTACATCTACGTCTTCATTTTCTCATCACTGGCACGAAACTAATCGTTAACTTTTATTGGATCCGATGTTTCTTGGACGGATGCTAAGTCGACTTTGAAGGATTTGTTGCCACTTCTACAGTTAATTTAACGATTTTGAACGTATTTCGATGCAATTTCTAGTACACAGAAATTTCTCACTTTACTTACGTTCGGATAAATTGCAATATAAACTGCAGAGACAGGATAATATTCTCGAATGATAAAATTATAATTGTAAAATTTATAAACGAAGATTATAAGTGAAAATGCGTCAATTATATTTTTTTTTATAAAAGATCAATTTTAAAATTCAATATACTGCTCGTCAATTCCATATCAAATCTGTCTTTCTATTTAACTTTCGGATTAAGTATATACACAACGTTTAAAAAATATAAATAACACGTAATATCATATTTTTCCCATGTGATATCAAGAATACATACACATATACATACATATATACATACATATACCACGTTTTGGCGCAGGATCGGTTCTACCAGTGAATACATAGATTATCCAGCCGATTCGTTCGGAATACATCACACGAACGTGTGATCGCGGGTTTGAGATTCTTGACAAATTTTAAGATTGACGCAGGAATGTCCGAAATCGTTGGTAATAATTCGAGGAGCCGTGGAGGACCACACAGGATCGAGGATGAATCCTTGGAGGGTCCTGACTTCTGAGATGAAGGTATACGTATACCTCGTGGCACGTTACGATGAAATAAAACGTGAACGTACCTGGTATGCCTCCATCCACTTTCAAAATCCTCTCGTGGATCCTGCGGGACATCCTCAGCCGGATCGTTACGTTAATGGGACGGACTATTATTTAATTCCACCAAATTGCCGGTCGGCCTCCGAAACAGGCGTAAAACCTCTTAAAAATTGCCGCAGGACCTTCTTACTCCCGAATTCTACGAAAACGAATTTAAACGAATACAAACGAATACAAAGTTCAATACTGTTTTCAACCAATAACGCAGATCGTTATCACGCTAATTTATATAGTCGATTAAAAATATTGGATACTCCACCACTTACCGTTTCATTTCGAACTTATCGAGTCTTGTGATAAGTTAATTGAGTGATCGTATTACATATATCCAATTAATTAATACAAGACGCAAAGATCTATATATGAAGCGGATGTCTTTCTTATCGTAGGCAAAGGCTAGAATTGAAAAAAGCCATGTCTTTAAGATTCAATCTTAAATGATAGCTATTATAAAGTAATTCCATCTTGAATTCCGATCATTATCTCGTACTAAAGCTATTCACCTAGCTGTTAGGGGAAATTGCATCTTATATTATCTAAACGTGTGTAATTAATGATACACAATATTTGATTTGAAACCTGGCGTTATACATATACAATGACTGGTATTAATATGCACGATAGTATGCGGGATATTTTATTATTGCATATATAGTTGATTGTTTTCAAATATATTAAAACAAATATTGTAGTTGGCAGAAAAATATATAAGTTACTTAATGCACGTGCCTTTTCGAAATAAAAAAACAAGAAATTAAACAAGACTGAAATTTCACGAAGTGTCCCAATATTAATACTCACGAGTTTATATCTTTTAATCGTTAAAATGTTTATAAGAATTAGTTAGGAAAATATTCATATGTAGACCGTTTATTTTTCGGTAAGATCAAAGAGTAACCAGAACTATTGCAAAAGATTCGTGTTTAGGGTATTCTGGTCATTTATCCGGAGAAAGGAAGGAACGTACAGTGCGTAGATATTGCGTAGCTGGCTTACATATGCGCGGGAGTTGAATTACGTGGTGTCGCGCGAGAGTAAAGAAAGAGAAGAAAGGAGAAAACGTATTAAAAGGATATAAGAGAGCGGGCCGCGACCGCAAACTGATTAAATGCGGTTTACTCAGGCTATGCTGCTACGCCACAAGGCTCGGTACCGGCCTGTAAGCTACACGAGTTGAAAGAAACTCCTTGTGACTTATGTACTTGTGATATATAATGTACTATATTTTTCACGGTCACTTGGATCATCTTATGATCTTTTTCTTCAATCAACTTTCTGCGTACATTTGTATTGCATTTCTATCATTGCTGTCATCTGGTTTTATCATCGAAACTATGTACATCGCTTGAAATGTATAAATTATCGAGTTAAAAATAATGTAAATTTAAAACTTTTAAGATTCAGAAATGTACAACAATATTAGTTTTATATTAAATAGGTTTACGTACTTTGATAAAGCATATTAAAGTCTGATAATTTATGTGTCTTATGATTTAACACTGGAACTATCAAACTCGTTAGAACGACGGGCCTCGCAATCATATCTTTTGTTTCTGCATTTACTAAAAATACAAGGTGTATCGAAAATGCTACGTCGACCAGTGGTGATTTGTCATGCAAAAGTAAATCGGAAATGTAGAATGAGAATTTTTCAAGCGAGGCCTAGTTATCAAGAAAATCAATGATGAAGTTTCGTCAAGTACGCGTGCACTTTAGAGATAACGAGCGTCGGTTGAAGGAGTTTCTGCGCACTCAGGTACTCTATTCGGTGATACAAACCGATTGGGGATGATTCTCCGTGCAAAGGAAGCCAGAAATTTAATATCCGTGCACTTGAAAAGTAACGAGAGTCAACTAGACGGAACTTCAAAGTTGATTTTCTCGAAAATGAAGTCTTGTATTGACAATTGTCGGTCTACGTTTTCCACTTACTTTGCACGGAGAATCAACTCCATTCGGCTTGTATCACCGAACTGAGTACCTAAGTGTGCAGAAACACATTTAACCGATTCTCGTTATCTCTTAAATGCACGCGTACTTGACGAAATTTTATCGTATATTTCCTCGCAACTGAAACCTTGTTTCACAAATTGTCACTCTACATTTTCCATGTACTTTTGCCTAGAAAATTCCCTCCTTTCAGCTTGCATCACAATTTTCTGTACACCCTATATACAAGTGCTGTTAAAAAATTAATGTTAACATTTATTGAGATAGAAACATGATTGTATATACCTACTTATTTTTGTTATGACTAATATTACATATCGTACGTATTCTATAATTTAATTAGATTAAAATACAAAATGTTTTATTAATCGAGAATAAAGTTTGTCGAATAATATACGTAATATCATGAATACTCTTTATTTGAAAGACAAAAGAATTTCGTAAATAACGAAATTAGCTGAATTGTATCTAGCAGACTAACGTATCTGAAGTATGCGGATTTTTTAAATCACATTATCATAGTAATTGAAATTTTCGTGATTAAAACAATCAGTGTAATCAGGACGTTCCAAATGATAGCAACTCTGTATTAGATTAAGTTAGTAGTCTAGTAAATTCCAAAAATTAATATTAAAATTGATCTATGAATAAAAGATTTCAATATTAAATTATATTATAATAATTGTGATAATAACTATATGATATAATATATATATAATATAATTATATAATTTTTAGAAATTCCATAATGGAATAGTTTTCAATCTGCCAAATCTCACAAAGATAAACCAACTTATCTGATTAAGTCTCTTACCTGTCCATATGTCTTTTTACATTAGAAAAGTATTTTAACCTTCAAGACCGAATATTTAGTCATTTAATGATATTGATAGGAAAACAAATATATTAAGTGGAAAATCAAGAATACAAGAAAAACACGTTAACAATTAGTTACATATTCAGCGTACAATTAGTATGAATAATACATTTTATTGTTAGCCTTTTTTCAATTTAAATTAGTGTTTACTTATTAGCAAATGGATAGGAGAATACATGTGCTGTGTATGAAACATTAATATTATAGGCACTATTTTCTCGAGAAATTTGGTTTCCTTCAGAAACAGCAATAAATCGTAGAAAGAAGATAGATTTAATCAATATCGGCTCGTGATATTTCAAATTTTACTGTAAACGATTATCAAAGAATATAAAGTGATCATTACCCTTCTTCGTGATTCGAATACTCAATGTTGAAGGACGTGGCTTATGCACATAACTTATGTAATGTCACGTGTCAACAAGAATCTTGACGAATTATAATTGATATACATTTGCACTCGTGATTTTTCTTTTTTTAGCTGAGAAACGTGCGTGTAACCTCATTTATTTTTATTGTTTGATATTCAGGACATTTTTTTTTTTAATATACATGAATCATTTTAATTCAATACTATAGTTATTGGTAATTTTAGAGCTTAACATTTCTGTTTATAAAACTATGGTTTTATCGATATGGTGTTAATTTTCAATCGTTTTATCTTCGGCTACATGAGTAAATGATAGCAATTGATACAAATGAATACATGAGAACCATTGGAAAATTCTATACTTTATCAACGTTATACTATCCTAACGAAAATTTCATAATAAAGGTTCATTTATATTAATCGATGGATATAATCGTATATTTTAAACATATTTTATTAAAATGTGATAATTGAAATACAATAATTGCGGTTTCCAAATCTATCTTTTTTCGAGTCAAGTAAAACGTTAGGCGTCAGATCCAACAAATAAAATGAAAGCCGTGCTTCGGTTGTAGAAAGAAAAATTTGTCGGCAAAAAGGAAAAGGAGAAGTGAATTTGTGCTAGTGTAAAATATCGCAGTTTGGTCGTTCGATGGAGACTTCGTGTAGTGAGAAAGGTATTTCTTTGTAGAACGTAAATGGAATCGGAGTTTCACGACCCGGCAGGCGTCTTGGTTCCACCTGATAAGCGAGACAGAGGTCCTGTTGCATTGTACGATGGTTTAAACTGTCGCAGGACTCAGGTATTCAGGAACTTTCGTAAATTTGACCTGCACTTGGCACCGGCATTTGTCACCTTCGGTAATTAAATGTGCACCCAAATTTTTTCTTATTCCCGGGTAAACTTCGGCTTCTGACCATTTTTCTCTCGGAACCGACTTCTCATCTTCAGCAGTAAGCTAACTGCTTGTTCCGTTCCTTCCGAGGCAACTCGAAAACGGTGTAACGTGTAGCACGACAACAGTGAGCCAGATAGTCAAGATAAAGAATCGTGTCTCTTCAGGATCAAACGTACCGATCTTCAGGAACGTACTATCGCATACCCGCCAACGTTTGCCAAAGTTATTTGAAAATAACAAACATCCCATTTAGCTTTTCACTTAGTACTATCGATAAACTGTTTAGGTTTACATAACCGCTCTTTTTTCGTCGCTAGGAGGAGAGATCGAGATTTCACGCAAGATTTACATAGACAGAAACGGGCAAATGTCGGTAGAACTGTGTCAATATGGTACGGCCCTGCGAGGTGCCAAACTCTCTCACACAACAGTCCTTTTTCCGTGAACGGAAAATTAGACCATTCAGAATACGATTTGGCGACAACTAGTCGGAACTCTAATAAGACCCGGAGGAACCTTGGCTCGGCTGCCTTCCATGAATTTCGAGTGACAATCTCTTTTCAAACAGTTCGGGGTATCGACAGAAATTAATTAACGATCCTCCGTGCAAATATTGTTACTCTCGGATCAGAATTATCTTCCATCTCTTAAAAAGTTGGGGATACTGTTAGAAATTACTAGCAATTTAATTCTTTTCCAAATGACGAATTAGCTCATCTACTCTGTGGAATTTAACTTAAAATACGAATAGTGTCATGAAAGCGATATTTACAACAGAAGACGTAGATTTATGAAATTTGCTTAAACATACAAAGTTGAATTCTTATGTTAGATCGTGTCTCACTACTATCTGGATCACAGACTATCGCATTTCTTACGCATAAGCAAAGTATAACTGCCAACGCACACATATGGAAACTAGGAAAATGGAAAGAGTCTTTGTATCGGAATGCGATGAATCTAGACTTCGCATAATACACCGTGTCTCATGACTGTAAATATATGAAACCACTCAAAAGCTTTCAATCTTTATATCTCGTGTTATACATATTTGGATGTTAACTCGATAACAAAAGAACGAAGTACACCATGTTTGACATCGTATTTAGAAAGAGTTCGCCCTTTTCTTCTACAAAAAGAATAGATCACGTTCACTAGAAACGAAAAAAGAAAAACGGAAGAACACTAATACATACCACGAATAACCATTCAGAGCATATAACAACTATTAAAAATACTCCCACTGAACATAGAAGTTGTCTTCTATTTTTCTCAAGCTTCGCTAATACAATCATGACATTCTGCTATCATAGCAGCGCTAATGGAATTTCAAAATGTTTCATATAACGCACATAATATATTCGTGGAGCGTTCGAATAGTTTCGTAAGCTTACATAAGAAATACAAATTTTAGACTAATTTTATAGTTATGAGATGTACTGAGTACTTATTGTATCTGGCGTGAGCATACGCGAAATGTTCGCTCGCACAATGTAATTCTCCATCACTAGCGACGCAGCGAACGACTTCACGAAACAAGCGTAATCCGCCAACTTTCTGCGTGACATTCTGGCGATCACACGCGTGTTGCTGATAATCACTGGTCAATTGATAATTAATTATCTCGTTGTTGAGCATGCGTTGGACGAGACGTGAGTCGGTACGGTTTGCAAGCCAGTACCTCATTCTCGGCCGGGCGAGATGAGCCAGCTCTCCAACCAATCCGACTTTCTTTCCTTCGCGATCACCTTTGTTCTTCTTCGACGGTCTTCGAACCAGTCGGACGTTCATCGTGAGAATATTGTAACTTTAACATTTATCGAAGTATATTAAAAGAACTGTGCCGTTGACTCTCTCGAGAAAACAAACTTCGAACTGGCTGGACATTGCGTAAGAGCCGCGCGTCATCCTCGGTATGGTTGATTCAACACAAAGAAGAAGACGGTGTATAGGTGCGTGCCGTAATTTATATTGCGTGGCCGTCATCTTCGCTGCGAAATAAAAATAATAAGTAACGACGGAATATGAAAGAATCCAATCGATAGGATGCACGTTAACGTGGTTACGTTGTTTATGCCACTGATGTGAATCCTCACGTACGATACATTGATCTGTCGATTGATTTGCATGTTTGATCCGAATAACGCGTTGAATGTAGGAATCTTTAAATTGTCACGTAAATTGTCGCGTAAATTGTCACGCAGTGTGCAGTATAATACGTAAATATTTACATCCAAATTGGAATCGAACAAGGAAAAAGCGACACGAAATAAATGCGTCGATAAAGCTGTGAAATTGATTAATCGCGCCGAAATTTTTGCAATTGAGCAAAGCAAATGGAAGGAAAACAATATTACGAACATAATTACGAAGGAAGAGACTATTACACGAACAACGGATATGTTCGATGTGTTGCTTTTACTCGAAGTATTCAAGCAAATGTACATTCATCGATAAAAGGATATCGATTATTGTTTCCGACAAGAATACAGCGCAAATAAAGGAACTGCGAGCGACACGCCTCCTGCATAGACTTAAATCGAGATCGTTCAACAACGATCGGTCCCCCAAACCTCGAGAAAAGTGCTACTCCTTGCTTCTTTTTGTTCGCTCAACTTCCGGAGGGTTCAAATCGACTTTGCTCCTAAAGCAACGCCAACAGCTTTTTCAACGAATTTACCTTCTTACCTTGCAGAATAGAACAATATCAATAGGGTTGCAAGGATAGCCGTAACCCATAGAGGGTCTATGGCCAGTCAGGGAAGATGTGAAGAGCAAGAGGGAGAGAAAAAGGGGTAGGAGGTGAAAAGAAGGGAAAGAGAGCTAAAAAGAAAGAAAAAGAGAGAAAGAGAAAGATTGTTGGGAGGGGGTAGTAACACAGCGAGAGAGAGAGAGAGGGGGGTAAAGTAAGAGCGATGGAGGGGCAGCCTCGTGTACGCAACGAGTGGAGGGGTAGCACGAGAGGGGTGGGGGTACGGACTAGGCAAGCAACGGCAGCAGGGCAGCGGCCAGGTAAGCGAAGAGCGAACACTAGTGGGGCTGACTCGCGCGCCTCCGAGCCTCCGGGACTCTCACAAGTTGTATATCGTCGTGCTACGCGTTCTACGGTCGTGTTGTTGCGCTGCCACCGTCGCCGCTACGTCGTAGTTGTGCTCGTGCAGTGACAACGCGCCGTCGTGCTCCTACGTGTTGATCGTCAACGATCCAACATCGAACGTATTGCTAACAAAATTCTAGCTAAAGAAAACAACCGACCATCGACCTTTTTTTACCGCTTCTGCTTTTCGTCTTTTTGTTTTTCATCACACACACGAGAAAAGCAGGAAGAAGTTTGAGGAGAGACGCAGGTTGACCGTATATCCGAGGACACCTCGCTCCGAAAGGAATTCTCTCTCTCTCTCTCTCTCTCTCTCTCTCCCTTCCTCGGAGCTTTTTACCGTTCACCCTCGTCGCATCGTAACACGCCACTTTGGGTGAGCGCCAACGATCCCCAGCAACGTACCGACTGCCTAGTCACGACTATGTTGGCGCAAATCCAAGTGCACCCAGTGGTTTCCTGCTACCTGCACCGCGCTGAGGTTCTTACCGTTTTCGCCGTTTCCAATTCGATTTTGTAACAAACACGGTGAGAAAGTGCGAGTTCAAGGATCAAACGTTTCAGGGGTTGAACGATCGTGAACACGATCTCGCTGAAGTGCCCGATGCGATTGAGGAGTTTGGTTTGTTACACGTTCGTTTGCTCGATCGGTGGTGGCTGCGAGGGAATCGAACGCCGCCACGGCGCAGTGTTTACATGTAACAGTGCGCGAAGTAATCAAAGGTGCACGAATGGTTTTCACTCGGTTTCTTCCGCGAATTATTCAAGTTTTACCCGCTTCTTATTCAGTTCGCCTGTTCAGAAGTGTAATGTGTGAATCTGTTAGTTCGCGATCTAGTTTGAGTTAATGTCGGATACACCTGGTACATTGGCCGATCATCGAACGAGGCGAGAGAGTAACATTGTTCGCGCGATAGTGCAAGAGAGATTCGATCAGTGAAGTCGACGGGAGAAGTAATCGTGAAAAGTATCGTCAACGGAAGAAAATCGCACAATAAGAAGTCGCTGAATGCAAGGATTTTGAAAGTAGCTCCAGAAGGCCAGCCCGACGCGATGCGTCGACGCTGCTGACGCAACGCGCCTGGATGCGTCTCACTTTAAGCACGTGAGTGATCCGTTTTTCTTAATTTTGAACAAGTTCAAATACAAGAAAGAAAAGAATAGCAGCGATTGAAATTCGAGTGAAGATGTTTTGATTTTGCCTCGAGGCGATCCCGCTGGGTCGATTTTTCTTCCGTCTGAATTGTCTAGCGTGCGATCGAGTTGAAAATGGTTCGAAAACGATCGGGTAAAAGAACGATCACGGCATGTCCGCCACGATATTCGGATACTTGAATGTTCGTTCCTATGGCTCGTGATTTACACGTGCGCGTTTTAGTTGTTTGTTTCGATATCCATTGTCGATCATCCCCTTCTGTATGGTCGGTGGTAGCTGTGTTGCTGTTGGTGGCAGTGGTCGCGAGTGCGCACGCGACTACCGGTGGTGAATGATCCTGGCTCCGAGCTGACAAAGGTTTTCGTATACGAATACTGGGATGACGTCCGCTTCGGATTACGCGCTCTCTTTACGGTCTCGTCAATCTACATCGTCTAACGCGGAACCAAATGTAAGTGTTTTAGCAAGCACGTACAGCATGTATCTTGAAGTATGCTCTACCGCATATTTCGTTAAATTCTATCTCTTTTATCTTGTGTTATCTTCATGGTTACGCGACGATGAATGGAAATATTTTTTTGCTCGTTCGAAAGCGAACATCTTTAGACGTTTGCGCGAGGAACGCGTTTAACGCCAGAGGGAACTTGGTCGAGCTGTGTATGCTTGGATAACGGTACATTAGCTGGCAGGGGGTGAAGTGTTAGGAACTAGTGATACAGTCTACAAACCATGCAAATAGACGTGTAACGTGGAACTAATATTTCCCGTTCTACGACACGCATTGAGAAAGTGAAGTTATATAAAACGAGACTTTATGTGGTGTTCGATGTAAGCTTTTATAGAGATTGCACTGCGTTTCATAGCTTCTGCGTTGTTCGTACTTCTTGAACATTCTATGGGTATGGTGTTAGCGGTCGAACCTGCTAAGTGTCTCATTATTGGAATTTCGTCTTACTTTAGTCAAACTCGAAATACTTTTAATTAAACTAATTAAAAGTTGAGGTTGAAGTTAAATAAGAGGAAATTTTATAACGCGTTTATACCTTCCAGTTAGATCCAAAATATGTTAGTTGTGAAATTTCGTTATTACTTAAAAATTATTACTGATTTTATCCGAAAAGAAATGAAAACAGATATTTTCTTGTAATATCGTAATTTTCTTAGATTTCCATATTCTCGGTGCATAATATTACACTTTTCTAAATGAGAGAATTGTTTATAATTCCGATATCTACTCTATGATTTATCAAAGAATCTTACCTAAATATCGATTCTTAAAGAATATTCAAATAAAAAAAAATTGTTTATCATTGATAGTCATTCATTTATTTTTCGGCAGATGGTATTCATACGTATCTAGAGACTTTCAAATCTTTGATACAATGCCACTTCAATAAGATATTTATTTTGAAGCCATCAATCTGTCACGTGATCTAATCTCCCATTCTCCGAGATATCGCACAGGTCTTCTAAGAACAAGCGTAAGTTTAATTTTACGTGAGCGACGCGACGGATAAAAGCGTAGCAATCCGTAGATCCTCGATCGGATGCAACCGATGAAGATGATGGAATTCTGTTACTTTGGTGGTTATCAAAAGCGATGAATTGTCAGTTGAAAAATCAAACGATACGTCGACGATAAGCCAACATATTTTAGATAAGCGAAACGCGCAATTAAAATGCTTTCTGAATGAGACTCGTTCGATTAACCAACGATCGCATAGACTATCCGGCTCTCACGCTCGTTACTGTTCTACTTTCTTCTGTATTTCTCCCTTCTTATCTCTTTCTTGCTCTATCTTCCTCCGTTTCCGACATATCGACTAATCTTCGATTGCTGCAAACCGTTTTGAACTTTCTTCCTTCTTCTTTCTTCTGGAATGATAAATCAAAAACCCGCTTGCTGTAACAGTTCTCTTTTGTCCGGTAAGATAGTATGTATAGTTAGCTTTGTGCAATTGCTTATCGAGATTCTAGTTTTTTACGGTCAATTCAATTTCACTTATCTGTAAAATCTATAATAATAAAGCAAAAATTCAAAAACATTTGTGTAACAGAGTTTTGTAAAATAATTACAATAGCTTAGTTACGTACATTTATCAATCTCCATATATAGTGTCTAATAGAATCGTAATTATTCCTTCAATTATAGAAATAAATTAATTTACTTTTCTAATTCATCATTTAGTTGACATGTGAAAATGAGAATACTTAATTTTTATTTACGTATCCTATAAATTGTGATAATAGATAATACTGCATAAATATTGTCATAGTTTTTTTTAATTTATATTCCTATTGATATTGATAAAGAATTATTATTTGAGTCTTTAGGGCATTTCAGACAAATACAGAAGAATTTCTTAAATAAATATTTGAAAATCAAAAGAAAATGGTATTGCGACAATTTGCTAATCTTTCATTTTAATGTTATCTATTTTGCTATTAGAAGAAAATTGGTCATTGACCACCGTACAATATAAATCTGTCTGATATTTGGCCAACGCTATATTCTCTAGCAATAGGTGGTCAAATGTTATTTTTACACATATTGAACACATGTTTTGATAACGTAATCAGTCTCCACCTCGTGTATGTCGACGATAACAAACCGGTCAATTACATTTGCTTCCAATTACCCTGCGTTATTTTTAATGGCTCTTTCGATATATTATATTTCTAGCAGGATAGTAAACGCTTACGGTTAAAATCAAACGAGCGTTAAAATCAAGCGCGCGCTCGATCTAATACGATCGATGTAAAAGGAAATCCTAGATTAATTTCAAAGCATCCAACTCTTACGAAATTTTCCTCGTCTACCGACCTGAATGGTGCAAATGTTCGAGGAATATGACGCGATGAACGTAATGAGGCTCAATTCACGCTACAAACACGCGAACGTTTCAAATCCTGGCGACACATGTGCTAAGATGAATAACAAGCGAACACAAGAAAGATTTTAGCGGACGTAAATCCGGTTCTATTGATCGATGATGCACTTCGATCCATTATTGACGTGCGTCGCAAGAATACGTGAAGTGCAACGCTTTAAACCTTGTTCTGCAGTATTGCGAATAGTTTCGTCAATTGCATAACATTTTGATGTTGATGTTATGCATGCAAAATTTACATTGTGACCTTCCTATGTAGGTAAAAAGGGGGGAACAATATTATTAGAAGTATAGTTATAACGATTGAGTTTGTAAATAAAAAGAAAATTTGTATATTGAATTTTCAACGAATTTTTTCTTTACTTCTTCCAAAATGTGTTTTATTTGTTTAAGGTTAGCATTTATGGTATATTATCACAAGATTATAACATCCAGTAATTATATAGTATTATATATCTATTATCACAATGGGAAGTATAAAAGTATAATATTCTTAGAAAGTATGATTAAGTCACAGATATAAAGTTCCAATTGAAATATAGTATGAACTAAGATCTCAATCACGATTGATAGAATTGGAGGTCTTAGCATTTTCTTTCTTTCCGATAGAGTATATCGAATAGTTGCCTATACCGATACAAGTACGAGGGCAATCCAATCAGGAAAAACAAGGTCGCGGTAACGATATTATCCGCCTCGTGTCACGGATTGATATCGAATACTATAGCGGTAAGGCTTCGTCAAATAGATTTGAACACCGTGAGCATATAGCGTGCCAACATTCCCTTCAAATTTCCAGAACCAGTAGAACCTCGATAGCACGATCCAAAATACATAACAATTGCAATATGAAAATAATATTATCCGAGTGACCTCGTACTCAGATTGCTATTGCATTTGGATTAATATCGATTAATAATTTTATAAAAAGGCTGCGTATATTTATGCACTTATTGAAAACTTAAATTATATTTCATGAAAATATACGGAATTTATATGAGATACAAATACAAAAATGGCCAAAGTAAAGCACTTGTTTCTGTGTCTTAAAATTCTATTTACGCTTTATTTCTCCAGTCTCGTATAAACTCATAAAAATATGTATTTACAGTTATATCTGTTTAATTTAGCAATAAATTAATGTCTAGTCATAAATTATATGTTTGTTACGGCGTAGCAAGTATAAAAAACAGCGCAAAAATTACTGCAAGGAATTTGTCACAATTAGCAAAAAATTCTTGGCCAATCGTTTAATTTCAGTGACAAATAATCTGGTGAGAAAGAAAACGTGAACAACCGAAACCCGAGAAAGTCCATAAGCGTTTCTTCTTTTTTTTCTCTCGAAATCTGTATCTTTTCGATTTAATAAGTTCCTAATTCACTTAGGTGTCATTTAGGTAGAAATACCAAAGAGTAGAGTCTCTCGATCCGTGATTAGAATGGAAAGTGGCGAGTAAAAGATTTTCTAAACCTATTCGGTGCTCTAATAGAAGATCCATTACCTTTATCGTCGTTTCACCCTCCGACTCGAAGTCAAGCACTTTGCCGCTTCTTACTCGGTTAGGCAGGACACGAGAGTACAGGACTGATTTTCTCAGAAATCGACCGGCAATTTCTTATCAGTAATTTGGTCAATTACCAGGTTCGATAATGTGCTAAGTAAAGGTTCTCGTTTACGGGTAGTGGTATTTCTCTTTTCGTAGCAGGTGTACGAATGAGTAACTTTAGCTAAGTTATCTACTTGGAGACATTAAACGTGTAGAAGCAGCCATCCGATCAAGCTATTGCCAAGCTATTACAGGCTCCATTGGTTTCTGTCATCCCTTCTTCGATACCCTAGAATTCCAAATATTTCGTCTTATACTCGATTACCAAAACGTCTCCATGTATCCGAATTATCTAATAAAAGGGGATAAGGTGGTTTCAATTTATACATAACTTTAGTTTCTTTTAATGTTTCGTTTTTTAAATTCAATTTCTAGGTCGGTGAATATAAAATGTCATTTTTTCGAAGTTTGAATTTGATGAATATTCATTAAGTTTTATATTAAATTTCATCAAACTATATTAGAGAAGAAGAAGAAATTTATTATGGATCGCGTTGTTCAGCGTTGATAAAAATATCAAAATGTCATTATTAGTGATCGTGAATAATGAGGATATATAATGAAAATAATAATAAATTTAGGAAAAACGATATGAAAGTTGATGAAAACAAACTTGGCATTTGAGAAAAGGTAAAGTTATTCTCTATTAGGCAGTTTTTTGATGCACAAAATCATTTTAAGAGAAACTATAAATGAATGGAAATGTAAGAATTTTTATATTCTATATTTTATTCGATGATTTTTTCTCTCAAATATCTACCTATTGGACATTACTTTAAAAATAAATTGGCAAGAGCAAGAATTCTAACAAAGACCTAACATCATCGTTGTTTAATAGGAATTTCCGTAACGCTGTTTGAAAGAGTACGGCCACATAACAAACACGGTATGAAAGTAACTTAACGCGCCGCGCCGTGCGTATCGCGCGTACTCATTCTCCCTTTATGCACATAAGCACGCGTTTCTAGACTACACGGGGGAGCGTTTGAAAGAGTGACACGGCCAAACGCATACGTTCAGGTTGTAGATTTCAATACCGCAAACGATAGCACGTGCAACGCCTTGGGCTGAGATCAGCGAATATAAAGAGCTTATAACTAGCCAGAAGGTCATCCATTCATCCAATGATTTAGTCAAACAAATTTAGAGATTTAATGTATACTCAATAATCTGCGTACAATTTCAAACAAAATTGTTCGTTCGAGTGATTATTTCAAAATAGCTTCGATAAAAAATTTATAATCACATAAATTATAATCACACTTACAAACAAGTACATATTATGGTTTTACCAAAATAATGATGATATATCCAAAAAAATTCACGATTTTGAGGTATACAGAAAAATCAACTTCAAAAACAAATTATTTCTTAAGATGAATGTGTAATTATTTTACCTAATAAAATTATGCTTTATAAGAAGTATTTCAAAGTTCAAAGAGTGTTCCCTTTTTTAATAGTAGGCAATCTATATAAACGATATTTTATTAAAGATCCTCATGTTACCTAGATAATAAAAGAAACAGATCTTTTTATCGTCAAATGACCGAGTTACTAATAATCTTCTATTTGAAACTTCGTATTTCAAATAGGCTTACTCATAACACTATTCTTAGGTCTATCTTTTTTGGCAAGTGCTCTTATAGGAAATCGACGATACATACTTAATTGACAAATCCACTGTCTTAGATAATCACAGATTACGACATGCTTCGAATAAAGTTAAGATATACGTTAAGATTTTAACAAATCCACATACATATTCGCCCTAGATACGTCTGCTCGAAGGATAAGAGATCGTCCGAATATTTTGATAATAACTATTATCTGGAGATTTCGCAATTAACATCAACGGTGACGCAATACTCGATGAGAAACGAGCAAGCGAGCAATCGATTGTTCACAGTGTTTAAGTTATTCGCGCATGGATCACGGTGTGGCAATCGGCGCCAGGGCTCTCGCGTCAGATTGAGCTTCGACCTCGAGGCAAACGTCGGGAGCGGGCTCCCGCCACTGTATGCTAGCGGCTGAATGCTACCAGCGCTACCAGGTATCAGTGCACGAGGCAAGGTAGTGCGCTGGCTCAGGGTATTTCTACATTCGGTGTTCGTTACGGGGCGTACAAGTCGAATCGGTGTAAGGTAACGGCTAATCCTTCGAAATTACGCGCGCGGTTTCCAACAGCTGCTGGTGCCGCTTTCGCGGGAGGAAGACTAACTAGCGGGTACAAGGTGGTACTCTTATTTTTCCCAACGAGCCACTTGGGCGGTCGACTGGCTTATGCTACGTGTATTTACTTTCACTCGTATGTTATACTTGGGTTCATCGTTTCTCGCTATATTTCCTTTTTCGTAGGTTCTTGCTTAGAGATCTCTATAACTTCTGCTTCTACTCTTTCTTTAAACGATGTTGATATTTATGGATAGTGTTGTTAAATCTGTCCGATATTAGCTGTCTTGATATATATATATATAACGTATACGTGTAATATACGCGTATATGTTTCGTACAGAGTAAATTTCGTTATTACACAGATTACTTATGGCTTATTACGAAGTAAATGAAAAATTGGAATTAGAGGTTGAATTCATTCTATGTTTTTTTTTTTTTTTTTAATGGAGCAGGTAATGAGAAGCAACAATAATGTTTATTAAGAAACAAGTTAATATAATGTTCATTTTCCGCATACGATGTCCCTAATAATATTGTGATTAACCACAAAATAAAAGAAATATTATATAGAACAACATTATATAGAATACTCTAAATATTCTATTTGAAACTTGAGTTTCTCAAATGTCAGGCAATTTACTTATCAATTTGAGTCTCTATTCTATACTAGGCAAAAAAAAAAGCGAATAGAAAGTTGTTACCCTACTTCAAAGGTTTATTTAAATATTCATAATCCAAATGTTCCATAAATCAAGCCTGAAACTCAAACACGCTTAAATACGCTGCACGTTTCAAACGATTCTAACTAAAGCACTAAAGGACAGCAGAAATCGAGTAAAAAGATGATAATATCACACGAGCCAAGGATCGTTTGCCGTATAGAAAGTACCTCAAACATAATGAAACGTAATTTACTTTGAGCAAACGTCCGATGTAATGTGGCGCAAAGCGCGTTATCGAACGGGAAAATAAATCTCGCGGTATGAAAGCAGAGGAGAGAACGATCGATGCATTCGGTGGAATCGCCGGGGGCACAAAAGATGCGGAGAAGAGCAGCCAGCCCTCAGCTTACAAAGCTCACAATACGGTTTTCTGGTTAACAATCGCGATCTACGTTGATGGATCTCGAACGATACGAACCGGAAACGGGGAAACCACGGATAAATGACGCGAGTACGATTGCCGCGTCCATTCGAATCTTTCCATTTTTTCGCTTGCTATTAGCTGGAGTCGGCAGAGACGAGCCAAAATGCGGCCATTTCTGACGGTCGTTAACCGAACGTCGAGGCCGCATTGAGATCGGGCTATTGCACTTTTAATGTCGCCTCCCTGGGAAATATCCAAGATTTTCGCCGCAAAGAAGCATATGGAGAAGCTGATGCTGGAGTTTGTATAAAGTATAAAAGATGTAAGAGAAGGAGGGAGAATACGGGCGCTTAGGTTCGCACGGACGGTTCGTGCGTCGTTCCCACCCTCGCGAAATAATGGGGACCGTTCGTTCGCCTTTTCTGCCCACGCGCTCGCGTGGCAGGACTCATTGTTCTCCGATAGACGACAGGGAAATACGTAAAGCACTTCTCGCGATCGATTATGCGACACCCTTTTTTCCACGTGTCTCGTGGAACAGCTCGTCTGCCGCTGTCGCGTCCATCTCACGCGCAAAAAATTTTCGCACGAGTTCTATGAGCCGATATTTTCTGTTTCTTTACTGCTTCGTGTATCGATTTCGTATACCCGTAGACTACTCTTCGCGGGATTTTATTACTCTATGGAGAATTTATGCTGGTCTTGATTTGAGTGAGAAAGATTTATAGAGTCTGATTTTGATCAATGAAGTATCTATACCTTTATTTTGTATTGGGATTTTATTTTGCAACGAGCGAGTTAGTTATGCAGTTGATTGTATGAGTTGAAAAATCAGTTAAGGAATAATCAGTTAATAAAAATCAGTTAATTTAGAATGCAGAAAAATAAAATTATTGTGTAAATTTAATATTTTTAAAGAATAATAGGTACGATAAATTTTATGCAGTAATATCACACGCCTTTTTCATTGCAAGTTCAAAAACTTAATTTTGCTTGCACTTTAAATTCACTCATTGAAATTGGTATGGAATCGTAGACATATCCTTGTTTGTCATATTGGTTATTGAAAATATTACGTACATAAAAGATACGACTACGTGTACGTAAGTAAGTGTTTGGATATCTATCAGAGTTGTGGAAAATTTTGAATAGAGTGGATGTTTCTCGACCCTCAAGTAGTTATACGATTGTTTTCATTTGGCTATTGCAAAGAAACTATAAAATACTTCACAAAAATGTAAAAGATTGGGGTATTGCCTGAGCTGATGTCTTAATTTTCTACAAATTCATAAATTATGTTTTATGAGTTATGTATATCTATTAGGTTGTCCCAAAAGTTTCTTTCGCTTTACAAAGAAACAATAGATGCACAACATTTTCTGTTTTATATTATTTTATTGAATTATGTCTGATCCAGTTTGTTCTATTAAGATAAAGACCACAACTTTTGACAGATTAGGTTTCATGTTTGTACAAAGATGCATTGTTGAAAAAGGCATGTTTGCAAAAGAAAGACATTTTTGGGACAACCTAATAGAATAAGTACACGTAATGACTATACGTAATGATAACATATATGAAGATAACCCAGAAATACCAAAAGATAAGGATTTTATAACTTTTTCACAGCAGAATTCGTTCCACTAGAAAAATTCTTGTCAAAAGGTTCGAAAGTTTCTTTTATAGGTATTAATTGAAGTTCTATAATACAATAATAAATAATAAATTCTTATTTGACGGCTAAAAATCAACATGAGCAAAAATATTTAGCATTTAATGAAGCGGTTTCAAAATTACGTATAAAGTATGTATATTAAAAGTACATTGCTGTTCAAACAAAAAGGTCGAGTTTCTAAAAACGAAATGTTTTAATACCGGTGTATAAGATTGCTTAATTATAGCTTAAACATGTACAAAATTGCGTTCTATAGATTTTATTATACCTGTACCGAGAAGATATCGCGTATAATCTAATAAATTATCTTCCTGCCAGTATATCGTGATCTACGGACACGCCTTGCATCCTTAATAACCGATTGATGCGCCGTGCTACTTCCAGGAAGGGATACATTGACTGACTGATTCATCAGATTCCTTGTGTGTTCTTTTCGTCGCCAAATTATTGTTAAAATCTTTCGCACGCTGCATTTCAAGGATTCCCCCTTTTGTTCACTGAATTTTTTAAATTCCTTCGCGTAATTTTATTTCTCATTATTACTTGTAAATTAATCTAACAGTACCTTCCGATTATTAATTGCGAGCTTACCTAATTGATCTAAAATAAATGATTCTTTTCCAAAATATTTTTAAACCGATAAGATTCATATTACCTGCGATCGTTAACAATTGCGCGTATATAAAGAAATTAATTGTGGTAAATCGTTGAAAAGAATACCAAAACGAGTTAAAGACACATACTGATACGATAGTCGTGCATATAAATCATATGCAAGAAGAACAGAAGGAAGACAAGTACATAGTAATTGCCTGACGCGGTGGTTCAATTAAAAAGTCAATCAGCCCATTCCATGGACGAGAGCAAGAAGAGCCGGCAAGAGAGAAACCAGAGATTACCTCTGTGATACGTTACACCTTTCGTTGGTAATCTGAATAACCAGTGTGTGATTTACAAATAGTATCACATTACGAAAGAAGATTATATGCTCTTGTACAAAGATGTCTGTAATTAAAAGATTCACTGTTGCTTTAATAAGCGAAAGTATTTAGTTAAATCGTTTATTTCTTGTATATCTTTTCTTGATATTTATAAACATGGATTGGTCGATCGTTATAGATTTGCTCTAATATTAACCAGTTAACAACCAACCCGGACAGGACACGTTAACTCGCCATTCAGGTTGCCAATCACTTGGACATAATATTTTTATTAATGATCCCCTATGCTCTTGTATAGTTTTCTTGTCTTTAGTAACTCCAGATCCACCAAACTAATCGAAATGAACGATATCAAATTTTTTAATTATTTACCTAGTTTATATTTAAAAAAAATGGTCATAAAAGATTCTTGCCACAGGAGGATTCGGTTAACAGATTATCATTTTGTACGATATCTCAATTAATAAGACGTACAAGAGAGGTTGTCATAAAGCTAGATTTATAAGTTGAAATAAACTAAGACCAGCTACGAATCGTTTATTGCTGTACAAAACGGTCCCGATAGCCTAGATAAAAAGTCGATGATGAGAGCATCATTTCGGTTGGAGGAATAACGAGCTAGACCACTCGTAAAAGATTTAGTTGGTGAATGTTCATATGTGCCCTGTTCCTCGAGATAGGCCTGGGTATAATCCTCGAGAGACAGCTGTTTCCCCCGAAACGGCGTAAATCTCTCTTTCTCTGGTGGTCGGTATCGTTAATGATCGTGTAAATCACAATGAACGGCCAAGTAGCACGAACGGGACGGGGAGTCGTGGATCCACTCGATGAATCGACTACCACCATGCATGCCAACCTTCTATAAGGGTAGAGAACAGGACATGAAAGTCGGCCCCCATGTCCTCGTTACTATGCCTGACGTTACTGGGATCTCAGGACCCTCTAACGAGTGTCTTCTGCAGCGACTGCCCTGCCAGCAATTAATTTTTACGTCGTGAAAGTTTAATGGGATGCCAAGAGTGATGACAGCCATGTCGAAGATGAAATAAGAAGGTCGGCGGAGCCCAGATTAGCGGTTAATTTTTTAATATATGATATCGTAAAGCTCTTGACATTTTGCACAGATTTTCCTTATTTTTTAGCGAATCGTAAGCATATCATTTCCTACGTTTCGTATAATTCTTATATTACTCTTCGAAAAACGTTATATTATTTCTGATGGCTTGGAGTGGCTTTCATTAATCTTTCGGTGCACTTGCTGGTTACATTATTTTAATATACAATGAAATAGATCAAAATGTTTCCCTGTTTATTATTTTGTATATCAAACCTTTTTTGAGCTCGTAATACGCGATAGTGAAGCTTCAACATTCTGAAGCTCCTTTTATATTTGCTTCAGGTATTTCTTTTCTTCCAGTTCATTCTAATCTTCCACTAGGCGAATATATTTCTTGTATCTATATATAATTGTGTGGGGTTTAGTTATCGAAGTGTTCGCTATCGTCGAGAGACATGAAATTGTAACAATAGATTATATCAGTGTTTCTCTTGAAGTGTCCATATCGATACCTTGATATCAACGTTGACGCACTGATCACAATGTTCTGAGTGAGTGTGTTGTGCGTGTGTATGTGCGCGTATTTAGTAATTTTTAAAGATTGGTAGAAGGACTCAAAGTTTATATTGATATCTTTCCATCTATAAAAATTTTTGCCAAATTTCATTTGCCGTTTATTTTTTATTTTTACATCATTGTAATATATATATCGTACAATTTCATTTATTCTAACAGTTCTGAATATAAATGCACTTTGAATAACTAAATAATTTAATAGAGGTCCAGCATTAATCGAAAGTTTGGAGCACGTTAGGATTTCAAAAGATTGCAGCATATCAGGATTTTGAAGGAAATAATGTCTCTCTTAAACGCAATAAATAAAAATTTTTATAATATTCTTATTCCTCTGAAAAATGTACGAAAAAAATTCGTTTCATCCAGAAAGCAAAGGATGCTCCGTACTCTTGCAGAATAAATATTCATTATAATTATGATCCTGCTTCCATAACTGCTATTTCCTATTGAACAGCGGTTTATAACAAAGCGCCATTTACTAGCGTCTTTCAGTAAATTTTGCATATCTATTGTTCTCGTTCCCTCCATCGCTTCTATTGAAACTAGTGAGAATTATTACTCATGGTGTAACAGTTTCCCATTATGGGAAATCCTGTTTACAGATTGAACTTAGCAAGTCGATCGTTGTTCTCTAACGTTCTTTCTAGAACGAATTCTCGTCTCTAGAACGTCGGCCATCGACTTCAGTTTAGTTTAGAGTTTTAGAGTATTGCCTCCATCGTCGTTCACCTCTTGCCCCTTTCATCCCCTTCTGGCCACTGGCTCTCGTCTAGAAAACGTAGTAACCTGAGTCCAACGGACACTTCCAGTTTTCGTAAGTTTCCGGGCGCCACTATTGCCGCCGTTCAGAAAACTTTATTCCGCTGACTTGTCGGGAGTTCCCCGTGTCTTGTTTTGTCCGGGTTCGCCCTGGCTTTTGCTTCCTACCTCTGCAATCCCTTGTCGGCCGTCGAACCCAGAATCCTCGTCACGTAACTCGTTGAAGAACGGTGCTACCGGGATAAAAATTCCAGTTGTCCGAACTGGTGCTGCTACTGCTATCGCCTCATCGAGTACCGCAGAAACGCAAAAGAAAATTCTTCGAGACAGATTTTACGATCGAACAATGTTAACCGAGGATGTCAATGCGCGTTTCAAAGAGGAGTTTCTTTGCTATGAGATTTCACGCTGTGTTCCTACTTTCTAAGTTTCTATGATTTCGAAAGTTTTTGTCGTAGTTAATATGGAATTGTCAGTTGTTTTCGCAATGATATTTTAACATTCTGAATGGCTTTTTGCATTCTCGGGTGGTTTTTAAGGTATTTGTTTTATAACAGAATGTTACATATCGAAATTTTATATAAACGTAAAAGTAAAGAATATCTGGTGGCATCAAATCCGGAGATCGTGGCGATCGTAAATATTGTCTACCAGAACTAATCCACCGATTATGTGGACAAGTTTTACAATTTACTCGAAGTATTGAAAGACAGCTAAAAACATTTCTTATCAAAGGCACAATATTTCTTGCCATTTTTTAAATTCCACGTAGAAGACTTATTAGTTAACAATGGTAACGAATACTATCAACTTGACAGAATAATCTACGCGCTTAAAATTTCCAAAAAATTAGAAGATTTTTTAAATTTGATGATTAAATAAGATAAAAATGTAAGAATTTTCGATTTCCGAAAACTGCGGGGACCAAACACAAACTTCAAAATATGTAGGTAAAGATAAAATTAAGAAGGAAAGTGGCAAAAATTTTGCGATGTAGGCTCGCGTTGATATCAGAAATCGTCTGGGTTGGAAATACGATGCAGATACGATAACAAGGCAAGTGTGTTATCGTACTCGTTTGGTGGTAAAGGCAAGTATCGCATCGGTCAGCTACATTGAACTGCTGTTGCTGCTGTTATAAGCTTTGCATCCAGTGCTGCTGAAGCCACACCACGTGATTGGAATGGCGCGTTTACAATGACGATCTCGTTGAGACGGGTCAGTGATCGAGAAGCTAAATATTTAAAGGAAGATTGATGTCTGAATTCATTCCTATCAATATTATCGAGAATTGTACAGCGCTCCTCTATTTAGCAAACCTGTGCGCAATTATCTCACCCGTGAAGTTATTAGAAAGTCATCGGTTGTTGATAATTATCAGAGGGACGTTTACCGTCTACTTTTCTTTTTTCTTCAGATTCTAATGAAAAATACATTGCTACATTCATACACGTAATAGATGTGAAATCGTCATTACTTGCATAAAGAAAATATACACTAGATAATAAAAAGTGCCAAACGTCATAAATAGTGGCTCCGGAAAATTTTTCAGCTGCAGCAGCAAACTATGAACTTACACATCACTGACAATAAGAAATCGAAGGTACTTTGAGGCCGAGGTAGTTCGAGGTAAAGCGAAGACCAAACCGTGGCATTCGAGCCACGGATATCGACTTACAGAGCCGTCGACCCCTCACAATGTTTTAAAAAATTCATGAGTTTGCGTCTATCGAATTAGTCTCTACCAACGATCCCTTATCGACTACAAGTAGTCCACAATACCACTTAAAACTTGAACACGTGCATCGTATACATGCGTACATTAAAAGAATGTGCGCATAATATCTACGTACACGTTACATTTTTCGCCTTAAAGTATCCCGTTTCTACAAATCTTCTACTTTTTGAAGAGCATTTAATTCATCAAATACAATGATATACGTGTAGGATTTAAACGACAATAGTGTAAAGTAATGTTCATATTCGCATAACTGTTAGGGAGATAGCAGTATTGTAAATATCATGTGGAAAGATAACAGGGGGTATTACTACCAGACAGCCTGGCTGTAATTTTTAAGACGTTGGCAAGAGTATTTGTGGAACTGTTGTTTCAGTTATCACATTCTAATACAGATTCACACAGATTTAACTTCAAGTGTGTTATTTCGTCTTCTTTTATATTCTATTCTATCTCGGTGGTTTCTGAGCATCTCTATTGTTAAATTGAAAATTAATGAACGTAGTTTGTAGGGAATATATTTGATAAATTTCACTATGTATATTCGCCAATGTATATCGTAAAATATAATAGAATACAAAAAAAATATGAAAAGGACGAATTACTTAAAAAATGAATAATAAAGTGACAAACAAGTAAAAGGGCAAGGAGTTCGAAATTTAAACCTACGAATAATTGAATGGAAGCCTTGAATAAGGGACTAAAGCGTATTTAGCACATTTTGAGAAAAGGCGGCTTTTAAATTGTACTATACTCGGTAAATTGTAATGTGTGTTTCTTGTGCTCAACATTATATCACTTTTTGATGAAAAATCTGCTGGCTGTATCTACTAAAACGATCGACAGGGATTGTACAACTATATTTTACTGTAATTTCAATTTTGATCAAAATGTTCTATAGATTATTATTCGAGATCTCCACACAATTATCTTGTTGAAATCTATTAGCAAAGATGTTTACCAGGCTTATGTAATTTACCTATGGACAAAACGAGCATGATATTTCTCATTGAAATTGGAAATGGCCTGAGTTACGGTACTTTGGTTCGTACCTTGTTCGTTGCACCTCGATTCCAGGACACCGCCAACGATGACGATCGAAGTATCTAGTCTTGGAAACTCTTGGATACTTGACGTGCACGGTCCCCTGAGTTTCGAGTGTGCTTCACGGCATTCTTCGTGGGAAAACCAAACAAACATCTTGAGTTCACGACGCGGGCGGCCTCGACTTGTAGTTATAGAGTGCCTCTGAAGTATCTACGGTGTATCATCTGCTATACCCATACATATCGATGGACATTAATTGAACGTGGACAGGTTGGATCATAGAAAGTCCAAGTTTTTCAATCAAACGTTATGTACAATAACAGTTATGAAGAAATCTTAAGTATCGAAAAAAATTCCTATGAATTTACGTTTTTAATCGACAAAATTTTTGCAAATATGTTTTTATCAAATATAACATTATCAAGTTATTTTATTTTGTTCCATTGAAACGGGGCTAAAAATGCAAGGTATTCCATGTATGTAGATCTCTAGAAGTATTAAAATAAACTGTACGTTACGTATTAGTAGTTAACGAGCAGATGCACCATGATTTACAAGACATGGTAATCAAGTTAATTACTCGATTAATAGATAAATGTCACGTAGGGCTTGCACAGGAAAAATAGAAGGAAAAAGCGCTAACTAGAAGAACCAGTGACATCGTACGGTTGCAGGAGTATGAGTGTTAAATGATTTTGTAGGATCATCTACGTAGAAAGACCACCTATGATGAGGTTCCCGTGTTTGCGTTTCCACGCCAACATGTTCGGTAAATTCGAGGTTACGTTTTGGAGATATTCGTGGACCTGTTGTTCGGTTGGATTAATAGCCCGACCGATTAGGGTCGAGAAAAAGATCTCGCGCCTTCGTTTCGCGCGTGATCAACTCTAATGGGCCGTTATTTCGGACTCACTATAGCACAACTGCGCATTCGATCAAGCAGTAATAATCCTAATAACGATGTGTCGAGGCTATAACTGATAATCATAAAACTGCTATTGCCTATCAAAACTGAACAATGGCCTACCTATTGATCGGAAATTAAATATATTAATTGAAACAAGTCGAATTATTGACACTGCTATTACTAAACAGTAACAATAATTATGATTAAGTGTACGATGAGACAGATTTAATCATCGCAAAAATGAAGAAACTGGTACGATATTCAACGATAAGGAGCCTGTAAATTGAAACAGTATCTTCTAAATATATTATCCATATATAAATAGGTTATGTATATTGTACGTGTAGGGTAACAAAATTTAAGTATACGAATATGTAAATTTAAGTTCGTAAATTTGGGATTTTGCGTGGAAACGTTATCGCTATTTTATGATTTCATCGTTACGAAGCTATTGTAATTACAAAAGCAAAGTTGAAATGTAACACAAGTATTGCGATTGACGAATATTCAACGAAATCAAATACGCACAGTTCAGTTAAATATACGATGAAGTTACGTTCTATAGCTAAACATTCGCTGAAATGTTACGTTGTCGAGTAATAATGCAATTATACATATCTATCTTCGATTATAAACATTTATATCATATCGTTCGTTATTTCATTTTATCACTTTTATGTTTCGCTTCATTATATTCTATATCAAGGTTGCTGATCTTATTGAAAGCCATAAGTAAGCTTAATATCGTTTTGTTAAAGTGCAAGGGCAATATGCTACGAATAACGGATCAGGATATAACAAAAATATTTAAAAGGAACATCGCGATAAAGAAACTTTAGAACTCTCGGTGTTGAAGGAATTATCGAAAATTACAAATCATTTTAAGGCAAAGGAATTTTGCGGTTTACTGTCTGCGACGTCTCATCGGCTAAAGTATCGAAGAAGAATATTTCACAATACCTTACGTACGATCGAACAGTTTTTCGTGCGAGATCATGCTTAATGGGCTGTTATTTCGCGCGAACCAGATTGCAATTACATATTCAATCAGAGAATAATAACTCCCGCAACAATATATCAGTACTGCAACTGATAATCATAGTGTTCCATCGGCAGTGAAAATTGTTGCACCGAGTGCGGTCCGGTATCGCTGTAACATCCACCGGAATTGCCACGCGTGACGATCAACTCGTTATTTATGCGCCCGATGCCGCCTTTCCTCGTTCCACATCACGCTTCTTCATATATCTTCTCCGTCGGCGACCCTACTCTTTTTCCGGACGTGACAACGAAAGCTGATCTTCGAAATTCGTCGAACGTTTCCAATGAGTTCCAAGCTTTTTTCGCTGTGAACTATAACGTAGAAATTGATATCGAACTTGGACAATGGATAATCATGAATACCACAGAGGTGTTTTATTTCTTCTGGTGGTAATACATTTTTTATACGACAAGATTACTGAAATTGGTTAAGTTCAGATACAAGTAGAACGACATACCTATGCCAAGCTATAGATCATTGCAAATATTGCTATATTTCTTTAAAAAGTGTTACAAACGTGTAATAATTGGCTAAAAATATACAATCTGTAAACATGTTCGTGAGAAATAATGGAATGATATGGGACTAGAAAGCGCCAACACGTCGATTACAAAAAGAGCACTCCACAATGAACCTTTATCGTCACGTGCTTGATTAGTACGGAACAATTAAATAACACCACGTGTACATACGTAGCATAAACTTTTCACCTATAGTACTCGGAGTACTCGGTGTTATGGCTGAACCTTTCACGGTTTTAATTTGAATCAAGCATCAACAATGTTATTAGGTAACGAATAACTGTATTCTATTAGCAGTTATGTTTTAAAAATTCATACAGTATTTTATACTTCGATGAAATAGTTTCGAAATAACTACATATGTCTCATAAAGCGTATTTTATTCTACTTAAAGGGTACTATATTTTGCTTTCCTTGTTTTATTTTAGATTTTTATATGAATAAATTTAATTGTTTCTTCATAAATCCAGGTACGCGTTATACAATCGTTTGCTATTATTAACTTTTGCTAATAAATATATTTATAACATTATAGATTCGTTAAGGAAGTTTAGCTTGGAAGGTGCTACTTACAAAGACAAACTCATTGATTTGAGTGCTAAAATGTTTGAGAAAACTAGCTATTTTTAATATAATTAAGTAATATGATAATCAGTTTTAAAAATAATATAATACCTAAGGCAAACCAAAAAAAAAAAAGACGATGAAAATTATCTCTACAAAGAATTTCACAGTCTCAATCAATGGTCATAATTTTGTTAAATTACTTGTGTTAAAGTACTTGTCTTAAACTCTACTATCTTATCTCTTTTTCTGTTTTGAATTCTACATTCCTCAACGACGTGCGTATGTGTTTTACATTCAAGTAAATCGTAGAATAATTCAAACCAGCAGAAATAAAATCCAAGAAACTACTAGTAATACAAACAATTTTAGAAATGTCAGTAACGCAATTGTTACACAATTGGCGCATTATGGATACTTCGTTTACTCGATCCATCGATCATTTAGATTATCACGCGTCTATCTCGTTATATGTTTAGACCGAAGCGCTTAAAGTGCTGATCAGTCTTGAAAGAATTACGCTTATGAACTTATCGCTAGGAAGGTCCAGCGTCTTTTTCCGCGAAGTCACATATACCATGCTTCCGTCATGTTCTTATGTAAAATCTAGCTCGCCGCTATTTTTACGACAATGTCGATACTATAGAAGGGTCACTGTTTCGCAAATGACATGTTGCTAACGATTCGCTTAACAGAAGGGTTCCGATCGATATGCACTATATCAACTACCTTGCGGGCAGGCGGCATCCAAAGTGAATGTAATTGCCGGATATTTTCTGCTGATCACACTTTGCATATCTTACGAGCCGATATTTATGTCGGAATTATGTTCGGAATGTTAATGTGCCTTCTCGGCTCTGCCTTTGCCTCCCTTTCGGTTTGCTCTCACCGCTCAATTTTTGCTATCGATACTTTGAAATAGGGCGTATTCCATCGGTTCGAGCTCCTTTCCAGCGATTCGATAGTAAACGTAATTTTCTTGCGCATCTGAGTATTCATTGGCGGTGTCACGTTGTTCGCGTTGTAAAAGCAAATTTAGCACGTACACTACCTTGTGCTCTACGTACATAAAATCGATTGATTTTCTTGGAATCGACCCTCGTGCGACATGGTACTTCCATTATTCTTCGGCATTACACGACTGTTACTTTCCACTCTTTACCTTTGATGATTTTTGCTGTAAAGAGCTAAGAATATGATCACTGGATCGCGTGAAACGTATACAGTTCAGCCACTTATGTTACTGCGAACTTATGTTTGTAACATTCTTTGTTGCAAAAATTGTGCAGGTTACGAGATGCAACAAGACATAAAGTCTGATTAGAAGCATTGCAAAATCGAATAGTTAAACCTACTGAAAACGAAGGGAGATGCATTACCAAGTTATTGTTATAATTTCACTCTATTGCATCTCGAGTTCAATTTTTCTATAATAAAATATTCTTTATATAACTATGCTGGTTCTATATTACCTTCTACGAAAGTTAAAAGTAGTTAAAGCCTACCACGTCAATTATATCTTTGGGTCTTACCGATTGCTTCCACTGTTATCTACGTATTTTACATGAAAATGTCCTTTCTATTCGTAAAGTGATATTAATATAGTGCACTTGTGCTTATCATATCGATTATAATATGTGAGAACTGGAAAGTTTTAGATAATTTAATAATTATGAAACGCAGTGTATACGTAGATACGAAGAAAAGTAAATCTCTAGAACAAATGTACAGCAATTAATGTTATTCTTAGCTAGAAAATTGATTATCGTCATTAATAAGCCAGAGGGACACAAGAATTTTCCGACAATAATATGATGCTTGATAGGTTACCGATAACGATAAGATAGATGTTAGCGTAAAAAAATAGTTCGTACATTGTCACGCGTTCCGAATCGTATCATTGGACGTAACGGGCAGATATCAAGGGTTGCTCGCAAGCGAAACCCACCGAACCTTTTTTACCCTTTCCGTCAGGCTGTTCTCCTTGGTAAAGAGACTTAATGTCTCGTTAATGGCCACGATAAAGCACGGTGATATACCTTTCGTGTCAGCGTAACGGACTGCACCTATACGTTTATACGTAACACTTTTGCGTGTACGTATATAATTTATGCCTTATACCAAAGTAAATTCATCCATGGATTGAAAAGTAAAGGCTGTTTGATATTGAGAATAATTGCTCTTCAAGATAGGCCGGTTATGCGTACAAGAAGGATTAAATATTGATCATTTACGAATATATTGTATCATTCTGTTCGCGAGTTTCTCCTCCGTGTTTTGAAACATTGAACGTAATAAATTTCAATCGGCCGTACATTCATTTCCCTTGATAAATTTCCATAAAAAGTATTTTAAAGTTCGTTATTAATCGCCGAAAATTTTTATGGCACCAATAAATTCGTTTGAAATTCGAGAGTTTATACCGTTAAGACTAATTGTTACTGTGATAAATGGTACGTAATTAAATGTATATTTTTAATATATCGCACGGTGGAATGGGTTCGTGTCACTTGCTTACCCTTTGTAAATTAAAGTAATGGTTCTCTATTAATATTGCATATTAAATGTATAATAAATACTTGCATTAAATGTTACATACTATTAAACGATACGATTTTTTTATTACAAGATATCAATCATATTTGGGAAAAGTAAATAAATGTTAATTGTTTAAAATTTTTTTATACATACTTTAAATGATTTTAAAAGAAATTTATTATTAATCGTTATTAAAAAATATTGTTATTATATTAGTCAACATATTAATATTACATGTTCCAGTGTTGATTTTTAAATGGCAGTTTTCTATCAGTCAGACGATAATCGACCTATCATCGAACAGGTGAAGCTTACTTGCCTTTTATTAGTCACGATAGCAGTCTCGATAAAACCTTAGCTGCGCGTTTGGATAACCGGTATAGTTAATTGTATGACGCTTACATAACGGTCGATCGATGACCGCACGATTTTGCAAAGACAACTCGACTGAATTTAGGATAACATCTTTCCACCGTTCGCTTGTATCTAGCTATCACTTTAAATCTATTTTACGATCGTAGCTCCGTTTTTACAGTTTTTCTCCTTTAACTTTTCCATTTGTTTCCATTTTTGTTCATTTATTTCTTTGTTTCGTGTACGATTCACACCCACACAAGACATATAGAAGACGTACAGAAGACATACAGCCATGTATTATCAGATTAGATTACCGACTGTGAATACAATGGCGTCTATACGTCGCAGAAAATGAAAATAACGCACAGTTCTAAATTGATGTTTGTTGAACAAGTGCCATGTTTTGAAAATTTTCTTTTATGAAGATACGAAGTTTCTTAAAAATTATGATAAATGTAACTAGACAAGTATATAATTTACAGTTACACGAAAATAGCAAATGTTGCAAGTTATAAATCCGTAAAAATTCACTTTTAAAGTAGCGCGTTATTATTATCTGATGTCGTGCTTCTCCGAAAACAATTTAAAATTTAAGCGATCTGTTTTAAAATTTAATTGACTGTAATTAAATTTGTATTATTACATAAGTGAGACCCAGAAAACTGCTTAACTGCCGCTTGCATGTTTTATTTCGGTGAAAGAGAAACAACGATCCGGTTTCGCAGTGAATCATGTCCTTTGAAACTAGGCTATACAACTTCTGGAAATTTACTGGTCATTAAGGCCGCTCTATTTTGCACGAGGCAGAAAAGGAAAATATGCTTATCTACGTAAGTTTTTCTTATTTGCAGTTACATCACTGGCGCTATTGTTTTACAAGACTCTATGTACGTGAAATCGCGCAATTGTTCTTATTCCTTTTATATTTTTACCAGTATGAAGTGCATCTTTAGCAGATATCACGATAAGGTGTTGACCTTTTCGAACAAACTCTATATCTGCGATTAGTTTTTGTTTGTATTGTAACGACAGTCCAGCGTAGTTTTCACGTAAAAAATCGCATCGAACTCTTTCGATATTTGACGCTTTCTGCCAGAAGAGAAATAACACGATAAAATTATTTTTATTTTAACGTCAGTTCAGTGTAGTTTTCACGTAAAAAATCACTTCGACCTCTTTCGGTATTCAATCGTTCCGCTATTCAGCGATTTCTGATAAAAGAGAAATGACATAATAAAAATGAAAAATACCGATGTAACCGCGGTTTCGATGGCTCTCCGCGTCTCTATCCGCGCTGCAACACACTCTCATATAGTGGCCGTCGGACGGTAAATATTTTTGGCGCCAACTTTTTCCGCAAAGGCCTGTTAGCATTGCGCGAAGGCTGTGCGAGCTCGTATGCCCTCCTGAGTGCGTCTACGTGCGTGTCGCTCGAGCTTCACGATTATTGACCAAAGGCATTATCGCCAGAAGAACGTATAATATGTCGTTGCAGCACGAGGACGGTTTGCTCTCGTTGCTCCGCTCCATTAACGAAACCATCGCTCTTCGCGTATGAATAACTTATTCATACAATACGTTTCGAAAAAATGACGCTCGGTTACGATATTCAGCGAATAAATTTGTCATAATTATTCACCTATTTTAGATTTCTCGGTTTTGAACATCCACTATGGTTATTAGATGACGTATTTGTAATTGTGTTCGTTGTGATCGTGTTTGTAAGAGTATGTTGCGCTTTGTTCCTATTCGCTTAGTTCATACTTGATTGTTTAAGAAATTTATATCTGCGAACCTAACAAATTCGAAATCAAGATATTGTGACAAAGGCGGACTTATCGTGTTCTTCTCATGCTCTTGTTCTTTGTTTCTTACATTTCTGAGCCATTGCTTAATTGCTACATATCTTAGATGTCATTCTGTTTCATAAGATATATAGATATTCTATCTGTATATTATTTCTGGAAATGCTATTAACGAATAATAGATGTTCAATAAACTTTGCATTTACATTCCTACGAGTATTAGATCTATAAATTTCATAATCGAAGTCCCGAGCCACATATGACTCATGAAAATTCCAACAAAAACAGGGCGTTTTTTAAGACGCAAAATCACGCGTGACGATAAAATCTGTCACACGCTGTATGATCGATCAGTAGCAATTAATGCTGTTCCACAATCATTCCTGTCCCAGTATGACTTATTAACCAGCGAATTGACTAAAAAAAAAGTCAATGGCACATTCTTGTCTCCGAACCACGTAGAGAAATCTTTATCAGAGCTGTGATCAATCAACAACGATTAAAATGATATTAATTATGAAAAAGATAATTATCAGTATCATATAACATAAAGATAATCAAGTCGCAGGCGGTGTACGGCAGGATGTAATTAAAGTACCGTAAACAATAATCTTCGTGCATGCTTAGCATGCATTTGGTAGCAATCTAATTTAAACTCGCTTTGAGCGAAGATAAGATCGAACGGTCGTATACTTACGATGCAAGTATTTGTCGGACACGGCAAGGTGCAGCACGTGCTTTCGTGGAGTGCAATATGTTTCTCACGCATACACACGAAAGCTCAAATTGGGTTAATAACTTTCGAACGAACACCAACGAACTATATGTCGTAAGTGCGCGGTCTTGAAACCCTTGACTGACGTTCTTCTCGACCAAATTTTACCGCACGTCCCTCAGAGAAAACCGATCGAAACACGAAGAGAGTCGCATTCCACGAATACAAGCCGCCAACTACAAGTGCTCTGCAAACAAGGTAAATGTATTTATGGAGGGAACACGAAGCACATCTTTTCTGTTCTCTTTGCTTCTCCCCTTGTCAACGTCTAGACTTGCGATCACCGCGCCTCGAGTCTTTGTTATTCACTGGTCGTTTCGAAAGGACCATAGTTTCCTCTTTGCATTTCCGCTTTCCCCGTCCTGAACGCTACAGTGAGTTGGTTTTCGATAGATTTCGATCTCGGCGCTGTCTTCAGATTTCTGATTTCAGTGCCGTTTGGATACCAGAACAATCGTCTAGGTGCATTTGATTTTTGAAGACCGGCTTGGATTTATGATTCGTGAAAGAAAAGACAAGGCGAAGACGAGAGAGATGACGAAAAAGATCTTCTAGTTTTGCGTAGCCTAGAATTAATATTATTACGCGTATTAGAATAGGACATTTTAGGACTACGCATTTATAGTATTTTTTGGTCAAAGAAACCTACTCTACGCTGCGAAGAATGCAATGTATTACCAATCACGGATTATCTAGTCTTCAATTGTTCAAGATATAACACGTTCCGCGGGATCAATACACACTAATAGAACTTATTGTAGGGAACGTAAGAGATGGTAATTTATACGAGAACGAATTTCACTGTTCTATTTTTTCATCGATCTTCTTCGATATCGAGTCTGTCGTAATTATCCGCGAACATTGGACTGATCGCGATATTCCATTCAGTCAGTAAACATTCTCATCAAGGTAGCATGTATATTGCATAATTTCCATTGAAAGCAGTTGCCAGTTTAGCAGCACGATTTATTGCAGGACGAGCTCGAGAAATAATAGAGACCAGTGAAATTTCTAAATGTATTAAAAGCCGTAAGTTTATCGATACTTCTGTCACATTTTTCGACACTTTCATTCGTCTCTGAATCACAAACGAAGTTCGTGATTTCGTATTGACAATATACGGAATTAAATACGAATTAATTAGCAACCTAATGTGTATCGTTCATTCAAGATTATGAATTTTATGCAGTGGCTATAAGAAGTATCGACACGTCGTTGTATTTATCATAACATTTACATACTAATCGATTCAAGTACTATTCTGCATCATTTTAAGCATCATTCAATTATCATTTAGTAGCATCTTCATATAATTACGAAAATTTGACATTATGGAAATGAAATGTAAAACGTGAAAAAGACGTTTCATTGGAAAACAATGACATGTATCGATAACTTCTACAGCCACTGTATATAATACAGTCATAAATTATACATTTCACAATGATAATTAATTAAATAAAGACATATAGTGCCTACTCTTTGGATAATGAAGTTACATAAAGCAGATTAGATCTTTGTAACTAACTTGCAGCACTTAAAAATGCATCGATCATATTATCGGCGAAGGATCTAAATAGAATCTGTATTCTAACACAATGGTTCACATATTTCGTCGCACACGCTCGAACCCGGAATCGTTGATGGATGCACGCGAGTCACGCGAGGATTTCTGTGAATCCTTGTTTCGTGCACGGGCAAAGCTTTCTCCTAATTTGCATTTCGACGACAGCGGCGGCGACGACTACGATGGCGATCACACCGATATTTGCTCTGACGATTAGACCGCGGCCAATCGTTCGCTTGTTTCTCTTTACGAAGGAATTCGAACCGTATATACCAGGAAAACATTGATTGGGTCGTTGTGCCGTGGTTGCCGGCTAGATTAGCGGCTAAAGGCGATAAAAAGCAGCAGGAGCTACGGCGTACAAGAACAAGTACGCGGGTGTCATTCGAGATTGATTTTGTAAGAGCGCCGGTTTTAACGTGGAATTTTAATCGATCGTTACGAAACACGCAGCCCGCTTCACCATGATCCGGGAAAATTTTTATTGGACGAGCAAGGTAGTTTACCCATCGTTCTCGAGAGATCTTTCACATTTGCTTGGTTTTAATTAAGGTATCTCCTTGTACATCAAGGTGGAAACTTTACAAGAAATTTATACAATTCGAATGATTAATAAATTCTTAAATCTCTGTCGCTCTCTGTGTCGAAATGTTTCTTCAAAATACTATGCTCCGGCCGAACAACCTTTTCAGATTGGAAAAGTTGTTTAAAAGATGCAAAGGTTACTGGGTGAGAAATGTTATGACAAATCGAACTTTCCATTCTTTATCGGAGAACGATTTAAAAATTCGATGTACGGTCAGCTATGTAGCTCTGTATTGTCCAAACTGTTTCTTTCGTTTTGCTGGAAAAAGAAAAAAAAAGAAAAATCGGAATACACCGAACAACAATTGGACTGATATATATATATGATACTAGAATAAACAATAATAGAATAGAAACGTGATAATAGAATTTTGTTCAGATTATCAAGGCGTATATGCATGCAGCAAGAGCGTCGTTTTCATTAATTCGATTTGCAATCAATTGATGGAAACGCGTCCGTCTATCGAGCCGGTAAATCGAGGCGATCAATTACGAGCGTTCCATTTAATTCAGGTCAACGAATAGTTAACGCAATTACGTCGCGACTCTTCTGACAGATATCTAATGGCATAGTTAAAGTCCTTGACACGGAAGCGTAGAAATATTTCATCGGCCCGTGTAATCATCGATGTCTAAGCCTACAGAATTCCAAGGATGCCTTGCCCTAAGTGCATCGCCCACACGAGGATATCGTACATGGTCCTGTTTGGTCGTTTCTCGTGGAAATAGCGACGAGGGGAAAAAACGTACCGTCGGAGATGTCAGAAGAAGAGAACGATGCGAGAAGTCTCGAAGAAACAGTGGAACGAAACGAAGGCGCAACGACGACACGGCCAAAAGAAGACTTTCGAGACGAGCTGGGCGGGGCGCGTTGCACTCAAAACAAATAACCTAGAACGTCTCAATCCCGTCTAGTAGAAGACCGTCTCCTCTCTTGGTGGCGATCGTTCATCCCCCGTAGATACTCATTCGCGAGGATGATCCTGTTCGTACACACACGGTATCCATCTAGGTATCTACTTCGACGAAAGGTCGAAATCGCTGTAAATTATTGCTTGGTGGACATGTAGCGTTTAGCTGTGGATAATTGATTGCTCGTAGCTAGAACCTGGTGAGAAGAGAGGTTCCTCTCTACAAGCTCACCCCTCGAGGTATAAATTATAATTGAATTAGCCTGAGCTCTTAATTAGTCGGTTCGGGTGGACCCTCGACCCGTTCAGACGACGCACGCACAATTACATTTCGCTCCGGTGGTCGCGGTTCCTTTCTCTGATGTTTTCTTCTTCCTACTTGCTCCCCTCTGCCTCTCGTATGCGCCTTCTTTCTTCCTTTTACCTCCGCTTTGTCTGTGTCGTATGAGTTACCTGCGTACCGCTCACCTCCTGCGAGCTAATTTACAACGGGGGCGTCGCTATTGCGTGTCTGACGCACGTCAGCTTTTTTGCTCGTTTCGCACTTTTTTCGCACTCGACCGAGCACCACGTTCTCCGTTGTTCTCACAGTGTCGTCCAACAATTGCCTTTATTCGCGCACCTCCTGATCTCTTTCTGCCACAGTTTCCATCTTTTTCTCCGCTCGTAACGTTGACCTTCTAGATTCTAGAGCATTTGCGGTTTCGTCAGCGCATTAGCTGTTCGCCGTGCTTTCTGCACGCATCGACGTGACGCGTTACTTTGTTCTCATAGGTGGTGAGAGAAAGGAGGGGTAGAGGGGAGGGCAGAGACGTTTTGACGACGTGTTTCTCCACTAAACAAAATTGTTTGCTGTAATAAAAATATGAAAAGCATTTTGAATACCGTTATAGGCGTGAAGGAAAGTTAAATCCAAGTCTCGATATTCTTACAGAACCATCGTGTTTCGAGCTTCATCCGAGTTAAAACATTTAGATCCTTGCACTCTAAAAATTGTCATCCTACGAACGTCCAACAACTTTAGTATACTTTTATCAATGTCTTGAAAATAAGAGTTTTATCACAAGACAAGAAGCGAGAAGTCGAGTTAAAATGATACATAAAGCGATACACCTAAAATGAAGTTACCCGGTTCTTAATCTAATCCATACTTGTGAATCGTTTACAACCCAACGATAACACTCGAACACGCAATAAGAATAACGTTTTGATAGTCTCCCAGCAAAAGCAAGTATCGGTAACTCTTTGCTAAGGTTCAAAACACGCGTAAAATAATACGAAAAGATGTTTGAGAAAAACACGAGGCAGGTAGGAAGGAGTTTGCGTCATCAATGACTCTCCTACTAAAACCGCGAGTGCACAATCGGTAAGGCATGCAATTAATGCGATATCGATCCGAATCGCGTTACACAGCCAGCGAGCACAGTTGCCATTACGTTGGCAATCTCTTTTCCAACTCGAGTTCGGGCTCGATCGTAACTCCGCCTTTTATCGGAGGAGCTTCGTTTCCGCCGGCGCGTGCAAAACAAACGGCGACGCTTCGCTGGTACGCGAGTCGCGTCCACAACCCTTTTCCCCCCATGCTTCGCCCCCCCCCCCCCCCCAAGTTTTCGCCGTTTCTTTCTTCTTTCCCTTCTTTTCCCCCACATTTTTATTTTCTCCTTCGTCCTTTCGTTTACTCGGTACAGTTGCTACAACGTATCTACTTTCCACGCTCGTAAAGCAGACGTTTATTATCGCGCGTGTCTCGCGATAAGCGTTCCTCTCTTGATGCTAGCGCTCCTTCTCCGGCCCTCGTTGTCCGCGTGCACGTCGCCAGAACAAGGAGTTCCATTCCTGAAACTTCCGTTTGCGCGCGTGCACATACTCGAAGTCTCTTCGAGCTTTCGCGCAAGAACTCGCACAATGTGACATCATAAACGTTGTTATCGTCCCCCGCACTCGGACTGCTGATGTCGTCAAAACATCGTCCGTGATTTAACACGAATTCTACCGCGTAATTAAATATGTTTATAAAGTGAGTATCCTTCGTAAAATTTGAACACTATATAATTTGATACGAACAATAACGAAAATAACGTAATGTTTAATCGACGATTGAAAGGAGTACATTTATACACGTGTTTTTACGTCATGTCTATTTAAAAGATATATTTTTACAAACTTGGATATTTATCCGTTTTCTCTCAAAAGTAATCTTTCGTGGCATTAGATTTTCGTGAAAAATATAAGTTGCAACGTAAACAGGAAAATTTCAGTATGTATTTTCGCCTGCTCAAATTTAGTCAGCAATTAGCGCGTTTAGATTTAACGCTGTTCAACTTATAATAAAAAGAAACATCGCGTTCAATGTATTCGTTTGTTGGTTTTACCAATTAGACCTTAAATTATTTCTATTTTATTAGAACATTATTGGAAAAAACTGTACTCTAACAAATACACCTATCGCCTAGTTGTCCAAAGACTTATTAAAATACGATATTACAATCGCGTAACATCGAATCGTAAAAATATAAATCTATTCGTGATTCGGGAACACTGCCGTGATATAAATAATCGACGTAACCTTCGTTATTTAGCGGTTTCCATAATTCTCCATTTCGTCAGAGCGACTCTTGGCATTCTAATTTTATCGCGTGTCGTACGCGCGAAGGATGTCTTCTGTCCTTAGGAGTTAGGCCCTCTAGAAATTTGGCTCGTTAATTCAGGCTAGTAGACACGCGACCGCGGATAATTAATTTCTAGTTTCATCGAGATCGCATCGTGACCGCACGTAGCGCCAGGCCGCGTTTACCATATAGCTAGAAACGATGACCGGTCTTAAGGCCGTACATCTTGCCCCTTCTTCTTTCTTTTTTCCCTCGTCGAACAGAGAAAGAGAGTGCAACAGGGAAGGAGATACGAGGCTCTTGCTTTTTCGACGTCCAATAAACGGAGCAAGAGAGCACGACGAAGGGACAGAAAGAGAAGGGAGAAAGGGTGTCCCACAGGGCTAAGAATAGCAGGCGGTAGCCGTTCGGCCGATGCAAATTTCGAGCCCGAAAACATTCACGATGTATAATTCATCGTGCGGACTGGCTGGCGTCTGCCTACACGCGATACTACGCGTGCTCTCGTGACAATGACACAATGTTTGCGGTTATCGGAGGGTGTGTACCGATACGCTTGTACAACTACTCGCATATGTATCCGGGATATAGCACGCGAAAGCTCGGACAAGGCTCGATCGTGTACGTACAAATTTGTCGATACCCCAGGATTTTCGGATTAGTCTACTTAATAGGGAGCTTCGTGTAGAATTATACGAGGGTCGGTAAACATTTTACGTACGTCCCCTTTGAACGCTTTAACGATTGTTTAAATAGTGCTTTCATCGTGATCGTTTATAATTTACCGTAGAGTTTTGGTTATTAGGAGCGATGGTAAGATACTCCGTTTGAATAATCGAATAACTTTGTCGCCATACGAAAGGAGACCATTTATTTTCGACCATTTTATTGAATATTATCAAACGTTAGTATTGAAACTTTTGAATGAGAATGCAAAATTGAGTAAATTGTCAAACCTTATAGCACTATTTTGTGATATACTGGACAAACATTTTGTCTTCAGATTCTCTCATTTTTGGATTACCTATAAGTCAGTCAGCGTTTTCTTCTTGTAATTCCATTAAATAGTTGGTATCTAGGTGTTGTTTCTAATTATTAATTCACGATCAATTTGTACAAATTTTTCGGTAAAATTCACTTACTGTTATTAGAGATCGATTACAGTACCGGTACTGTAACTAGGTTAGCATTAAACAGTTCCAGATCAAATTGCAAGGGCGAAGTAAATCGAAATGACACATTTATCATGAATGGCGTCTCACACAGTTTCCTCGATTCGATTCTAATATCTTGTCAGATATCATGGCTTCCTTTCGAAACCGGTGCATTCGTAAATTCGTCGACTGTGCAAAAAAGATTCGAAGATAGACCGTTCTAGAGAACCAATCGGGGTCTCTAATGGCTTAAGTTTTCTCGTACGCGACGGGAGCTTCCGAAGAGAAGAAACGAGGATCGTAGGAGGGTGAATTCGGTCGAAGGTTAGAACGAGACGGTGCTTGCGAGCTTGAAGATGACGATGAACCGCGTTCGGAATCCCGGTGTCGATCGTTGAACCTGAACAAACGGAGCAATCGGCGATACGGCTCGTAAAGTCGTAAAAACAAAAGTACCTCGACCGAGCGACTCCTGGTATTTGTGTAGGTACCTAGTTTGCACACTAGCTTGATAGGATATGAGAACATGTAACTGTGCTCACAAATACGAATAAAAATCCACGTAAGCTGCGAGCTCCTCCAAAAACTGTGTACGTGGACTATGCCAGCTAAAATTTCTCTATTTTATCTAGAACGAATGTAACGAATTCACACCGGCAAAATTCGTAACTTTCAACTGTCTGTTTCTTTTTAAAAAAAAACCTGTTACATGTTTTATACATTGGGTAGTTTTTGTTAATATTTTAAACGAGAAGTTCCAGATTCCATTGATATTGAAAAGTTCGCTAAACAGAAATCGTTTAATGTACTTATTATTTAAGAACTTCTGAAGTTCTGTAAGTACATTACTTGTAATGTTATTTTACCATAAAATCATTTAAAAAAGTACGATCTTGCATTTAACGAGTCTCTTAATATTATTTATGCAATTAGTATTACCTCGGACAGGTTTTGACACACGTAACTATTTGCATAAGAAACTTTCAAAATACAACTCCCATTGTACAATATACAAGTATAATAGCGAAGTTACAGAACGGTGAAAGTGGCGAAGTCTGGCTAGTGCGTCTGACTAGTGCGGCCGTTATCTACTTGTATTCATTTTCGAAGCTTGCCTTACGAACGAAGTAAAACGATTTAATAATTTTGCGCATGATATCTATTTTCAGTGGAACGTACGTCTTTTAGATATAGCATCTTAATGAATTCAACAAATTTTACTTAAAAGCGGCAAATTTGTTCGTTGCATCAAAAAGATCCGTTCGGGACTTTTCGATACGGAGACAAACTGTTTTTATTGAGAAAAAATTCTTTTCTCGTTTATTGATGTTTCTTTATTTACGCGGAATTTCCATCTCGATGATGACGATGTGGCTCAATTAGCAAGTACAAAGTCTCTTTGCAATGCTTTCAAGAGACTCGATCGTCAACTATTTTTGACATACCGCGAAGGAATTAATAAGATGACAGAAAGACATCGTGTTTTAGCACTTTTTTTTCTCGAAACGAATAAACAAGTATTGTAATTGACAAAAATTGTGAAATCTATTTACAGAATTCGGGAAATTATATAACTCAAATATTGAAAATGTCTCGTGCGTTGAATTGGTTACTTGAGTTTCATTGTGTTCTTTTGTGATTCAAAGAAGATGGGCCTTGTCGAGATCCCCTTAGGGAATAAAGGCATGTTTGCGAGTCGATAAAAAGGTCTCAAAAGGGTTGTTTTTCTGTTTCGACTGCCCACGCACCCTCGAGCTACTAAAGCTAATTAAGAAGTATGCTGGACCACCAACGTCGTTTCCTAATTCATCCTTTAGTATACAAATTAGACAAATATCTATAGCCTTTTTTACGTCAGATTGATATAACAGTTTCTTCATTTAAATCGTTATTAATTGGAAAGAGACTTAGTATTATCATTATCATCGCCAGTATTTTCCAATCGATAGTATTCAATACGAGAATATAATTCGATACTTCGATGTAATTATTATTTATAATATTACGGAAATATTACGTCAGACCACCTAGGCGCGGTTAAATCATTCTTAAGCTATCAAGACTATCAGCGGTAATTAGCAATAGTAGATACCTCCAATTGGATACCGCGTTCTTGATGGCTGTGTTTCCTGATTGGATATCACTCGGCCATGACGAAGTCCCTCCTGCTTCGAGAGAGGACCGTTCGCCTTACTCGACGCACATACTACATACATCCGTCTCTGAACTGGTTCTACTTTAAGAACAGCCTTCCAATTTCTCTTTTTTTCCCTCTCTTGCCTTGTCGCTATCGTTACTCAGTGCAAATCACCCGCTAATTACATCTAAAATGGTGCGCATAAATTGGTTATGGAAGGAAAACGATCAAAGATGAAGGACAGTAAGTAGACTCTTAAATGCGTTATAATTTGATCAAGTTATGTGAATTGTACATAGATGTTTATAGATCGTGTTAATATCTATAGAATTTTCAATGTTAATGGTCATTGTGCGTTGAAAAATAACGTATCTCAATGTTAATGTCAATATTTTTGAACGAATATTCCTATTTTTATTAGCTATTGGTAATTTTTAATATCTCCTCTCTACACTACGTTCTTTTTCAACAGAAATTGTCCGTTGCAGTTATAGAAACAATTCGCATTTAATCCTAGCTCGGGCAAAAGTGGTTTCGAGAAAAGAAGCGAATAACAATTAATATTAGTAGCCATTAGGATGTATTTTTTTCAAAGCAGCATCTTAATTTTTATATTGCAATTAGAGAGGAGTAGAACGAGGTAGGACAATAAGCGAATTTTGTGGTTATCGGCGGCGCTTCTTGCGATGAAGGGGTCATTAAAACCAGGTCGTTTCGGTCTTTCATTTCACGCTACTTTCAAATCGATCTTGTGCTCTCAATTGTTCCGATACACTTAACACCGTGCAAATCTTTAAAGGTCATGATTTTACTAATTGCTAAAACTCCTCTCATCTCCTTAATCGATATTTTTTATACTGTAACTGCTATTTTTAAATTAAAAATAATGTAAAAGAAGAATGTAAAATTTATTGAATTACTCCTTTTACATGAGACTGCGAATTTTTGGTTTTGAACTTTTATCGCTTACTTGTAAATTAATAATATATGAAATTACATGTTACAAAGAGGATTCATTCTGATTATAAATATAAACGCAAATGTAAATAATGCATACATATCTAAACACACACGATTTTCAGAAGTTAGATTGCAGACTCGTTAGCTTGTCTGATGTGTACTTACTACATACTCCTTAAGCTTGACCTCAACTTCCTGAAACATTTTGTACACTACAACTTCGTTGAAACATCTATACATTATATACACATTTGAGTATTTTTCATTAACATTATTCTCACTAAAACCTCAATATTTATTAATTTCTCCAGCATAGAACGGATATTGTAATTGTATCTGTTATTGTTGCAAGATAATATTAGCTGTGTGAGAGCGAGATATTGTGAAACGTAATGATGGGTGTTGCCGAATGAAATTATTAATAGTTATCATTTACGACTAAGAACTGTCGAGAACAATATCGATGAACGACTGATAACAATTCCATATCATAACCCTTTTCTGGGGTAAGTAAACATTCGGCCATATTGGTCACGTTGTGCAACGTCAGTATCGAACGATGCGCGTTAAGTCATTCACGTAACACTCCTTTTCTTTTTGGGCTCCGTTCCACGCGACCGATTTCCATGAAATTCCTAAAAATGATTACACAAATTCCATCGTCCACTTTGCGAGCTTATCTCCACGTACTCCCACGCTTCTGTTATCGGTAATCCTTAAACGTTCGTTACGTCGCGTCACATGAATGCTTTTCTTACCGCGTAAGCGATCCGAAAATAATATTTTGCAGATGTATGGAATTTAAGATGTGCGTTTTTTTAGCACGTATTAATGCACAATACGTAGGAGTAATCTTATTACACATGCGGGTACTTTTCTTTAACGAAATACTCGACAATCGATATAAATTTCTTTAACCATCCCTTTCACATATTTTTCGACAAAATTTTTGAACTCGAGTGTGACATTTCTTAGAGCACAAAATTGAACTCAATCGGTCATACGTGCCAACAATCCGAAGATATAAATTTCTTTCGTACTTCCTGATTAAAGATATTTGAATTTGAGTGTGACGTTCCTTTACATAAAAATAAAATTCAATTCAGTATACATGCCACGATATGATCAATAAATTTTAATTCTTTTATCAACAAATGTAGATAACAATGTTGCAAGAAATTTATACAAGGTATCTTGATGCGAAATATGTAACGTTGGCTTTAACTCAAGGCCTATTAAACACGCTGATTTTAAACGTCGAATCTGATGTCAGAACTAAAAGAGATTTCGACGACAAAGAAATAATTATTTTTCTAAATTCTTCCTGAAATAATCACTGTATCGAACTCTTTATTTTATTACATAGTGAAAGGATTAGCTATTGCAAACACAAGATTTACTGGAAGTTATATTCGTTTTTATAAAAATACTTCGTAAAACCTACTTCAATAAAGAATCCAAACAAATTAGAATTCACGATTATAATATATAAGAGTTGCAAACAGAAGCATAGATTCTACAACATTAAGATGAAGATCCTTCAAAACACGCTTCCCAGGCGAAAATCGTAGGACGATCCTCCATCAGCTTGCTGATTAAATTTTCTTTCCAGAAGAATTTGCTAAGTGTCGAATCGATAGTCAGGCGAAGTTTGGTACGTTGGCTCGGGTTGCCAGGAGAGTGCCCTAAAAGTGCACCGGCTCTTGTGCGGATTCGCCGGCTCCCAGTTTCGTATGACTAACTCCACTGACTCATCGTGAACATTACGTACGAGAAGGAATTGTGGCTTTCTCGACATTGATTTTGTCGAAGAAACTATCCGCGACGTCGCGTCGCGTCGCTTGATTTCCTACGGTTCACGCGATCCAACCCAATACTCGTCGTTTTTTCTTCTCTCCCTTTGGTCGATTCGACGTTCGAAAACAAAAAAAAAAAAAAAAAAAGAAGAGAGGAAAAAGAAAGAAAAAGAGAAGAAAAGAGACACGTTGGTTCGAGAAACGACGGCTGTCTTTCGCCAATTGTGTGAACATTTCGTGAAGACACGTAGGACGAAGGCAAATAATGGTAACCACACTGTTTGGGCCGGTCGTAACGGTAAAAAAATGGAAAGGCCAGGAGAAGAGCAGTTGTCTTCGTGTCGTCAGAGCGTACGAAGCGTCCAGATAGTGCGAGGGTTCGGAGAAAAGACGGAGAGAGTTAAGTGATGGTGGGTGGGCGAGATGGTTATTTAAATGCCCATAGAGTCCATTAGAGATTACAGGTCGAACAACAAATGCCCGCGCGGATGAGCCAGAACGAACGGCGATACTTTCCGAGATAAAACTTCCTTTTTACCATGGCCGATGTAAACGGCTTCCACTTTCAGCCGCGGACAATGTTTCGATGATTGGCACGGTATTGTTGCTTCTGTTCACAATGAAATTCACAATGTTACGTGACACGATAAATAACCAGATATTCTAGAGACCGCGAACGGATATTGCGTTCTTCGGTTAATTCGTAAACGCGTTGAATATAGGAGAAACGCGTTGAAAGGGAAGATTCAATGAAACGTTTGATATGATAACGACTATTTGGCAGTTTTTATTTCTTGGCAAAAAGTTTCTGAAGAATGAAAATTAGAATGTGAAGGATATTGAACGATCTATGTTCAAGTAAAGCGGCAACATATACTTACATTATGTACCATTCTTAATTCGGACAGTTCGGTTGATTTGTAGTAACTTTGAATTTGACCAAAGTGTACAAATTAACGATAATATTTAATAATATTTAATAGTATTTAATAGTCAACGGTAATAAGTGACGATAACTTTCTCCTAATCAGCAGATCATAAATTTCAGCTATCTATGAGAAAACATAGATAATTTGTAAGTCAAAGTAAGAGACTATTTAATTTGTAGTATTTGCTTCATTTTCACTGTTCATTCTCCTCTTCGCTTATTTGTACTTCATTCACTGTCACACATAGATTAATTCGTTGAGAAGCGAGTCTACTTTCCTCCAGATAAGAAAGAGTAGCGTATTAACGAATACCTTCGAAACGCTCTACGTGATCTTCGGAGTAAACAATGGGGTCGATGTACGAGATGAATCGCGTTTACCTCGAGACATATTATTCCCTTTCGTTCCATTTGCGTGAATAAATCAGTGAACCACTTAGTCTGCTAAGGATTTTCGTATAATTTTAGATCTTTCTCTGTAAATACTCAGAGTGCCAACACAAAGAAGACCGACTCAAAGCTAATGAAAGAGAAACATATTCACGAAAATATGGTCATGTTTACTGAAATTAATATCTATCACTTGTTTTTCATTCCTTTACTTGTGATTCTCTTGTTTGCTTTGACACAAACACGTTGTAGTAATGTTAATTTTTAGTAGAACTTTTAAAGAAATAGATAGTGTTGCAAGAAAAGAAAAATTCAAGAAATAAATTTTACGAAAATTTAATACTGATCTAACAAAAATCTTCGAGAGATTGTTATGCATGCTATCGGAAACGATAATTAAAAATTCCGTAAAGTTTCTTGTATGATATAAAAGTAAATTGAAACTACGCTTGAATTACATTTGAAATTAAGTAATAAATAATATTAATAATAGCATTACATCCTAATTATTACTCAATAAAGGGGATTACACACGGACATTATGAATGGAATAAGCGGATACGTAAAAACTATACGTTTAACATGTTATATAATGCATCCATAAATATAACTATGAAGATATGTGTTGAATTAAACATAGTGAATGATCAGAATTGTTTAACATCGACATGTATTTACGTTCTTGAATCGTTGACGTCATCTGGCGACGTTTCGTGCCCCTTTGTCGCAATCGTAGATGAATCATATTCACACTAACCGGCTAATGAGTTCAAGCGATATGCCATTGCACGAATTGCTCCACTTTTTTTAGTTACATGAGTGATATAACACTGACTTCATTGTTTCTAGGTGAATAACACAAAAACTATTCATAATAACGCATACTATTTTACTATGCAAAAGTTATACTGTTACCTTCCTGTCTATATCCTTTTGCACATAAATGAAATATATTTATTAAAGCAATTAAATAGCCAGACCGAGGATATTTATATAAATTCATATTTCTATGAACATAAGTATTCATATTTTCACAAATATGAATAAATCCACAATCTTGTAAACAAAGAATACGATCTTGATAATTAAAATAATCTGAATTATAAAGTAATCTATGATTGTAAAGTGCAGATAATAAGAAAGAAAAAAGTATATATATATATATATATTGTCGTCACTGTATAACGTACAGTACCGGTATGTTACGCACAGATACACGTAAAAGCTTTAATAGAACGTGAATCACAAGCTCAAGTTCAGATTTCGATGGGGAAGAGTGCTAGGCGCTGGTCTATCGAAAGATATTGTCATGTTCGAAATTCCCAGACGTTGGTTACGGTGAACGCGAACGAAGAAGGCCACCGGGAGGTTATCGGCGATGAAATGAATTCCTAAAACTCAATTAACCGTAGCCTTCTTAACCGGCTTAACGAACGAGACGAGCCGAGTAATGAATGATCCCGCAGGATGCACCTTGTTTAGTAGTTTTGGTTCGTAACCGGTCAAGCCGAGAGGACGAATCTCTCGAACACGATATCCGCCCTAAGAGCCTTCGGGCTATCCAACCCTTTTAAGTAGACCTAAGTAAAACGCCAGGAATGCGGGGAACAACTCGATGGTGCTTGATCGACAGGGTAAGCGATCCGTTTTCTCGGTGATTCATCGCCGGCTATTTCTGGTGACACCAGCCATGAAAAAATATACGCCCGTAGATTAAGAGAAGCGACACGTGAGAATTACGTGGCCAATAAAACTATGCCTTTGATTGTTTGGGAAACAAAACGGTCTCTGATATCGCAGGTGTGAATTCGGTGAAAGTTTCGAGGTTTCAGATTCTTACGAAACGGTTTAATATCTTCGACGTAATGGTTGATAATGAAAAAGAGAAGCTAGGACCTCGATATTTCGAACGAATGCGTGAATTTCGTGAATTTAGAATTCTAATTAATATCAGATGGAAACCAAAAGTTTCGTCATTTTTCGATATTAGTTATACAAATGAATTCCGTCCCCTTTTTGGATAAATATTTTATCATTCGTTTATTCGTTTTCCATTTTGTGTCGGTTTTAGTTCGCTTAATCTTGTAAAAAACTTTCTTGCTGAATTCGAGCAGAGTTTTCATTCTCAGTCAGAAAGATCAAAATTGCCACTCCGAGGTCTCCGATACCATTTGTCATGAATTTTATTCCTTATCGCTCCTTTGCTCAAAGCAAAACAACGATAAAAGAGATAAAAACTATACTAAGTAAAATGATGCGCAAATACAATACCTTTAACAAACACCGTATATCACGTACGCTGTAACAAATTAATAAATATAAAAATAAGATGAATTTACGTTGTAACTGATTGATGAATAATGAATATGTAATATCGAAAATGATTTCCTATGTAACCGATAGATTAATAATATATACTGAAATATTAACGTTATATCATTCCCTCTATTATCATAGGTATCGAATCGTTGTTTTTCTATCGGTGATCGAGGAAAAAGAGAAAAGGGAGTGACGAGGAGCGTGTCAGAATGAATGTGACGCCGGCGGAACGTCGCGGCTCCGTAGCAAAAACCACGTCGTGTACTCTTCTCGCGTGTCTCTTCTTCTTGTTCATCTTCTTCTCCTTCTCCTCTTCTTTCCTCTTATTCCTCTCTCTTTCCCGTCTGCTCCAGGTTGACTTCTCGACCGTGGAACACTTGACGCACGAGGACGGTCCTCTATGTAACGTTCCAGGATGCGTTCAGTCGTTGCTCGTCTCCTTAGCCGTTCCACGTAAGCCGTTCGTCGGGCGACGTCGACGGCTACTATCTGCCACTTCACGTTGCCACCAGTCTCCAGTCACGAGTGTTCTCGTCGTGCAACGGAAAATGGTTGGTTCAATCAACGAGATAATTTGCATGCCGCGCGTACGCGCCATGGAAAAAAACCTCCGTGATTGAGTTCTACGCAACCTGGCGTCTTATGTTACCAGTACGGCCCTCTTGTGCAACAATAATTTACAAACTAATAGTATTAGTATATAGAGAAGTTAGAAGTTGCTGGTTGTAGATTCCTTTTTCACGGTTTTATCATATTTCCTTATAATCGGATAATGTATGATTTGTATAATTTGTTTATAAAATTTTGCGTATATCATACGAGTTATTATCTAACAACTTGTAATTTGTAACTTGTCGATTTACTAAAATTATTAGGTGGCAAATTATCGTGCAAAAGAGTGATCTCGATGACGAATTTCGTGACGCTCCTGGTGAAAAAGTGGACGAGTTGACAGCATTTTTCATTTTTCGTGGAAAAATTCGTTCGTTTCTGAAAATTGAGTTTTCCTGGGAACTGGACGAATGAATGTTACGAAATTGGATAGACGAATCTGGTGTACGTGTAGTTTTTGTGGAAAAATGACAAAGATCTCTTCGTGGATGTAATATATACGTACAAAGTAGATGTCACATCAATTCGAAATAAGTCATCTAGTAACATAATGAGATTAGTCATCTTTCATAACAGTGGTTATTACTGTATCTTAGTGATACACACGAATTTATGTGTTATCTGTCGCAGGTAGAATATCTGATGCCGTTGAATGTGTTATGATTATCACATGGTAATAGTTTGCCAATTGCTGTATTCAAAAGCAACAATTTACAAGTTATAGGTTACATACTATTGTTATACGAAAAATTTCCTTATTATACTAAAATTTCCTGCTGGAATCTCAGTTATTTTATTATCAAAGTCGTTACCTGTTATGTAGGATTTTATTAGCGATAATTAGTAACTTGGAAAACTGTAAAGTGGGCTAAATATTAATTCAATTATGAAAGGAGATTCTATATAATATTTAAATTAAAATGAATCTTCACAGAAGATAATAATTGTCTAATTATTTTTAATTATAATTAGCGTGTTACCAGTGCTTCGAAATACTAAGTGTTGCTTGCTTTCTCAATATTGTGATATTTAAATGCTAATCAATACAACACGCATCAATCGTTGACAGGAATATTTTATGGTAAAGCGGTAAAGAGTGTCGAAGGTATTAAGACCCATTTGAGCTAAGAGATAGGGCTTTACGACTACTATGACAAGTTCAAGCGATAACGCGCTAGTCTGTTAACGTGAGACTACCTTTGGAAAATATAGCTACACAATCACACGAAATTCTGCTGTAATATGACTTTTAGATAAGTTAACATGCTTGCATGTTGTGCATATCATTTTTCCAAACATATACGAAATAATACAAATTAAAATGGGAAAATAACTTAAAATATTATCGAATTAAAATACTCTATCAAGATGTCATATTAAATTAAAATGAACAAAACATCCAGCGAACAGAACACTGAATATTCGCAATGACAATATCCTGACAATATCTCGTTGCAAGAAATTATTTCAACTTAGCTATCTGGCCAATTTTACGGTCGGTCGAGTACATTCACATATTGATCAAATGTCACGGAATCGAAAATTGACTTATCTGTCATGTTTCTGCGCGTAGACGTAAATTGCCAATGATACGTATCGGGTCACAAATTGAGTTTGTAGAATGATTTGTGGTAGGCTTTTAGCGGTGGAATTTATAGACGTTCGATCGCGCGTATTACTCGCCGACGTTAAACGAACCGCTGCCGATACGGTGGCGTAAAGATCGGTCACGACAATTTACCGGTGCCGTCGGAAATTCATTGATACGCGTGATTTGTCGCAACTTACCACGCTTATTTAAGAAACATTCCCGGGTTTGCCATTGTCGACGCAACACCAGGTGACTTTTTCGTGGGTCGAATGCTTGGCGGGGCATTCATACGAGTCGGCTCGTGCTCGGGTCACTAGAAAGGCAGTAAATTTGATGGTTTCTTCCATGGAGACGTCCGTGTTCTTCTTCGGTTTTCCATAGCGGTGGAAACTTTCGAAGCGATCAATTTGTCACGTGGAAAATATGTGCCGTTGAAGGGCATAATATGGAAGTAATAAATAAATGAAGCGAGTGACAAATTATTATTACGCAATGTACGTATCCTTCGTAGTTAATCGAACATTTTTACAAGAGATAAGAATTTTGCTAATTTTTAAGCAATTTAAAGAATTTACTCGTGTAACGCATATTTTTCTCTTGGTTCTCTAGTACCTAATTACTCAGTCATTTGGCAATGAGAAAAATTCTTTTCTAACTAACAATCTCTAACTCTTTTGTAACATTAAGGATGACACCAAACATCAAATTCTACATGCATTATCGATATCCTCGTCTAGATGCAGCGTGTATTCAATTCACGTGTTATCCTGCCAAAGTTCATTAAGTAACATCGGGGCGAGGAACATCGTCTCAGAAGAATGACCACCAAGACGACGCTGTTTGTCAGGATGGATGAAAGAATCGTCATCCACGACATCGACGCGGGGCATTTAGCCGACAGGCGGTGTCCAGCTGAGAGCCATCGGCGTCGGGTCGGTAGCCGCGTTTTTCATCGACGAGTCGGGGCCTATTCAAGTGTTGGCAGTTTTTCACGCGGCAGGCGACAAATATCCCCACTAAAATCCCCCTTTAGATGAGTCCCCACGTGGCCGAGGATGTCATGCCGGATTGTACCCTCGGCAGCATTCATCGTGCTGATCTCGCGTCGGTGACAGCAAACCGCGCATCCGACTTGTGTCTCTTTTCCGGATCCTGAATCGCAATCGTCTAAGTCTAGTCAAAGTTCCCTCGCGATGCTCGTCACGGAACGAAACTAAAAGTGATACGTACAACTAAACGCAAGTGATTCGTACCGTGTGCACAAATTTTCTTTCGAATTCGACTATTAATAATTCGTCCTCGATCATCCTTTACTAAGTTACTACGAAGTGACTTTTCAATGTTCTAGTCGTAACTGTCGATTCTAGTCATCGTTGGAAAATTTGGTGACCTAGTCCATTCGACTTAATCTTGCAAAGAAGAACAGTCAACCACTTGTTCAGCAACGACCCAAAGATACGAACAGTTTTACCTCAAACCAATTCCAGCGTTGGACGCGTTTGTCCATTACGTCAGCATTTACGAGGCGATTGACATCGATATGACATAATCCCGATTAATCCCGGCAAATTCATAGGGAATCTCGATACGTTAGCACTCATAGAAGAATTCGTTTAAACGTCACCGAATTTATATACCTTTTATGAATCAGTTGCGCGAGCATTCAATATCTGTGACTTCACGAAGATTTGTCGACTGACGTACTGTTGTCGTGCTTTTTTGGGATTTTCGATTAAAAGCATTCCGAAACGTTTAACAATAACCGTTTAGTGTGTCATTAACCGGACGAATGTATTCTACTGTGTGTGAAATTTATTGGTCGTAAATCGTGTCAGCTTCTTCATAAATCTAATAAAAAGTTAGATGATCAGTGATCTCTTGAATAGACGATTAAAAGAAAATAATTCAGTCTTTGAGTCGGATCAGTGTCACGATTCTTCTTACTTAGTGCATGGATTGAGATGACACTTCAGAGTGGTGACGCGCAGATATGTTTAAGGCGATTTGGTGAGTTATGACAGATTTAACGACGTATTCAAGTAAGGTAGGAAATATTGTCCGTAACCAAACATTACTTCTGTCGGATTAATAATCCCTTTTGTGTGGCTAATAACTTGTTTTTGTAAAATATATTAGTTACACGAAACTATATAAGAATTTGATATGAACAAAAGTTTATTATGCTTATACGTTGTAATTGCAATTAAGTAGAATTTTAATTGTATTGAATTTCTAAAGAAATTAGTGAGATTACTTTTATCGCATCTTTCATTAAAATCTTTCATATACTTATTAATGATATATATCAATTAAATCTAAATCGTAGTACTCTACTAATATTTTTTAAACTGAAAATTTATTTAAAAAATCCTATAACTGAGTTTTCACAAATTATGATTAGAAATAAATGATCTTGAAGATACTACAATTAAAAGTTTTAAACAATTGTTAAAATTGTTTTTCTGATAGGATAATTTAATAATAAAGTATCGCAAACCGAGATTACTTTCGTGGGAAAAAATTGTACAAAAAATTAGAGATCGAGGGCGTTATCGAAATATTATCGAACAAAAGCATTTAAAATGCATGCTTTGAATCTCGTGACGTACGTCATGGAAGTCTTCGTAATGGCGGAATCGCCCTGAAGACCCACCTTTGCGTTCGGCCTCGGTGACTCCTTCTCGTCAATACTAGAAATACTGGAAATACTGGATTTTTCACGGAGAGCATGCTGCTGTTTATTGCAACTGGTGCCACATAGTCTACGCTGTTAGAAATTTTCCTTCTTAACATCCTTTCCCTCCTTCCTCGTGTCTACCAATGAAACACCGCGGTTTTAACATTTTCTCCGTTACGTAATGACTGGTAAGAAATTTCAATATTAATGCATCCCACACCTTACAATGTCACAAATACCATCGTACCAAAGTATAGTAAAATACGTTCTTCTATTCATCTTGATCCATGGCCGTTAACAAGATGGTTAACCTGCGCTGTCAGCGAAACGTTACCGTGACTAGCTTTACAATTATGCGAGCCAATATCACGATAAATAGAAAACTTACAGATGTTTCAAATAGAGAATGAGCAGTATACAACGTGTAAGTTCGAAAAATATCATCATTATATGAATAGTTCCTAATATAAAATTGTAGGGAGTCGTTGTGACTCAAAAATTGTGTATACTATGGAAATTTCAAAGAGCAATGCTAACGTGATCGTTGGTCTTCAACGTTCATTCATATCATATTCATTCATATTTTAGAACGAAACATCGTTTTCTTCCATTAACAATTGAATTTTTAAAGTACGAATTTCGTAAGTGAAGGAATTTCGTTTGGCTTCAGATTTTCGTCACTTTTATTTTCATTCTTTGCACCGATTTCTGTTTTGCTGTCGTATGTATTATTCGATAATAAGGATGTCATTACGTATCGTTTCTGCACATTTTTGATGCATCATTCATTTATGTATATCATTATATTCATCGTATTTTTAAAATACGCTCGATATATCTTCATGATTTTCCATAACTCTAATTCATTTTCGACGTTTGTGTATGAAACGCACATTTTATATTCGATGAAGTACTCGTACAGTTTCCGCAGTGATGGTAGTAGTGCAATTAAACCACGAAACTTGAGTCGACAACATTTGCTATACCACACTGCACATTATGACTTGATGTATGTATATCGTTCCGAATGCTCGATGATAAATGCATGAAAGCATCGCATAAATTTTATGCTACAATCGAACCGTGTATCTTCTTTGTCTCAATGCAAAGGGTCTCGATAAATACGTATTTATATATGTAAATGTATAATGTTTTTCAATTACATTCCTTATGATATAATGCTTTTGAAGTTGACATTGTCACACGCTGTAAAATATTGTGCATTGCATTCAAAGATATTATTATATTTAAAAACAGAGTTTATTTTTTTGCAAAGCGCGTTATAACATTATGAATAATGTATGACAAGATCGCAATCGTAACTTTTCTTTGCAAAGATGAAATGTTTATTAAATATAGACCGCATATATTGCCAGAGCTATAAGTTAATTTTAGACAAAGATAAATGACAATTTATATGTAATTATTGCTTGAAATAAAAATTTGGCACCCATTCTATATTTGTAGCGCTCTAAAGTGAAAGGGAAGCATCTTTAAATCCTACATTATACAAAAAAGAAATAGAAATCAGACATATTTTGATGCAGTTAGAAATAAAAAATAATACTATATATAAAATTGTTCATGATACAAAGCTGATGCCGAAGTATGTTAACTTTTTAAGTTCAGTAATTTCAACTTCAATAATATTAGAATTAGAAAGATATGGACATCGATTCGAATAATTCTTATTTATAAAAATCTGATCGATTATGCGTATTTAAGAATATCCAATCAATTTTGTAATTCTAATTTACGAATCATCAAAACAAAAAAAAGAAAAAAACAGTCAAGATACATAATAAAAAATGTAGCTGTCAGAATCCTGCATCTCATTTATCTTCATCCAAAATGAATTTACAAGTTCGACAAAAACCAGCGAGTAATTTCCAATCTCGTAATGCACGAATAACAACGCCGCCGCGTTTCTCTCTTACGCGCTAGCGAACACAATCGAAAAGTATCTAAGTTTCCGAGAAAATGAAATTACATCGTGTCGAGAAGTAACAGTTCCCAGACAGTTCGATAGAAGGGTTTACTATCGTTTTCTACGAAGATTCAGTTGACGTGGGCAAAATAAAGTAAACGGTTTAAGAGCATTGGCGCGGCAAACGGAATTCCTCGGCAGTGCATCGCGGCGCATTCGAACGAGGTAGGCGGGATGATGCGAACGAAAGGAACGGTTTGGTCCACCCCGCGGCTCCATCGGCGAGCCAATAACCCAGGAGAATTAAAGTGAACGGGTAATGAACGTTCGCGACGTCATTGCTGCCGCGCGCCGGTGTTGCTGGTCACCTGTGTTCTGTAACACGAGATGCATTCACATTACGCAACGAGTTGCAGCGGCTCACCACATGTATCTCGTACGCAACTGGGTTATTATTTACAACCCGCGGCGCTCTTCGCCGTTACTTTTAATATCCACGTTTCCCGATTTCCTATTTTCGTAATTCACGAACCCACGACATTGATAGGATAAAGGTAACAATGTTGCTACGGTGTCTTGATTGAACAGCAGAACTAACGAGGCTGTTGCGAATGCAGAATTTTTCAGGGCAGTGATCAACGAGAAAGTTTATAGACCGTGGAAAGTGAAACCAACTTCTTTACTATATAAAACGATAACGCGGCCATTGATGCGAAATTATAGCTTCCGGGTGATCGTATGTTTACTCTGTTCTTCAGATTTACGTACGAGTAGACGAAACGTCGAGAATGATAGATATAAGAGTTATTACGTGTAATCTGTAAATTTTTGTATTTTCCTATAAGCGCATAAACATCCGTAGTTTAATAATAACGTAATGACCGTCTTTGTATATTATATTTTTCTTCGGTATTTTCTATGATTCTAATTTCATTTATCTTTCAAGCTCCAAATTCGTCTAAATGATTTGTATTATATTTTTGCACATACCCTTGTTATTTATTTTGTTATTTCTAGATTTTATTATATAAAGTATAAGCATGGAGATACGATGCTTATCATTTTCATTCTGATATTATCTGAACAAGCGTGGAAACAAGAAGAATAATTATTCAGATTTCACAAGAGATGTGTGATATGCTACAACCTCTTTTATCATGTACAAGATATAATTACAATTGTTTAGAAATATCTGTTGAAGAGATAAATATTCTTCCAGATCAGAAATTTACTTTCTCTCCAATCCGGAAGTCATTGGCACTTTAAAAAGAAACATTTACGGAAGCTTCTAATCTGATTAGCTGCGATAATAATTTATTGTAAAAGATATAACATATTTCTTGTTAAACACAAACTAAAGAAGAAAAATGACGCGAAGCAATGTAATGACAGTAGCTCTGTCACCTAAAGATATATTATTTATTTTGGAAAGAAGACAGAATCCTATACAGGCTACAATCTGTCCGACGTAATTTGGTTCCACCGCTAATTATCTCATATACGTTTTCCTTATCTGTCAGAAACGATCCACAGCATCCTATGCTTTCAATTTGTACTGCTACTAATAGTAACCTCCGTCGGTTAGGACTCTACTCCATAATCACGCGAAATTTATTTGCATACGATAAATCATACGGAGATCGCGAACGATTAGGTTGCGTGCCAGAAATTGAAATATTGAAAATGTAACAGCAACAGCAAATACCTGCCAGTCGCGAAATTATTTCTCTTTACTTATGTCTTTATATTCAGCACGCGTAGATTAAATGGTTTTTTTATTTATCTCGCGTTTCAGGCAAAGAAAACAATAATCAATGTAAATGTTCTTGTTTGTTGCAGGTTACCACAGCTTGCCGTTTTAGCGAAGATTTTGTGCCTCCTGATGGTAAGTGACATTTTCTACATTAAAGAACGTTATAATTTTAGACAGAAAATTTTTTTAATAGTAGTATATATATATGTAAATAATCTTAAAAAACTGTTTAATAAATAGTAACATAATCTTTGAGTTTGATGCTATCAAACACCCACAACATTGCTGAAAACAAAAAATAAGCTTTTTTGATATAACTGTGAAGTAGAAAGTACATCAACTGTAGGAAAGTTCATATACCACGCAAATCTATATTTTTCATTTATTTACATGTTAACTTGATTTAACCGAAAAGGTAAAACTTAAAAAATGCAGACTTATAATACTCGTAAAAGAATACATTTAAATATCGAAAATATTAATAGTCAATAACTTAAATTATGCTGTACAATTATACTGTTCTCATTAATAATCTCGTATTTATTATGTTATCGTAAAAATTTTACGAACTTGGCCGCTTGTACTTCATTCCGATAAAAGAGACGAATATATAAATCAACACAAAATTATACTTTACATTTGTGCTAGAAGACGTTAGATACTAACTTACGTCTGGAATCATTTTGAAATATGGCATTATTAATAGAGCTATCAATATTCCAGGCATAAAATTCTCCACGATGGAAATACGAATACTAAATGATATATATCTCTTGTGTTATCTATGTATCCAGGAGAGATACGACCGTTCCAGTTCCCCACAATTACATTCAAAAAAGAATTCCAGCTGCCTGAAGTGTTTTCGCGTTATGTTCATAGTTTAAGGGAAATACTGCTGCCCCAGATACGTTGCCTCTAACGAGCCGTGTAAAATTTGAACGAGGGCTTTGGCCACGTTCGTGCGGAATCCGTAAACTTGCATACTTATTCGATGGATACAAAAGCGGATACGTGCCAGCTCTTTGTGTATGAACGGTGACTAGGTCAGATCGGAGATACTCGTTGCACGAAGAGGCCGAGCTTCGACAGGATTGCATGTTAAAAATCGTTCTAGGACTTTGAAAATCGATGATTACGTCCACGTGCATTTTACCTAGTACGGATTAGTAATTGGTTCTACAGCCCGTTACAAAAGTCTACATATACGTCAAATTTTCTATATTTGCCTTATTTATTGAGGAATAAAAGGGAAAAATTAAAAATTCACTTTTTAACGAAATCGCGTACACGTAAATATCAGCACAAAATGACTTTGAGTTTGTTCAGTATATTAACGGATTTCCAGAAGGAATTAATACTTCTTCCTGAATACGTTCTTTTAATATGTGTAATAAACTTTGATATTTTTAAAAATACGTGCTTGCATAATATAAACTTGGATGCTATAAATATTATGCTAGAACTAACATCGTTGTTATAATATATCAAATTTAAAAAATGTACGTGGACTTTTGCAAGTGACTGTAGGTAATCAGTGGTACGCCTTCGAAGAAGTCAATTTATGGTCATTTGCAGTTCTCCTTGTCGATTCCAATTTTTTTTTTCATTGAATGTCGTGCATGATTGAGTGTTCGTCCTTGTATAAACCGTAGAACTATACGATTCAACGCCTTGCACATTTTTTAGCCGGCACACGTAAAAGTATTTACCTTGCAATTTGGGTTCCCATTTCGCACGAAACGAGGCTATCTACATCTATTCTCGTTTTAATGGTCTCTTTCTAAGTTCGAGTAGTACGTTAAAGTATGCAGTAAACTTTTCTTTCGACGTTTCTATGCTCCAGCTTCCGTACTTGAACTTCGTCCATTACTTCAACTTTGAAGCTTACTATCGTTAGCACAAACTTTCGTGTACGTTAACTTCGATAAACTTGATTGCATCGTTTAATTGAGCTAGTCGAGAACGATTAATGGCTTTCGATAAAACGTGAGCGAGCCGAATAATTATCGAAATAATCTTCCAAAAGTGATTTCGTATCTCCTGACTAATTAATGTTTCTCTTTATAATTATTTTAAAACGATAACGACTGAAACTTTATTTTTTATAATTTATCAGAATATGCATTTTTTATTACTTAATATTACAACGATTCAGTATGGTAGACGTAACACTCGCGAATACAACGCTTATCTATAAATATGAAAGATCATAATTAATTAAAATTTATCGAATTATTTTCCATTACCTATCGAATGAATCATATTTCATTAACATGCTTCAATTTTTCCTACTTCATTATTAAGTAGCATAATAAATCAATATGTAACTTAAATATAATAGCTTCAATTGTGCGAGAAACGAACGTTGCATATTCTGCTTTAGCGCGAATTATGATCTACGATCGATAAAAGACATGAAGAACGATACAGGACGATAGCTACGATAGAATTGTTATGGACAGAATCGAATTTAAACGAAGTTTATGTGTCTCGAGTAGCGGTTGCGAGTAGCGCGATAAATGGTTTGTCCAATAAGTAATTAAACGACTACGCGTCGATAAATTTAAATATTTCTTAGTGAAATCGTTGTCGAGTAAATCGAAATTAATACAAATGAATAACTATAACCTCGACGATGCAACAGTTATGTGAGAATTTAATGAACAACAAACGCGTAAAATTGCGAAGACGTTTCATTTGCGTTTAGAATTGTTCCCTCGCGTAATTCTTAAAAGACTTTTACAACAACCGCAATACAACATACGTTCGTCGTAATGGTGACGTGGAATTAACTAGAAAATTGAGAGTTTATCGTTAGAATATATAATACTGCAATGCGGCTACGTGAAAATGCAATGGTCGCGTGCAGCAACCTCGTTGTTAGAAAAACTGTTAACCACAGCCGTATGTTTAACGTTTAAAAGATACGAAAGCAACGGGTTTATAGTGGTTAGTCTTATCCATACTTTCAACCGTAGTCGGTTTCCAGGAGAAATTGAAACAGTATAACTTCTCACCGTAAGGTTCGGGTAATACGTAAAAGTTATTGACTAATCTTAACAGATTAGCATGTATAATCATAAATTAATATTTTTTATTACGGTCAGGTTTTTTTATGCCTCCCGTCGTTTATACGCGTGTGTCAACGAAGAGATTTAAGTCGGTCCTATTAAAATTTCTGATGAGCTACCTTTTCCGCAAGTTGACCAAAAATTAATATGCATATAAATTTACTTGCAATAAATATTATGAAATAATCATTCAAAGGTATCCTTTACTTTATAAAATGTGTATATATACAGATACGAATTTTATTTTGAAGCGAACGTATTGTGGTAATTAAGTATACGATTTTACGTAATTAATTGAACATTATTTTTATATTTAGAGCAAAAGAGAAGTACTTTATGATACTTTAACTGTACAAAGCACCTACTTGGCCTGACAAGATCTGTAGTCTTGCCATCATAACGTTGTTACGGCGCCATTCTTGGAATAAAAGAAGTGTCAGATTCTACGACCATTAATGGACAGCTCGTGTTCGCTCGTTAACAAATCTTGTCGGTATTCATCTTTTGTGGTCTCTTCTGTAACGACGTTTCTCTGTCTTCCTTCGATGCCTTGTGCATTTTTATTCTCACGAATGAACCGCAAAAAGGTTCCGCGTGAACGACTCAACGAATGATTCGATGCCATGATATGTGAATCTGTCGTAAAAATGTTCTTGCCCGCGGTCGTGAAGGAATTGCGACGTCTTTAACGATTTCACGTTCGGTCGTAGAACTGGAAACATCTTTTGTAAATTCCAGTCTGTTATTTTATCCTTTTCAAAATATGTACTAAAAATTGATTGTCTATTTTAACGATGCTGCTGCCATTTATCACTTCTTGAATAACAAGCGGCAATGGTCAATCTTGCGATAATACACCGATTTGTATTCACTACCGTTTACAAGTATTTGGACACTTCCAAATTGACGCAAATACGCAACAATCACATTTCAAATATTGTAATCCACTAGGCGACTAACAAAGTTCGTTGTTTCTTTTACGACAGAAAAGAATGATGCAAAAATATAAGGAAACATAATTCTATTTAATAAAATGGCTATTCTTATTTCGATAAATGATTTCCTTAATTTTTTCTTTTTAATAAAGATGCGACAACTTCTTTGACATACCTTGTACATGTAAAATAGAGATCAGGAGTATGTACGACGAAGTTGTTCTAAAAATTTAATGAACTTTCTACTTACATTTATATACACAAATATAAAAAAAACCAAATTCATACTGTGGTAAAGTTACTTACGATTATGCTGGCGATATATGAAATAATTTTCGAACGTCATTTCTCAGTGAGAATTAATTTTTGGTTTTAACTTCCATCGAATTGGTTAATAAAGTTTTATATTTCTGAATAGAAATGTCTGATTTCTTTCGTCGGTTCGAACGTGTGTCTTCTTCGTAAGTTTTCTTTATCAAGACGGACAAGAATTCCGATAACGTACTCGTTATAATTTACGATTGGTTTTGCAGAGATCTGGCCGGTACAAAATTGTTTGTCGGTTGCAGGTGGTGATGTGCGGGGCGGTGCCGGCGATGGTGCGCTCCGTGAGTCTCTATTCGACTTGCAGCAGCGGCAATGTTACCGTGACTGGCCGCACGATCAAGGCCCTGGGACGCGATGATCATAATGCCCCTTACCGTAAGTAGGATTTTAATTAATCATGCTACTTTGCCAGAAGATCAATTGTCTTACACCTTAAACATTCGACTCATTCTACGTATGTTCTTTTCATTTTATTGTGTGAGAAATGATAAATTTATTACACCTGAATACAGTAGTGAGCATATAATTAAGAAAAGTCTTCATATCATATTTAATTTCATTTAGTTTTGTAATCACAAATTAAACTGAATTAAGTTGAATTCGATACAACGATTTTCTTCTATTTGATAACTTTGATTACGTCGAATTTACTATATAGAAATTTTCTCTATTTAAGTTGAATTTAGTATAGAGATTTTCTCCATTTATATGTTCTATTCCTTTAACTGTGTTCATAAGGATACGAGTAGACACTACGACTTTGCGTAGACACCTGCAGTCTACTAGTCAATAATTTCTTAAAACCACGCCTAGATAAATCTTTAACTTCGTATTTGTAATGTCGTATCATATTGTGGAGACAATAATTCTAGCTGTTACGTTAATAGCCGATCTGCATTTACGGTTTAGTAAATCAACGTGTCCATTGAAAGAATAATAATCGCAGTCGATACATATCAGCAACATGTATATGCTAACTAAGATGATAAACTAGCGAAAGGCATACAGAATTGGAAGTCTTATTCATGGATCGATCGAGTATAATAAAATTTATCGTTTACGATTGGAAACGAGAGCAGTCACGCGACACCAGCGTTTAAACGGCTTTCGAATAAATTCATCGTCGCAACGTGTGCAGTCATTGTACACAGGATAGGTCGATTGGTTAATTGAATCGAATCGTACAGTCGGCTGACACGAGGCACTCGACCGTGACGTTATCTCTTCCGATCGATAGTTTTCTAGACCAATGAGGATTCCCAACGATAGATTAATAGTAGATACTCCTTCGAAGATATAAAAGTCTAAAGCTGGAGCACTAAAATCTGAATTTATAGGGATTCTTATCGATCGACCTAAGGTCAGGGCCTTATCTCGTTCGCTTTCGCTACCAAGCGCCATCGTGGGTCCCATCCGATCTCCGCTTTTATCTTTACGAACTAATAACCGAACTCGATTTCCGCGAAGTATGTTAACCTACACCAAAGGAAAACCTACGAAACCAAGTTAAAGCAAAGCGGTCCCGTTGCCTCGTTTTGTCGCGATTGTTTTCGACTAGACGCTATCTATCTCGTCATTGGCTCTGTCCAGACGAGTTCTTTTTTATGGTTATTTATTAGGACTATCGTCGTCGTGCCTGTACCACGGTTCACGGCCATTCCCATAGGAATCCAGTTTAAGATATTAGTGGCAACTAGAGAGAAAACTTTGTAGTCTTAATGCCGCAACGATTCCTTACGAAGGAAATTTATCGTTCCTTGCTTATCGGGACGTATGGACGAGTAATTTCACGACTAATTATTCCAAAATCTTATCACATAGTAAGTGTGCTAAGAACGAAGATAATTAATAACTTGTAGTGACGAAGAGAGCAATTTGTTGGAATTGAATGAAACATTTTAGAGTAAACAATTTACTCGAAGCTTGTATCCAAATTACGTATTCAAATCCAGAAACAATTGAATCTTTAATTTGGTCGTTTAGAATTTATATATAATTGTATTCTAAATTAGTCTTTAAAATCTCTTTAATTTGGTCTTATAATTTTTAGAGAAGTAGTGGAAACAAACAACAATTCGTACTGTTCTATTGATTACTGCATAATTATTCGAATAAATAGAGAGAATAATTTATTAATAATAAGGAATAATTATGCGGATAAAACATTCCCCTACAATGAATTTACTAGACCAATTATCTTAAATGAATATTTATTCGAAAAAATTCGTATACTGCCCAAGTCTGCAACAGAGGCACAGTCGTAATCACCGTTGCGAATATGATTTCGCGGTATCTTGGAATTTCTAAAGGTATTCGAAGGCACGAACAAGCTGTCCGCCCTATCCGCGGTGTGAGCGCGAGGCGGCTCCTTTTCTGACTCTCAGAAACGAAGTAGGGGAGAAAAGGAAGGTCTGAAAGGAGGGAAGAAGGCTTGTGCAAACAGAGGAGCCAGTTTTCGCGCCGCACGCTGCGCCGCGTCTGCACCTCCCCGAGATCCATCACCTTCGTCCACCTCTTCCTTCTTTTTCCACCTCTTACGTCTCCTGCTGCCACCGCTGCCGTTGCTGCCGTTGCTGCTGCACTGCCTCCACCTTTTCCTTCTGTTACTCCGTATCTCCTACCTCTCTCGGCACTTTACTCTCGACAACGAGCCTCTCCGGACCGACGATTACTCAAGCTCCATTCGTGAAATGAACCGACTCGACTCGCGCTGCACGAGAGTTTCAGACACCGTGAGAGCGACCTTGAAGCTTTGCACTCTAACTGCCGGCTAGCGGCTTCGCGAATTCCTCCTGCGTTGGCGGATTCGAAAGATAATTAACCTCGCGTGGAAAATTGCTCCTTTGCATACTTGCCGCTAATTAGGTACCTCGGTTTTGAGAATATCGCATCGTTTCGTAAGTTGGATAATTATGAGGAATAGTTTATGAGCGGCCATCGCTGTCTCTGTATCTTCCTTACTTATGAATAAACCGACGAATAAAGATCTATGCTATCTAACAATTCTATTTTAGAATATCTGTGAAACTTGAATTAGAGTAAGAAAATACTCGTCGTTGGCAAAGTATCAGAATTTTCTGAAACTAGTTTTGTGCTTTCTAACAAATTAATTTAAATACCGATTTAAATAAAATAATAATATAATTGAACATGCGATAACGTAATTAAAGTTGCAGATAAAAAATGACAGATTGATATGAATTTATCAGTCGATTTCATATTTCTAATACCTAGTAAGTATTTGATACGTAACATATCTGTTCAGTGAACCAACAGCTATATTCAAAGCAATAATTACAATCGACGATAGACACTAACCGCATACTGAAAACGCGTAATCTACGCGTGTCAAATATAATTCGATAATAGCTATTATCGGCGTTAAGACAAATAATAATTACTAACTCGTTATTATCCGATTGAAAAGCAGAGTGACATTCCCCGACCCGTATAATAGTTGTAATTACATTGATCTCCATAACATTTTTATCACATTAAACGACCTTAATCGGCCTACGAACTCCAATTTTCTTAAATGACTAGCAGCATCTCCAACAGTTACGATATCTTTCACGAAGTAAAACTGTGAAACGAAGAAGAAGAAATGTACGAGAATGGAAAGAGAAAATGAACTCTATCGGAAAACGAAGAAAGAGAGATAACAACCGCAGCGGCGTTCCTTCAGGTTGGAATTTAATTATTCTAGTCGTGGAGAGCTGTGATTATCGCGTCAGTCGAGCAAATCAGGGTTTCACCTGTCATAGTTTTGACCAGCACTGGGACAACCGGTATCTATATGTATTCTTCTCATTTGCGTTCCGTTGTAATCTCGTGCGTTCACGGCGGATGCTTCTGGCCGAGGAGGACGATCCTGTGTATCGGCCAATCGTGCGTTTAGGTGTTAACGACAGGAACGCTATTATACGTGCCAGGCTTATAACAAGAACCGCGGTTATAACCGCGTTTTTTCCTTCTTTTGCACTTTTTTCCTCTGCTTACGCGGTCGGTACCGGCCTGCTCGCTTTCGCGTCATATTATAGCTTTCATAACGCCGACGCCGCGAAATTGTGGCGCTGCAGTGGTTCTCAAGCAATTATTTAGCTCGTGAAAAAATATCGAAATTTTTCTTAATCGATTTTCAATTTCGACGATACCTTAGAATTTTTGTATATTTTGTTTCTTTTGCACTTTATGGCCGGTTATAATGGCAGAATTTCTTCGTAACAAACGAAAGATATTTTCGATGAACGAAGATTCGGGGGTACAAGGGTTCCTATAGAAAAAAGCTATTAGTTGCGAACCTATAACGAACGAAGAATCGGTTCCTGTATCGCGAAGAGCACGTAGAAGTAATATATGGGATCCATTCTTCTTTCCTTCTGTCTCGCTCTTTCCCACTTATGCGCTGGGCCCATCCTACCAGTTATTATCGGCGGTAATCGTGCCTAAAAGCCGGTGCCCGCTTTTGATTAAAATTGGCTTTTAATTCATTTGGCAGCCTCTAATCTCGTGGCGGCTCCGATCAGAGGAAACGAGAGTGAGGGAGAAGGGGATACTTGGGGAACGGAAGACAGAGGTTCGAAGCGAAACACAACATTTACTCGCTGCTTCTTCAACCCTCTGCCTGATCGCCTTATATGATATTATATGTATATCGGGCGTAAGATTATAAACTATCGATTGTATAGATGGTTATTTTTATGAATTTCCTTTATCGTTTGAATAAATCCATTTGTTTAATGGATTATATCGTTGATATAATCGTATGACGATCATAGGAAAAGACACGACGTTTTTATTGATTGTCTCATTTTTATGTTATTTCACTACTATCCAAATAGGAGAATTTTAATATAACACAGTTGGAAACAGCCTACTAGATTCAAAGATTATGTCGTTATAATTATTGTAATAAGTAATATTTTAATATTTTCAGTATTTTAGTGTTATGACGAGCAATGTTTCGAAACATTATTTAAAAAATTAAAAATCTCAAAATATCGATGAGAATCGATTGACTTTTGTAACATTTCTTGGAAAACAATGCTATATCTATTATATCTAGGTATATAAAATGCCTGATAATGAACATACCTCCCCTTCTCTATATTTCAATAAATTATCTATTTCAAAATAAGAGATCCATTTTCGCAATCGCCTAAACAATATTTTCTAGTTCTCGCGTTCTGCATTTCCAATCTTCGTGAATAACTTCTTTAACTAGACATCAGAAATAATATCCGATACGTACAAAGAAAAGAACTACTTATGATAGAATTGAACGTTCAATGCCACCCATATCTTCGCACAATTTCCTCGGAACTACGAGATATGCTTCGAGTTGCACGCGAAACTTGGTTGACAAGCTTTCAAGGAGAAGAGAGATTACTTAGCAGTTGGTTAGACAAAACATTGCAATCAGTGTGTCGGTGACGCCTGTCTCGAGTCATCGTACGTCTGGCAAGTTACTAACAAACGCATACAGTCGTCACTGTCCGGAGAAACGTTACGCCGCGCCAGAACGATCTTACTTCCCTTATTTGATAACGATAAGCATCATATCAAAACGAACCGTCGAAGTTTCGTCGCCGACTGCTTCGACGGCGACTAGGTATCGGAAGTATAGGAGTTTGGTAATGGCTAACTGGAACGAGCAAACAGCATACACGTATCGTCTCCGGAGTTAGTGGTATTAGTGTCAGGTTGTTATCGTCATACTTTTCTCCGCTGCTACCACGCAGGTACATACTACACATCGTGTTTCATATTGGAAAGCGGACGTCGCGGAACGGAACAGGGGGAAAAATTCTGGCGATAGTTTCAAACTTGTTTTGCTGTACTTGTGACGGAACTTTATCGCTGATAATGCCCATTATATTTCCGTATTCGTCGATTTCACGGAACTATTTTTAACTGGCAGTTCGGGTAATTTCCGATTCGATAGCGGCTTAAACGATGCTTAATGTAATACATTTTCGTGAAACTTTTTATCAAGTTCGAAGAAAACAACGATATTCAGGTTTATTACGAGCCGTTGATAACATTATTTCGATACTTTTATGGCCCTGGTAACACATTGAACCAATTCAATCACCTTCAGAACGTCGGATATTAAGTTTGTCCTGTTTCGCGGGTCAAACGATATTGTTGTTTGTGCAGTATACGAAATATTTACTAAATGTATGTTTACTTTAATTAATGTATAGCTCCTATATAGATACATCTTCAAATTAATTCTAAATTTTACCGATGTAATCACGATAATTTTGTCTCATTAGGATGCTAATGAAATTTCAGAAAGTTTCGTATCACACACATAAGATATTTATAAAAATTTTTCATAGTAAATGTTCAAATGCTTTCGAGAATTACTGCGTTTAATTCTTAATTGAATTATCTGGTATATTAATGTTACCGAGGCACACTTAACTTATAAACGTTAATCACGGAGAGAAGAAATTTCGTCTACCTAGATAAGGTAAATTTAGCAGCTGAGAAAAGAACAAATTGACCCGCAGACTAAGAGGGATGTTGTCGCGATAGACATCCGCTGAAAGGTGAATTCAATTAATTAAGAAAAGTGGCACAATTAATTGGCGCGGAGTATAGAGCACGGTAGGTTTGCCGGAGAACAGTCTCCGATTAAGTCCTCTCGTGCTTTTTCTGGTTCCTGAAGACTGGTAGGAGGCGGTGAGAGAAAACGAAATGTAAAAGGAAAACGAAGGAGGGAAAGAGAGGCGAGCTAGTAGGGAGAAAGAAGGACTTTACGAGGCAGTTCGGGGACATTCTTGATTTCGATGTTGGGAAGGCACCCGACGAGAACCACTTGAATTTAACGAGGCTCCAGCAAATGGGCCACCCTGCAGACTTGCCTCCTTCCTCTTCTCTACGTATGATGCTTATACCCATTCTCATATGGCCCGCAAACAAAGAAGCCAGAAAAACTCATAATCATGATATCATATTTTATATCGTCAAGCGTCTATCAATTAAAGAAAGCCCGTCTCATAACGTCAGGGAAAATTTATTATTTTTGACGTCAGGAAATTAAGCTAATGCGGGTAAATCATATAAACTTTCTTTATGTATGAACATATTTTGATTTGGGAAATATTAGACTGTAATTCAGATTTTTTACCTATAGAGAATGACTTAAAAAATTTTGATCAAACATTTGATAACTATTAACTCCAACTAGTAACATTTTTAAAACGAAACAATCTTTTCTAAAAATTATGGAAGTCAACCTATAATTTCAGCCGAGTTGGTAATAATAATTTATTATACTGGTTAACGAGGCTGCAAACAATCAATTAAGAAAAATAGACAAGATATTTCTCATACATTTTCGAATTTAACTAAATTCCAATATCGATGTCTATCACTGACTTCATCAACTTCGAATAGCGATGTGTATCTTGCTTCGTTCTTTTCATTCATTCGTTATAAAACTTTTCTTAATAGTTATCAAACATCCACTTAGTTTCTGTTTAATTCTTGCTAAAATGTTTGCGAAAACAGTTTCCATCTACATTATCACTGTGCACTAAGCAAGGTGTACAACCCCATTACATACATTCTTGAAAGTTGCATATCTTCTTCTTTCAAGATGGACACTCTCGTGTCTAGTTACTACTATTAATATCTAAAAGAAGAAATAGATAAAACTAACAATTTAAAATATTAATTCTTTGCATTCGGTATACCAACTGTACTTCCCATACAATCATTTCATAAGCATAAATATTATACAAATATCCAACAAATATTATAAATATCGAATTTGCAAAATGACTAAACTTAAATTCTGCGTTACAAAATATCGTCTTCTTTTCAAAAATACTCTCACGTGATCGATTCGTATAAATTTCTTCAAGTCATCGTATCATATTCCACAAATATGAAGATAACGACAAGAACTCGGACAATTATTACTTCTTCGATAAGAGATTCATGGAACACTTCATTCTAGTCACATTGCTATACTTAACAATAGCATGTACTGTAAAAAAAGGTCCTGGGGAATATGTCAGGCAGTGAAATCTGTCTAAAGGTACACAAATAAAATAATCCCGTTACAAGCACGATATTTGTTGTACAGCCGTTTCACAAACGCTCTGTTCTTTCAAATGGTAAGCTCGAAAGCGTCGGTTGTGCACCTGTAAGCCAGCCCTTCTTTTTTCCTTTGGTTATCCGGAACAAAGGACGCCTACTTCTCGGGTCGGCAGAATTTCGTAATAGCTGGTGCGAAAGAAAAAGGGAGACACGCCGTTGCAGCAAGCATAGCGCAACGTGCACGGTTCGGGGTCGAGGCACGACAGGACCCGCTAAGTGGCAAAGTACACACCGGTCGGTCTGTGCCTCCTTCATTAGCACCAACTAGCCTCGGCGGCAAGCTTAGCCAACCTTTTCTTCCTTTCTCAGTGCCGAAGAGTGCCTGGAAGAGGGTCTCTGAGCATCGATGTAGGTACAACTCGCGCTATAAACCTCGACGAGGTCTCTTCTCGGAAATATGCCAGCTCGCATACCGAACGCACAAAACGGTTTACCTCCTGTATCCTGCGGTTTGTCCCCGATAACTAATGCCTTCGCCTGATTTTATAAATTCCATTAGTTTTCCTTAGGTTACTCGTTTGCCTCTTCAACGCGACGTCGTTCACGAGATTAGCGCGTGATAGTTTTAACTGAATCTTTTGGAAATTCATAATTCATTAATAGCTACTGTTTTGCTTTATATTTAAGATGTGCAGATGAGTAGTTTAACGTTAGAACTGCCAGCGACCAATGATATGAAGAGTATATGAAAAAGTATATAATGGAAGAGAAAGAAGCTTTTATTTATACATTTTAGAGAAAATATTCAAATCTTCGAAAGTATACAGTCGTAAATCTATAGCTTCCGAATGAATAGTTGGTTATTTCGTGATTTTGAAGCGATTCTAGGAATTTGCAAAACGAATTACATTATATGTAATTCATCCCCATCGATCGATAATTTGTATTAACTTATTAATTCGTAGTAATATTCATAAGCTTATAATGTGTAATTTATTCAGTTTGATAATTGAATTTGTCTTTGCGTTTAATGTTACAGAAAAACTTACGACTCAGTCCGAGGACTTTAGTAGGAAGTTGTACATCTTCGCGGAGAAAAGCCAGCGATACATTTGCTTCAACAAGCGATGGAAACCCATCGGCCTGGTAATTACTTGCCCACCAATTAGTAGACATATTTCATCAACGTGAAAGAGCGAGTAAATTTATAGGCATTAGTAAATGCACCGGATTGTACAGTTCGGACGTTTATATTCATCGCTCATATTATCGCTTTACTAGTGGCTACCTAGAAAACATCTTCGTTAAAAGTGTAATTTGCGAGTGAAGATATGAATGATTTCAATCATTAGTGCGTTTCTGGCAGTTAGAATGCAACGATTTTTGCTCTTATTATTTTATAAGATTATTAACAAAGTATATTTATAGCAAGACTCCATAACTCCGTTCGTTTTAGAATAAAATTTTAATGAGTGTTCGATTAAATGAATTCCTCTCCAGTAAACTTAATATAAATAAATACCTATCATATGAATTTCAATCATACACGTGAATTGTTTCTCTTCTTTCTGATAGATTGAAATGAACGAAGTTCCAGTATAGATTACCATTCAAAAGTGGCCAAGTACTTGCCTACATTTTGCAAAATATATATACCTGAATCACAAAAATACTTTACTTATTGCAAACATAATATATTCATAAATGACGTCTAAAATTATTCAAATACGTTGGCGAGCCTGTGTATGATGTCAGAAATATAAGTATGAAAAGACTCTATTATTTTGTTTCCAGCCTAAGAAGCAAAAGGGTCCCATGTGTCAGTTCTACGAGGACTACAACGGCTCGTATCTGACATACAGAAGCGTCGTAGATAGTTCGCGGTATCTGGGCTTTAATAAGTTTGGCAAACCGATGAAGAACCATCGTGGTCGACAGGAGTGCTTCAATTTTATCAAGTACAATCCTCACGCCGACATCGATCACCACAACAGCTTGGTGAACGCGGACATGGGCGGGATGGACCCACGGGATCCTTACGTGGTATCAAGGAAACCGTCGCCCGTGATGAGGGCTACGAAGAACTCCCTGTTGCAGGCCGACAGTACGAGGGAGATCGTTCATACGACGCATCGTTATCGACATCCGAATCGAAGTTGGAAGCGTCCTGGCGAGAAGGTCTCCGCACCGCGAAGACGGCTCGAGAGTCCTCTCTTCGAGGCCAACAAGTATTGAGCCGCGCACTGGCTCGCCGATCAAGACTGCCTCATTTACACCTGTGAGAGCCTGAGATCAGACTGCCAAATACGCTGGTGGAACGTACGGTCGAGATTTCAGGAACCCACTACGCGGCACCACGTGAAACGCGGCTCGAAGCACGCGCCTCGATTGATCGCAACGAACAAAGCTAAGCTCGCCTCGTGTGTCTCCTGCTCGCTTGCGTACAACAATTATCGACCAACCGCAATTTCGCTGCACAGAAGAGACGAGCAACAACGAAAAATTGTTCGCAAGATACGAGCGTACCAACTTGCAGGATGACAGTCTTGTTGGCTAGAGCTTTCGTTATGCGTCGTTAAATTCCATTTCACACTTGCCCCGACTGAATCCTTTCAGGCAAGTATGCACGATATCATAATTTCTCCCCCCTTTCGTTCCATCGCTAAATTTTTGATACGATTAGTTGGCAGTCGTCGATCAATGGCGTACTGTTTCTTTCATTTTCATCGATTATCGATCGTTCTCGTTGTCTCGTTTAATAATCCAAAGTTCCGCGTACGAAACTATACGAGAAGTAGTTAAAGTTTCGAAAAAAAAAAAAAATGAAAAAAAGAAAAAAGAAAAAAAAATGCAAATTCGTCGGAAAACCTAGCATTAGTCGATTTAGCGATGGATAAATATGTTGCGCGCGATCGGCCTAAATCGTTGCGCAATCGGATAGCTACCGTGCTTCAAGCGCTGTCACAGACCGCATTAGATACGCGGAGAGATGCACGAACAGCATACGTCTATGGAAGTATTTTCTTCGGTATATTTCGAACTTAAACGATTCTACGATCTCGCGATTTCACGTCGAGTGTACGTAGGTTGGATTTAATAAAAGGCGATCGGGTTTAATCGAAAATAAATCGAAAGTGAATCGCGTTGATTAGTCGTAACGTTTCTCTGGATGCCGTCGGAATTTAATGGAGCGATAATTACACTTTCGGATCGCGTGTTTATTCGTGACGATAGAATTTGTCCAGGAAGGAAATATTTCCGGTACAGGGACGCGCTGAAAAGGTGTAACTCTCTGGCGTGCTCGCGCAGTAGAGCTCACGCTGCGCAAGACTCTCTCGCTCGCTGTGCTAATTACGCCGCCTAATGTAGCGTGCGTGCGTGCATGCGTGCCTGCCTGCCTGCGTGTATGAATAATGTGTGCGTGCGTGCGTGCTCGCGACGTACACGCAGTTCTCACCGTCGCGTTGATGTCGAAGCTCGCGTTGCGGTCGTTTTCGAATCGCTACTTTATCAACGGCTGCTCCATTCACCTGACCGTTTTTTACCTTTTATTCTAATCGATATTATTTATACAAAGAAAAATATTAAAAAAGCAGAAGATGTACACGCGTGCGTGAAAGTCGACTACTCGGAACGCACACACATACACACAAACGAACAGAGAGACTTTCTTAAACAGAGAATCGGTATACAGTAATTCCAGCAGAGCAATATACGCGACAGTGTATATATATTTTTCGTAAACTCTATTCAGAAAACAATCGTTGGACAACTTAATGGACAAATAATAACAGGATCTCTGAGTATTTTATACATGTATTTGAAATAATGAATATGATTATTACTTTCGATGCGATTTTCGTCACGTCGAACGGGTGTAATTCATACAGAAAATCTATTTTCTGATAGGAATGAGAGTGAAATGGTTACTGAGAATATCGGCTTAAACTGCGTGTTCGTGTACGAGCTTAAATATTTGTGTGCATTCTGGCGTGCGTACGTATTTGCCTCTGAACGCGTGTGACTGCGTGTAATATATTATATGATCGTTAATGGAGTTAATCCGTAGGACGCTGTGGCAGACTGTATTACTAGGTTAGGTACACGAGAATATGATGCGGTGGCGACTCGACGAAAAGAATCAAAGGGTAGCGTTCCTCGGCCTCGTGAGAATTCTTTCCGTGTAGCTTTACCTCCTGTGTGGTTTTCTAAATCGGTGACAACCGCTCGTGTACACCGTCGTTCAGAATACGAAATAAAGTCGCATGGAGCCATCCCTGATTCGTTCGTTTTCGCAGATTCGCCACGTAAGGAGCGCCTGCCCTTTTTTCCCAAAAAAGAACTCGCTCCCTAGGTAGCTTATTTATTGAAATCATGTTTAGATACTACGAAAACCAAACCGCCCGAGAACACCTTTTCCTCGTATATGTACGGAAATGTGCGCTGCTCTCTCTTATTTTACTTATCGCCAATTTCATGGCTTTTTCGTTTGTTTCATTATCGCTCATAAATTTTCGTACGAAGTCATCTTTTCATTCATTCTTCTTTTTCTTCTTGGAGAACGCGTTTTTATACTCCAAGATAAATTAATCGAAATCGGTTTATTCGTTATTCTATATGTAGAATATCATCGTTTGTTTGGCGGACGTATGACGTTTCAATGCAATTTCTTTTTTATTCGTTGTAAATAATTATGAAAACGATATTTCTATTCATAGTCACGATATTTTGAATAATCATATTCCATTCTCATTGTTGTACTTACTTTCTTTGCACCTTCTATCTTTGCGTTATCAGTGTTAAATCCGAAAATACTCAATACCTGATTAGTTAATTTCATTTTCGTACGAGTGGCAGTGCGTAGAGGCCCTATTTCCACCCCGAATGGTGTTTGTACGTGTCGCTAAAAAGAAAAAAAAAAGTAGACTGCAGATTGTTCGTAGAAATGCCACGCTCCGTTTGATGAATCGAAAATGTAATTGAAAATAAACAGGTGAAATTACTTTATCAGTTGCGTTTCCTCTCATGTCCTTCTCATGGTTTTTCTTATCGGTCAAATTTAATGCGCCGTTAATTTCATTGTATTGTATTTCGAAACAACGAAAATGTGGTAACAATAAAATTAGGAGGATGCTATTTCAACGTCGTTTTGTTTCACAGTTTCATCTATCGGCGCGTGGCGCGTGCAAGCTAAGTACGATAAAATTTCGCGCGCGAAACAGAATAAAAAAATGCCAGCAGTTGACCATTAAGAAAGACAGAAAAAAAAAATAAATATTGTACTGTATTATGATATTGTAACTCCACCAGTAAAAATTAACTTAATCGTTTTGTATGTGTAAGCGTAGCGTCACGTAACACTGCGTCGAGAATCGCGGCGATGTTTGCAGCAATTACAAGCGGTACTAAAAGAACGGATATCTACGCGTGAAAATTTCTTCTATTCCTGTTCTATTACATCGAACAGCAAGCAAAGAATCGACTAGCATTACGGGAAAGCGCGTAACGATTCTCGACGAGCGTACTTCCTTAGGATCATCAGTTTGCTCGATGTCAAGTCACTTGGCATTTAGTTTTTATATTACGAAACTTCACACATTTTTTCTACGATCATATTTCGATATTTCGGAGCGACACGAGCATCTAGTTGCGTTTAGCATTTTACGAAGCAATTTAAGAAAAGAAAACAAGTAGTATTTTTAATGACGTGAAAATAGCACAAAGAAACATTCGTCGAATTTCCTGTCGTTGACGCGTGCCTTGACCTCGAGCACCGAAGCAACCTATCAATCCTTCCTTTGTTTCTTTTTTTTTTTTTTTTTTACTTTCTCACAATCTACAAACGCGAACGGCAAGAAAAAAAAGGATATAAAGAAACGAATGAAACACGAGAGATGAATCTGACTACCCTATAGATAGATAGTATATATAATGAATAAAGAAAAAAAAAGGTAAAGTATAAATATATATATGGAAGATGATGTGTATGTAAGATATTTAATACTGATTTGTCTTAAGCACACCGCGATGATCGATTGCGATGAAACGATGATAATAATTATTACGATGATTGTTGTATAACGAACGACGACGACGATGATGATGATAATGTTATTCTACATTGTAATTCGCGTTGTAATATAGAGACCCACCTGTTACCCACTAAAATCGATGTGTCGATGTATCCCGGACGTGCTTCGCTCGTACACGCGTCGAAGGAAATCGGAAATTGCGTTTCCATGGGCGGCGAACGTTGGACATCGGCCAATAAGTCACGAACTCAGATTTTTCTATGAGAAAGACCGAACAAGGCCATTATCTGGTCGATGTCCAACGACCTCCGGCATCTGAGCTAAACGAAATCGTTTTTGAACCGTTTACGATTCTCAGTATTAATCGTATCGAGAATGCTGGTTCCGTTGTAAAGCAGCTCGTTACTACGAGTGCAGCACGCCTGGAGCAACTAGCAATAATATAACATTCCAACTTAAATCGCGTACGTACTGCGAATTCTAATAATGTGTGCCGCCGTACGAGAGAGAAAAAACACTGTCAAATACACGCTCATACACTGCTACATACTTGTGGTATTTATTTCAGTTATTCCTCATCCTTCGTTACTATTCATAATAGAACTGTGCGTTACTATTACGCAAACGTATTACGCTTAGCCATAAATCAATTAGTAAGCAATGATAAAAGAGATATTATATGCATTTTATTAGGGTTTTAAGCTTCCTTGTTACCTTTCTAAATATTATTTCTAAAATAAAATGCGTTAGATTTTAGTTCGAATATATTTTATATCTATATTATTTAAAATGTGCAGTCTTTTTTACTTATATTGGATATTGTATGGAGTTTATTGATACTTTATTCTTTTTTAACATATTAATAATTATAATATCTGATTACTAATAGTACAGTTTAGAACATGAAAATGCCATTTTCATTTAGTCAGTATCAATAAAAACATTTGAACAAAGTTGTACGTACAGTGCTAGCAGAAGTGATTAGTAGTAATAGTAATTACTCATATGAGATTGAACGAAGCAGTGTTAAAGGAGCGGCTGTTAAACCAGTCGATAGTGATAAAGTCGTTATCGTTTGATTTATGTCAACGAGTTATGCAAAGTGAATAAATTTATTACAAAATAATTTCTGCCAAAGATTTATTCTCCGGTAATTTAATACTGGTAATTAAGCAACCCTTCAGTCTTAAACGTCTGTATAAAGAAAGGAAAAATAAATGATTTATAACCGTTTATATGGTAACGAGTTGTGAAATATAAACTGAATACGCGAGCAATCTACGATTCGAAGAGAATATTAAGCCTAAACAATCATTCATCAAAACTTCAATAAATATAGAGTAATTCAACAAACATTTCTATATAAAAATTCAGTTGATCTCGCATTTTAATTTCGATATATGATAATTAACGTTGCCATTTGAAGAGGTTCTTCCGTTCGTTTTTAAATAATAATTTCTTTAAAAGACTGATCATATGTTATATAATAGTTCCCTTATTCATACAGTAAATTGTATGTATAGTATATGAAATACTTTTAATAATTTCTATCGTATACAAGTATTATCTGCAAATAAAAAACGTATAGTTACTTGAGCAACATCTTACAAATCACTCTGCTTTATACGAATATGTACAAACACACTTGAAGTAAACGTGTATTACATAAAATATTTTATTTTGGTGTTATTTAATGTCCATTAGCAAAATGCATTTGAATGTTAGGTCCCCTGTTTGAGCATTGACTTTTTGTTAGCGAGATACGAGAACGTTCGGCTATTTAAGATTCAATGGAAATAATATCGTAATTAAACAACGACCGGCTTTTATGAATATCATACAATTCATGGAAGATTTTATCGAGTATTTTAGTCTTCCTGAGAATAGATTTACCAGGCTCCAGAAGTACTTGTATGTCCGTCGATGCGCAAATCCGCTCAAATCACTCGAGGCCGAAAGCCAAAATCAAACAACTCGTGACGATCAGATCGGATCGAGACCATTGGATTCTCTGTTTACTGCAATGGTTCGAAAGGTATTACGTTCTTCTATATACAAAGAAGGGCGGAAGGTGTAGATACAAGACTCACTCGCGCTGCCACTTCAACTCCGACCGTTGATTTCCTTGGAACTAGATTCTGAAGGGCTCCTTAAATAATGTCCAAAAATCCTCTCGGCTATATACCTCCCCCTTTTTCTCTCTACCTCGGGGATATCGGAGGAGAAAGATCGAAATACGAGGAATTGGTAGTACAAAAACGAGACGGAGAATAACCGAAAAAAAATCTAGTGGGTCCCCCAATTTCGATCCCTCGTAACAGCTCGTTGACACCCCCTTTTCTTACACAGACCGGCCGACTCGAATAAGCACCCCTTCCAACTTCCTTCTTAACGCTCTCGAGTGTTTGATCTAGAAATCACGCGTCTGGGAATCAACGAAGCCGTTAAGTTTCACCCCCTTTTCTCTTCCTCTTCCTACCCCTTTCTGTCCTTCTTTCAGTCACCTCGGTTCACTATGTGTTCCCCTTAGTCCCGTATAGATTCACGCGCCACTGCCTCGACATACGTCCCCCGTACCCTGCGTTCCCGCATCTAGATCCTAAGATTACCTTCTTCGTCGTTGGACGTTTTCGAGCTCCGCCACCGGAAACTTTATCTTACGGGATAATACCTGCTTTGCGATCCGCTTTCGCCCAGACGATCTAGTGTCTTTTACCTCGGGGACCAGATTCACGTGAAACCTATACTCGGACAGATGGTATCAACCACGAAAAATACTAGATTTGTGTCGTGCGACTGCTCGCGTCAAGTTCATCACATATTTCTATGGAGATCTTTATTAAATGATCTTGTGGAAAATCTTAAGCACGTTACGCCATAAACATTATTTTTAAAGAGCGAGAAAACGCGAACGTTCCTAAGCGATGAAGAAATATTTAATATTATTAATAATGTTCAGTTCTGCTCAATATCTGTCACCTATGGATTTCTTTAATCTCCAGCAAAAATTCTTGCCTTTCGATTTAAGATTATAGTTTGGAAAAATTACTGTTACTAAAAAAGTACAAGAGCCTAACGTGTATAAAGAATATTTCGCAGGGTATTTATGCGATAAGTTCCAAATATGTTAAAAACAAGATAAAAACGTTCGATATTCTCCATCATGCGCTTCAATATTCACCTTATACGTGACAAAAATTTGGGAAATTATGTTAAAAGATATTCTACATATCGCGAAATTAAATATTAATAAAAGCGAAAAAGAGTTTCTAAGTTTAAGAGTCTACTTGATATTTATATGAAGTTGAGAGATTCACGAACGCGCGGAAGAAATGACCGTGACGCTGGCGGTATGTCCGCGAACGAAAAAGGCCGAAAAGGTCCTGTGCGGCCTCCAATTAAGATCTCTCAATTAGCGTATCTTATCTTGCAGTTTCTTATCTGTCGGCCTGGTTGGGACAGGTTCCCGCGCGTTTCTCTTGGTGGCGGCTGCAGCTAACTGGCGTCAGCGGTGCACGTTTCTCGATCAAGGGGCCAGCTCGAATCGAGAATGGCCGGTCTATTTCTCGGCCGTTGCTTCACCTGCGTGCACACGCGTGCTTTGTGGTCCACGGCAGTGCCGCCCTCGTTAAATCGAGTACGGACGTCCAGAGAATATTAAGTCAGCGATCAATGCGATCATTAGAGGAGATCCCCTCTTGATCTTTCTCCCTGTTCACTATATACCAGATACAAGACCATACTATTTCGAAAGAAAGTTTCGTAAGGGAGCAGTGCAATTAGGACTGAACTCAATTTTTATTCTTTTCGGACATCGATCGGCGCTGATATATTTCGAACGTTCTCTAAAATGAATGTGATAGATCGATGAAAGCAGATTGGATAGATTGGTTTTATCTTATCGGGGCATTATTATTTAATTCAATTTTTAATGGTGATGAGATACCGTAAGTTGTAAATAAAGAAATTTTTGTTGATTTTGGCGAATTGGTATGTCATTAATTTTTTTATATTCTCGTTGATAATCTTTCAAGTATAATTCTAAAAGCATAGATGTGTCGAAGGTTTCGAAGAAGGTATTCTGGTCGTATCTTGCCAAAATTGTGGATTTCGAAGTTTCTGTGAATAAATAGAAATATTACATTTGACATATTTTGATCATCCCAACTACTCCTTTTTATTGAAATGCTATGCGGTCGTTTCTATTTACAGATTTTTAGAATGTCGTTTCTCCTGCTATCCTGTGACATAATGCGGGCAGTCACAATGCAACCATTAGTCGCTGAATTAGGTACGGTTTGGCTATTCACGCTTGACTACAATACAGTCCTATAACTGAAAACAAGATTAGCTACCCACAAAGCAAGTGAAAAGCTTGAAAGAAAGTGAGCATAAGAATGAGAATTATAAAAAGATCCATTTTTGCGTGATATAGGTAGATACGTACTTCACTATACACATCGTGAAGTTAAAATTAGAATAATATTGAATTGCACGCATAAGTTAATAACAGACTTCCATAAAGAGTTTCTTCGAATTAAAAATAAGATTAATACGTCCCATATTTATACGCATTTGCAAGTTATTCAAAATACATAAATCTAGTATGAAATGCTAAATAAAACGTGTGTTAAATTGAAGCTGAAAGACTTACACCAGCGTGTCAGAAAGGCAATGCGTTTTGAATGCGTGTGTCACAGGACGTTGGAAGCAGCTTTCCCGAAAATCCATATTATAATGAAAAGTCGGCATGGCTTGACCAACGTGGTTGCTTTCACGACAATGAGAAGCTCGCCTTAGTAAACATTGAAATGGGCAGCCCACAGTATTCTGACCACCGCCGTCTTCTTCTTTAATCGTTATGAATTCCGTCATGGATGAATTTATGTGCGACCATTCTGGGTGGTCACACTGCCATTGGAAAAATTTCAAGGGAATTCCGTGTAGATTTTTCGCGCGTTACCCCGCCCCACGACATCCCTTGTAGTTGCGTGTAACGGCAGTGCCAGGTGTACTTTCACTGGATTTTCACCCTCGAGATCGTTCGAACGAGCGACCTCCCAATTCTCTACGAGGCCAACGGAAACGATTGTTACCTCCGCGTGAGATTCTTTTTCAGTCCATTGATATAAATTTCCCATATCGTTAGCTGTCCCAGATTAATGGATCGATTACATCGACTTCCTGTCTCGTTAAGTAAGTCATTATTGATACCGCGAAACGCTTCAATTGTTGCTTGTATACCTCTAACTTCATAATAAAAGTTTCCGATTTAATAATGATTATCAAACGCGATTATTGACCGTCGAGTGTTAAAAATTTAATCGCTGATTGTACCGTGATTTGATTTCTGAGAGTTTGTTTTGAGGCAGGAGCATTTTCGCGAGAGATATTTTTCATTAGGAAATGAAAACATATCGAATGATCGAAGAGTTTTTTATTAACAGATTCTATCGGGAAATTATTCTAATAATAGCTTCTAAGCGATAAGTAATAAGTATAATTATATCTTATAATCTCTTTTATAAAACCATACAATCTTTCGAGACTTTGTATACTTTGCCAATTACCGGGTTAATTATTTAATTTTTATACCGTAATCACACGGTTCAGTTTAAACGCTCTCAGTTTCTCTGATTAATTCTTTTCCTTAATTGACACTAAGTTAATTCCTATAATTAACAGCAAATGAAATCAGTTTTTTTCAGTCCGTTGAGCTCATAGAACTTTTATTGATTTTGCGTGTGGTCGACTAGAGGGTATGAATAAATCTTAGAGAATCGTTGGAATCTTGCGTCACTGGGTCGTCTTAATTGGACCAACCGTGAGTACATATACACGCACATAAATTCTGCTCTTTCGGTGATCGCCTTTATCGGGCCGTTACGAGTAACGGCTGCTACTTCGTAACCGGAAATGTCGCCGATCCTAAATGGTTGCACCACGAAACGAAAGTTCAGAGACGAAGAAAAGTAAAAAAGAACGAGAGGTAAGAATGGGGGAGCAAAAAACAAGAAGATAAATAGCAAATGAGATAGAAAAAAAGTAGGTTACAGGAGAAGAAAGAGAAAAAAAGATAGGAAAAGAAAAGAAAAATCTGATAACTTCAAACGAAGCGCATCGACGAGAACATTGACTTCCAGTTAAAGGCTGATTCGTTGAATTCGATAACATTATCGTGTCTACGAGTCGCTATGTGTCACGACAGTAATGGTCTGCAAGTCTGCACGTACATTTATTTGATTGAAGCAAAATTAATGGCTATTTATTAGTCCTGTCAGTTTATTAAGGAATTGGTCTAATTCAATTTTCTGTTAGTAGCTGAAATTGCGGTTTATATTTGCCAATAAGATGTTTACAATGAATTTATGAGAAGCAGTTTATTAAATATTTTATTATATACATATATAGCATTTTCTGACATTTATGTGTATTTTAACATGCTTATTTATGAAAATTTAAATTCTCAACTGCGGGTATAAGTTTTATTACTTTTAGTATCTGTTAGATACCAAATTTAACTCGCTAACGATACTACATGACAATAATAATAAATAATCCGAGTGTGCGATAACACGAACATCTCTGTAATATTTTTAGTTGTAAATTGCACACAATTTTGGATGCGGATTATACAAATTTATTTAAATGTATAGCATAGAGTAGCAGCTAATTTCCAAGTCGAGAAGACTGCAATGTAATCTAACGTTCAGATGAATAGTGATAACAATTTATTGCTGAATCTTTAAAGATAACATACGAAGTCTTCGTTATTTCTTATACAACGACCGCATAATTCGTTGATTACTACCACAAAAAATGCTTGAGACATTTGTCATGACGGACAATTACAGGGCACAATAATGGAAAAACCAGTAAATCGCAGAGTTCTGCGTCATTAATCTGGACTATAGGTAGATATTAGTGTACCATAATTCTTGATATTCCTAAAAAATGTATGAACTATTAAAGAGTAGCATCTTTTAGAGGATCAATATAAAAAGCATGATGCATTAATATGATTGTTTCAGAATTTCCTTATTTTTTTCAAACAAAGAATTTGTTACTAATCGAACTACTACTGATGCAAGTTACATAATAATGGAAGTTTATGATAAATGTGTATTCGTTTTTCGTTATTTAGAAATCAAAAATAAATTGATTCTTTGAAATTGTACTTTTCTAAAATATAATTAATGATACATCTTATACTTTACTGTTGTTAAACACGTTTTATCAAATATATGTATTAATATTTTTTAAAGAATATTAATATCCCGCAAATATGACAAACCTTAAATTGCTGATACTATTAATTTATTTCGGCATTCTCATTATCAACAGAATATAAAATCACGAAAATCTGTCATAAAGTTCCACGATACTATGCAAACCATCCCCGGTTTTAAAGTTAAAAATCGCATACAATATTGGGCGATGTACACTATAAAATTATCATAAGATGATAAATAGTAAAAATAAAGCCAGATTCTAGGTAACGTATTGCACCGCGCATTCTGATGTATGTAATTCCCTTTACGCTAATTCGCCCATTCGTCTTGTCGTCGTTTTATTGTCAGTAGAACGTAAATGTAATTTCACGGAGGTAACCTCTTGGACGTGACACGAGCAATCGTTGCGAGACTCTCCATTGCTGCTCGCACAGTAGAGACAGGTAATTGTGCGCCAGTTTACGAGGACGATAAGTTAGCCCCGCACAAAAACTAATACCCGGCAAATAACAGGCATTACTTATACTTACACGGGCATACGGGCACCATGTCAGGCCCCTGGGCCAAGAAAGGCACAGCCGATATTGCATTACTGCACCATGATATATGCTTTCGTTCATTTTACACCTCTGCCTACCACGTTCCTACCGTACGCATGGTCAAATAGCGCGTGTGTACGCGGCTTAACGCGCACAGTAGGGGAGGAAAACGCAGAGATGTACAAAGGAAAAAGGTATGACGAAGAACTTTCACGGTTCGAACTTCTGCACCTGAAAAATTTCAAGGATTGTATTTGAGGATTTCCAAGTAGTTTTACTTCGATGAATGTATGTGTCTAACAATAAGGATATATATTTCGTTATTTAATTGACTGCACATTAATAATTCGGAATGTTAAATAACTGAAATGTACATGGAAATATTAAATCAGGACGATATAGCGAAGAATGAAGAAAAGAATACGTAGGTACGTAGTATTTTAAGTAGGTAGGTAATAACGATAAGTTTATGGTAAATAGACTGCGAATTTTTATGCATTTGTAGGAAATTCAAAGATGCAAAATGTACAGAATGCACATACATTGGTTACAATAATTTTCTTCAAATATATAGGAATTATTTAAAAGGGTAAGATTTTGAATTTCGAAAGGATAGATGGCACGAGCGTAATCGTAACAGATCAAAGAATCTAGTGAGTGCCACGAAAGCTCCTACTAGTCTCGTTCGACTTCTCCCATATCTTTGCAAGTCACTTTGAACGAAGGTAGAAGCGTTATTCGAAGATATTCTCCACCGAGACGAATAATGACACAATCTTGTGATCTTATCTCGTGGACGTCGGTTTTCTTTGTTCTTCTCTTTCTAAAAAGTATCCGCGCAACGCTCTTCGAAAAGTACCATTTTATTGTTATTGGCAGGAGGTCAAGATAAAAAACTATGATGGAAAAGGTTTCTTAAGTACGATACGAAAGTAATATTTGTATATGTGATTGTCTATGAATACGCCTAGCGTGTTTGAAAAATGACTTGATTTTTACATATATTCTTTTCCATTTACCAAAATTGCTCGAAAATACAGCTGCACGTTCTCTTTATTTGTTTATTGTATAGAATATAAAGTTTGCACTATCTGTATCATTTATGAAACGATTTAATAATACCAATAACGATCGTAGATAATTTGAGTTTCAATTTTGCCGAAATAGTTAAATATTCAAGAATACGATATTTGAATCGTGGATCAACCGAACCTTTCATTAAGCGACATGTACACGAAGTAGGGCGTAAAATCACGAGCTAACCGTAACTCAGTCATACGTTGAACCCGTAAAACGGGCGTAAATCTATGGACGTTACTACCAAAGTGCCTCATGCCGGGAGTTCTTTTTAATTATTCACCCCCCATATATTTTTTGCGTGGATCACGATGCATCGGCATGCTACACGCACGCAAATCCCTTTCGAGACCAGATCAATTGAGAATGGTATTATAAATATTCATCACCCTCGTTATATTTACCCTTCCGTCATTTTGCAGCAATACATAATACCAGTAACGCATAGCGTATGGTTTCCCTTTGTTACGTTCCACAGAAACCTTGTTTGAGAGCTCTGTAACGCCCTCGAAAACACACACCGAAGGTAAGTACTTCAGCCAGAGAGTCGTATGGAATTTAATTCAATCCCCTTGCATTCAGCTCATGTAGCTGTATAATTTTTCTACATACTGAATGCGCAAGGTATTTGTATACTTATCTTTCTTTCTGTTATTAATGCATGTTGTTCTATTATTTTCAGTTGTGCTATTACTTTTACCACTTATTATTACTTTCAAGTTTCTATAGAAAATAAATATTAATAATATTAATTGATAATAATATTTGACCGAAACGATCGTGAATTTTTCAGTAGTGTAAAATCACGTGTATCACGTGTAGTAATACTTGTTTAACTTAGGTAGTCCTTTACGGTCTCCTACAGGTAAATGATTAATGACGTGAAATCAGGCGTTCTTGCAGGCCAAAGTATTGGTTTCTTTGTATTTAGCATTTTTTGTTACAATTTTTTAATGAAGCTTTTTACGACCTGTATTTACACGCCTTTTTAAAACTATTTATAGCCACAGCACGTACTAACAAAGTTTAATCTGAAAAATCTGGGTCGCGCCTATGTGGATTATTCTGTGGACTATTCTTGATATTAATAATTACGAAAAAACTTTTAATCTTTTCATGAATCACGTATACTTAACATCAATGATTTTAGAGATCATAACATACTGCGTCTTAATTATCTTGAAAATAATATGAAGGTAAGTGTTTAATAAATATTCAATATGTAAATTATACATAAACATTAAACTGTCCTTGCAATGAATTCTCACATAAATGCAAAGTAACTTAATACGATCCGATAAAAGAATATTTTTATATCGATAGAAGTTACATTTAAAAAGATAAGATTAAATAAAAGTATCGAATAAAATATCAAATTTAAAAATGCTCCACAAAGAAAACAGTCATAATTCAAAAGAAAACTCATTGTATAAAATATCTAAACCATATCCTAAATATATATCTACTACAATATCATAAATAAGATATAATTTTCTATCGATCGCTATAGATAACTCTAGTAATTGCACGACAATCTTCCACGTGTCACACAATATCGAACTTCATGAAACTGTAATAATTCGTAAAACCATCAATCAATACGCATTCTAGCTTAAGAAAGCAAATCAGTGTTTGGTAAAGAAATACCTCATAGAATATCGAGGTAGAACGAATGAATGCGTGGAATGCCGGTAGTCGTATCACAGAAGCGAATGTTACCGTAAGAGACCTCCGCGATCGTGGAAGCCGGGCTACCTCGAAGATTTATAGGAAAGGGAGAAATATCGATTAAGATCGATCGATCAAGTGATTAAGACGTAAACTCGTTAGGCGGTATAGATAAACAGAGAACCTGTCGTTTTTTCGAGTCCGCCACGTTCCAAGTCCATGGCCACCGTGATGCATTCGTTTTCGTTCGCCAATATCTGTTAAGAAGGGGATTGCCAACGCATAATTTATTGGCATTCCGCGCGAGCGCAATGTTTATTGGCGGTTTTAATGCATTTCGCGGGCAACGCACAGTTCTACTGCTTATCTCTGGCCTACCTTTTAAGCGTATACTTCTTCGATGAATAATTCAAACACCCACCTCGTGAACACCAATCTCATTCTCAGATATTCCTTCTTACATCTTCCACGTTATACTTTTCTATTATCATATACATTTTTACACGCGCTTTCTCCTATATCTCTGCCTTTTTCAATAATTTTCTCCTTTCCTATCTCAGGATTAAATTATACGTTTTTGGTATTATTATTTTCATGTATCAGAATAATTTCGGTTTATATTTATTTATTGTCATTAGCGTATGCAAAATAGCGGAATATAAAATGCGTACAGTATATTTTTTCCATTCATTATGCGTCATGTCATAATGTGATAACGTGTCAGCGTCTGCCAAAACCGAGCGTCTGAACGAAAACTATATAGATCTCGAAATACGATTAATCATATTTGCCCGTTGGTCTTTCCGTGCTTAACTGGTGTACCTTAAATTAAGCAATTACATATTGTGGCATTATTAAATTTAACGACCGCTGTAAATCAAGCGTTCAAGGACAAGGGGTAATAAATCTATCTAAAATATATTTTGATGACGTACTCGTTAAATCCTGCGCGTCTTCCAATTGCATTACCTTAAAGAACCATCCAATTACGCGCAGCGTAAGATAGCAGTACAAATCATCGCGCGATTGACGTAAAAGCCACTGTGATATTAGGAATAGGCACGGTGTCGCTAGTATTATCCACCACGTTCATTCTTTTCTTATTTATGGAAGAATGGTGTTTCGTTACGGATTGCATAACGACGTGTGGTACAGTCCTCGTTAATGCCCAGCACGTCGTCCTATTCGGTACCGATTTTATAAATAATCGCAGCCACGTGGGCCGTTGGACCAGGGCCAGTCACACCTAGGAGAATAAATAACAATGGTGTCCCATTGAATTCGATCCCCTCCCTGGATACTCCGGCCCAGCTTGTCCGTTTTCTGCTCGTGGGTGTGAGGTCTTCGAAGGTGCACCATTGGCAGCGAATTCTTTCGCCAAGAAGGATCGTTCGTTTCACCGGTGTTCTCTCTGTTCCCCTTTTTGGTCGAGACCCGCGTGATTTCCAGTGAAAACTGTCCGTCTTTCCCTCGTTAAGTTAATTTGCTTCTGGCTACGTGCCAACTGGACAAGAATCTTCTCCCAGAAACTTCTCCGCGAGTTTCTTGAAGATCCTTAAATTAAGAACTCGTCCTCCAATAAAGGAATTCAATTTCGCGCTCCCGATCTTCCATTTCTCTTCACGTTCGAAGAAGTACTCTTCTATTTATGGCAATGCATCGAAGTTCCACCCAGTAAACTGTAACACCTTTTTTACAGGAATATGGTCATGTCTATTATAGATATTCGTAGAAACTGATAAGTAAAATTTAGTTCACGTGATAGCCTTCTTCGAAGCACTATTAATTTTCTATCTTTTTTCCGGGAATTAAAATACTTCGAAATCTACCTTTCTCTGATGAAATAGATTCATTCTATTCTCATGTATTTACTCGGTTAAATTTTGTATGATATGTATCCGTTGATTCTATAAGGAGATAGTATGTTGTTTTTGATCAGAAATTTCCCATTAAGTTATATATTGTAGTAAAATTCGTGTATTTATTAAGGAAAATTGATTAAATTACGTATACATGCATTCAGGAGGAAGTCGGAATATACAAAATATCCGAAATAAATCGTTTTCAAAGTAAAACAAATCTATATTTAGCTTTCATTCCTTCAGTTATGTTCGTAAAAATACGAATTTTATCATTCTTGCTAAACGTCATCCATTTTCTTACATTTCTATTCGTAGAATATTTATTGCAAGGTAAATTACCATATTGCTTCATGGAAATATCGTAATATCAAATACACATTTATATGTACAAGTTATTCTCATGACTTTATAGCCCACAATTTATCATTTATCGTATTTATTAAAATATTCATACAATCAGTCACCATAATACCAAGCCGTATTCTTCATTCAATATCGTCATATATAATACACTTATCGGGAACGAATTACAGAGTTAATAAATAATATCGTATCTTCGATGGAGCATATGTAAAGAAATAGAAAGCCAAATCTATGGACCGAATATGACATGGTAGAGAGGAGGCGGCTACTCTTTTATTGTAGCACGTATGTAGAATATGCGGGAGCGTATCAGCGAATAGCGAGTACAGAGAATTCAATTACCGTTTAGAACGTGGCAGATGGAAGCTCGCCAGTCCGGAATTCGCGATAACAGGGAAGATACAAAAAGAGCGTTCTCTCTCTAAGTTGTATAGGTGAGGAGATAGGTGCGAATATAGGTACATATATATACACCTGTATTCACCTGCGGAGGGAGTCTGCCAGACTGGCGCTTGATAAGCGGTTGTCGAGCGATAAGAGAGAGCGATACACGAGGGTAACGTACTCTGTTTGCGTATGCGCCACAGCCCATTTCATACAGAGAATTTTCGTTGCGAATATAATGTGCAATGATATCGTATTCGCCGGATATACCGCCGATAAGCAGAAAGGGGATTTCCATGATGCGCGTGATATCTGTCGCAAGGTGGGCTGTTATCGTCTTTTATATTTTCTGCCTTTATCTCGGAATATTGAGTAATTTAACAATCTGACAAAGATTCGTTTCTGCTCCATTCCAATTGTTGAAATCTTGCAAAATTGATAGAAATATAGAGGTAAGGGAAACTTACTCGTGGATATTGAAATAGCGAAGATTTTCATTGAAGAGTAGGAGTTAGCAATAGACAAATTATACTTTCATGTATTGAGTTACTGAGTTTGATACTTAAATAATATAATAATATTTTAATTCTAGAAATAATATTCTAATTTCTACTTTTTTTATGGATTTTTATGCTTATCGATGTATTCCGATATAGTATAGTATTTATTTGCTTCGTCTCTATTAGTTTAATTTTTGAAATACTACAAAATCTGCTTTGATGCAATACCGAAGAAGGTCGTTTTTCTTAATATTTGACGAAAAATTAGATTACGAAATTATTCGTTACTAAGAAGCAAGTTACACTAATTAAATGCAAAATCTAAAAGTTGACGAAACTAAGGTTGACTCTTTTCTACGATGTACCAGTCGCTTAAAAACGTTCTGCGCCGATAAAAAATAAGAGAAAGTAAGGAAAAGGCAATCAGAAAGAGGAGAAATGAGGCCGAGGAGAGGATGGAACCTAAAGTGGTCACGGCGAAATACTCTCGGTGGAGTCCAGTGGTATAGTGGTTGGTTAGTAAGCGTGGGTGTAGATGTAGCGAGATTACGCCTGGATTCTCTGAGTCGCGTGGCCTTCTCCCTTCTCCTCTCTGTTAATCTGACAACCATCTCTCTCCTTCTCTGCCGTAACCCTTTTCATTTCTCGGTGCACATTCCGTCTCCCTCAATTTCTCTTCCTCCTATCCGTTTCTCTGTTTTTTTATACCGTATTCGTTTTTTTTCGGTCTTACAGTCTCTCCGACCCTATCTTCCCTTCTTCCACCTTTGTCCCTTTCCCTTTCTTTTTCTTACACCGTTTCATACCTACTACCGCGGCGCGCGTACCTTCTCGCGACGTTGCCCACCATCTCGCGAGCATAAAATACAGTCAGGAATTTTAATAAGCCCGCCATTGTGCCGTGCGGTCCCGGTTCCCACAGATTATTTCGACCCGGCTTAAGACCACTCGCGTTTCGGGTGTAAACGGAACTTTACGGTGCAACGCAACCACCCGCGGTTTTACGCGCTCTCAGGAGTTAGTTAGATTGTCGCAGAATTTTACGACGAGTCAAAAATTTCTGGTTGTAGGTTTTCCCTGCGATTACATCAGCCGTTTCAACATTAAGGAAATTAGTCTGTAACTGACGGTTAGTTTGTAAACCGTTGCTTAGTGATATCTGTAGAATGAAACAAACACGTTACTTAGTAATATATTTCATTCGAAAAATGCGAATGAATTGTTCCTTGGAATTTGATGTTCAACGTGCGAAGCTCGCGCTAAGTAAAATTATGCGTAGCATAGAAATCCCTGTTGTTTCCTAAATTATTCCTCTACGTTTCAATCTTTGTTTTTTAATCTAAAAATATAACCCTTCAACATAACTATCTAGATACGTAGGAACAAGGATATGGAAATGATAGTTTTGTAAGATTATAATATAAGACCGAGTTTTTGAACAAATCTTACAAATCTGCAGTTTGTAAATCATACAATATCGTGACTGATACGTGTTTTTGAGTATTTTGTATATATACTACGTAATATTACATACTCTAACGAAATACGAAAGATAAAATGTAAAAAGGTTTATCAGTTTCGTTGAGCGATTTCACACGCGTATAACATATAAAAATTAATTCTATATTCAAATTTCTATCAAACAGAAGAATCGCATCTTGTGACTCAATCGGAGACTCCATTTAAATCCGAGAAACCATGCTATTCGCTGATTTTTGCAAACATTTTTAAAAAGATAATTTTATAAAACTAATTCATAATTTCGCGTCACTTCGATAGAGTAATCGAACAAATGAAATGAACGAAATGAGAAAGGCAATCTCGGAAATGGTTATTTCGTTTAGGTTTATTTTAATTTGCCGAATGCTTTTATCGTATTACCGTTTTATCATGGCGAGGAGCGCAAAAAAGGGACGCGAGACTGAACGCGGCGCGTCTGTAGCCGATTCTCCTCTCTCGTTAACAGGCCCACGTTAATGTCAAGTTGGATAGGAAGGAGAAGGCAGTTATGCCATTCCGGAAATGCTGGAATGCCGTTGTGGCGCCAGAACCGTATATCGGCACACGACGAACCGCAAATCAATTTGCACGTCCCCTTCAACCACACCACGCCTCGTCACGTCGTTTCCTCGCAAGATTGAAATCGACGACTACGAGACGGAACCGCGTCGGCTAGTGCTGTCATCGTGATCGCACTTGCTGGATGAATAGACCTACACCGGAAGACATATGTGGAACAATCTACGTCACATGGAATTGTAATATATAAAGAGAGACGAATTTTAACCTTTGCCGAAACAAATATTGACGATTAATTTCAGAAAACTGCAAATACGTAGATACGATTCTTAATGTAGAAAATTAATATGCTGTTGCGATAAGCTGTTGTCATCATAGAAATAAATTACTTTATGTTAACGTACGTTGATAAATATATGTCACATATTATTAAGGTATACATTCAACGTACGAAGGAAAATAACTTTGTGTGCTGAATATTTCGCGTAATTTAAAACAGATACTATTTATAACTGTTTGAAGGATATCTCTATATAATTTCATGGAACACAGTATACAGTATATTACGTGTTACTAATGAAATTAAATATACCGCTATCGCGTACAATTAAAATAACTGAACTAAAGTCAAGCTGGTATCCGTAATTCATAAAGTTGCAGAGATATTTTATAGACCGGTATTGTTTCGTTTTATCCGATACAGCGTTGAATCACGCTGAGCCGTGACAGCGTTACAAATATTTAATGAAACCGATAAAATTACGCGTATTATCGTCGTCATCCGGGAAGCGATGCATCTGTGGTCCGCGTGCTGGATGACAAACCCATTCGACGACAAGTGATAATTGCTTTTTTCATCGGGCATGATTTAAGGAAACGACAGTGAGACCGTGGGTGGTGATTCAGAGGGATGCAGCTGGTCCTGGGGCTTCTGGAATTTCGGACGGAGTTCGTTCGCGTCCATCGATCTCGCCGTTTCGCCTCTTGAATCATCCGAGACAGTAGCTATCGGCAGGAGCCAGGGTCCAACATGAAACAGAAGCACCGTTTCTTCGAATGGGGTTGAGAGAAAAAGGAAGAGCGAGGGCGGATACAAAGTCTGTAAAGAGCAAAATGGAAGGCTCAAATGATTAACCTGCGGCGCCGTAAGAGATCGTAAAGCCCGAGGGCTCGTGATGGGCCTATTCGCCATCAGCCAGGTTTCTCTTCGTCCAACAATCGCCATCAACCAGAACTTTCTTCGTTCAACAGCCTTTGTTCCGATTCTATCTTGGTAGATGTTTCGGTTGGGAGCCGCTGTAGCCAACTGTATCATATTAGTGGCAGTAATTACAAATCATTGGAGAAACTGGAACTGGCCAACCAGCCTTCTCGTCCCATCACACTGGCTTCGTAAAGCTGATTTCTACTCGTACTTTTGCTTCTCTTCGTATCTCGTCGCCGAAGCTTGCGAATATTTTGTCATCGCATGTATTAGGTCGCCCGAAAAGTTTCTTTCGCTTTATAAGGAAATAATGAATGCACAACATTTTTCGTTTTATATTATTTTATCGAATTACGCAGGATCCATTTTGTTCTATCAAGATAAAGATCACAACGTTCGACAGATTTGGTTTCATGTTTGTATAAAGATGCATTGTTGTAAAAGACGTGTCTGTAAAGGAAAGACGCTTTTCGGACAACCTAATATTAATTTTGGCGATTGACGATTACCAGTGGAGCAACATGCGATTCGAAATTAAACAGTGCTATTAATGTTCAGATGTTCCTTCTGTACACTTCAGTTTCTCTTAAATTTTTGAGTCGAACTGTATGTACGTATTTTTAATTATTTGGCAAAAATGATTTTTTGCTTTAGATTAATATCCTTTGTTTGCCTATTATTTATGGGTATACCGTATACTTATAAGTATTAATATACACATTCCCATTCCTATTTGTATAAATTCTTTCATTACGTTTATTCCCATCATGTTTCATAAGACGTTCCTCCTCTTAATTGATATTTTATCGCTGATTTTAAAAGTAGACTATATTTACATTATGATCGAGGATGTAGATTCATACTTTTTTGAAATCCATTTAGCAAGAGACGCTAAGTCACACTTCTTCAATATTGATACAAAGTGAGGAAACATCGTTGATTGCGTCAATTATGATTTTCCTTCCTGTATTCTAAGGAACACATTTTTTCATTTCCAGTGACTAAGAACGATTAAGATTATTCGTATCGCGTTACGTTAAAAAATGAGAAATCGGTAATAAATTGGAATCGATGTAAAATTCTACATGCTTTCAAGAAGTAATTTATCATCGTTCCGGATTTCTCACGCGATTAAGGACGTAATATGTAAGCAGTGTTAATTATCTAATAATTTTAATTCCATCACTAAATATACATGATATTCATTCGAGCTTTTAAGCAACACATATTTATATTCAATCAGTGTCTATGTTATGGATTTAAGAACTAGTACGCAGCTTACTTCCTAAAACGAATATGAATAATAAAACCATAATCTTATCGTAAACACTGCGCGTAAGAAAAACGAGTTATCTGTCCCGTGTCTACCCAATACCAACCGAGCCATCGAATAGATTTGACTTTCTAATTTCTTATGGGCAACTATCTTTATGCGTTGAATTGCTTGTTTTCTCTGTTAAAGGAATAGGCAGATACAAGTGAATGTATTTGCAAATAGATTTAGAAACAAGTACGGATTTGGAGAAAAATCGTTTAACATCGAATTCTTTGACAATTTCCTATACAACAAAGTATAAATATTGCTTCCTGTTTACATGTACACGATTTAATCAATCGTACTTTTCAACGCACAAAAGATGTGAAAATAATTAAAGATTCATTACATTACTGATTACGTTACGATCAGAATGTTTACTTCTTTGTACAATTTTTATTCAATAGAAACATGGATATCCCGTGTGTTTCATGTTTTTAATGCCTCTTGTTTATCATTAATATCATCCTAAATCTAGTTTCTGTTTCCAAAGAATGTTGAAGTTTAGCATCTGCAATATATCCTTCGTACCTTTTATGGAGTTTTGTCGACGTCGAAACATTGAATGTTTTCCCAATGTTTTGGAGCGATCTTTCATTCGATGCTGCTTGTACAATACACGCTGGAAGTTTACTATTCCTTCGATACGAAATTCCATACAGATTTGGTGAGGCATACTTTGTCTCAAGTCATAAATAAAGTCTGATGTACGTGAAATCCTACCTTAGAAGGGCACGTCGTAATTTTTATTTTGTACTCGTATGTATTAATTTGTGAACAATGCTGCTTGATTGTATTTGAAACTTTCTCCAAAGTCAAAGTAAAAGTTGAGTGTATCGTCACATATTGCGTATTATGTTCAACAAATTATGGCTGGATACATATAATGTGAAAGATGAAGTTTTTTGGAGAAGAATTATAGGTAGTAATTAGAATAACAAGACACGTAACATTACTGGATTATCAATTAAATTGAAACATTGTTGTAGGATTTTTATACCGCGTAAGAATGGTTATTGGGGCGAGCTCGGCAATCTACAATACGAAATTATTATTACGATAAATTCAGTACTTCGAAGCAAATTAAGCTCTTGTAAGTGAAATGTTTATGTATAAAATTTGCTCGTAAATAAGAGAACTTTCTTTTTTTGGGGACTGCTTCGGTTCAGTGAGAAAGCTAAAAACGAAGCAGGATTTATTCGATACACCCTGTGGAATCAATTGTATCATCCAATTATTTTGCTTGTTCGCTGCTACCCACGTGGGTCGCGTTTTTCTCCGCGGAAGCACAAATCGCAGAACGTATTACATTCATTTGGCGATTCAACGGATAAAAATATCTTTCGATATTTGGATATTCCTCGATGACAGAATACGAGAATTGTTAAATCTTAGAACCAATAATATCAACAAATCGAATATCAACGAATAATGAAAGTATTTAATCGTCGGAAAAGGGTATCCGATATGTGTGAATCATCTTGATCGAATATCATCTGACGTTTAAATGAAACTAAGTGTGGTTAAAGTTCTATCTGAAAAAGATTTCACGTGCATCTATCTAACACATTTGAGGTAATCGTGTATTTAAGGTAGATAATTATTCGTCTTACGGTTGAGATACAATCGACCGTGGATATTTCCGAACACCAGAAAGTAAGCAAAACTGACACCTTTCTCGTTCCGTGGTCAACGTAACCTCGTGATTGAGAGTTCTACCGAATTTGGTAAGGACGAGGACCGACCACCACGTAGAAGATCCGAAATGGCCAGTCGCGGCACAGGGCCGTTATCGAGACCCGCTTCTCGAAGAAGCGTCTAACAGAGAAACCCGCGAGAAAAGAAAACAAGACGTATCTCACGATCCGTAAGAACTAAGGCAGAACGATATACCGGGTGTCGTATACCATTAAATAACGGAATAAGATAAAACACACAACCAACAGAGGCTATATACGCGCAAATATACCGTCGGCCATAAATATTAGGATATCTCGATAGATATATTTGTACCAAATAATCGATATATTTAGTATAAATTGAACGGATTTCTCTGTTTTTATTTTCTACTTATTTTATTATAAATCTGTTATTCAATCGTATTACATGTTACGCGCGTTTTATAACGTAAAACGCTAAATAAAGTAAAATCTGTTATAATTTTTCAGCATGCGTAACCAGTAGATGCCAGTAGGTGTCCTAATACTTCTGGCCGGCAATGTACGACGAAGATACAGCGTATCCGCGTGGGAAGATAGCGTCGCAGGTAGGACGGTCGAATTGGTACGTATCGATAGGCCAAGATTCGAGACAAGATCGTGGCGTCGATACGGCCGGATGTACCATACCGAGGGCCCATTAATACGACGTGGTACCGTCTCATAAATACGGTGGCCGATACGAAAAATCACCAACGGCTAACGGCAGAGATGCGAGCCGGTAAATCAATCCCCTTTTCAGCCTCCGGTCACGCTCCCCGATACAAATAGACCGCATTTGTCAGGCTTCACAGAGAAAGAAACGCTCCATCTTTGTTGCCACCGCGGAAAACCGATCGTGCGAGCTACGAAGCTTTCGGTTCCGACGTGACGTTCAATCACTTGCTCCGGCCGTTCTTACGTTCCACCGTCGGATCATATCTCGAGACAATAAAAGCTCCGTTGCCTTTGGTATTTCCTGATTTTTTCTCGATGGAATCTTTCTGGCGGGAAGCTTGAATCGTGATGTTTTGGAAGTATATACCCGTGCACACATTAGTTATTCGTAACTAGACGACGGTACGTTAAATAAGTTTATGCAGAGTGTCGCAAGAACTTTGAATATCTTGAACATCTTCGTTATTTTTAGAAATCGGACGATTGCAATGTTGGATCGATGCAAATGAGTACCGCGTCGAGCACCTCTTATCACGTAAGACTTGAGCAGCTTCTGGAAAGCAGAAGATGTTTAACCATAGGCTATTCTACTAGGAATGAATGAAGTTGAAAATAGAAATGAATCTACTAGGAATTCCACAGTATGCTATCTTTAAGAAGTAGAAGTGACTTTGAGATCTTCGAAAATTTTCCACTTGCAAAATGTTATGTAATGTAATAATAATATTTTTTATCGTTAGAGTTATCGAGATAGCTTATGGTACAAGTTTCTATAAAAGTAAATATGTACTCATATGTGTAACATAAATATCGCAAAATAGAAAGTATACAGGAAACAGTTCTAAATGGATTAATTTTTCTTCGTTCTTTCATAAAGGAAACCTCTGTTTCCTACAAAGTAAATATTATGTTATCGATAATAGTTATTATCGATACGTTATTGATAATAATAATTTACAAACTCGTACGTGTTCAGAATAAATCTCTAAATTCAACTTATCCACAGATCGAAATTTATGCGAGCAGGTTTTATTCTACGCACATAATCACATTCTACTCTGTTGTAGAATCACCCTGATACTCCCTGTATGTATACTGTATACATATATATCGTACTGAAATGAACGCTTAGAACTCGCTTTATAGTGCCGCGATTTATCGTGGAGACGCGACCCGGCACACAATCCGTTGTTTGCTCTACTAATTACAACGAAAAGCCATGTCTCGAAACGAAGCTAATTCAAGGTTAATTTACCGTTGTATTTGAACGTATTATTAGATACATATGTGCTGTGTCCAACGATCACGAGCAGAGAGCCCGTGGTAAGCGCGAAACATTGCTCAACCACTTGAACTTAGAACTCTAAATCTTACTCTGCCATGGTAAGTACATATTGCACATTAGTACTTACGTACATATGTACGTCGAAGGAGATCACGCGAGCAAGACTACGTGTCGTTCAACTCGTAATTACGATTTGTTTTTACGATGACAACTATGTGTGTTTATGCAAAGCTTATAATCCATGGGGATTCAAAACGACAATATCTTTACAGATAAGCATAATATACGAGAGTATACGCTCTTCCATGTCAAAATACATTGGCATCGTTCCAACTCCTGTTAAAGACTATATAATCTGTTGGCTACCTGCAAACAAACTGACCTCTTTGTATAACACGTACTCGACGAATAGTGGATTAAAGAAACTATCGAAACTATCTTTCTTTTTCTTTTATTATCTTGGTTTTAATATTCTATATCTTGTATTGTATGGTGCTGTTCAAGTTCTTTTGCTAAATATTGAAACATCTTTAAAGAGCGATTGAAAAACTTCTCGAAGATTTTTCTTTCATCGTACAAATTAGACGTTTCTTTTGTTGCTTTGTTGCGGTTCTTGATGGCTAAAAACGCCTACGCGTGACGGGATACAAGTAAAGACAGTTGTCTTTCCTTTTTCGGTCACTGAATGATTAGTTTCTATTGTGCATTATAATATCGTCTATGCGAGTTTTGTCACTAATAGATTAAATTGCATTTTTCCAACCAGTGAGTATAATGGCCGTTGTATGCAATTTTAAAATCCTATTCAATCGTAATTTTCTTAGCTATTGTGATGCTGAGGATATAACGCCTTCATTAATTAGGTATAGCGTAGCCTGTTCCAATTTCTAACGCAGAATCATCAATCTAGAGGTTCTAACGTCGATCGCTGACGTTCGTTTGAATTTATTTAAAATTCGTGTTTTTACATAGATGTTTAATTCTTGTAAGAATTCATAATTTTTACAGGAAACAGCACTAAAGTGCTACGATTACTATGTATTCAATATAATCGTTCAAATACGACTCGAAAGATACATTTCAGAAATATCAGACAAGATATTTTGATAAGAGTAAAGTCAGATGTGTGTCCGAACTTTTATCGCGAAAGAATTTAATCGCAAAAGTGTGACAATTGGAACACGTCCGATTTGATGTATCGAAGGATCATAATGATCAAAATCGTAAAGATTCGATTGTCAGCGATTTTCTAATCGCAAAGATTACTTACATTCTATATGTTACGATTCCGAACGCCTGAACTTATACAGATGTTTCAGATAATTTTTTTTTTTCATTTTCAACTGGTTAAAAGTTCAACTTTTTAAAGTTCAACTGGTAATCAATTTATAAAAAATACGCAAAATATTTATTCGCGAAGATGCAATTTGGAAGGCCTCTTTGAATGAAGTTTTCCCTTACTTTGACACTGAATTTAAACCCAAACTTGTTTCCAATCTTTTTAAAATTTCCTATATGTTCTAAACAATTTCAGGATACAAAGTAGCAGGATATTTTGTTGCATGTTGACAGTAATAATGAAGACTCTCAGCCAGAGAGTGGCTGTAAGTCACGTGTAAAAATCTATTGCAAATAAACGAACAAACGTAAAGGAACTGACGTAATAGGTGGAATACATTACTCTTCTTTGAGTAAATTTGTACGAAGAATGTTACGTAGACAGTGACAACGACTGTTGTTCTATGATTTCGATAATTATCCCACTAACGACGTGATTATCTTTCATTATCTCAACTTATTCGTCCAATAATGTCAACTAATTTTGTAACGCAACGATAGAAGAATTTGTTTTTCCAATTAACAATTGCGTTTTTTATGTAATGGTCGAACGGAAATAAAGTAAGAATTTTCAACAGATTGGGTAATTATAGCGTTGTTTCCTTCAGTTCCTCCTCCTAATAAGCAAAGTTAAGATCTAAACTATCGTTTGTATCATCGCTGATCCAATAAACATTGCTCGTGTAACAGTAATTTTAGCGTTACATAACGTTAACTTGTTGGAAAACGTCAAGATATCTAGCATATTTTTATTTAAGCCGTTCGAAGCCATTTAAAAACACACTCAATGGTATAAATATTATCATTTTAAGGATAATATTTATTTAGGAAATCAAATCAAAACGCCGCTCATGTGTTTAACTTTCACCTGTTTAGCAACTTGTTTAAAATTCTTGAACCTCCTGTATTTATTAAACACAACTTTCTCAGCGATTTTGGTGCACATAAGTGGTAAATAAAAACGGAGGTATAAATCACTTATAAATACCATTTATCCGCCTTTTAAATCCGCGAACGTGATAACTGCTGAAAGTCCATAGCGTTCGAACGATAAATGTTGTAAGTGCTAAAATTAACAGAAACGTTTTGCTTTCGTTTCTATCAGAAATCTACGCTTTTGTTGCCTACGTTATTTGTCATTTCAACTCTTCGATCGATGCATTTCCTACTTCAATTTGTATCGTTTTATTTCGAACCGATTTCCTGAAAATCTTATCTCCCTTAATCGCATTACACTCGTAGCAAGACCAACGGCAAGAACTGTAATTGCGTGAACTGTTGTACGAACTAACACGTCCCTCGACCAGCTCAGACAAACGAAGTTCCAGCGTATGGTAAATTCCAGGGAGGCAGGGTAATTTCGAGAAAAAGTCGGCCTCGAAGAATAATTGATTTCTGATCCACGGTGGAAAGAAAGAGGTCGCGTAACCGGCTGCACGTAATTATAGCCCAACATAGCATCTAGTTTCTCGAAAGAAGGCGTCCCGCCTAGGAAGTTGTGTTTCGCGCTGCCGGACGCGACGCGACGCGACGAGAGGAAAGGAACGAAACTCGCGGTAAAACGATGTGTGAGGTCTCTTCCACATCCACGTGTGCCTACCGAAACCGGCGCTTTGTTTCGGATTAAGGAACCGCCCAAATCCGTATTGCGTTACGCGGCCGAGGCACGTATAATCACTCTGAAACGTAAAACCAAATTAACGCGGATTCTGGCCATTCACTTGCCTGTCACACGGCTATCGTCATTGGATTCCTTTATCCAATCGACTCTTTATCACCCGACCTACGTTCCTCCCTTCGTTATTTCATCATTTCCGTTGCATACACTCGCTTGTAAGTGTAGTGGCTATAAAAGATATTGCTACGCCACTGTATTTATTACAGTTAGGATTTTCATGCATTTGTACGGAATTTAAATGTTAATCTATATTGAAGATACATAATATGTAAGAATATATAAAGTAGTCGAAGCAAGGTAGCCGTCACAATTTTTAGTATGTGAGACAAATCTCCATTTAGACTCGATCTCTTTACATGTATCTATAAAAATGTAAATTCGCGCAAAAGTCTGCAGTCGAATTTCAACGCTTACATATTAATCGATTAATTAGATCGAAGTGTATTAAATGTCGTTTCGGTTGGCTACTAGTACTCTCGTATAAAATTTGATACTATAAAGATGAAATACAGCACATGATGAAAGATGCTTCGTTGAAAAATAACAGCGTGTGCCAATACTGTTCGTAGACGCTACATTGTATATCCTTCATTGATGAAATTAACTTTCACAATATTACTGAGTCGTTTCATCGTACAAGTTGCATCTCTAACATATCGGAAGCTTGACAGGAAATTAATGGAAACCGTCATGAGTTTAATCATGCTTTCTCATCTAGAGGCTATATTTTCTATCTAATATTTATCGACTGATTAACGATTTAGAACCTGGACAGAATTTAGGATGATATATCGACAGTTTCGTGGTAACAAAAATAAATAGAAATATGAATATAATTATGTCCATATCTCAATACGAGTCCGAAGCTTGTCATTTATTATATAAATATTTGTCAAAAATATGCAATTACATAATTGTGTTATAAACGTATTTAATAAACGTATATTAATAAAAAGTCCGAGACATTTGCTTGTTTGATGATTTTATCAAGCACTCTATATCTTCGAATTTCAAAGGATTACTTAGTTTTTTATCTTTTTTATTGTGGCTCGTTGTTATATGTATACCGTTTGGTTTGTTACAAGATTCTGTACTGACAGAATAGTCTAAAGATTTATCCGATAAATGCATTGTCATTTTTTAAAATTTGCAATTTATACTATTATTTACTATCAGGTACGGTCGACAATTAGGTAGGTTTCATGTTTATTCAGTACGGATTTATTTCCGCTTAATAATTAATCAAAAGTATAGAATATCTGTCAATTAATTACGTCAATTGAACAATTTATATTAGAGTTAAACGTGAAATCCATTTCAACACCTAAGAAACAAACACTTCAGAATATTTCGATTTGTCGATGATAAGAACGTAAAAAGTTTTCTTAATTGAGATAGATAAAATCAATGCGATATTGAGCAAAACATTTGATCGAAATTTAATTGCAACGAAGAAGCGTCTTGATACAATTTTATGTAAATATTCCGTGTTTATGTAAGTTTTGTAATGTTGCAGCAAAGATGCAGTTGTCAAAGAAATCACGTTAATATAGCGTGATAAACGATCAATTATAAAATTATATAAATATAAAATATAAACTATATACGTACATATGTAAAATATTTCCTAACTTACCACATAAATTTGAATTGTAAGAGATGACAAAATTAAGAATTGGTGAAAAATTCACTAATACGTAAACCAACAATATTATGTAATTATTAGGCATAGAAAATATTCTTTACTTCAAATGTAGCTAATTTATTGCCTTCTAGCACATGTTTATAGTATCAAGATATAAGTTTGAAAATAAACGAATCATTTCAATAATATTCCTGCAACAATAGAATTCTAACAGCATCACATTGAGCTACATAATTAATTTGTGATAATGCTGAGACACGTGTCATGACATTATAGTAAAATAAATAATATATATCGTAATAAAGATAGTGTAAATAATTATTAAATATAATATCAGATTTAAAAAAGAAATACCGATTGTGAAATAAGCAACATCTTAGTAATCGTAAGAAATGCGAGATCCGCAAAGAAGAAAAGTTATATTTCACTGTAGAAGTTTTAGTCCGTTCTGTAATGATAAATAAACGTGTCATTATTGTAATTCGAGGAATTCAGAGAATACGCGTTGCCTGGAAATCGGTACTTTGGTATTTTCCTCTAGCATCCGGGTACACAGGTCCCAAAATATCTTCTCCCTGAATTTAAAAAATAAACAGTTTATTTACACTGAATTTTTACCTCAGTAATGCGTAAAAGTATTAGCACACAGTAGATTCTGCTTTAAAATTCCGTGTAAATCCATAAAGCTTGGAATTCCTTACCTAATTTTTTCTTTCTTTTTTCATGTAACTTTTAAGTCTAAGATTTAGATATGTTATAATTCACGGTCATAAACAGCTAAATACAATAAATAATAATTGTAAATAACAATGGTAAAATCGATGCTGGAATCAATTCTAGAACCGTTTTAGAATAAATATGAAACAATAATGACTCGAAGAAGCGATATAAGAACTGATATAACGATAATCAAAATCTAACGTTAGAAATATCGGCTCCTTATAACATTTATTTAGAATAAAAAATCGATGTAATACCCTATCTTCAGAACCTCGTCTATAACATTTATATTCAAAGTTTAAAATTGGAAATTTGTGCAAATAAGAATCTCTAACGAGAATCTTTCGTAAGAGAAGCCGATCTACGTTAATACTTTTATTAATCACTATAATAACGATTTGCCGTAAATAAATTTCAAATCGATTCGAAACTTATGTGTAGATGTATTTAATAAAGATTAAAGAAGGAATTATTTTTGTATAAACATATATAGGAGCGTGCAAGAAATGTTCATATAGTATCACTCTTGTACAAAAATGTATATGAAAGTTTCATATATATATATATATATATATATATATATATATATATATATATATATATATATATATATATACATTAGATCGATCGCAGGCGAACATCTCGCGAACGAATTCTTGACACAATGTTATGCGAGAATAACGTTCTTATTAACGAGCCATTTCACGGTTAATTTGTCGTAATTGCCAGGGAAGCGCATTGCGTTTGTTGCGCGAACAGCGGCCCGATTTGACGGCTCGGTATGATTTACGCGCTGCAGATAAAGAGTCTTCGATTAAAGCGCGCCTCCTATCCCGAGGGCGTATTGAGGCGTTTATAATGCAATTACGTTTCGTTTCTGTCCTGACCTTTCCCCGCGGTCTTCTGTGACCAACATTTCCTCTTATCGTGTCATTCGGAACGGGCAACTTTATTGCTCTGCCACGAACCGATGCGTATTACATACAACTTTTCACGCGCCGACACCACGTTGCAACGAATACGATTAGCAGAACTACTGTATCGAGTTAACGAGCAATCAATGAATTCTATGAAAATTTCTCCTTCGAAGCGATGAATTATGAAAGAACGAAAAAGGAATAAATTAATCTCAATGAAGGATTCGATCACATTTTTCGCTTCGACAAAATTTATCGCGAAATTTTTAATGAAATACATAAATAAATTGTAGGACTGGAATGAAACGAATTGCTAACGTAATATCCTATATTGTTATATATAGAGATACGGAACGTGTATCCTTAATCCTGCTTCGAAGGTTCTCAAAAAATCATTAGCATACAAGTGGAACGGGATGTCTTGCATATTAATAATTCTTAATGATTCTTAATATGTATTTTCTTTCTTCTTCGTTCGCATTCTTAGATATTTTAAGTAGGTTCTTCCATGTTTTGTTAAAAAAAAGTTTCCTAACGATAGAAGAATACGATTCGTTCGGAAATTATTTGAAGGACCAGGATTAAAAATGTATTTATCTATATCGCGCAATTTGCTTTACTGCTTCGATTTAACAATAGCGTAGAACAGTATAACTTTTTAAATTTATTTCATTGCCAAATGTGTAAAACAAGATTCATGTATGTCATCGAATCGTTACAGTTACGTAACGTCTCCGACATATGAAACATTTTGATTTAAAATAATGTTGTGTTTCTGTATCAATAAAATAATATGAATAATCGGTATATGCGTTATAAAGGCAATGCACTGGTATGGACCAAAAGTATCTAAAGTAACTGTGTAAATAAGTAATAATTAAAGATAATGTAAGAAGAAATGGAAATCTTAACATGAAACTGCTTTCCTCTTTATTTTATATGTATATCTTTTTCTTCAAACATGATGTTATACAGAATCTATATAACTTATCGTAATTATTAAAAAAGATCGCAATGTTTTTACAGCTGTTAAAAAGCTTTGCTATCCACTGACCATTTGGAAACCTTTAATTCAATTGCTGGTAACACAGATTTCTTCATACCCTTCATACGACATATATTGTATTATCTACAATCGATAGCACTCATATCATTGACCTGATGATTGACCGTTGATCTGATGACTTAACCATTGACCAATAGACAAGATACAGAACATTGATTGAATCAATGATTGTGATTTGTCTGATATTCAATGTCACGTCTATTCCTGTGTCTCGTTTCTGTTTCAACTACATACATATATAAGAATATCACGTGTAAATATTGTAGAGATTTCTTTTATCGACATCATTGATCTTCAGTAGTTGAGTTTTCGAATATATACATGTTTTGCAATTAATCTTTACAATAAACTTCGAAGAATTTATACATTAGAATAACAATGTAAACTTGTTTCATATACGTCGCAATTTTATCCAGTGTACTTATGTCAAAATTGGGATGCATATTACAATAATAATAGATATCTTTCTATTGTTATAAAATTTACGTAATGAAACTTATGTTGGTGATAAGGAAACATTTGGTAATTATATACTTATATAACCAAAGTATATTTTGCAAAAAAAAATATTTGCCAGGTGTGGGGTTCGAACCCACGCTCCCAATCGGGAACCAGAACTTAAGTCTGGCGCCTTAGACCGCTCGGCCAACCTGGCTGCTTGATGAGTTACTTCTCGCTATGGTATATATGATCGCGATAATTAATAAATTTTACTCTTCATCTATTTTTATGAAATATAAAAAAAAGAAGAAGTTTAATCGTCATTTAATATAATACATTGATCATAAATCTATAAGTGAATATTTCAATGAATAGAACTATTATTTATAAAGATTTCTTTCTTTCTTTTTCTTTTTCGCTCGTTCATCAAATCGAAGTGAATCCGCAAGAGAGAAAGCTTGATACGATATCTAATTTATTAATCATGGAATAAACAAAGTAGTTTGTTGTAATTAATACTTAGCTATCGTTCTTATTATCATCGCTATTCTTATTTATAACAAACTTAAATCAGATACCTTTATTTCCGATTTATGAGCTTATGTCAATCTCCTTTCGTAACTCTTTTACATTCCTTTTTGAGAAACACTCTACTATTTCAGATGAGATGGCTTTCATTAGTCTTCTAGTGCACTTTCTTACATTGATAAGTTAGCAATAGCGATTTTTGAAAAAGATGATTTTGAAGTTTACGAGTCTCCAAATAACTAGCAGTCGCATCTCTCTTCAATAATTTCTAACACAAATACCATGGTATGAAAAAGGTTTCAGAACTTCTCTTCGTGTAACAATAGATAAAGAGAGATACGTAGTACATATATCATGATGTGTAGACCTTTTCTATGATATCTGATAAATTGTAGTGTTTTCCCTTTTTCTTTCACAAGGAATTACTAAAGAATAAATATTAATGTTCGTATCTTTTCGCTTTTTCTCATATCAAATATACTTCGTATTTTGCCAATAGTAACAATAAAAATGATTTATTTTGTACTTCCAGTGTATAGTAGAAAATCAGCTTGTATCACAAGTCCAATAGAACTGATGCTGTGGCATCGTTTTCAATATGACATCTTCTTGAACTTGATAAGAAATCTTTTTATAATGAGTGCGTTTAATGGTGAACTATACTTAGTACTTAATTGACAGAATCGTACGTGCAAGAACTCTTTACGTACCTCAATGTTCTTTATTTTTATTGTGACATAAAGGGAAATTTCGAAAGCTTCTTCACGCCACTGTATAAGAGAAACAATCCGCAATAGCAAGGAAACATACACAAGAAGAAGACCGAAGTGCGGTATTAAAAGCGAAGTATAAAGTAGTACAGACTATACAAGGAGAAGCACAGAGAAAAACATGACGCGAATAAAAAGCATAGATATGACAAATATAAGGAAGAATCGTTTGAAACAAGTAAACGCGAAGAAATAGTAAAAGATATGGCCCTGATATAAAATAAATCAAAATGTTTTTTATACGAATATATTAAACTATATTTTTACGCTCGTAATTCGCGATAGTACAATTAACCTTCAGCATTTTGAAGCTCTTCTCACACTTGTTTTACAAACATCGCGTACTATTATTATTATTATTGAGTCATCGTATTATAAGAGTTGCAGAGAAAAGGAAACTCAATAGCACAGAATAAGGATTACCGGTAATCAGCAGATGGTAATATTCTCTTCCATCGATAGAAGCACAATACATTGGAAGAGTAGCGTTACCGGGGCTCACAAACAGAATTCAAATGGAGCCGACTCGGCGGAAAAGCAGATCTTATCGTAGTGAACTGTCAGGGGTGCATCACCGGATTGCTCCTATCCCTGCCGACTCCCAACGGCCCCGGTTCATCCCCTTTGACGCCCAACTCAAATTCTACCCCGATATCGCTCTGACGCAAAAGAGCATACGCAGTAACGCGTCAACATACTTCTCGAACCTTTGTAATTGCTAATAATGTGGAAAAGGGAAACGAAATACGAATTTCTATAAGTTTAAACCTTTTTTTTTATTTATTTGTATTAGAAAATGTCTATGTCCTACGAGAAATATCCATGGTTTAGATTCGTATCAATTTTTAAACGTAATGATCTCGAATTATAACATAATTGCGTGATGGGTATAAATTTGTAGGTTTTCTGTTTTGATGTTACTTGAAAATTATTTAGATTCGTATTAATTTTGAAATTTCTTATTATTATTAAGACTTATAAAAGAAAATAATTTTATCATAAATACGGATACTTATACTTTCTATCTTGAATTTACTTAGAGAAGAATTAGAATGAGAAAGGTTTTTATAGCATTTTCATAAAATTATTCCTTTTGTTTCTCTCTCTCTCGCTCTCTCTCTTTTTTGTGTGTGACCTTTCTCTTTTTAGATTCCAATTAGATCGAGCGCGACATGCCTCGTATAGAATTTTATGGGATCGCACGTGCAAAAAAAAAAAAGTAAGCTGACGGCTCGTGGTGGATTGGCGGGTAGCGAGGACTGTGCTTGTTTGTATCAGGGGTCGAAACAACTGAGCGAGAAAGCCTATTAGTGTACTAAAATATAAAATGTACAACATAAAGGCACTTCAGCGCTCAACGCTGTTAAATTCTGCTTTATTTCTCACTTATTCAAACGCAACCAATTCCAATAGCAACGTTAATAATTAATTTAGGAACAGAAAACACTAATTATCCAAACAATAAACATAAAATGAGAAGATTGAGAAAATGATTTGCGATTGTGTTAATAATTAATCATCGAGCGTGTCGAGTACGCCGAGTGCCGCTATATCACACAGGAAATAATGGCAAACTGACGGATCCTCGATGAAAGAACGTGTTTTCGTAGGGGATGGCAAGGAAAGCAATATTGCAAGAAGAACGATTTCGTATTGTATCCACGTTGTAACGTTTGCAATGGGACACGTGGCTGCCATACCGCGTGCCACGTGCCGACCAATCTAAATCTAATAACACAAACAGCTTTACAATACGCGCGCCGTACGCGCCACCGTTTGCCGGTCGAGGTAACAGGACACCATGTGAACTAATCGGACCGAAGTGGTCCTCGAGATCCTGTTTCGCTATTTGTTGATCCCGACGTGGTTTCTCCTGGGAGCTATGCCGTTGAAGCAAAAGATGCTCGCGGCGATTAAGTTGTTATTTCCATGTAATGCGATAATTATTATTAGATTGCTGATTCTTATGCAATTCCGTAATTTGCGAATAGAACGTAGATGGAAATTAATTTACTTCGCGAAATTAATTTTCAAGAGGAGTTTCAAGAGGAGTTAATTTCAACAAGAGTTGATAAACGATTGCAAAAATTGCGAAGGGAACTAAGCTTCCAAAATATGAAATAAATATGGCTTTTTAATGTGGACAATTTCATACAGTAATGTACGAAATTTAAAGTTATAAATTGATTAAACATAAGAATAACGTTACTATATAAGATAGTAATATCCCAGCCAATGGAATAAAAATTGTAACCATTAGACAAATATATTATTTTATGAAAATACACAATATTTTTTGTGTGTTTCAAAGATAATATTTCATCATAGGTTTATGAGAAAAATGACTATATTAAAAGCAACAACAGTGTGATTAATTGCTTGTTCTTTTCAATACTTGCTATGATTTATAAAATTCCACACTAAGTTCGCTAAATTAAATCAACGTGAGGGGATTCACAAATAAATTTCGTATGGTTGATTTTAATTCTCAAAAATGTAAGTTTAATTTATTTTAATATACATCGACGAGTGTTTGTACGCGCGTATACATGCTCATGTGCGTTCGCATGCGTACAAGAACGACGCGCCATGTAAAAGATGATGACATTGTGTGATCGAACGAAAGTGATAATTAATATTATAATCAAGATCACAAGATCACAGAGCGTGTGTGGCTCCGGGACAAAGAGCGCGTCTTCCACGATGGAAGTCAGCTTGCCAAGTCGATATGCAAAAAGGAACTTTTTACAATAATAACTTTTAACGACATTCGTTCCGGAAGAAACAAACGATACGATCTATGCTCGTAAACTGCTGCAAAATCTGAACTAATTGGAGATTTCAATTCTGCAACGGTACATGCTTCGTATACTTTCGTGAGATTCGTTTTCTGTGAAATTTGTTTTGGGCCGGCTTATCGAACGATTCAAATCAACTATACGTTTCTATACAATTGCTACGGACGAATCCAATTTTTAACGTTGTTTTCTAATTCATATCGTTATCCGTGATTTTCCCTTCAGATATTCTAATCATCGTTTCTTTCTTTCTTTCTTTCTTCCTTTCTTTTTTTCTTTTTTATCAATACGAATCAGTATAAATGTACACGTTGGAAGAAACAAGTTTTCTTTTTACCGATAGTAGAAATATCCATGGAAAACAACTGGGAGTATTTATTTATTTATCATTACGATCACGCGGTCGATTTACCCGTTAAAATATTGGTTCGCCAGCGTATTAATCAATATGAATAAAGCTATGACGCTCTACGATTATTTACATCTATGTATAATAATTTTCGCCCTACAATCACGTTAATATCGTTTCGTTGGATTCCTGGAAATAGTTTTTATCTTTTTGTACATCGCAACAATATTTACAAGGAAATTTACAAATTACAAGTTAGACGTTACGCTACCTAGCCGATATTGGTTAGTCTCTTAAAACGTACGGGTAGGAAGATAAAATTTCAAACTCGAAAATGCTTTCTAAAACTATGATGTCTGTTATTCACTGATAAGCGATATGTCCGTCTAGCGGTGTCGTTTTTATTTCCTAGACCCTCGTTAGCCTCTTTGCTTGCTTTGATATAAAATTGCTCAGCACCCTGTGAACGTCCCCGCCTGCGTATACTATTGCCTCTTCTGTAACTCTCGAATAACTAGGCGTTTATATCGTTAGAAACATCGTACTACAAAGTTGAAGAAAAACACCTTGAAAATACTTTATCGCAAGTTTTAGAACTTTTTTTTAATAATTTCGTATACGAGAGGAGACGCAGGGTAAAGGAGGTACTCGACTCTATCGATAAGAGTGATCTTTTCGTATCGAGATAGCTAGATTAAAAATAGCGATGTCGGAGACACGAAAAGAGAATAGTCATTCGGCTGCTTTTCAGAAATGCTAATGAATCCTCCAAATTGCCATTTAATTTTGCGTTCTACGACAGAATAAAAACCTCGATCCTCGAAACACTGATAAACGGATCGATCGATTATCCAAACCATGATTATTATTTGTAAATTCGATTCTTAGAACAGTACGTCACGATTCGTTTAAATAATCATGGTTTTACTTATTAAATAGCAATTTGAACGAGTTTCTGTTCCTTTCGTTCAAATAAATGTCAAATCAATTCGTGTGCTCTAGAATGCAATTTTACGATAAGTAGTTAGAAATAGAAAAGAAATAGTTCATTCGTTAAAAATCATATCAGATATTTCTTAATAAGGAAATGCATGTAATCGATTTCATTCTCTAAAAATTGTATTATACACGTGAACCGAACGACTATGTCAATAGATGAAGAAAACACCCCTATGTGCTTCGATATGTATCATTCCTTAACTTACTCGATCATCGTTAATGATAAAACGTTATCGATTTTTGTTTGCACTGGTTTCGATATACTCTCGCACTAAAACTGAATTCATCGCTCAGCTCCGACGAAAATGATTATACAGATGTTTCTCTGCGGCGGTTTCTTCTTCCATTATGCGGCAACTGGAGGAAAGGTAAAATGCGTGAATCGAGAGGACCGATTTCGATTCAAGAAAGCGATTGTCAATCGCGAATACGATGATTATCAGAATATCAAAATTCGCTGAAATCCTGCGTATCGATGGATTTCGCTTCCGTGAACACATAGCCCCTCGATATTTTCGTCGGAGCTTACATCTCGTAACACTATTTGCCGTTCGACGAGAGCAACGGACTGGCGGCATTTGAATATCCTTGACTGCAGGTGGGCAACATAAATGGATTCATGTTGAACGGTGAACCGACCACTTCTCCTAGTCCTGTAACATACCCACTGTCGGTTATATGTTAGTGTCATTCACTATAGCTTATAAGTTAAGAAGTAATTAATGAACTGGCGATTCGAAAACACGTCTCTTTTAAATTGTTCTAACATAACTACAAAAGTGAATGTTTAATCGAAATGCAATTATATGTTTAAGAAAAATTTGATCGAAACAATGTACGGTCAGTCGCAAGAGATTATATTATTTACACTTCTTTAATGGTATATATTAAGAAACAATAAAAAGTTGGATTATAATATTTGAATATAGAAAGAGATTTCTTTTGAATTAAATTCTTTATATTTGTTCAGCACTTTATTTTAAAATTATGGCTAAAGAATGTGTTCATTCGTTTGTTTAAAGTTTTCTTATTTATCCTTTTGCGACTGGCAACGAAAATGTAGATGATTAAAAACGGAGACCGATCAATGCGGGATCGTATAAGAGGAAGCATACTCTATAAAATCGTAATATCAAGTGCGTTCTGGAATCACCAGTTCAAGCAGAACAAATTGAATTATACCGGTACTATGTGTAGATAAATAGAATTGTAAAAAATTTAAGGACAGTAGCGATATAAATACGCAAAAATAAACGTGAGGTAATAAAGTTGTAATTTAAATGTAAGAGATAATAATAATAATAATAATAATAATAATAATAATGAGAGTAAATGTAGAGTAATTTTTTCATGCATATCTCTGTTTAAATAAATTTGATATCTGCATACTCTAATTGTAACTTATATGTATCGTAGGGTTTAATGAACAGGAGTAATTTTATATCGATGACTGGTGCTCATTACAAGATGAAAGACTATATTTGGAACATCGTGTTATGTCGCGTCGTTTGGACACGTGCCAACAAAACGACCACTCTAACGACACTAACGTTTATTGGTTAAGTAGCTTTCTTAACAATCGACGGCAATAAACGATATGTAACGTTTCGTTACGAGGGTACTCGTACATCACGATAATAATAAATCTACGCGAAGCGTTTCACGCTTTCGGCAAATAATTTCATTTTGTACATTTCTTTTAAAATATTGAACAATAAATATCAAGCAATATAAAATTTAACACAGAGCGAGCTTAAGAAAATTCTAGCCACTCTTATAATTTAATACGTAGTCATAAAATAATTTTAAGATTGATTAAATATATGAAAAATTCAATTAAAAATTCCAAAGATCAGATAAGTTACATCCGAGTAATTGTTTTAATGTAAAACATTAAAAATTCAAAGTAAAGATTCAACTGGATATCCAAACATAATATATCTAGTAATAATGATACATACAGAGGCAACTGAGAGGTAATACCCAATTTAATGAAATCAAGGACGGGATGGGGATTATCAACTATTCATAAATGAACGAGTGTGTACATACATCCTCGAGTCTCGTCTCTCGTGCATGTTTCTCATAATTCTTTAATCGCAGTGCATAGGGTGGTTGTGGTGGTGATGATGGTGGTTGTGATGGTGGACGGTTAGCGGTTACTGGGCGGCTGTGGCGAGGTGGTGCTGTGTGGACCAGTGCGGTGGGACTGAGGTGGTCGGTGGTCGTACTACGGGGGCGAACGCACTCCCATCCCCGGACGTATAGAAAATGCCATACTGTTCGTGCGCTAAAACGAAAATTTCACATAAGGGAAAATCATAAAGTGCGTGCGCCAAAACCATACGTATACGTAACAAGCGCATGCGTGCCATAGTTTCACGTGTACACGAGTTTACACACAACATGCATACTAAATCACAGCTCGACATGTATCGGAAGAGTATTTTTGTTAACTTTCTTTTCATTCGACCGGAATAAAATAGAATTTTCGATCACTCTCTTAGTACAGACACACGTTTCGAATTGTCGAGAAGTTACAAAAATCATGAAGCAGAATCGACAGGATTACGTAAATAAAATTGGAAAATACAGAGATAAGGTTGATATCATCGTATGAGATATACTTACGCGACGTATAAAGAGTCGGGCTACCGGTGTACGGATTGGCTACCGAGTAACTTCCGTTTGTGCTGTGACTGTGAGGTGTGCTAGCCGAACTTCCGCAATAACCACCACCGGTCACGACTCCACGTGGACTCGCGCTACTGCTTTGCCTATAGGCGTCGGCGCTACCACCGACGCTTCCTCCGACGCTACCACCGCCGCCGCCTCCGCCTGCAGCACCGGCTCCTGTCGTCACGGAACTACCGTCTAGAAATAGAAACCTGCCCGTCAGACGAACTCGTCAGTATTTCATCATTCTGTTCATAGCGTCTTGCCTATTACACCGGAACGAGGAGGAGATGACGTATAACGGCGGATAAACGCGTTTATTTCGAGCTAATTTTAACTTTCATATCGCGTTATCAATATCGAAGCAGTAAGAGTCAATTCAATCGCTCTGTTGTACTTTGTATAATATGAAATTATATGAAAGACGCTATTTAGACGTAGAGAAGTGTTATATATGTTTCTATCTTGATGCTGTTAGTAGAAGAAGCTTAGGAAAAGAAAGAGAACAAGTTTAAAGCTAAAGAAATAGATTGGCTTTACGCGTCAGTACTCGACTAATTGTTTAACAAATAATGTTGGGTCAAGTTATACACCGAATATTGAATGCGCAGAACTGGCTATACATATTCAATGAAACAGATAAGATTCGCGTTTGAGATCCCGCGTGGAATAACTCATTATATGTACTTATTAAGAGCTATTTTAATTTTGAATATGTTGTTGACCATATATATATAGACAATGTTAACTTCCGCAACAGATGCTATTTATAATTAGCGTGACACGGTATCTTGCACCGCAATCGTTTCGCGTTTCTAATTGTTATAATGACTGTGTTATCGTGTGATCTAGACATAGAATATCGCTATAATACTTACCGTCTGTCCATTTCGCCGCGCTACCGTTTTCCTGTACCGTCACTGCGAGTTGTCCTGTATACGAGTTAAACGCTGTTGCCGAACTAGATGTTGGTGGTGCAGGTGGATGGCCCGATCCTGGACTTCTAGGAGCTCCCGTAATTCCAGCGTTTCCACTTCTCGGCATACTGTATAAGGCTTCTGCAAGATCCGCCGCCCTTTTCAGTATGATTTCTTTTGGTAATTTCTCAGGATCTCCTGGATGTCGTGGGATAAGTTTCTGTAACCTTTGGAAGCCGTAGTCGATTGTGGGTTCATTTAATGCTGAAAAATGTGTAAAACTTTACTTTAGTAATAATATATAGGACCATATACGTAACTATAGCTACAGCTTGTGTATTCATTTGTACTAATCTCTATTAGTCTCCAAGTTTTCTGGAAAAAAGGCCCAATCCAAATAGTGAATCGAATAAATTACGTCCAAAGCTTCACAACTACAGAAATTTGTTTCTTTATGTTTATAAAATAAATCATAATAATCCATAATAATTCTAGGAAATATTCTTTCGCCATCTATTACACATTTATGTATATTTAGATACCATAGACCTAGAGACCCTTTGTTCAGAAAACTCTTCAATTATCTTTCGCGTTCTACGTATTGATTGTGGTATCCAAAATATGTATAAATATACATATGTGACATAAAATTTAATTATCATTCCTACCTATATTGGAATATAAGTTATATGCATCTCTTATTTACATAAAGTATATAATTATTATACTCACAAACATAAACAAATCTACCGGGTGCTCCTTTACAGAATTGTTTAGTTTTGTAGGATAACGTAACTTCAACGACGCCTGGTATCTGTCGTGGTGGAGTTTGTACTCTAATTGCGTTTGGTGTAATTAGCTGGAAGAAAAAAGTAAATGGATATGAAGCAAGATACGTATATATGTACAGTGTAAGATATACATATATGTAATACAATACAACTTTCGCTTTTGAAAAACAAATCTTGATATTTAGTTCAGTTACAAATTTTTTCCTATTCCAATTATCTTTATTACAACATAAAATTATACATACCTCACTCCAAACCAACATCGATCCAAAAACGACTTGAAGTCCGTCGAAGAAGTTCTCTCCAATGATTATTACCGTGGATCCACCGGATGTCCAGCCTTCGTTTGGTGATATCGCTTTTATGCACGGTGTTTGAAGAGGTACAGGCGTGTACAGACCTGATTTTGCGGATACACAATATTATTAGCTTAACATATTGGTATAATGATTACATTTCGTTTTAAAATACCAATATAATAACATTTATTATTTTTTTTAACGAGTGACTTTGTAAAATTTGAAGTTAATTCCAGCGAGATACTGCTTTAAATTACATCTTTCTGCAACGCCGGTGCAAATTGTATGCAATGTTAATATCTTAACATTATAGTATGATTAGCCATTTACATTTGTATGCTTGTAGTGTTGCGCCATAGAATTATTCTTAGCATTAACATTCTAACTATGTATGACCTAATTTACCCTAAAATAGATTTTATGAAATATATATACATATCAAATTTCTGTATACGGTAGAATCAAAATGCGAAATATTGTAGACTTCTACGTATTTATGCCAAATTTGAAAATGTAAAAATGCACGAGATGTACAGAGGTAATAAACAAAAACATATAAAACTTCTAAAATATAGCGCCCTTTACAATATTTGATAGGTCTGGTAAAAACTCTTTGCATAAATAAAGATGTAAAACAATCTAATTATCACGTGCTGTACGAGAACAAATGGTTTGTCAACTTACAAACGGAAGTGTAATACCGGTTTTATATTTGAAATCACGAAAACAATAAGAAATGATATACAAGAATGAAAAACTCGTAATAATGGAAGTTAAAAAATTACTCGAATACCTCCGATCGCACGGAGTAAGCTGAGACAGTTAGTTAGGGGGTGGGATACGGAAAATTATCTGAATATTCTGTTTATTCGGTCGAGGCCGCGTGGTAGATATATTTCCCGTGGCAGCGTGGCAAGGAGAAAGAGTAAGAGAAAGAGAAAGGGGAGGAAGCGGACAGGAGAAAGAGGCTGAGGGCTGGAGTGGCCGGAGAAGGGTTGTAACAAGAAGGAAAGGAGGGGGCGATCGGGCCGCTGGTGTCTCTGCTTGGAATTTATAACCCAATGATATCATTTTGTACCCCAGCGAAGCCAAGCCACCCCCGGTACCAACCCTGGCAGAGCGGAGCCACGGCAGAGTGGCTGACATCATGGTATATTGCTCCCAGTGATGCTCAAACAGTTTCCACCTCGAGTGCTTAGGCTTTTATATAAATCTTAAAAGGTTTAGGAGATCTCGACAGTGGACACGGCGTGTGTGATCTTAAGAAGTTAAAGATCGTATTCCAGAAGCGGTTTGCATTTTGAAAATTTAGTAATAATGATACGATTATCCCTATCGACTACTAAATATTAATAAAAGGAATTAAAATTATTTGTGCCTACTGTTGGTGAAGATATTAATCAGTGTTCTTATGTTGCAATGGCTTGCACGTTTATACCGTCTGTTTCTAATAGAGTGGAAGAAAATTTAAGTACTCGAGGATAGTACAGCGCTAAAGAGTAGCAGTTCCCGTGTAAATGGAGATTCTTGAATGGGACAAAGGTATTTATTACGTTCAATGTATAAGAAAGTCGTTAAACAGAGTCAGCGACGTTGGCAACCACCCTGCTAGAGAATTGTCGGGTGCGATGGCATGGGGTAGAAGAGTAGGAAGAGGTAGAGTGGTAAGAGGTAGAGGAGGGTTGAAAAGAGGGATTCTGTGGAGGAGGCCGGAACAAGCGTACCAACCCGGAATAAATAAAATCCCCCGTGCCACTAGCGAGTGGTAAGGGATGCTACCCTTACTACTCTCTTTTACTCTCTCGAGTTCCTCTTTTACCACGAAACCGTGGCCAAAGTCGAAGAGTCGTTGTACTCCAACACGTTCGGCCCGATTCTCTCTGATCACTGTGAGATCGCGCGATAACTTCGTTTACCCTGATAAAGACCCGAGAACTTGTGCAGAAAGAAATTGCTTTCACTTTCACCGCGAACGGCGTCATTAAGCCGATGTTTTATGGCCAAACTGCTTTCTCTTTACCTAGGCGACTCGCATAATTCATGCTTCTTAATTATCGTTTATATCTTTATAAATAGAACCGCGCAAACATATATATTCTAATATTTAATTAAATCTCATCGAGAAACAAACTTTCCTTGATGTAATTAGAGGAAATACGAATTGTAATGAACTGAATTTAACGATGTTAGTTAGAGCTACTTCGATGAAATGAAACATAATTTCGACATTGGCGTAAATAGATTTGGTAAACGCTATCGTAGCGTTCCAGCTTTGACAGATCTAAACTGCGATTTCTGAAACGGATAGGAATATTCGATTGTAGTTACGAGCTATTTTTTTGTCCGTTTCCTCTTTCTCTCCGATTTTGTCCTTTCAGCGTGTCTTCTCTTTTGTCTCATCGGTATGCCTGTTTCAGCGTTTTGGGAGTTGCTCGCAAGGGAATTTGGAAAGAGTGCTAGCGGTATGGCGTCACAGCACTTGCGAAAGCTGAGAGGATGAGATAGCATAAACTTAGAATTCACAAACCAACACCTCGCAGCAACCACTGCTAAAAGAGAAAGAGAAAACGGGGGAAAAGGAAGAAAAGAGAGGTCAATCCCGAGTTTCCTCTCCTTCTTTGTTCCCTTTTGTTCCTGTTCTACTTGTGTCTTTCCGCTTGATGGCAGCCAGCCCGGCAAAAAAAGAAACGAAAAGATACGGTAGGGTGGAAAGAAAGCTTGAAACCTGCGGAGAGGAGCAAGAAGAGGAACGGAGGAAATAAGAGCAATGGAGAAAGCACAGAGAGAATCGTGGTGGATCCCTCGTTTTCCCGCATCCCATTGATTTACATCTTGTCTTGGCGCAGCAAGGAAGAAAGGTTAGAAGAAGAAAGCTAGGAGAAGAGGAGAACGCGCGTAGTCAAGGGGTGGCCGCACGATATCAGCCGTTTGTATGCGCGACCGACGCCAAACTTTGCTGAATTGCCCTATGACTCCTTATATCCTATCCTCCGAGCATGCCCCTCCCTCTCCTCTTACGATTCCACCCTCTACTATGGCTCTCGAGTCGTTATACCGATCTCGAAGAAACCAACTCACCCCGCTTCCGTACCCTTCCCTTTCATTCGAGAATTCCGTAAGGGAAGGAAACGCTGCTCGAACGCCCAGGATCTTCCAATTGTAAATGACGACTATAAATCGGTCGAAGAACTATCGTAAGATTACGTGTACGCGATTAATTGCGCGTTTCGTGTGGAATTTAATTCACTGTCATCTTATTTACAGCACGTTTTATTTAAAGCAACATTTGATAAATATTCATAGTTTGCAGGAATATTAAAAAAGAATACTAAAAATTGTAATAGTAATATTTAACGTTATTCGGATTCGCATACAGTTACAAGCGTTTCATACACTTTTATTATTTCTAGGCATATTACATTTTTTATAATCGTTGCAAATGATCTCTGTAATAAATCATGCATTGCCATTAATCATAATGTATTCGAGAAAGAATGAAATATCTGAAGTGATTGATCGTAAGCATTTAAGACGTCACTGCGATAAAGACGGATCGTTAGGAAAGCTTTGCTTAAACTCGGTTACCAGCGTTATATTATTTGAATTACGTATTACAAGTACAATCACTTTCGTAATCGTAATTATTGTCATCTTCGTATAATATTGCAGCAAATTAATAGTGTTCTGTATCGTACGAAACGTGATCTTAAAATTACATTTCTGTCGCATTTGGTTAGTAAAAATCTATCTCTCATACGATACTTTTACGCATCATTTACTTTACAGTTGTAGTTCATAGTACTCACTGTTGTATTCACCAGGATCACTAGGATCCAATCGTTTCGTTCTACGTCCGTGTTTGCTGTTGTTGTGAACGAACATGTTGTCCGAGACGGCCAGTAGCGGTCCCTCTACTCCTACTTGCGTGGAAATGACCACCTGTTACGTTGAAATTCGTTGATATAAGATTTTAGTTAAAAAGATGAGTAAAATTATAAACGTATATTTTCAGTTCCATAAAATAATCCAAAATAATGGGACGAAGACATTACATTTCGAAGATAATTTCAAATCTTATATCAAGATGAAAAATCTCTCTTGTTATTAAAAGATGTCAAATTATCAACATTAGTTTTTTTTATCGCGGATTAAAGAATTTCAACGTCGCATTTATTTTTCATATCATTTTTAAATTTGTGATAATGAAAATAGATATCAAAGTTTTAGTTCACGTCATAATACAGACAAATTTATAGTCTCCGGTATGGATTAAAACATGTTAAGCTATCGACAAATAGGACACAAAAGGGCGTGTATAGAGAAACTATGTCGTACAACACGTTGCGTCATTTTATTTACGTGTTATGTAAGTACAGTGCATGTATATGTTAATCATATCTCTTGCGAACAAGCAATGTAACCTGATTTACTACATTGCATTATGTGTATTCGCCATGCATTCCGTGACTCTCGTGACCCCCTATTTGCACGTATGATAGATACTATCGTACAAATGTATGAATATAATCTCATTAAAGCTGAGCCTTGGAATATGGTTGCTTCGTGTAAGCAACCTAGAGCATTGTAAATACTATTAAATATTTTTTCTTATTTAAATATTACGTACTAATAAAAGAAAAGTTCATTCTCATTAATTATAAAGTTATTTTTTTTTAAAAGAAATTTATAAATATAATTATATAGTAATTTTATTGACATGTAATGTGAATAATATAACTTTATTAGTGACGTATGTATATTTCTTTCACCTGCATAATATAGAAAGTATACTTTTGCGAATAGAAGTTTAGACAAATTGAAACAAACCACGTGGTTAACCTCGAGTTTGCCGGATGCAAACAAGAGGACGATGATTTTCGGGAGAAAGTAGAAAGAACGTTTATAAAATCGACTGGGCGGTTGGTAAATGCCCGAAGTTTTGTCCTTCCGCAACTTCTCAACTTTCTTGGCTAGTTGGCTGTGGTACCTAGCGCGTAACGTCGTGCAAACTTGGCCAGCACAAGGGTGAGTATAACCTGCCCTTCGCCAGAGAAATTTTCAAGGAAACGGAAAGAGTACTGCTAAAATTTTAATTCGCAACGTCGAGTAATAAGCAATTTCTAAACAAATTCGGTGGAATAATAAGTACTTTAACTTTGGTTTACCTTTAAGTGGCCGAATACAAAAATGAACCCATGCAAAATTTAAAGACAAGATTTGGAAATTACATAAAAAAATATACATTGATATTATGTACAAAATATATCATATTAAAGCTATCATAAATTAGATACATTATACAATGCTTTTAGAATTTACAATTTTTTTTCTTATATTTTTTTTTTTTATCGATACAGTCGAGAACATCAACAGTTTTTCAAGTTAAACCAACGTCGATTAATTATATTAACTAGCCGGAGGAACGAAGACGAGAACACGAAAAATCTGTCGGAATAGCATGCCGGAGTATCGTGTGTCTAGAAATGCGTAGCTTCCACTTGGAAGCATTCTTTTTTAATTTCGAAAAAGAAAAGAAAAAGTTGGTCGAGGAGACAGCAATTTCCCGATGGTCGGCCATCGTCGGAAGTTGAGATCCCCATCCAAGAGACGTAATCCAAGGGGTTGGCAATTAGCTCAGCGCGGCATCAACCAACCCACCCCCGTATCCGTTCACCCCTTCCACCCCCACCTCCGTATAACGGTCTCTCCTACTCACCGACAGCCGTATCTCGCCACCCCGTCCGTATCCATTTCCACAGACAAAAGGTAGAATTAAAAAATAAATTACCAAAAACTTTGCGCTCTGTCTTTTCGCCTTCTTCCATTGGTTCCGTCCGCCTTATCGCGCGATTGTTACGTTCCCTTTCTGTTCAGCCACTTTGTAATCGAATAAAAGAGATTCGAGACGCGGAAGAAAATCTAACTATTCACTAATTTCTTTCTCACTCGGAAATAACGTTTTATGTGTTCGGCTGCTTCTCGGTTTTTTGATATAAACATTGCTTAATAGTAATGAAATTACGAGTTTTTATTTTAGGATAATGTTTAGCATTGATTCGTATCTGTGGTTTACTCGTGGTTTACATGTGAAACTCACGTATAATTAATAAAGTATTATTATAAAAGTTCACGCTACATTAAAAGAATTAAAAAAAATATACATAATGCAATGAAAACATTTCTATCCCTGTATTCTACAAAAAAAGATCATTCAAATTCCTAAAGATTCACTGTTATAGATTCATCAAATTTTTATCAAAAATTACGAATTTGACATTCTGACCACGCTGGCAATTTTTTCTTCTTAAGCATCTCAATCAGTAAAAATTGATACGTTAACTTACTTGGAAGCGTCTCATATCACGTGGATTGCCGGCATTCTTAAGGCAATTCTGGTTGCACTTGAGGAAGAACTTGAGGAAGAATCTGAAAGCAGAGGGGACCGGAGTTAAACGGTTGACAAGGTGCTTAACGCTCTTCGACGCCGAGAACTTAATTAGAACGCGAACTTGGCTGGAAAGTAAGTCTGAATATTGCATAAGCCAATCGTAAGCCCTGTTCTACTCGCCTCTATTATTCAGCATTTCTCTAGATTAAACCCCCAACCACGTGTTCTTCGACCTTTAGGACCGTACGGCATTGTATACTATGCCAACGTACGTGGCTACTGCGCCTCTCTACCCAAAATGTCAGATCGTGTATTTTTCTAAAAGTATATTTTTTTTATCGTAAATCAGTGTAAAAACTTCGTTTTCATACTAAGATACAAAAACAGATATATCGTGTAATTGCAACATATTTCTGATCACCAGAATCAACGGACGTGTATTAAAGATACGAATGATTCGAAGAATAAAGAATTATAAAATAATATTAATCTGTGTAAGTATATGAAGAAGACGATAGTAACATACAGCTTCCAAAAGAAATTTAAAAAAGCTCAAACAAAACAAAAGGCAAATTTTAAGGCAAAAAGACGACGATTCAATTTTCATGAATTATGTAGGGGGAATATTGAATTTGAGAAAATTTTTGTAGATGCGGGAATACTCGTGTTTGCATTGGCGAGAGTGAAAGGCAAAAAAAGAATTCGCTGAAGAGACAGAAAGAGCGAAATACGGAATATATTTGTGTTCGTAGACTGAGATAGATCGAGAGAGAGTGGAGAAAACTCGTAGGAAACAATCAGGAGGACCGAGACGATGAAGAGTTCGACGGATGAAGGGGTAGTTTTCTGGGTGGCTGGTAGGCCTGTCCTCCCGTGGGACACCATTGTTATCCCCCTACGGACTGCGTCTATACGATCCGGGACTCCATCGAAAAATCAAACGCATACCTTCTAGTAGTGACGCCCGCTTTTTTCTTTCTCGTTTGCGCGAATCGTCCAAGCGAAACTGTAGGAAGAACTCGTCTGATTTCACTTCGTCGCCTCGGTTCCTGTCAATACCACGTTTCTTTCCTGTTCCTTTGTCTCCGCTATTTTCCGTGTTCTATACACGTTAAGAGATAAACAGAGGAACGAAAGACTGCATAGAACACAGTAAATGTCGGTTCGTTTAATTTTATGGACGCTGGAAGGAATAAAATCGTTTAGGTGTTGTGTTATGTACGCGCGATCCATCGTCCTTATCGTTGCGTTGATTTATCTCGTGCCACGTCTCATCGTCTCTCGCGTCACCGTCCTTTTTATTTCCCATAAAATTGAGAGAAAATAGAGCAGCGGTAATAATAGTATAAATAACGCCTAGTATACAAGTTAATGAAGTCGGTAAACTACGTCGAAACACGTTTCGTCGTAAGTAATCATAATAGTGTAAACTTATCTTTTATTACACTTAATAAATTTGATTAACGCCGTCTTGTAACATCCTGTATATGTTACTTGCTAACTTTTACAAAATTCACCTCTCTTTGTAATCTTTTTACTACAATCTAAAATGATTTGCGATTATTTCAAGTACGTCTGCATATATACTACGTTATATACTCCAAAATGTCTATTGAAATTAGTTCGAACAGCAAGGTTCTATTTGTAGATATATGTTCGTGCCGTACTAACAGAGCCGTCAATTCATTCCTCTTTGCGATATCGCACGCGCACAGATAACGACAGCGAGAGCGCGCATTACACGTGGTCGGATTATCTAAACGACACTTTTATCGTCGGTTGCATGATCCAGAGCAAGTTGTCAACCGAGTGGAACGTTTGGCACGGAATCCATATAGTTGGAAAAGTGAAAAGTAAAAACGAAAACCGATCGGGGGATAGCCCTTGTTCGCGTAGTGAGTACGGAAGGGAAGGACTGCTGGCTGGATATAAAGAGAAAAGGCGGAGGAAGAACGGGTAGGGACGATATACAGAAAGAGAAAGGGAAAGAAACGTATCGATCTCCTGCTTCATGCTTTTCGTATCTATCCGTATTCATGGACTATGCTCTAGGTTCGTGTTAACGGTTACGTTCGGTCGCTCTTAGAACGCCGAGCGAATTTAATTTCGTTTACTCTTAGAGGACGTTAAGATCTTATCGAGATGCTGGATGGGTATTCAAAGCATTGTACTTTACCTTATCATCGTTGTGGATCTTGCTCTAAACACGATGTCTCTGTCGTGCCTGAGGCGCGGAAAACGACGACGCTTTCTAGTCTTTTGCAGATACGAAACCTATCGACCATACCTGTGTATACCTACGTTCCTGTAAACGCGACGTGAAAACGTCTAGCGTGTTAACGTTTTTAACGGCAAAGAGGATGACCAAGCAAGTTGTTTTGACCACGAGTGTTCTATTTTTCTTGTAGCTCGTAGTGATTGTTTGTTTATCGATTTATTACATATTACATATAATATTTTCCTTCTTCGAGAGTCTAGCGATGAGAAGTACAGGCAATCATATTTGAAACACGACTAATAGATGTTAAATCGTATTGTGGTTAGTGAAAGAAATATGAAGAGGTTTACGACTCTTTAGGGAACTCTATGCAGCAGAAGTGGAACTCAAGTAGACAAACACTTCATAATTAATTTTGTAGGTTGTGTACACGGTCCTTTTTGCACAGTATTTATAATTTTACATACATATTGATATTCTGAACGTGATATCTTATGTTTTTAATATTTTAGTTCGAATATTTATACAACGCGTACACTTATAATAAGTTTAGTAATGAAGTTTTCTCATTTCCTTTTTTAACAGAAACTTTACGTTCCAATGAATGAAAAGGATATCGAAGACTTAAAAATCATTCTCTTCTAAACATTTCGTGTAATGACTTCTTGTTGCACAGAATATACTCATACGTAACACTAATCATTCGCGACACCCTACGGTTCGTATTGACGTCTATCCATCCCTTCATTCTTTTTCCTTTTTAGAGTCGTTTTCTTCCACGCTGTCCTCGGAGTATTGGCTGTTAGGAGCTAATGGATTGCGTTACCGACTGATTCAAATGCGAACTGGATTTCATTCTAAGCTCGATGGGGCGACAGTATCGACGATATTGTAACGCGAACACGAGCAAGAAGGGTGGAAAGGCCAGTTTCTTACAGGGGCTCAAACTCGATTTCGATCATCTATTAGATTTTTCTCCTTCAGCGATGCTTTCCGCGAGCTTGCGCCAGTTTTCGCGATAAAACCTATTCTGGATCGTCGCTTAACACAGCCGGGAGGTGTATTTTACGTCGTTGAAACGTTTGATGGAGTTAAAGATCGTTTGTATCAACAGCGAAGATTTATATACTCTACAAAAAAATCACTTTACAAAACTTTCCATCTAAAATATATTCCTTAAAATACCCGAATGTCAACATTTTGCAATTTAATGCAAATACATATTAGAAATTGTGAGTATTCGTTTGACCTTTAAGAGATAAATGTCGTTCGAAATCTTTGACAAATCAGTATAATATAACATTCTTCTTCATTCATTATATTCTTAAAGATAAAACAAAGTTTGTCAGTCCAAATTCTTCTAAAAAATTTAGTTTAAGAAACATTAAAAAATTTAATACTTGTAATGAATAAAAACTCTCAACTTTAATACGCTTAGAAGTGGGAAGATCAGTATTGTATGAACGTAAATATTATAGTTTCGCAATTAAAATGTTTTGTTAGTGAATGCGAGGAACGGATCGGTTGATTCTTGCCATATTGGTCGTTGTTCGGTTGCTAACGAATTGACACGGAATAAAATATACAGAGGCCGACCAATTGAGAAATCATTCCCAACCTACCTTCCGATCTGTAGCATACCTTTCCGTTGCCTCTGCTAAAATGAAAATAAAACGCAGCAACGCGCAGCGGAAAGCGGAGGGTTGTATGCGATGGGGAGAAGGGGAGGCAGAATGGCAACGGCGTGTAGCGAGAAACGTGCACCGTTCGCTGTTTCCAGTTTTACAGTATACAACTTCGCAACGTCGGGATGGATGAACGAACGAGCCAGAAAAAATAAACGACGTCAATGAAAAAAAAAGAGCTAAATATTGGAGGTTCGCGGTGAGAGGGAGAGGGAGAATGAAAGGAAGAGAGAGGCCAGGTAAACAGAACCGAATGAATTCAATCAAACCTTGCAGTAAATCATCGGCACTTGTGCAGCGGTTTGTTAATATTTCCCGTGTACCAATTAGCGATTTTTCTCACTATATTGAAGAGGATGCTTCTCTCTCCAAGAAAGTAATTTGTGTGGAAATATTGTCGTGCCGAAAAATGTTTCGTGATATGTATTTATCGAAATGTAGGGCTGGAAAAATATAAGGGTTGCTAATATTGGACGTTTTGTTATTATAAAAATAATATAGAACTGTAAACGCAATCTAATTAACGAAATATTAATTAAAATACATTTTGTTTTTTATTACACTTTTATGTAATATATTTTGTATTAATCGGGTTGCCTTATTATTAGATTGTAAGATATGAAATTTAAATTTCTCGCAACGTACATGTAATTATTTTCCCACTTATTTACACGTTATCAACACGTACACGGGTGCTAAGGCGAAAGTAGATGCCTTCTGATCTACTAAATATATTTCGACCAAGGGTGAATGGATATAGGGAGCTTACTTGGGGACTTACGCGTAATAGTTCCAAATAGGGTAGCATTACGCGTATCAGAAATCCATTTCCTCCTACGTTGGAAAATCTTTAATCATGTTTTCGGCTCCCTAAGTATATCCCCTTTTTTGTTACCATAGAGGAGCGAATAATGTAATGTCAGGTCAGCGCGAAATTCAAGAATGTCACGTTTAATTCGCTCTCTCTGTTATATTTTTTTTTCATTTTATAGCGAAGATAATAATATTGTAAATCCTTACTTGATCCATTAAAGATTGGGTACAATAAATTGATAAAGTCAAAGGATTTCTATGTCAAATAATTAAAAATTCATTTTGTAAAGAAATACAAGATATTTCATTATTAACAATATTAATAAATATCTTGTTAACCACTGGTTTGAATGATTTTTGTAATTACGAATTTCTGTTTCTTCAAATAACAATTATTATTTGCGAAATATGTTATTTAAACACGTCCTCTGAGGAAAAACGTATCGATGAAAATAAATTACTTTAGACGTTAATGGAAAATTCCACTGTGAGATCCTCTAAGTCTCAGAGGAATATTGGTAAGAAATTCTGTCTGTTCAGTGGAATAGAAGGCGTGTTCGATAGAGTACTAATCACCTATCCAAACGACAAACCTCTACTCAGCAGTCGTATTAAGAATGTATCTCGGTTGTAGGTACTCCTTAGGGATGTCTTCATTACGTTCATTGTTACTAAGCTTTAAGAGAATTCACAATCTCATTATGGCACTAGATATTAGTTATCAGACTGATGGTTCCATTGAATCTGATCAGTTTTATGCGTAGTCCGTCAAATAATGTACAATAAAATAAAGCATACGGATGAGTAATATGGGTTGTACCCACCGAAAAAGATGTTTCATATTTTGATTCAGCTTGATAAGATATAGGTCAATTGTAGTCTTACGATGAATGTACGTACCATTTTTGAAAGCAATATTATCTTATGTGATAATAATAACAATAATAATGAGTTCACTAAATATCCTATTTAACATGTTCATACTACTCTCTCTCCATATCACTAGCATCAAAACTTTTAGGTAAAGACGTTTATTTTTAAAAATAAAAGAAAATTTTCTATTTAAAATACATAGATGTAAAATCAGGAATACTTAAGAATTAAATTGAAGTAGCAATTCTTTAACATTTTCGTATTATTTCTGATGCTACATTGATGATATTAATAATAAAGAAAAACACTCAATGATAAACTACAAGATGCAAGATAAAAGGAAAGGCCTAAGAAAAGAAAGGCATTTCCATTATTAAAATATAGAAACGTACACACGTAGACACATAGACAGTACGTAGCAATTTTCTATTTCTCTCTGAAAAGATACAGCGGTACAACGTTCGATCGGATATATTATTTTAGTAAGAAAACGCCCGGGAGTAATCGCAAGTGCATAATGCAGACGCGCAGAACGTCAATTAGTAAGAATGTATACGGAGGTCCGTAAGGCATAGGAAACCACCTAGAGCTGTATACCTTGCATACACCTTAACTGGGGTTAGTAAGGGGTTAGTAAGGTATCAGGGGATGCTTAATGTTTAACTAGCCTCCATTACGCCCCCTGCATTGGTCTTCTTGAAATCCCCCTCCCCCTTTGCATCGCCGTCATCCAGCATCCGACTCGTTCCTTCAGATCCTACAGGAAGTATTATAGATAGGAAACAGCTAAGAAGGATTATATGTAAGCTATCGGTCAAATTAGGAAGTCATTCTCTGTCAATAAAAAGTTTATTTATACAGGTCATTTACTGATTTTATATCGTCATTGATGTGACTGTTTTCATTATAAAGTTATCAAGTATACATGATATAAGTACGAGTTTATAGTATAGAATTTTTTTTTTTTTTTTTTTTTTTTTTTAAGGATACGAACGTACAGTTATTCACGAAAATATTTGAATACTTGGCATAGAAAATTTTTATAGATATATTATATGCATTGTATAAAAGTTTCCGAGTTCCGTTGGCGCTTCAATAATATACACTATCAAGCTTATATTGGTAAATTTTGAAATGAATTCGAATAATAGTTAAAAAACAGATACGTGTCGAAAGTGTGTATACTGAATGTACTCTTTAGCATACAATAATCTGTTCGTTCATAATAATTATATAAGTAATCTAAATGATCATCCTCTCAATTTCATTCTAACATTATTTACATAATCGATTCCTTAACCATATTCTTTTAAGTATCAGATATTAAATAACACCGAAATAGTAAACGTATTACGTTTTATCAAGTAGAGTATTCTAGTGGATGTCACAGTGAAACGAACATTAATTTAATTTACAGAAAAGTCAACATTTCAGACAAGCTGAGAAAATAATGTGACATGACGTGTGAGCAGCATAGGACCGCTAACCGGTCCTTATGATATCGCTGTTTAATTTTCTCTTACCAGAATGTCGACGTAAATAGGAGCCGGACTGAGAGTGCAAGTAGAATAAATTTACGCTCGAGCAGACAAGAAGTTATGAATGTCCTTAGACGCCTTCAGCCACGCTTTTTCTACACTAAATATTCAAAACGTAGCACGTGATATCGATGAAAACGTTACTTTTTACAACCGGTTTTAAGTATCTTATACATTTTACGAAATTCTGAAATTTTAAACTGTGAGGTAGTGGCGTTCGTGAAAAACATTGTTCAATTAATGATGGTATTATATAGATTCTTTTATAGATTTCGAAAACATATATTACAAAACCTACAAAAATATTTCTAAAAGAATGCTATTGGTAATTAATTTAGGAACTAGACTTATTTTTGTGAAAAACAGTCAAGGAACTTCAAGCGAAAATTTTCGTGACTTTGTCTATTAAAATATTTTTAAGTGGATCGATATATACAGTAAACAAAAGATAACTTCGTTATTATTCGTTCGTAACGAGAAAGGCATTTGTCATAATGATGGATTCTACACTCATAACATAGTGGAATCGACATTATAAAATATGATTATTTAATTAACCAATTCTGCAAAAAGTGTTATCACAAAGTCCACAACTTTATGATATTAATTAGATATAATTAGATATAATTAATTAAATATAATTATAATAGTTAGATATAAACAGACTAGATAAAAATTAGATAGAATTCTTCTACAATGTAATTACAGACATCCTCGTAAAAGTTATGTAATATGATGAATATTCAAAAATAGGGATTTAAGATATTAGAATATCCTTTTGCTTCTCTGAAGAGAAACAAAGACGTACAATGGTTCTCTTTGATGTGAATTCTTCAATTGCCCATAGCATTTTTACTGAATATTACGAACATTATATGCTTTTTTAATTCATATAAAGAGGTCTATATCGTTCTATCTGTAATTAAATAGCGTTCCTTATAAGATTTGGAGTTCATGAGAAAAAATATGGTATATTCGTCCGTCTTGTTGAAACATGGTTACGAAACCAAACACGGCTGTTAATCGACAGTCCCGATGTATTTTGTATTGGGACGGTCGTTTTCGTGTTTACAAAAGGAAATCAGGTGCCCGGCAATGTGTAAAGAGGGTAACTTAACCGAATTCCTGTCAGTAGTAAGAGAGAGTTCCGTTTACCTAAGTCCTAAGATGGGAGAAACTAAGGCTATTCGGCAGGTACTACCAAGGTACTGCATAATTCATACGTAAGTAATACGTCTTACTAACTAGCATATCCCGAGCTAACGTACCCTGTCGTGGTTCTATGTTGTGTAGCCCTTCCTCCCTCCTTGCTCCTTGTGCGTTTCACAGTCCCCTCGTCACGACAGCGAGATATCCCTAATGGCAGTCTATCATATTAGCTACAAGACGGCTTGAGAGGCCGGCTGCTGTAACTAGATTTGCTTTGCACCTATGGTACATCAACTGACGATTTACTATCTATCGCATAGTTACTGTTACATAATACGAATGTTAACACTAGTCACGTAAGTGACGTGACTGTTATGGAATTCGCAATGCGGATTAATGTAAAGTTTTACTCTGCATATATCGTGATTTCATACGAATTATGTTATCCTTAAAACATATTAAATGAAAAGAAATTGTATGAAAGTGCCAAATAATCTAATTTAATGTCAGGTGTAAAAATATACAATAAATATTTATTTAGAAATTTTTTTGATCAATCGTCGATCATCGAACACCATATAATTGCTATGTGTATTTATATAATAAATTTAACAATAATTACACGAATAGGTATCACAATATAGATAATTGAATAGTTGAATAGTTTATAGAATTTGTATATTATTGTATGTAATTCTTTTGTTACGTCATGTAGTAATTAAACTATTGCTTCTTTCAATTCAATCCAAATAAATTCAAAGGTTCTTTATTTAAAAATTTCAATTATCGGAATCACATCCGAATGATAAAATTTTTGTTATTGCAATTTAATTAGCTACAGGAAGCATTATCAGTTTCTATAATTTCCACCCTTTGCAGATACGACTGTCCGAATGTTCCCACTGAGTGGAGGGCTAGCCGAAAATTGTTGAATTATGTCGTAATGCCTTAGGCGTACGCTGTCCGAGCAAGGCACGAGTCATTTCCATAAACGCATCAGAACCTCCACCAGCGTAAACTAACTTACCGCCGACGACGATTCGTACACGAACGTACGAGTGTGTCCGCGATTTATTAATGTCTGCATTTAGATACGGAGCCCCTGAGGGCTCGATGGGGATGGTTGGGACCCTCTCAAGTTGCTACTGTCAAATATCGACAAAAACGACCGTAAGTCGCGCATGCTCCAGCACACGTGTGTTCTTACCAAAGATAAAAATGTCACGCGTACCAAAAACATCCTGTACCGTGTGTTTCTAACAAGGAGAATTTCATAAACGATATTTCTACGCCTCTTTAATCAGACTAGGTCAGGAACGAAATGTTATATTTCATATTATATTTATACTCTTTTAAATATAATCATATCGATATATTTTTCATAATTTAGACAAATCTATTATGTCTACATATTATTCAGAGAAATTCCCCATAAGTTAGACTGTATTTGCATCTCCATAAATTATCCAAGTTTCCATAAATCAGGTTGTATTTATGAAAATAGAGATATGGGAAATGGGAGAAACGGCCAGTCAACTTCAATAAGCATATAAAATTCATTACTAACAAACGATTTAGCGATACGTGTCTGGGTAAAGTAACACAGTGTTGTAGGTTTTCCGGAAGCTCGCTTAATCTCGGTTAACCTTGTTGCACGGTCATGGAGTTCGTCGTCGAAACAGCGAGGGGTAGGGGGCGAGGAGAGGGCTAAAATGTGATTTTAATATTCGCGGCCCCTTTGAGGAAACTCACGACTCTTCCTTAACAGGCTTACGGAGGGTACCCTGAACCTTGTCTACTCCCTCCCACGAGAACAGCATCCCGCTTTGAGAGGCACACCTAGTTTCAAACTCGGTAAAATCTGCAACTCTGTCTCGCTTGAGAACTTCTCTTTACCTTCCTTCGTTGACATTCAACCGTTCTGATTTTATTGGATGCTTCGTACCAGCGGCTTGTTACGCTTCTTTTTTTTATGTACATATACATCTTTACTTTCGTGTCTTTAGACATCAAACGTTTGCAAACTTATTACGAGCAAGATTAACTGAAAATTGGAAATAGAATAAAATCGCTATTATTCTCAGCGAAAACTCTCATCCTGATCCCTCTTTGAATTAGATTTTCATTTACAGTAAAGAAGATAAGTATGAATATTTGTAAACTTAATCTAGATTGTCAGGATATTGTTGTCAGGAAATTCAGCGAATTATCAAGTCGCCGCCAGTGAAAGCTATAATCTATTGATTTCACAGCATGATAAAACTGTCCGTCAGTGTCATGAGCTACAAATCAATTGATCTACTTCAGAATTTATTGGACGCGATACAATGATTCTAAAAACTTGATGCTGGGAAAAATTCTGTAACATAATCCTGATTAATCTAATGCAACGAGTAATTGTTATACCAATTAAAAACGTATTTTAAAAATTTGCTACTATGACGTACACTCAATCATAATACGTATATACTTGCAAATATCCGACACATTCATACACGTTTACACTAACACCCTCGCGAAAAAATCTGGAATCTCGTGATGAAGGTTGTAAACCCTTCTGGCTCGGATCGAGATAAGGTCCCTGTGTATCCCGCGGACGATGGTTCGTCGCGTTCCTTTGAAAACGATCGTTCTAACGAACGGGTACGTGGGTCAAAATCGCGCGCGACCGGAATAAACGAATTTTCAGAACGGAAGATGAGAGGGTGAAAAAAAAAGGTAAACGACACGAAAGAGAAGACTTCTAGGTTATCGTCGACAGAGAAGTTTGGGAGGTTAGCAGTCGCCATGCTAGCAGGACATGGAAGCACGCAGGACACGACGCCGTGGCGGGCCGCATAGGGGTTGCCATGGTGATCTCATGGGGAGGGCATTCGCCCTCTCTCACCCTCACCCGACGAAGATAATGCCGCCTGCCTGCCTGCCTGCCTTTCTACCGATGTTGCTACCAACTGCCGCGATATCAGAAGCTCTGGCAATAAAGCAAACGTCCATGCTCGCACGGAAGTTTACGAGAGACCCGGTTTTCGAGTCGCGCGATTACGAGGCGACAACCTGCTCGATACTTCGTCTTTGTCTTCCAGACTGAAATTTCCTTCGGCGTTTCTACATTCGAGAAATCACTTCTCCGTATCACGGCGACAAACGCCACGTCGGTAAATAACGCATGATTTGAAATTATGGATTTAACTTGGAAATGTCATTCTTATCGATAAAATTTCAACGTGGAATTTTGATATTTCATATTAATCCTTGAAGGCTGTCGTGGTAAAATTTCATCGCACACGTGAATTTCATTTTAATATTATTGCTCTGTAATAATAACATTATGGTGTTACCTGTGACCACTTAAGATGATAACATTTTTATTTTCCATGCAGTAGAAAATTCATATTCATTCAGTGGAAGAATCACGCTAGAGAAAATCTAATTGCATTTATTTGTTTGTAAAATAAAAAGATCAACTAGGATTTCATCTCTGACAGCATTAACGTTATTTCCTTCGATGACAGCTTGTAAATTAAAAAATAAATGTACTATTTAAATTTCATATTATTTCATATTTAAATTTCATAATTCATACATATCCAGTAAAAATTGAATACTCGTCGTAATCTTTTTTTCGTGGAGGGTCTATACGAGGTTTATTTTCTACATATTCTATTATAAATCTGCTATTTCACTCGCATCTTACTTTATAATTTTTCATTTTCACTTTCTTAATTATGAAATATTAAAGAGACGATGTTTTTAAGTTGTTAAAATACGTGATTAAAATCCAAGCTCTAAAAATCTTGATCACTATGATTTCTAGCTCTCCATATATGCTTTCTAATTTCAATCTACATAAAGTAATATTTGGTAGACTTCTCCAATAAATGTAACGAGTAAGTATCCCAATACTTATGGCCGGCAATGATCGTCATGATAAAAATGAAGTTAAAAACACGATGGAAACGACTGTTCGAATAATTTAATGTAACGAGTTAATAGATAATTTGAATTACACTTAAACTTGAGCAGAAGCTGCAGTAACTTTCTTCGCTCTCGCTGCCGCCTGGTCGAACATTAAAACGTACGGGACACGGATGCTTCGACAAAGTGTCGTCGTATTTTTGGTTTACAGCGTCTGAAGGTTGCCGAGGAGAGACGTGGAATCGAGAGGAAGAAGGAGGCGGTAGGTGGTGTGAGGGAATACCTGAGCGCTTCAACGATTACGGGGGTGGAAAGTGGGTGGTTTGGTGGATACGGGGAGTGATACCAGTCCCAAAGGTGTCGTTACAATTAGACAGCGCTGCCAACTGCTACGGCCTCAACCGCTAAATAACTTACCGGTGCTGACAACCCGACCGCACACTGTTACCGCTCATTCTACCGCATACATTTAACTGTAAGTCTCGAAACTGTAAGTCTTTCCGATCATTGATGATTGATACTTCATTCTTATTGAAACAAATATCCCTTTTAGAGTAACTTTTATATCAAGTAATTGGTATAGAATTATTCATATTAACCCGTTAACTGGAGAAGACAAATTAGCTCGTCATTCAAATTGATAATCTTTTGGATATAATAATTCATTTACTTAAAGATTCCCTATTCTTTACGGATGTAGGAATATAAAATGTTTTTTTATTCGTGGTTATTACATTTCATTAATAACCCCTTGATGTAAACTGATGATTAAAAATCATGTTTGATAATTAAAAGCCATGATTGCAACAAAATTTCTCATTGATAAGAATGATTGTTTTTTTTCCAAAATGCGGTGTATATTTACTTTGAATATATGTAAATGTAATTCATTCACGAAGAAAATATAAAAAAAAATTAAGACTGTACTTAGAGAGAAGGGACGCGTTGCGCTTGCGTCGACTGTTTAGAACTCGAATGCTGGTAGAAAGAGGTGACGAGGAGGTGAGGAGAAAGAGGATAGACCTCTGAAGGAGGAGGACGGGGTGTCCCTGGAGTATCGACTTGCCCCACGGGACTCGGCAGTCGATAGTCCCGTGGGATTCACGGTCTCTTTCTCGATCCTCTGAATCCTGATATTCTTTCTTTCTTACACCTTCTTCTGTTCCTACAGTCTTTCTTTCCCCCTTTTTCTCGAAGTTCTCTTTGTTTCCCTTACACAGTCCGAGTCAAGCCTCCATGGGTCACGGAGCCAAGGCGCTCGAGAAGAAATAAAAGGACAACGAAAGTAAAAAGTGATTTCATTTTGAAAATTCTCGAAGACAGTGGCTCTAAGATATTTGCATATATTAAATGGTGGAAAATGTTTCAAGTGTTTTTAAAATTTGTGAACACATGAAAGAAAGTATAATAAATCTAATAGATATAATACTTATTACATTATATACTATAATACCATTGGGTTACAATGAATTTCATCTTATGATTAAATATAAAACAGATTTAAGATAAAATATGAAATATAAAAACAGTAACAGTAGATTCAAGCAATTTTTCGCTGTCTTTATAGATAACTATAGATATTTGCAGATAGTAATTATAGATGATAATAGATAATTGATATTACAAAGCAGATATACTTAGGTAACATCTATAATGGAATTGTAACATAATTGCTTGTTAAAGAGTAAACTGTGGAAGCGGTACGAATGTCAAATGATTATTGGATACTAAGCGTTAGAATTGTGGGTACATTACAGTAATCATTGATTCTGTGTTGATATGTAAATAGCAGCAAATACATACTATATTCTACCAACACTGTGCTGGTATGTACTCAATGAATTTACACGTATTGTAAAATTGTTCCTTCATTGAATCTCGATTTAAACACGATATTTAGTTACGAGCGAATAATCGCAAGACTAATGGAACTATACAATATTACTATAAATACATACAAAATAAGTTATCTCAAGGAAGTAGAGACTTTTTAAGATTGTATAAAAATCTATATTCTGTATCGTAGACGATTTCACCTTCGTGCCTACGATCACCAACCCTCTTACAGTCTACCACCCTTGTACAAAAGGTTGCCTGCTCTGCCTCCGCCGCCGAGAATTATCTGCGCAACTTACAACCCCTATTTTTTCCGTCTTCTCGCAGATTCTTCGTTCCCTTCTACGGAACGAAGGTTTTCAAGCTCGCGTACTAAAGTGGAAAATGAAAGTGAATCTCGAAACGTCACGTATCTTACGCACGTTGCAATCGTGTATCGTATGGAATACATTTTTTATTTCCCTCGCGAACTTATTACAAAATAGATTTTTATATAAACATTAGACTGCGGTTCTTATACATTTATGGGTAACTTGAAAGTGCAAAAATCCACAGAATGCATATAATATACAAAAACGTATAAAATATCCAAACTATAAAACTTGTAATATTCAGTAAACAAAACAATTGTCTATCGTGGTTCTATTTCTTCTAATGCACTCATAAGAACATCAATTTGCATAAATATCTGTAGTCTAGTAATCGTGAATTTGGTTCTTACCTGGGATTAACTATGAAATTTTAATGAAATGATGAATTGTGGCTATAAATTCAATAAATTTTCTTTCGTTAACTGATTCTTCCACTTCCTGATAAGGTATAGAACATTCACAATAAGGATATGTACCTAGGTTGAATATTATGTTTTTTTAACTACATTTAGAGGACAACGTTGGCTGGAACAATTCAAGCAGTCGAAAGCCATCACGAAACGGTCTTCGCGTACATGTGTGGAGGACGCAGAGGTATTGGCACGTAGGGAAGCGTGGTACGATCGAAAGAAAGGAAAGAAGGCAGCCCCTCTCCATTCGAGGGAAGATTCGAAGGGTGCGTAGGCAGCCCTCGCGGTTCTTCGGCTACCCTACCAACGTCCGTTTCATGCCGGAGTACGGAAATTCGCAAAATGTCCTCCCGTTCGGTAATATGTTACACGGTTGCAGAAGTATCGTCCCGAACCACCCCCGAGTCCAGCCTAACCTTGTTCACGAAGGACAGAACTTTCGCCAGTAGGTCCACGAGGAGGAGGTCTCCAGAGACTTCCATTTTGACTCTGGGGATTAGGCGTGACTCCGCCCATTCGCAGCCAAAGTTTTGACCCTCGCTTGTTAGATAGAAGAGAAAAGCCACGAGATATTGATGACTTCCCTCTCTGTTTGAAAAGGAGAGCCAGAAAGAAGGAAACAAGAAAGAAGGACTAAAGTGCGGAGAAGGTGCTCGAGCAACTACGTTGCAACCTCTTCTATAGCCGTACATATCGTCCCAGCGATGCTTTTCAGGATATATTCATGGTAGGATGAAGCGTTATTGTGCGAATACATCGTCATTACCTGAAATTGTTTGATCCTCGAGTGCTAAATGTAACGTTGTGTACGGGTTAATTGATATTGCTTCTCGCCCCAGTTACGTGATAAGATTTGTGATTGAACGCGTTTCTAAGTGGGTAATTGACATGGTGATCGTTCATCAACTGGATATGAGAACGCGCGCTATTCCTCAGACCTACGATTACGTTACACGCAATGTTGCAGATTAATTCATTTTCATTCAGATAAGTAAACTTGAATTATAACTATGTTCTAAGAATGAGATAACTGCATAGCATTAGTAAAATAATAACAAAATTTACATTTACTTGAAATATGATAAATCGTCATAAATATGATTCCTACGATGACAAAGGAAATGTTTTGCTTCTTTTTAAAAGAACGATAATATCGATGTTTATCATTGGAGTAATTAAAATGATAAAATCAATTTAACATGCCGTATATTTAGCTGCTCCGGTTGCTTTAGCCATGAACATGTGTTTTCTTTATTCGGTGGAACATTGTGTATAAAGCTTGTGTAAGGAGTGGCACAAAGTTTGGGGTTGGTCGGACAACGGCATCATAAGTCGGGAGCGGTTTGGGGGTTGGGTGGCGGTTGGGGTGGCAAGGGTCCCTGGAGGCAGCAGGCTAAATATATCCACCCCCGACAACCCTCGAGGGAGAATGTCAAGACAACATGGCCGACGCCCGTCATCCTACTAGCGACCCTATGTGTACACTAGTCCATGTTCGACCACTCTCATGCCTCAAGAACGTTCAAAGACTATGACATCGTTTTACTAGGCGTACCTATTTCGATCTTCATGGTTTATTCGTGTTCCTTTTAGAATCGTTAATCACGTCCCACACAATTCAACGTTACACACTGAAATCGAGTAACAATTTATTTCCACTCACGGTAAGTTCGAAGAATATTTTCCTTGTTTCTGCGAGCAGCGAGATTATGTTCTCGGGTCACGAATAAGTACAATCGTGGAGAAAGCCTCGTAAAAAAAGCACGTCGGAAGAATTTACATTATTACCCCCGAGAGCGTTTTAGGTAATCTCGGAATTCATCGTCGACAATCGGATTTCGAAAAAGCTTCAAAAGCAGTTCGACGTAGTTCGACGTAGACACCATGAACGATAGAGGGTTGGTCGGCGGTAACGCGTGGTAATTTTACGCGGGACGAAAGGAAAAGAGAGACAAGGATCGCGAGAGGAAGGTGAGCAAAGAAATATAGCAGAGATTAAAAGTTGCAAGGAGAAGGGACTAGGTTGTACGACGGGACGAAAACTCGAGGAGAGTATCGCTAGTTGGGGAACAGGGAGAGGGTTGGCTCGAAATTAGCCACCCTCAGGATTACCCTGAATTAACAAATTGAAAAAAGTCACCTCCCCTGGAGCACCTCTTAAAGGAGCTCGTCTCGCCAGTCCGAAGATCGCGCTGTCCCGACTCCGGAGTTTGGCTTTCCTTGGCTTAAAGCACGATCCTTGCCGGGATATCGGACCAACAAATTCATGCAAATGCCACTTGGCTCCGCCGTAGCTGCGATACGTACATCCTCTCTGTATCCTTTGTATGTCTGTATAGGTATAGCCGCTGGTACAGCGATAACGCCACTGTGACCTTATACACGATAGCTACGCGTCGATGTATTTAAACTCGATGCCATGCGAACAAATTCACCATGAAGATTTTGACAAAGTGCGTATCGAAGCATCGATTAATTCAATCACAAGAATAACGAAAATAGGATATAACAGTGAAAGTTTATGGACGTGCCAGGATTAAATAAAAAAAAAAAAAAAATGATAATTGTGTGTTTGTTAAGAAATTACTATTACTGATCGCATAGATATATATAATAGACATTTTAGAGATACTAAGCTCGGGAAATCTGTTTGCATGTAGGTTTGTTTTGACAGCAATACGTACAGTGATTGTGACCGACAATCGATGTATAGTGCACTGTTGTACGAAACCTTTCCGCGGTACGTGCTACGAGTACAGAATCTTTTTCGTGAGGCCAGCATGAAATAACTGCACCGGCGAATTGTCTGCATAAAATATTCAAAGGTAAGGTGAGGAACCAGTAAGATGGCTACGCGTGCGGATACCCTTCGTATACCCAAGGCCGTTATATGTTCCAAAAAGTGCCGAGAGGCCAAGTTTTGTTCTCCCTCGATTTCCTTTCCTTTTACAGGTACACATTTCTTCGATGCGATCGACCTTCGTCAGACAGAAACAAATCCTGAGTCTAACATTTAATAGTTCTGTCTAGTACTGAATCCCGACAGTCTTTACCTATTTAAGATCGTTATTTTTATTTCTATAGCTAGCTTTTTATTATGGAGGAATATATATATATATATATTTGTTCGTGATTATTAAAACGTCTGTTCTCAGATACAAAATTTTATACAAAACGTGATAATCGCCTTAAATTATTAGAGAAATGATTTTCGATCATTTATGCAAAATAATGATTCAGAATATATATTAAAAATATTTATAAAAGATATCGGTAAGAGTTAAAGCCAAAAATAATCAATTATTATTTGTATATTGACGTCCGTAATTCCATCCACTTGTCAGTTTCTCAGAGATCTTTACAGGCTTGAGTTCGTTGCGTTTGTAAAGAATGCCGAAGTATACGTACAAGTCACCGACGAATTGTGAGAGCTATAGAACGATAGAAGAAGAGAGAATCAGGAGAATGGGAGGAGTGTGAGTGGCCGTAAAATCGGGTGTCGTTTGCGTTTTCTATTTAGCCATTTCAGATCAACTATCTCTGTTTTCCTTTATAGTCTCTTCTCTTTTGCTCGACCGCTATCGTCCCAGTAGACGAGCGACTCGAATTGAATTCCACGCGATACGGGTAGTTGGATTTACATGGATACTGAATGCGCACAATCCTCGACCACTGGACTTGCTTTCTTATAAGACTGCAGACTTCTTACTATCAACGTACCGATTGATATCGATCAATACACTGCAAATACAAATTCCATCGTATTTGAATCGCGCCGCGCCCTATTTTACATTCGAGAAAGTCGCGTATACGTTTTGAATAAAAAATAATCCTATCGTAAATGTAATATTTTCGTAAAAGTATAAGTATAAAGTTCTGTGTGTATTACTTATTTAAGAATAGCACTATAAACTTCTAAATATCAGTACTTGAATTTTTATTTAATATTTAATACACGATAAACACTTACAAATGTTATCTTGAAATTTAAATATTAAGCACTTCTATTAATACAATAGAAATAAATAATTTATTGTCTCACTGTTAATCTAAATGAAACGTTCCTTCAAAAAGAAACGATACTTTTTTTCGATATTAGATTTCGAATTTTTGACAGATAACAGAAAAACGTATATAATATATAAAAATATATAAAATACCCGAGATATAATGTACTGATTACAATATTTAGCGAGTAAAACAATTTTCTACCTAGCTTTCATTTTTTAAATTGCATTCATAAAATTGTAAATTTGCATAAATATCTGCAGTCTAATAATAGCTACTTTTTCTGGAACACGTGCACCGATTAACATCGAGCAACAACGAATTGCGTTTATGAATAATTACATGTAATATCGAAATTTCAAACTTGATCATTCCCTTTAGCATAAACATTCAAATTTAACGTAATATTCGTTTAATTTTTAATAACATAAAAACGCGAGCAGAGAAATATACGAGGGAAGAAAGGAAAAGTGGCAAGTTCAGTTTGCTCCTTTTTCAGAGACGACATGGAGGTCTAGCGGGTCTTCGATTGCTACCTATATGCGAAGGGTGAACCTGTATGTAAGGATGCCTATCGGGAACGCCGTTTGCCGTACATTTATTGCCTCCGCCACCCTCCGCGCTTTCTCGGGGTTACGACGTTATATTTGATATTGGGTAGACTCCGTATACGTATCATTGGTGTCGTAAAACCTGCCGTAAATAATATTAAATAAATGTAATACGCTCAGTAAAATGCCACTTAGCTTTACTCGCTGAAGCTCTTCTGTTACGCGACATATCCCGCATATAGAAACTTTAATACCTTCGTTGCACCGAGAAAATAAAGGAACGATTTTTTAAAGAAAAAAGAAAGTTTTCTTCTTATTTCGAATACCGACTATAGAGGAGAGTTTGGTGCATCATCCACAAGATGCTCATCTTTGATACAAAGAATACGAGCAAAATACTTTCCTCTTCTTTTCTTGTTGCTTTGGCTTATTCTATTTAGATAACGATAGACAGCAGGCACAATCTGCGATTATGTGGCATCAAGTTCAAAAATATATCTGTACATATATAAGGATATTATAGTCGAGATTTTCATGAGAGTACGATTTTTTCATTTTAGAAATGAATAAAGTTAAACAAGCGCGGTTAAACATTTCACTATTATTCAATATTAGATGAGAAACAGAAAACTCATTTTTTAATACGATTACGAACAACATCTCGATGATATTATTGCTAGTCGATAATATAAAAATAAATTTCACACGGAGCAAAATTTTATCCGCGGACTTTAAGGATTCATAGGCGTTTTCCTCTTTCGAGATAGAACAAACTAAGGATACTATTACCGGTCATTCGTCGATTCTCTCTTTAGTCCCGCATCGTGTCTACGATTTTAAATCATAGTTCGACAACTAAACGCATTCTATAATCCGGTCACGTTGTTGACGTACGATTTGAGAACTCGTAACCAGAGCCGCTGGCAGCATTTTATCTTCGGCATCTCCTGTTACTGAGAGCCGAGACGCTTCGTAATTTCCAAGACACAATCATGTATTTCCATTTTCCATGAGATACGTCGGGTAGTGGCATACTCCGTTGCGAGGACCTTGCCAGTCCTCGAGCGCACAGAGTTACGCCATTACATCTTCGGCATGAAGTAAGCGCTCGCTTAAGGACACGCATCGCCATAGACGTAACGATCCAACGGAAAAAATCGTGTTCCATCAAAACGTGCGCGCGGTTGCTCGGTAGAGGACGCGGCTAAGTTTCCTTGTACATACGTACTGTCGACGAGAATACCGGTATTAACTGCGGATACGTTGTCGCTCGATTCGCCGAGGAAGGTTCGTACAAGCCTCCGGCTCGTCGTTAATTGCCGGTATAATTTGTAATTCGAGAAGCAGAAAGGAAGAGAGCAAAGTAGGAGAATGAAGAGTGGGATGGAAATAGAGTGATTGGCCAGGAGTTGGGAGAAGAAGAGAGAAAGAGTACCGTGGATACCGTGAGATAGAGGCAGAAAGTCGCTGCCTCTCTAAAGGAAACAAGCGTCGCGCTCGTCCCCCGAAAGGAAATGTCTTTTGAGCGAGGAACGAGAACCAGATCACGAGGACGAGCGGGGCGCCTGGCGTTTGCCTGACCCGTTGACCCGCCTCGGGCGTCTTTGTACTTGTCCTGTACCGACCGGGTATTTGTCACGACCCGTCAAAACCTCTCGACAAGCGTGAACCTTCGTCAGCTCGATCGTCTTTCCGCAATCTGCCGACCCGCCTTTCTATACGGAACCTCGCGTCTCCCGCTGAGAAATTAGCTGTTAAGTGTTTTATGTATCCGGCACGCTACATGCACTGACACCACAGTCACGTGGCGTCTACAGTGATTTGTGGCGTGCGAGTGTTCCACGATTTTCAGCTATCGACCGCGTCATATAAAACTGCTGATTGAAAATTGAGACAAATATATTATAGCAACGAAGAAAATATTATTATTTGTCTTTTTATTATGTTTCTCAATCGATTTAATAAATAATCTAAAAAACGAAAAGCTAGCTTATGTTAGTCGAATTGGGAAAAATGAAAATAAAGCCTATTATCTTTTATTAATATGAAAATTTGTATGCTATGTAATTAAATAACTGACGAGTTCGTGGAACTTGTGAAAAATAGTAGTACAATTTCTTTTTTGTTTATTTTCAAACTCTAGAAGTTCGATAACGAACGATTACTAGAGTTAATTGGTCGCAACACTCCTAAAGCACTTGATCGAACACGAGCCTAACGACATCTATATTTCATCGCCACTGCTTTTTCGTGATTGGACATTAGTTACTTTTTCTCTGCTCTCTCCTTGTGCCCGCCCTCTTTTCCATTAAACAATACAGGCCTGGGAGGCAGAAGAGCAACCAGATCACTTCGCCAGATGCCATCTCCGAGTCGCCCACCGTGATAACGGACGATGGTTAAATGCCTCATAACTAACTCAATCTGGGTCTTCCTAATTAAATATCTATCGTTTAATTAAGAATGATTTACCGATGGCAGTCAGTCAGTCAGCCAGCCAGCCAGCCAGCCGACCAAGTTGCTAGTCAGACGAGCACTGCTTGTACCATTCGCTGCGCCTTGGCAATCAATGCAGGAATTATCCTCATTAGGTCGATTCTCAGTCCAGGTTCTCCGAGTTCGCTTCTACCCGCTCGCAAACTCGTACAAACGTCTCATTGCCGGATGAGTGAAAGGGAGAGAGAAGATAAGAGGACCGAAGAAAGAGTGCAAAGCAAGAGGATGGCGATGGGAAGCAAGAAGAAGAAGAAAGAGCAGAAGAGAGAAGGGGGAAGGAGACATGGAAGTGGAGGATCAGGAGGAAGAGGAGAAAGACGAAGCAAGCTATTAGATCGAGAGCTGGTTGCGTGCAACTCGAAGAAAAACTGGAAATCCGCGGCTGTTGACGGGCCGGGGGATCCCTGGGGGGACCAAGGGAGAGAACCCTGGGTTACCCAGGACCCTCTGTTCCCCCTGCTTTCCGCCTGACTCCTTTCCTTCTGTTTGACAAAAAGGAGTCGCTGACTGCGAGTGACAACTTAGCGAGCCGGAGCTCACCTCGCCGTCCACCAGCTCGGCCACACACAGACCGTCCTCGCGATATGACACGTCTTTTCCTGCGATAGAATTCCTTCCGCGAAGGAAACGCTCGTTGGTGGAATCCTTTCGTCGAAAGAGATCCAATGCGACGCTTAATGATATCGTTGTACTGCAACAGGTTTGATAGCTCTTGTCAAATGTAATAGATCCGGTACGGCAAAACATTTACACGCTTTTTTCTGCGCGATATGCATACGAATTAGTGGGACATTTATTGGTCTATCGTTTAGAGAATTTGTACTATTTTTACTAATCAATATATATATATATATCATGTACTTGATAAGATTGGAAGACAAATATTTTCGTTAAATAACGAGATGCTGAAACGTTAAATGAAGCAAAAATCAGATAAATTGGTCGATAGAAAGATGCCATTCGACAATGTGACTATATTGCATATGGTATATCTTCGAAACGTAGAAAAACATTATATTTATTAATATAACATCCGATAATGCCATGAACATTTTTTTTCGGTACATTCACGAATTTTTATCTTGATAAATCTCATCATCGCGTTATTGGCATATAATATTTGTTTCAAAATTATTGATATTATTACTCGTATATCGTATTTGATTCGAAATGAGTGGTCTGTACTAATGATCTCGTCATTGATTGAAGTTTATTTATTAATTTTATGTGCCTATCGTCCATGTAGACATAGAAAAATATAGGACAGACTATAATAGAATATAATAAATATAAGAGCGACTAATATGGCCATATGTTGCGCGTGAAAGAGTTTGAGTTTGCATTGCGACATCCAGTCGCCCTGGGCGACAAGGGTAGCGGGTGAAATGCATTTTATCCCCCTTCACTCGAATTTTGGATCCAAGTTCCCTTTTTATTTGTTTCTCCGTCCTTCTCTCGCACCGTTCTTCTGTATCTTCTTCCCCGCCTTTTTAGGCTACTATTGCCGCAAGAGCAACGGATAATGTTATTTCGATTTACATATATGTTCCGATCGTTCCTTCCACCAAGTGCGATATAGTTATACCAGGAAATACCATCGATATCAACATTTTGGCACTTTACTGATTTTTATTCTCGATTTATGTTCATTCGATAAGCCAATTGCGTTGGGTTTTCTTTGTGAATTCAATTTACTCTCTCCGGTATCATCGCTTGTTTCACGATTTGTTTAACATTTTCCAATTTTATTGGTATAACTTCAAACACGTCTATAAACATAAAAACTAATTTAAGGATGCCAAATTGCGCAACGAAAATCAAACGTTAAGTCAATTTTCCTTGAACCATCTATGTTAACGTTGTATTTTTCTATTGATAGAAGATTACTTAAATTTGAGGAAAATGAAAAAAATTCGTTATGGACATTCCTTAAACAGAGATAGGTTCCATTGATTGTATATTATAACAAGTACTACGCTTTGGATATTTTACATCTACGTATCGTGTGCATTCTGTTTATTTGTATACTTTTAAATCTCTCACGGATGCAGAAACATCGATAGTTTCATAACAAGAAATTGGAGCAAGATCTTACCAAGTCTGAAACTTTCATAACACGCAATCGACCGGTGATAGCGTTCGAAACATTCACGGTACCCAGTCTGATGATAATTCTATGCTGGTCGTTTGCTTATGGAGAGAGAATAGGAGTAAGTTTATCGAACCGAGATGCTGTACGGGCGCGAATATAGACATCCGACACACCCTAAGACCGAGATATCTGAGCACGACGGTGCATGCGAGGGTGCATACATTGTGTAGAGCCACCCTTCTTGACAACGACGCCCCAGTAACACCCCCCAAGAGCCAATAATACCGCGTACTAGCGGGCTACTACGACGGCTTATTATTTTCCTACGGCTCATCGAACCCAGTGTGCTTGCTATCAATTACAGGACATTCCACGCGCGACCCCCTTGCTGGACTTAGACGGATCAGCCTAACCAGAATCCCATCTGGTAAACTTTTACGTTATGCCCATTTAGCCACCGCGATGACTATTCGACGGAGAATAAGGGAAACGAGCTTCAAGGCGTCAATTTTATGGTTAACACGCGGACTGTCACGGTGGTCATCGGTGACCCACATTTTACTAAATTTTTTTAGAATGATACAAATAAGTTAGATTTCAAGGATTAATAAATTTTCAACAATAATTTAAGTAACATCGTCGGAGGAAAGTGTGCAAATATGATATAATATTTTGTAAAAATTAAATCACTCGTGAATAATATTTAGAACAGGTCAAAGTTTAATTTTAATATAACTATTACTCAAACTTTGAATCAAATTTTTATACTTATATAATATATCTATCAATTATACAAAATGATAACTATTCCTTTTGATCATTAGATTGCCATTAATTCATATATTTTAGTAAAATTCGTGCAGATCAATCAAAGTATCAACATGTTTATAAGTTCATTACAAGGTAGTATGATTAATGTTAAACGATGCATTCCAGTAACAAATCTACGTGCTCCACCGATATTATGCCGCATTTTTATGAGGCACCTTGTTTACAACGTTACGACATACGCGACATACCGCAAGTGAATATCTTAAAAAAGGTTAAGCGCGTTTCAATGATCTTATGGCCTTTATCATTAGTCAGACAAGGTCTTAGAATCAGGACAGCCATGTACACTCTAGAGAGTTTCGTAACTAGAATAAGGGGTGAAGTATCTGAGTGTACCTGATTTAATGATACGTTTATTTTATGGAACAACGTGCTTCGCATACTTCTACACTTCTCTGATCGGTTCATTGATACAGGTTATAAAGAAATTCCCATTCTGAAGCACAGACGAGAAATTGTATATCCTGATGCGGCTTGTCAAACGTACTTACGGAATCTAGAATAATGTAATGCGTAGTACGCACAGGAAGATTCGATATCATCAAACTTGGGATAATCTTGAATCGCGAACGAATGATCGAAGCTACCTGCGCGGCAGGAAACCGGTTTCACGCGACATGATATTTTTTCGCTCCGCGCATCATCAATGCATCACGCCGTGAAGATTGACTGATTGAACGTAGTACAGAAGTTAAAGTCCTCTTTATTCGATCCTGTAGTCTCTTCTACAATTGAGTTTATAGAAATCCGAATGTTATTAGAATAACATGAATCTTATTAACGTTATAAGTATCAAGGAGATTTTTTAATCTTTTATGTTTAATTTGTAATTTTTTAAAACACTTGTACCACCGTTTGAAGTAGCTGAAGCGTAGTTCTTCATCCATATAAACTTATTTCTACTATTTTTAGCAATAAGTCTTCGATCAGACGCAAGAGTGTTTTACAAAGTGAAGATATCAAAGCTTTTAAAATGTAAAATGTTGTAAATATCAAATGCAATGATTAAGATTTGCATTTATTATCTACTAAGAGGACGCAAGAACTCGTGAAAAAAGATTATAATATCTTCGTAACTGCAATAAAATTTGTACAACGCATAATACAGGAATTAAGTTATCGCAAGATTATAATTTGTAATTGAATGCTGATTGGTTAAAATGACACTGCAGGAAAGACCTAACGGCTACAATGTCAGGGAACGTTCGATTAGATTAGGGTGGATTAGCCAATCAAAAACTACAATACTGCGAACCCTCTACAACTAGTAGTGACATTTGATGCTGCAGGCACTCTATTAGATTTGCGCCGTAGTTAACGTGATACGGAATCGAATGATCCGAGTTCTCTCGAAACGATTTTCGGGAGCCAGTAGTTCTGCTATCGCTGAACGAAGTTGCGATTTAAACGCTTAAATTTCATACACACCAGGGCAACCGTGTAATTGAATTTAGTGTTCTTGTATTACGGTCGAATTCATTTGGTTGAAATAATACAATCATATCTCATAAAAATCATACGAATATAAAATCTCAAACCACATTCTACAGTTTGATGCGTACTAATAACATTTTGTTATTCCAGTACGATGAACACGAATCGTAAGAAAGTATCATTTTAAAAATTTAAATTTTCGAATTTCTATTTTCGAATGTCTAAAGTAAGGAGAAAAAGTGCACGTAATCTTAAAGATAAGCGAATCAATCGCTTGTTCCTTTAACAGCGTGTTATTACAGGTCTGAAGCCTGACCATTCCGTGTTAGTAGTATCCTGTTGGTATACTATAATCCGAATTTTATGCTGGTACGTATACCGACGGACGTGTCTATCGAGGCTGATATCAAAAGCGGACAGAAAAGGTGCGTGAAGGCGTACTGGCGTCACGCGACCTGCACGTTCGTTTACGCGGGTGTGGCGAGAATGAGTGGTAGCGAGCAATTATCTTCTTATCTGTTCCGTGAAACCACGATGGTACAACCCGATGCCACGAGCCAACGCCACCACGAAAGTCGTTTTCGCCACTGGTTTTTAACAGGACCTTTCCGGTCCGGAGAATTCGGCGCTTAAACCTTTGGCCGGTTTTCCGATTAACATGCTAATTGGCACGGCAACCCTTTAAACGGCCATTTCAAAAATTAGGGGATGCGATCTGGCTCTGGTTCAGGGAAGACGAACTGGTGCGGTTTCACGCACCGTTGCGGATCGAATTTTATCGCCGGGGTTTCAGCCGACCATGCTTTTTTTTCTTGGCAAAATGAGTTTCGCTAACGAGTTCCTTCTCCATTAAAATTAATGAGCCTATTTTTCTAAAGAGAAATTATGTGTTACATGCATGTAAAAATGGTGTGTGATTAATATGTTCATCTGTGGAGGTCATGTTTATAATCAATTAAGGCAATCTTGATAACAGGTTGATCGAGTGTGTAATAAGTAGGCCAGGGCAAGCAAAGCATAACAGCAAGGGATATGTCATGTAAAGTAAGTTCAATCGATTTGTTTTGCGTGTATCTTTTTTCCGTCATTGTACATCATATTTTCAACTGTATGGAAGATTAATTTGGAAATTGTTAATTTAAATGGAAGTTTAGAGATTGAAATCCTGGACCTTGCTCCTAAAATCTGGAACATTTTATATAATATGCTTGTAATGAAGTAGAAGCTGAGAATAAAATTACAATAATTAAATAACGAAATTTATTTATCATATATGGAAATTTTTAATGATTAATACAAGTGGAATTTCAAATGATTCATATTTTCTACAGTATAAACGAACATTAAAGAAATATAAATTTTGCAATATTCTATGAAAATGGAACTAAACCTATGCCATCTGTTCGAACTGCACGGCATGCTACGTTGTCAGTCATGTCCATCGTTCATTGACAACACATGTAGAGGGAAACTCAATCTTACAGGAAGATACCTAACACCGTTGACGCTACCCTCAACTACCCTGTGGGCAACAAAAGGGCAAAAACCGTATTCGTTCCTATCCCCTTTTGACGTGTTCGTCTCCTCCTTCCGAACGAACAATTAACTGAATTTGCATTATATCTCTATCGAATTACTAGATTCTTATTATCGATAAAATTGGCAATTTGACGGAGAGAGCAATACGGACGTAGAAGTAGACCGAGCCATGTGTTCGTTCCATGTCGAAATTATTTCGTATTGCAGCAATATATCCATTTATATCAATGGATATATTTTGTTATAATATGAAAACATTAACATAATATAGTCACTTAGTTATTGGAATTAGCAGAATTTTTTTATTTACATACTAATATTTTGTAGCAGTCACATAAAAATGCGTTTTCTTTTTTTTTTTTTTTTTTGTTAATATTGAGTATCTTCTCAGTTCTAAGAATTTTTATTTAGAGTAATTTTAAATCAGAATTCAAAAATTTTATATACCTACACATATTACACTTTCATGTAATCAGTGCGGTGGTAAAGTAGAAATGTGAAAAAGACGTATTTTTAAGTACATGACCAACGTGAAATGTATTAAGAAAGAAATGATGTTCGCTTTCCATTGAAACGTAGATCATTTTTCCATTGTACTATTTTCAATTAGGCACGATTTTTACAGCTCTGCGCGCTAGCAGCGGTAGCCAAAAAGTCCAACAGCAGAAGAGGGAACAACAGAGGGTGGCTAGACGATCGTAACGTTGGCAAAGTGTAATGGTGTAACTTGATACACGGGGTATACGCCCCTCTCGCACACGTCGTTCAACGAGCATACCGCTATCGCCACCAGACGAGCCATGGCCAGCTTGTGCGCTCTGCATGCTCGTACGTGTATCTACGCGCTTCGAATTAGTCATGGAGAGGCAATTCCTGATAATAAAATAAGAGAGGAGCGTAACCGATTATCATGGTTAACGAGCGTCGCGAAATTATCGTAACGGCCTGTTTCGCGATTATCGGACAGCGCGATCGTTCGCGATTCTTCGTACGCTCCATTGTTTTCCCCTATATCGAGAGCTAGTTCGGTCGATATCGTTAGAAAGGGTGGTTAATTAGTCACGATTGGTGTCCGCATAATTTACGATCTGATGGCGCAAAGATAAAGATAGTGAATGGCATCGTAAGCGACGACTTTTTGTTAAGGGTTGATCGGGCTACGATAAACGTTCCAAACGATGCTACGCGTTCGTATATTTGATCGTTTCGATACTTTCGGTGCTAGTAAAATTTTCGAATCTCAATTTCAAGATTTTTATTATTTTTTTGTTTCGTGCCAACCGACTAGTCATAGAAAAATTTTACTCTTCCAATTTAATTAATTGGGCCATCCTCTTTAATTCAACGACACTACAAGAAATATTGCACTACGATAACATTCCCAAACAAGGCTATGCATGTACAGTATATTTGATCATCTTGATATTTCCAGCATTATATATTTCGCGTACATATTTCAGTTTTATGTTCTTTTATTATCTTCAGCTATGAGTCATGACTGTTATCGGAAAGATTTATTTCAATTTAATTGGCGCAGTGACGTTGCCACTAATGATACTGAGCGACAAATCTATAGTTAGATTCCAAATCGACGCGTACAAATTTCCCTGTTCACTCGTGTACGTCTTACTGCCAGAGGCGTCGCCTTACTTTGGGTTACCCGGCACATTAACGATAATACATGCACATAGCTGCAACAAATGCCGCATAAACGATAGTGCGATCCACGTGGCAGCGTAGGCGCAGAAGGGCACAGATGGTCGCCCTAGGCACTTACCAGTTACCACCACCCCGCACATTGCCCCTTCGGTCAAAGGGATCTAAAGGGCCTTGGCTGGCCACTAACCGTATTTATTCACGGGGGTGACTGAATTTACCGAACAGTCGGAGGATAAGTCTTGCCTGGAGCACGAGAAGCGTCTTAACGCCACCAAGCCTTTCAGAAGTCGATCCAACATTCATCGACAAGCGCGTTCAACCTCTTTGCTGTCTCTGTCACCGGGATGAGTGTTTTCATACACCTTTCGTTTAAACCAATGACACCCTTTCTCCGACATATAGGTGTATTCAATTACAATAATACGATGTACGGTGTGCGTAACAGTATAATGTTTAAAATATACATGTTTTTTAAAGTTTATTATATGGATCGTTAGTATTTGTTTTATATGAACTATATGATCAATGATTTGCAATTATTTTACATTAAAGGTATTAATTTTTATCACATTGATTACGTAGAAGTTGTTCAGTTGATTTTTATTTTTATTTAAATAGCAAACACTGAAATTCACTAAATTCTCTTCGAAATATATATTAGAATAGATAATACATATATATAAATATATAGAATCTGAATTTATTAAATATTTGTTGCATAGAAAGTTGGATAAATATATAAAATTTATTAAATCTGCAAGTCAGCTGTTATTTAATAACGACAGGACGATAATCAGAGGATAAAAATAGATATTAAAAGAAATATTTCTATAGTCTGACACGTTCTATCACGTGCTCTTTAGCCTCTCGATATATAAGTGCGCGTCAATGTATTGGTACACACATGTGCACACGAAAACGCACACGTACCAGATCACCACCGGCAAGTGGTCAGAGCAACAGATAAGTTTGATTTATTTTAATTTCTCACCGGCAACGCAGCGAGCCTTTCGTGGGGATTTCCTGTGCTCCTGTGAATTATTGCGAAGTTATTTTCTAGCTCGTATTGATTTACGACCGGGATTTCGGGGCATCGCGAACACTTTATCGTCATTACAGGTGGGCGAACAGGTGTACCGGGAGTTGAAAGAGTTGTCAATGTTTGCGAGAGAAATTTTTCAAAGAGCTGTGAATTTCGCGCCATTAACCAATGCGTCGTTTGAATTTGACTGTTGATGGAACCATTAGTGGTAGTACATTTAAACACACCTGCTTTTTTCAACAATAGTGCGATGAAACAACAAATTTAATATGAATTATTAACGCAGGAGTCCTTTTCTTACAATAATTGAAATAAATAATTTTGTTCCAAAGAGCGGAACGTATCGCGATAATATTTTTAGATTTACTTTTCAAAGACACGTGCAATACATGTATAAATATTTATACAATATTGCTCACTTGGTTAGACAATTGCGGATGATTTAGTGAAATAACGCAGAGAGCAATTTTTTAGAATAGATACACGGTATATTTGTCGCTCGTAATATTGAAATTTGTAGTCTATAGCTCGAGTAGCGATAGATATTATGTTGTTTAGTAGTTCAGTCAGTGACAGCCGTAATCAAAATTGAATACATATTACCGCTATCATTTTTATAAGACCAAAGAATAGTTTATACTGATGAATCACATTATACGTCATAGAGCGACACGAACTTTCATAATTGAATGTTGGGAACCGAATCGTTCTATTCATTAGCAACGTCAAATCGATTTTCAATCGCGGAATATAGCACCGTGTCGAAGACGTTAACGTAGTTTACAATGTAATAACGGTTTATCCGTTTTCGATGTAACGCAGTTAAGATCGCCTCGAATCAATATGAATTCGATTAAGGCATTTGGCGAGACCAAAATTCAACCAGGTAATTTAGTTGCTGTCTCTGTAATAGCAATCAACCGCGTTATGCACCGGTAAATGGAGAAGCTCGCAACTGAACGCGCGTATCGCTCGCGACTCGGTTAAATTCGATACATGATTAACTCGATGGATTCTCATTATCAGTCGCGTATGGAAGAGTCGCGTTTCTTTCCGCCTTCAGGGTCTTAATTTTCTTCGTAACCGTCTAGTCGTGCGCCATTTGGCAGGCAAAGTAAGCGGAGAATTAATCGGGACTTAATTACCAGGTTAGGCGGGTACTTGTTGCAGCAAAGCGGAGGCGTCTAGTGTACGCGGCGTGTTAGGGTGCCGTAGCGTAATAAGATTCCCTTTAATGGCATTACACGCCTCATTGGGACTTGCCAAGTCCGAAGTTTCCGCGACTTTACGCCGTGTTTGACTTAACCGGAAGTTACTACCTTTCGATCGGCTACTGTACGAACAAAGTCGAACCGAGGGGTTTAAGTCTCTTAACGGATTACGAGTTACCGATTAAATAAGTCTTAGGAACTTGTACCTGCGTTTTGCAAAAAGTATTAGCTTCGCTGAATATATATAGAACTCGAATATATTCCTGATATAGAGTAACTTGATTCAAAGTATTCAAACGCTCAGAGAAATCTTCTGTGAATAAATTATACGTGTTATACGGAACAAGTTGAAATTTCATTAGCGTTGTAACTCGGCGTGACTGTCATGGTTATATTGGTAAGTTTGAAACAAATATGAAAATGCATACAAATGATACAAGATACTTTCGAATACTTTCGCAAGCCACTGCATACGTATGTATATACGAGTATGTTCTAATAATTCAAGTTTCTTTGTTAATCATAAGTTAATCATTGAAATTATAATTGAAAACATCGATCATTGCCTTATTTGCCAATGAAACGGTTTATTAAATTCATAAGCGAAGTTACAATTGGAAAATATAAAACATTACGTGTATATGTTCTGTACTTGTCATAATACAGAAGCTATTTGATGACCATATAAAAGCGTCTAAGGATACAAAATTATGAAGCTTTTTTTGGAAAGAAACTCTATAAAAGTGAGTAATGTTCATTCCATGGAGATAAACTTCTCGGTTTGGACACGATCATCTCTTAATGATGTTTCTTCTTTCGGTCGGAGAATTCGTATTTAATGCGATACTTCGATGGCATGAAATCGTTCTGGCGATGTTCGCTGAATTTAACGAAGCTAGTAAATCGAAAATCGTATTTGGACAATTGCGCGAAAAAGCATGTCAGTACGCTGATTAATTACGCCATCGAAGCGTGGTCGGATGAGTTGCAGCAGGCGTAAGAAAGGCATGTCGTCGATCGGTCAGCAATTAATTAAAGCGTCACTTGAATTTACAACGACTGCCGACTGCCCACCAACGAAGGCGATCAAAGCTTCATCTCGGCATTACGATCTGGCAGGCGGCTGTCGACAGGCGCGAAGAAGCCGCACACCGCGTCGATCCCGCGTTCGTTCTGATGGCTGACAAAAACTACCTGAACGAAAATCCAGGTGTCGAATCGCGCAGGAGGGACAGTTGGGACGCTCTAACCAACGAGACAGCCCGGCGTGACCATTGGTCCGGGAAACGACCTTAAGCGGCCCTTATCTGGATTCAGCGACCGTTCGTGAAATCTCCGTAGGAAGCCCGACGGGCCCGGCAAGAAACGTCCAACACACATTTAATAGCTTAATTTATAATTCTCGCCGCAAGAAAAAGATACCCGGTGAAAGGGCAGAAGAGGGGGAAGACGGGGACGGACAGAGAGGCCGAAGCAAGGCGAAGCAAAACGCAAAGGGGACGATAGAGACGAAGAATGGAAAAAGGGAAGAAAAAGGGGGGAGGCTGGATAAAGCTGGATCCGTCGTATCTTCGTAAGAAGAAACGCGAAGAGGGAAGAGATCGAAAGAAGCGCGAGGCAGAGAAACGGAGTCACCGAGAAAAACAAAGCCACGAAAAGAAAGAGGGAGAAAGGGAGATACAGAGATCGTGCGCCTAAGAAGAAGAAGCCGGTGGAAAGAAGTTAAAACGGAAGGAATGCCGACGCCGCCGCTTGCACCGATGGAAACGGTTCGACAATGCGGTGCGACGATCATGGACCTTTATATGGAGCGTCGTCCCCGTGGGTGGTCCCCCACAGGACGTCTTACCAGGCGTCATCCTGGATTCATCGGGACGATCGGCGCGTTGAGAACCACCGATCGCTAACCTAGAAGGCAGCGGAGAGTGAGATCGAGCTGCGACGCGCACTGAATCACTCATCGTGTGCTTAGTTGTCGTTCGCGTCGTCCGTCGTTCGCCGTTCCGTCGTTCGCCGCTTGCCGATCAACCGTTCTCCGTACCGAAGAGGTTTACCAGAGGCGAGCTATTAACTCACGAGCACTGGTACCTTCTACCATTCTACAAGGCTACATTATTTACTACACCGCTACTTGTCCACGTAAAGTTATTATGGGACATCTCGGCACATGCTGGACTCCCTGTGTCTACTTCGATTTGAACAGATTGTTACGATCGGAATCTCGGTATCGTTAATCGCTGCTGTCGGACTTTTTGCCCGAAGAAAACCAGGCGTCATCCTGAATTTAGAAGGAACTCGTTTCCTTCGATGGTTGGTCTTTTGGTCATCTACGTAGGTAATTCTATGACGTTCACGTGTTAACACATGGACGAGTTTCTGGACGAAGCCACCGCGATTCTTGGACAGATCCTTCGAGACGTCGATATTCAGCCGATCAACCGGACACGTGTTTTTTACTTATGTAAGACTGCTATTAGTTGAACGGACGGTTGGAGCCAACGACCGATGCTGCTCATTGCGAACCGGCCCCCAAGTTTCTCTTTCCTCTCTTCTCTTTCCAGCTTTGTTCGGGCGCGAGCGAACGCGCCTGTAGAACGACGTCAGAAAAGAAACAAGAGAGAGCAAGAAGGAACAAGGAAAGAAGAGAAATCCAACGAGCTGGCCGAAGCTATTCTCTGAAATCCGGCGATTCTTTCGGGCGTCTTCGGAGATGATATTTGCTCGGATCAATCCATATGGTCGCCATGGCAACCGGTTAGCCTGGCTTGTCCACCCCCGTCGTCCAAAGTCTGGAAAGCCGGCCGCCGGCCCAACGAATGGACGAATGGACTCGGGGGTGCGGTGCTGATGGCCGATAGTTCGGGGGAACTCGCGTTCCGCGAAGGGTGGACATTGCCTCCCGATATACTTTCCTTCCCGAGAATCTTTGCGTTCTTCTACCAATTCAATGAACGAAAATCTATATACGTATACGTACGTATCTTCCGATCCCACTCACTCGCTCGTTTCTCTGGCCTACACGGATTAGATTGAACGAAACCCAATAGAACCAAATGTATTCATGAACCGTTGTTTACAAAACTGTCTACGTAGTTCTTTCGACCCCATCTTTGGAGAATCTTTGTCCCTTCTTCTAACCACATTTCCTGGACCATTGTTGCAATGCCGGTAACGGCTTTTTATCGCGTCGTCACACATTTGTATTCCTCTTCGTTTTCTCTTCCTCTTTCTTTTTAGATAGTTAGATTCCTCAGTAGCTTAACATATTAATATACTTTAAGTAGATATTTACAAAGAAGGAAAGTATTACAAATGTAATATTCTATGAGTGCACGAGGAAAGTATTTATTAAAATTTGTATGTGATTAATTATTTTGTAAACCATCAAAATATTGCAGTTTTTCAATAAATGAATAAATAAGTTTAAGGCTTTAATTTATACTTTTTCAAGTTTATACGCAAAGCATGAAAATCCGGAGTGGTGGAAAATTGAAAAACTGTTGAAAAAAATATAGAAATAGAATATTTGATTCTCTAATAGGATTAACCTAATTTCTAATTTTACAATGAAAATATGCAAAATATTTCTGCCCATCAGTCGTTACCTTGAAAGATATATAATTACTAATTTTACCAGGTTATTGCTTTATTTTCACTTCTAAATCACACTAGTGTGCAAAATTTTTTAGCCAACTAGATTATTCACTTTATATTCTAGAAGCGATATCTGAAAGAATCTTATCTAATATTGGGTATAAGAGTATAAGTAAAGATAATTAATAAGAGTATCAATTAAAATTCTTTAAAATATCTCTTGTAGAATATAGAGCGAAAAACTTATGCACGTGGCTGTATATCACCTCATATTTCTAGTGCTTGTGTTCGTATGAAAAACACTCCTCTCCCATGTCATTGGCAGCGTTAATGAGCGCCACTAATAGCGTGGAGAAAAAGAGGAAGCGTGAACAGGACCTCGATCGACTCGAATTTCGTCGACGGAAACTAACTTCTGGCCATACTCAAAATGAAATTAGGCAATACGGACATCTTGAGAAACGAGAATGTATCTGAGATATGCGTCGACAGATGCGACAGGCTATCCTCGGCATCTACTGTCGTGAGAACCTCCGCGGGTATTCTACATGCAAATTTATAGAGATCCTTCGGACACCGGCGCTTCGAAGGGAGATGTATCCTCGAGGGACCAAAGACACCAGGACTAAGAGCGCTTCCTTGTACTGTCACTCTGCTCCGTTCGAATCAATCGCATAAATCTTGACGCATCGATCGTCCCTTTCGGTAACACGTTCGTCTACGAAAAATTCACTTGTCCCTGCTAGAACGTTCCAGAAAAATGGTAACGCCAAAATATCCTTGTTTGATACGAACCTGCGTGCACGTGAGAAAATATTCTCGTAATTTTTTGCAATATTCAAACGAGTAATATTTTTCAATAAATTAAATATTGGTTAACTCATTGAGTTTATTTTCCTCATGTTGGTGATGTTGCGACTTTTTCTTGCAATTGTGAAACTGATATGATTATCATATAAATTTCTCCTTCCGATGAAATTCCGGTAAATGATAAAATATGTATATGAGATGTATATTTAAATCCTACGTTGCAGAAGAGGGAAAATAGAAATAAAATTTTCTATAATACCATTGGTTGAATCTATGAACGATAAAATTAAGAATAATAATATTACTTTTATATGAAACATCGTTCACATAAAATTCATAACAACCTAGCAAACGGACTTAGAATCTTTCGCAGTCCTTTCCTCTTCTTTCAAAAACCATTCCAAACCTTTCGTATAGATTTCATGTCTCCTTCGTGAATTATCTGTGGTTTACAGGTCGATCCTTCGATCAACCACTTGTTGACATACGATCGGCATAACAGAGACATATGCAAGTTCCAAGAATTTGGAGGATAAATTTGTCGACATTCTGCACCGAATAAAAATGGCGCGAGGCAGCGAGCTTTGGTACGTGACGGATCGACGAGCGAGCGATACCGATCGAAAAAAGGCGTTCGAGGTCGACCAAGGAAGATTCCAGAGTTACGAACCCACGGGATCCGCAAGCAACAATCGCGCTTACTATTTTCATCCCGGTTTGAGTCCGGGCCGGGTAGGCTACTGCCCGAAGGGGGCTGCCAGGCGCACGATCCCGACGAGATAGAGCAGTGGATCATCATTAACCGGATGGTCGCAAAACCAGCGACGGCTGATTGACAGGCGCGCAAAGACTTCCCGTTTTTCCTAAACCTGCCTTTTAGTTCTCGGTACGGCGAAACCCTTCTGCGGAGCCGGGAGAACGATATACGTCGGCCGATGATGAAGGACAGATCAAACGGTGGGAGGAAAGGATTCCGAAGGGAAGGGGGTTCGTGGGGTGCCAAAGAAAGAGGAGGGTGCCTTAGCAGTTCCTCGGAGCTGATGGACAGCCAAGAGGCGCCAAGCTATGCCAGCTATTCGCCTCTTATTTTATGCTGTCTCCTCGACAATTTAACGAGCCTGTGTTTGTGCATGCAGCCACGCGTGTACGTGTTACGCCTGTGTGCTGCCAATAAACCGAGACGAATTCCGAGATACCGATCGACTACTTTGATATGTCGCTAGTCTTCTGTACCGTCTACGATTCGTTTTCGTGTAAATAGGTACACTATCCGTCAAAAGTATCTACAGACTTACACACATATCTTCAACAAGACGTACTTTGGCTACAAAGTTATGGATGAGTTGTATCGTACTGAGTTTGTTCTCGGTACAGCTACTTGTGATAGAATGTTATAACACGATTGAATTGATTTGTAGAAATTAATAAGCAATAATAAGAGTCTTATTTATAATTGTCATACCTCGTGGAATCATTTTGTTAGTCGAAAAGATCTTTATTTTCAGGTTCTTTAATTTAAAAAAAAGTGAGACAATCCAACACAGAGATAACAGTCTATTAATCGTAAGCGGAAAAAATCGCCAAGATTTATTCATTGAATTAGAAGTAGCTTGGTACTCTGTCGGTGAAAGAGAAGTTTGTTTTTTGGGAGAAAGTAGGTACGGAGAAGTCGCGTGAATTGATCGTTCGAAACGCGCGTTCAAGACCGAAGTACTTTGTAATCGTCCACCCTCGACCACCTTTTGCGACCACACGGAGGTCACGTACTGATCGATGCCGAGGTTATCGTAAACCGCATGACTCTTGTAATTTCAAATAGCACTTGATTCTTTATTGTTCATTAATTAATCTGCAAACTAATATTTCTATACTAGAATATTCATTTCACACCAGATTGCATAGTTCGAATAATTATGCTATAAATATATAGTATGATATTTCATAGACGTAAAAGGAGTAGAGTTTCCTAAGTGGCATTATAATTATCGAAACGTAGCTAATATTAATAGATACTGCAATTACCAAATTCGTCGCAAAGGCGAATTTCAGATTTCTTTCTGCTACATTATAATAGAATATTTCTCTGGTGTTAAAAAATTGGAATAAAAACTTCCAACGCAATCTACTCAATTCATTATGTCTTAACTGCCCTTTGCCCAAAAAGTTGTTCAATCGTTTATTCGATGATTAACGGCGTAATTGTACGAGCGTGAAAGCGTTGTCCGATAATCTTGTGGACAGTTTGGTAGAAATCCTGATTGGCGACAACAGATTTCGACAATAAGATGACATGGTTGTCTCGTCGCATTACGCAAGAGCTCAAAGCATTCGAGGCATTAGTGCGTGGCCGGTGTTTAGAAGCCCTAGAAAGTAATTGAGTTGGCCACGCGACTCTTGAAGTGGCTCCCTACCAACGCTGCGCAGCGGGTTCCCTTCAGGCTCTTCTTCTCATTGGTAACCACCTGTTTTGAGCGGAACCCACTCTCTTTATTTGCCCCCTCTCTATCACTCCCTCTTTATATCTCTCTCTTTCGTTCTCCTCTACACGGGCACAGAAAAATACACACTCGTACACGCATCGCTTTAGCCACTTGAAATTCACGTTCTTCATTGTACGAAGAATTTGACATACGGCCGATGGGCGCCACCGTTTTCCAACCCCTAAAATCATGCACCACCACTCTCTTACCAGTCGTCGTTGTCATTCTATTATAGCCCGCGCACGGATGCTCCCCGTGATCTGTTTGTTCGTTTTCTTTATCCAGATAAATAAGTCCTTCAGTGCGCTTGTGCGCTCCTTTCTAAATTGAATCCTATCAGTCGGAGTATGGCAAGTCTATGTTTGCTAAAAGGGTCTTTATATCTTTGATTAAGAAATTAGAACTTTTAAATACACACGTGGGTTCCTGTTGTATGTCTACGAGTGATATTTCTGCAGTTAATTTTTTCTTTTTCAAGTATAGTTGTAAAATGAACAGATAACATTTACGAGTAATAATAAGAAACTTTTATTCTTAAAATTTGAAATCTTTAAAATCATAATCTATGAAAAGATCATTCTATAAGAAGATGTTAAGCTGATCCACGATGCTTCAAGTAATACTCATGATTCCTCAAATTTATTAAATACGTCAACTTCTCTGCTCGCACAGTTCGCATTACCAGGCACGATATACTCTTATATAAAGAATGACATTTACATCGTACTGGGTGCTCATCGATGGAGCACTCCTTTTACTTCAGTTTCGGAGGAGGTATCGTGACATCGTGAAATCTTAGTAGAAATAATAGAAGATAGGTTCGAGTAGAAGTAAGAGATCGATTCCGTAGAGCAAGAGAAGGAAGGTAAGGGTGGCAGCGTGGAGGACCGAATGCCATTTAGAGTCATCCACCGTGTCTCAATCTAGAGGCACCCTTCCAGGCATCGGCGAGCCGTGACGGTTGGCATCTGTTCTGCGGGCCGAGACCCCAACGAGGATGGCAGAAGCAACGCCAGCGGCAGCATATAACGCTACAAAATGCCAAGGGTCCCGTCAGAACGTCTATATGCACTAGAACGTTCAAAATGATCCTGCAAGCATCGCGCCACTACACGCTTTCTCGAATGATTTCACCTATCAATAAACTAGAGAGCCCCGAGTCGTTTTCTGAGTAATTGGTTGCTTGATCCCTGACTGATCCTGATTGGAAGACAAGTACTATTGTTGACACAGGGTACAAACTCAAAGGGTGTTAATATGGGATGTCATTTTTCCCTAATTTTGTAAGAAGAAACAGCGGAATTATGGATGTGACCCTTTTAATACAGATTCCTTTTTTCTGGTAAAAATTGATATCGATGGGGTGTTTAAATATGAAAAGGATAACCTGATAAATACATGTTTGTTCATCTTTTTTTGTTTTATCGTCGTTTAATAACTAATGTTAGTATTTTAGTAATGAATCTTCCAATTACTTATATTTGACTACCATACTTATTCTTGCTTGAAGAAAATGATTACAAACTTCCTTATTAATCTCCCAATAATTACAACACTCCTCCGTTTATAACTGATAAGCAAAAATTTGAACAATGGAATAACTATACAAATTTGGACGTGAATAATTTAAAACAATTCCTTTCTTACTATCTTTATAGGTTGCATGTAATTTGGAATAATTTACGAAAATGATATGGAAAAAAATCACAGTCAAAGTAAAATGTTCGATCGCATCGGATTTAAGAGAAAATCTGGAAATTCCTTCGGTTTTGGCAACGATGGCGGGAAGAAAACTGGCGAACGACAGGAAGAAAAAGAGAATACCTCTGGTTTCTCGGAAGGTAGATCGATGGCGATTTTTCACTCACTTAGCTCGGCGCGCATCAATATGCATTAAGCTGATCGGTTCTCCCTATTGGCTTCTTCTCTTTAGGAGCAATAGGGACCAAAAACGTGAACGAAGAGAGAAAGCCAGAACGACGGAAAGAGGGTTATGCAAGAAGGACTGTTCTCTCCCTCTTTCTACCCCTTTCTTCGACAACGTGGAGAGGGAATAAGAAACAAGCGCTGTGCGGGAAGCTGTTAAGATATTCTTCGAAAATAAGGATACCGTATCGAGGTAATTCTCGGTAGGTAGAATAACCGTAAGGGAATCGAGCCGAAGTCTCGGATACGACTAAGATTCCACGGGCTCTACGACACTCTTGGGTACGTTTTGGTATCTGTCTAGGCTCCTCTGTAGTCACGGCCCAGGATATGCTCGCCACTTTTCGTACAGACGGCGAGCCAATCAGCGTCCACTTGTGTCAAGACTTTTGAGAAGTTGTGAGTTTTCCAACGGAAACCATGCGATTCTCTCGATTCTAGTATTCCTATGCCCGGCTGATATCAGACGTCTTTAAATATCCTATTACTTTTATTGAAATTTTGAATATTTGCAGGATATAGTGATAGATTATTTAGTATTAAATTGTAGATATTTATGCAATTTTTTTTTTTTGCCAGTTTACGTTATTGAATACAGCTTTTTAATATTGTGAGTATGAAAGAAAATTCAAAGGATTTCCTTAATATTTTCATTTTTTCCGAGAGTCTAGAAAATTTTATGGAAATTGAAATATTTTGTAACATTCTCAGTAACTATTTTTTTATGAATCATGGAAACTCTTTTTATATTTTTATCTTATGCACCGAATTGCCATTATCTTCGCTACTTTGTACTATCCTAACGTACTTTTTATACCTTGGCAAAGCAGTATGTAAGTTATGTTTTTCAATTATATATTTACGCAATTTTTTCGAGTTCTCTTAGTACTTGATCCTTAATGGATTAACGCTGTCGCTGGTTAAGTTTGTTATATACCATGTTTTACGTGTATCAAGCGAAGAACAACAATTTTTCACTTAACGTGATGAAACTCGACTTCAATTCGCTCGTATGACGATTAATCGTGATATCACTACGTTACTGAAATCTTGAGAAACGTAGGGTGAAAATGTATATTTCTACCGAGGTTGTATGACAAGATGCATTAAATGGTTCACATAAGCAATTCGAAAACCGATTCCACTGATACATAATGGATTGACAGGAGTTAGTTTAGCATAAGTTTTCCATTAGCAGGCTGAATAGATCGAGATATCGGTAATATCCAATATAGATTCCAGTCGTATTTCGCGAGTGAAGCATGTGTTTTAGGTGCCTTTCTCCTCTTCGGACTTGTCAGAAGGATCCCGCATACTTGTCGACAGAAAGAAGGTATATTCCGTAAATTTTTTGGTGATTCGACTAATTGGACGAATTTACGAGGTAGCCAGTCCGTCTTTGGCCCATAATACCTGTGATTCCTTTTATCTTGTAAATACCGAAACGGGAATCTCTCGGAATTTCTAAATTTTACGTTGAAGAAGAAGCAATGGTACCGACATCGATGGAATTGTAAGTCAATTGCGTAAAGTTTTAATTAAACATCAAAGACAAACAAACAATTAAAGATGCAAAGATGAAATTTGGAAAATAGAAATATTCTTAATATTTCGTAGAATAGAAATCGCTTTGCGAATTAAATAAAGCATTTATTAAGGAAGTCCTTTACGATTAAAACAAAGAAAACGAAATTCAAATATCTAATACAATAGTCTAGTAGATATCGATTTAACACGGAATATCCGTATTTGAAAAAAGGAATTTTGATAAATTATGTTTTCTCTGTCTATAAATATGCAAAAAATGATTCTCGGTTCGCAAATCAAACTTATTCAATTAATATCGATAAATTATTCGCTATTTACGGTTACTTTGATCAATTCATTTGATTTCTCGTGCGCAACGATTATCGGCTGCAATTTTCTGGTTGGTAAAACCAAAAAATAATTAGCCGTGTAAATATGCCGTTATTTATCCGACGATTTCCCGGCCGAGCGATCGGTCGTTCTTGTTTCTATAGAGGAGCGTGCACGCGCACTCTTATCCATTTATTTTAGGGGCATATCCAGAATGAAGGGTGTGATACCCCTACAATGGGGTCCCATATGCTTCGCGTACGAGAACGAGTACCACCACTGAGTGTGTTTTGATTTCTTTAATAGTCACGTCAGAAAATAGTACTTTTAGGACCAGTCAACTTGAAAAATGCTGAATTATGTAACTTGATTTGTTTTACCTCCCGACAGTTATGTATAGAGATGCAAATTGCAACAATATTGCTCAATTGGAAAATTCTACACTTCTATTTACTACATTTGATATCTATAATGTTTTAATGTCTAATATTTAAATTATAACATATTTGAAGTATTTGAGAAATATTGGGTTGGCCGGAAAGTTCGTTCCGATTTTTAAGGAATTTGGTCGACATGAAAGATCATATTGAAAAGTTCTTCGTCGAAAAACTTGAGAGGTTCTGGAATGATGGAATATTCAAGTTGCGTGAAAGATGGAGAAAGTTTATAGAACAAAATGGCACCTATATTATTATATGAATGTATTTCGAATCGAAATGTAAATCGGAACGTACTCTTCGGGCGATGCAATAGTTATTACAGAAATATAAAAATAAAAAAATCGTTATGATCTTTAAAATATACCTCAAAATACTGAAAGAAAACAAGCTTCGATCTTATTCTATTACCAATTTTGATTTAACATTACTTCTGCTTCTTTTGTTACATAATCTTTTAAACGTATTTCTCAATTCCTTCATTTCGCAATTCTTGCCTATAACATTCGTAAAATAATATATTCAATTTTCAAAGGAACACGACGTAATCATTTTACGCTTTGCGTATCATAGTATATTATGCAATTTTTCATATTTTGCGCGTTATAAAATTGATGCACATTTCCGATCCTTGAAACAAACAGGGGGGATCCCTCGTTTTACGATACTTATGCCGATTCCGTAGCTCGTGGAACAGATTCGCTGATAAAACTCGTGTTTCCACGTCTTAATTAGCACAACCGATGGCACCCGTGTAAAAATTGAAAGAAACAAGGGGCGTTGTTTGGCAGAAATAGTGGGTGAGTGAGATTTCCCACTGGATCGTTTGATTCGACCAATGAATAGCAAGCCCATTTCAGTATGCATCGCGTACGTCGTTCGCTTAATAAGTTTTCCTTATCGATGTGTGTCATCTACGAGCAGGCAACCAGAGACCCGTCATTATCGTCCCTATCTCGGTTGATAGTTTTCATCATTTCCATCCAAAGTAGCGGTGCACAGCACACACGCGGTACTTACTTGTTAGGTGGAACAGCATTAATGCTGCGGTGGTCTAACATGTGTCGCTGATTGCACGCACTTTCACCTGATTAGCTTTTAACAGGACGTCAAAACGTTTTCGGTTTTTTTACGGCGTCTGACATCTACAACCCGTGTTCCTTAATACGATTGTCATATTAATTACTTGTTTCTATCTTTTACGGCGATTTATAGCCCCTAATGAATACGCATGATCTTCTTTTTATTGCTCTTAAAATAGTTCTGTTGTTCCATCACGTTACCAGTGTGTAGAATACGGATGTTCATGCAAATTCATACTTTTACGAATACGATCGGAGAAATGGAAATTAAATTATTATTTATGGTTCTTTAAAACGCAAGTACTAGAAAATAATGTATCGCGAGAAAAAATGAAAGGGAACGATAAATATTTATGTCTATGTTTCCGTATTAATATCGGAACCTCGGTTCCAACGTTGAAAGAGTTTTCAGCATTCTGCAATAATGCTTGCGCCAGAAATTCTCTGACTGCCCTTGATATCGAGTCCATACTGATGGAGATTCGCGGCAAGGGTGCGAGACAACGTAGCACGATTTGGTCAAATCTGCATGCATTAACGCCACAAGCGCGACTGATTGACAATCCGTGTGTCATTGTGACGTCAGTCAAATCGCTCGAGCATCCTCGACCAATCGCAATCAATTAAGGTAACGATTGATTGTTACGCGTTTGGACTCGACGAAGGGAATATCGCGAGCCGGTATTTATGTGGATGATAGACGTGCCATTGAAAATCACAATATCGCCATCGACGAGGGACCAGCTTAAAGCTTCGTGTATCTAAATGATCGTTTTTATAGCATTTTTTTCATATACCTATCTGATGTTTCTTCTCATTTTGCTTCTAACAAATGAACGCAAATATTTTATTTAGCGTTTATCACTTTCACTATTACTGTCGTATACGTCGCGTCTTCATCCTTATTAGGACATAGTTTGGAAGAGGCAAAGAAATGGACGGTTTATTAGAACAGATATTGCTACGTAAAATAAAGAGACAATAAAATTTTTGGCCAAAACTGTAACGCTTCATTTTCTATTCTTGTTTTCCAATCTTTCTTGCAAGATACCATCTAATTTTCCATTATTTGATATTTTAATAATCAAAGTTCTGCTGTACTTGTATTTCCTTAGTTCTCAATGTTTTGACATTTGTGAAGACTGATCCATTACACTCGCCACGCTCGTAACGCCAAACTTTCTCGCCGCGTATTTGGCCTTTCGAACAATTTCAAAATACACATATATCTTCCCGTTCACGATCGTGGTAGCGTTCATCGCGGTATTAATCGGGCAGGGTGGCATTTTCCCCGTGAAAAATTCAGCCGTGTCGTCCCCTCGAAGGGGCCATACGTCCAGGAAAACGAAACGATCGTCGTCGCGCGCCACCCGAAATGGAATCCGTCAAATTGACGGAGGGTATAGAGCGTCACGGCGCGCTGAGGGTCGCGCGAGCCTCGAACGAGCACAGAGAGGAAACGGTTGCAGCACGAAGCGGAGGGCTATGATCGATGTCCCGAAATTAAGGGCTTGCCCGCCGAGCGAAATAAAGTTAACCAATCGGGCCAACGAATGGCCCGTTCGGTCGTTATTGGCTCTGGCAGTTCTGGTCCGCGTCGCGACGACCCGATGCCCGATTTTTTCACGCTGTCCCTTGTTTTTCGAGGGGGTCGCCGGGCTATGCCGATTGCAATTCGAGAAAGAGTGATATAGGGACGAGAGGCATCACGGCGAATGCAGGAACTGGTCGCGGATGGGGGAGAGGATTTTCGTAATTATGGAACGGCGTTGGTCCCCGGGGATTCGTCAGTCGACGGGAAAGCCCCTGGCTCTGTACGGCCACGACAATGCCATTTTAATTATGCATGTTAATTGGTTTCCGAGTCCGGCGTAATACCAGCTTCTCTAGGACTATTCTCGCGGTGCATCTCCTCTTCATGTTACTGATCGATGCGTCGCATTCATCGATCGACTGATCTATAATTGTCACTTTTCCAGTGAAACTTACAACGAGGTAGAGTTATTTCAGCCACCTAAGCTTCGGCTTATCTTAAAATTTTTATTCAAATATAATTTATATGGAATATTATGGTGAATCAATATACGTGTGTACAGATCAAAATCTCAACGAAGGTAGATTTTTCACGTTAAATTTATTTGCGGTTCAGAATAATCGGGAAGTCGATAAGCATGTAGCGAAAAATATAACGCGAGATGAAGAAAATGTACAAACTTCTCTGAATTTTCCCGAGAGAGAAATCATTGTAGATTTACGTACACTTGAATTGTTCGACGGAGTATTACAATTGGTCTTGGTTTTCTTGGTCTCTAATCGACTGTTCCCTTCAACGTTCCGTAAGGGAAAGTGATGGGGTGAAAAAATGGCCACGCTTCGATATAGGAATCGCTTTTGTTTTTTGTACTTTTTTTTTTTTAGTCAGATATACACGATTGATGGGGGCTGCGTTGTACTTTCTGCACAGCTGAGTGAGCATGTCACAATCGGCCAGGGCCGCCTCAATCAAAGTGGCATTGATACCCTTCGCTCCTTCTCTCGATCGGGCCCTCGCGCTCTCCATTGCGGTTTTGTTCGAGACCGAAAATCTATTAGCCTACCAACGTATATACACATATTTTCTACTACATACAACAACTCTGTGTGAGAGAGAAACTGATTTTAATACCAACAAGTACGAAAAACCATTATACGCGTTCAATTCCTGGCGAATTTATCTTCTAGAAAATGTACACGAAATGTTTCTCTTTATATATGAAATATAAGTGATTTCTTCCGAACAATAAACTCCGTACTTTCTAAAATTAAAACTATTCGATAGCACTGAAATATCTAAATAACAGATGCATTGATCGTTAATGTAAAAACTACGTATTAACAACTGTCTGTACTTCGAAACATTCCCATCACATCGTTGGAATTAAAGTCTGTAATGAATAAGACACATGTAGTCTAATTTGTATTAATTAACGATTTCTTGTAATTAAATATTTACGACGTTATTGTACTATGATTTGAAGAAATTCGAGAAAACGACATTAAATCTTAACATTTACACGCATTGATTTTAGATGGTAACTTGAAATCTTTTCGTAAATACCACGAAAATGGTAAATACATGATAAGCATAATGCGCATGCTAAATGAATCTTCTAATTCTATGGTTCGTACATTTAGGTACTCTACGCCAGGCACGATCTACCACAAGCCAAGCTAAGAGACGTAGTTTAGGGTGGCGTTCGATGTGACACGCGACCGCAACGTGGTTGTGCATTTACATTATATCGCGGTTTATACGATGTTACTAAGGTGCGTGCGTGCTGTGTATCGAAGCAACATTTTCGAGATTAATTTTTCTAATGCTTTCGTCAGACAGGTCTTGTTCCAATGGAAATTTATTGTGATACAACTAACACAGTAACATAGTCATCCTACCAGTTTTAATTAAACTCAAAGTGAAACTTGCCAAATTATTAAAAAATCTCAGGACTATTGATAAATTTAATAGCATTTAGAATTGTGGTTATATAATAATAATAATAATAATAAATAATAATATACATCTCAGAGAACATTCGTTATATATTCTTAACAATCGTAATCTTCTTTGTTAATATTAAATGATAGTAAGAGGATTGGAACCATTATCTCGGTTATTCATAACAACATTCACCAGTTTTGCTATCAGTATATTGACAAACCTTGTTTCAATATCAATCTGTTGTTGCGAAGAGGGATCACTTTTCCCTCGAAATTCCCAATATCAGATAAAACACTTTGATAGCAGTTTCTCGAAATGCGCGAATAAGTATAAAATCCATTTTCCCAACATCTATAAACAACACCTATGGCAGATCATTGCTCTTAAATCCAGGTGGAGAAGGATTCGAAAACACTGCAAGCTGCAGAAAAATAGTTACGTGCAAGCCCGGTAGGCTTTGCCTGTCACCTACGTGTATCACATATCCTCCGAATAAGGATGAAAGCTCCGAGGCGACGTTGTATCGAAAACCGTAGGTTGAGCATCCCTGAGCACAAGATGTCCTCCTGAAGACTATCTCGGCCTTGGTCCCGCGGGAAACCTCTTCCTTCCTACCGTTCCTATCTCAGGACACTCTATAGCCTATTCAGATACCAGGCTCACCCTACTGCTACCATGTTAGCCAGCTTGTGAGGAAGAGAGAGAAAGAGAGAGAGGGGGGGGGACAGACCATTGAGCGAGAGAAGGAGCGAGAAAGGGAGAGAAAGAGTGTCTGTATTTCCAAGGACAAGCAACACCATGTAGAACGTGGAGGAGGTATAAGTACGCCTGAGTATTCGAGTGCTCTCGTACCTTGCAGTCTCACCACACCTCGTAGGAAACGTATTTTGCAAGCCTAAATATCACGGGTTTCTAGTCTATGCGACGCTATCTTGCAAGTGGGTACCTTCGAGAAGGAGTTATCTGGCCCCTTATTTCGCAGATCGTTGCGAAGCATGATAGCAAGGGTGGCAAACTGATATCAGACTCGTTGACGTCTCCATGAAATTCGACTGTATATGTATACTACACTGCCATTCATAAGAATCCAGCCACTTTGATCGATTTGCGGTAACCGTGTTTGAATTTGATCAAAGTGTACAAATTAATGATGGACTAATAATTGGAGGACTAAAAATCATCGTGGTGTTGGTCAAGATTCTGTGAGTTTGAATTTAGTCAGGTACTTAAACTTTCAGAGGTATCATAGAGGTGTATACCATAAAGGGATGATAATCTCTTTAGTTTCATAATTAATTACTTTACTTTTTGCCGCGATATGTTTTCGTGACTCGAAAAAGTATAATGAACTTTTTATAATAATAAACGAAGAACGTTATTTCATAAGGACTAGAAACGGACTGAGTTAATTCATCAATTTTTCTTATGGTCTACCAGAAAGCCCCTTAAAAACACAGGGTGTTTTTATTCAATACTAAAAAGATACTACCTTATGAATGAAAAATACTACTCATTTAATAAGTGTATCTTTCAGTTGAAAGATCGATAGTACTAATGTAAGTAAGATAATAAAGGCGAGTGTTCTAGACACGGTGGCTTCGAGTGTTAACTCTGTTGCGTTCTGTTATCATTCTAGGCTCAACTCTATTTTTTATTCTTAACAAACTTCTTCATTTTATGAAAATTATAAATTATAAGAGAATCATTCTTAATATCCATGTTCTATATGCGTATAAAACAATAAAAATCCTGTTGCTTACTAAAACGACATTAACGGATATAAAAGTTCGTGGATCGCAGCAGAATTAATAAAACTTCACGGAAAAGATATTATCCAAAACGATATTATCCACTCACCGATCGATGATAACAGGATCGCTTGGTGTTTCGTTTCGGTTTCCGCAGCTCTTCTTATCGCAACACCGACTGGAACAAACCGAGTCAGGTGGATCAGAGACTAGTACGTCGCAATTTCCAAATATTTCTTTATTTATCCGTGGGGGATGCATTCTTTCTTCGACTGAATTCGGTGGGTCCAGAGGGGTCAGAATTTTCGAGGTCTAAAAACTATATGAACCCTTGGGACTTTGTAAGTTTGGGGGTGGAGAGTAGTCAGGTCGAAGTCCCATGGGTCAATGAGTCAGCCACCCCCAAAGAATGATTGCACCCCCGTGTGTCTCGTTACGTTTATGGTTTGCCACCGCAAGGGTGGCTGCTTGCATGAAGAGCAGATTCTTTGCTCTTCGTCCATACGTGTTTGTATACAGTTAGAATTGCCACTAAAGGATGAAAAGACGTATCTTTAAAAGAAACTCTCTGTGGAGCTATCATCGCCGTGTCAAATGAATTAAACTTAAGGTATTTGCATACTTCAGGTATACGATCAACGTTACCTTCATCTTTAAACGCACAGTTTTATTTGAGATGACTGTTATACGTTGACAACTGTTATTAGAAAAGACTCACCTGCACATCACCTCGTGAGTAAGAAGAACCCTACACATTTCAGGATTTTTATCTTGTCCCTCATACATGATAGCCTGAAACAAAATGAAAATTATTTCAGAACGGTGATTACAATGATATATATGTACATACATAAGTGGTATATTTCATAATACAAGTTTAAATGATCGTTCGTTAATGTCTAATTTAGTGTTAAAATAGTATAAAAATATGGATTGTTAGGCATTTATTAGAATTTTGGCGTATACTTAAATTTCTATATTATACGTAAAAGCGGAAACCGATACAAAAGATAAAACATGTTAGAAAACTATCAGTAGGGACGCAAGTCGAGAAGGGACTATTTCCCCTAGAATACCGCTAAGCCATGGTCGGCTTAAGCAAATCCGTTAAGCTTCCTTCACGACCTTCTGATTGATTTTTATTTAATGATAACAAGTCGTTATCCTGTATTCATACACTTACAGTTGGGAACGAGTCGCGAATTAACCGCAGAATAATCAAGCGCGGTTAGGTAATACGTTTCTGATCTTGGCGAACGAAATCCTTCAAACAGTAAGTAATATTTTGAAGATGTTGAAGTATCCTGTGTAAGATAAGTAAAATAAACGCAATATACAAATAAGCACTTCGAATTAAAATAAGCTTACTGAGAAAATTGTTATTTCTCATTTGTATTTAAATGAAATCTTCTCAATGAATAAATTAATCATTTAACTAATATTCGCTCAATTCCATTAATTAAAATATAGAATTCTGATTACAAGATTCAATATACAGCAACAATAAACGCAACGCAAATAAACCACGCAATGTAGACGCATTATTATGTATCTTGTCAATGCACAACCGCGCGAAGGCAAATTCCCCATTTCGTTACAAATTCGAAGGGAAGTCAACTGTCGGACATTTGTATTTCCACGCGTCAGACACGTTAATCGTATCGCCGGTACGCTTAATTTATGCAGAAGTTGCTTCGTATTGCGTGTAACGACCTAAATTGCTGGAGTTGGCGAAGAAGCGATAAAATGTAAATACTTTGAAATATAACGTTCTAGGGAATTGGTTGGGTTGACGTCAGTGGTCTCGGACTGCGAAAGCGGTTGAATAGCGAAGGATGCCCGTAACGATATCGAATACATTTCGCCTCGGCAGTTAGGTGTGACTTTCAGAACGGCATCAAATATTTATACGAACAAAATAACCGAATTGCAACGTAAACGAACCGCGATGGTTGTATACGCGGCGGAAGGTAAATCAGAGGAGAATCCCCCGCCGAAGTGGAAACGTCAGCCAGGGAAATAGAGGGGCAAAAATAAACACGGAAGAAAGAGGAAAGTGGATCGAGAAGTGAAAGAGGAAAAGCAGTATTCCTTCGAAGAGGAAAACGAAAGGAGGAGCATAAAACGTTTCGTGCCCTTCGGCCGTTTCGACTCCTAATCGTTGAACGGCATGCGATCTTATTTGTGTCGTGAATAATTAATACGAGTATCCACCTTGTACGCATTAACTCCGCTTCTAAAACACATAGGGTTATTAGTTGTAATTAGTTACTTAACGGAGTAACTATTTTCCTAAACCTTCGGTTAATATTGTGTTAAAATACAATTCCTTCTAATCGGCGTAATTGGTTTGCTAGAAGAGTGACGCAAGTAAGGAACGTAAACTTCTGTATAGAAAAGTTTGAAATAGAAAGCTTGTAGTCGACACTCGTTAGTTACTCGATCCATGCAATATCTTTCCTCTTTTACAACTTTTTATTTCCATATTTATACAGAAAATTATAGCTCTCTTATGTGCAGTTCAAACTTTATGTATAGTATGATTTATCTCAATCAACAAACCCGATTTTTAAACATATTTCGTCGTCATGCAGTTTATTGCCGTTACTCTACTAATTGGAAATAAATGCTACATTGGTAATAATATATCTGAGTGAACGTGAACGTAAAATATATTCACTACAAAATATAGATATAGATAATATTTCAGTTCGTTATACAGTAGTTTTTGGAGAATTAAAAACTGACCATGTATTTCGACGATGGAAACAATAAATTTTTTAAAAATAGAGTTCACCAGATTGACTTTCGAAAAATACATTGACTATGAAAAATTAAAAATGTATTTTGCAACCTCTATTATGGAAAGAAAATAGAAATAAGATTTCTCAGAATACAGTTATCCGAATTTACGGGGACGTTTATTTATGCATATTCCCGTCTATACTGTGATATGAAAATGAATATTTTTTTAACAAACGTCTATCAATTTGTAATTATAAATATTCCGATATTTAAAAAAAAATAGATACCTAACGCTTAACCAATCTTGGGCATGCACATGTCACTCACGTGTAATAATCATCGTTTATACACGTAATGATCATTGGGTAGATCTTGTACACCTTCTGATACGACATGCGATATTATTTGCTCAGTAACCGTTGCCAGGTACGATACGTGTTGTTGATTTTACGTATCTATTCCACTTACAGACAATTTCGAGCAATTAGTTTTTACCGCGTTGCTTGTTCTCATGAACTACTAAGTTCTTGTTTGTTCTTATCGCTGTACAGGTCGACGATATCAAACTTTTACTTTGCAAATATTATTTGTGGCAACTTTATGATATTCGTACAATACGAAGTGTCAAAAGTGAGTATCTAATAATTTTTCAAAATGTGGAAATCAAAATATTCGATACTCACTGAACCTTTCTCTCAAATGTCTTTTCTAGATTAGTCATTTTGACCGCTTATCACCGTACGTTAATATTTCTTCGTTACAGATATGTAATAATCGCGTCGCTACGTACGAAATTTATTGGTTAATTCCGTCAGTCGATCGAATTTTGATAATGTCATTCCATGTCAGTTAATATCGTCTCTAAATTAGATTGAAATCCAATTAGGCTAGAAGCGATTGATTGCCTATTACTGACTTTTACAATCGCGTAATTGCAAAGGAAATATTGTTAACTTTGCTTCCTTTTTAATATTAGATTTATCGCAAGACATTTATTGCAAACGTACACTTAGTCAAAATTTAGTAGATTTACAGCATGAATAATACATATATAATAAATGTCAAAGTTCGTCCCACTAAATATCTGCTTGTTCAAACACTTCTGTGACTTTAGCAAAGTACTTATATGCTTGCAATAAATATCTTGTGATTCTTTTATACATATTCAAGTTTGTTTCAAACTTTGCTAATATAATCATGAAATTTCAAAATGTTCTGTATAATACATCCGAAAAATATTTCTGTAAGCGCTGAAATACTTGCGCGAGCCACCATATATCGTCAGATATCTTAAGGGATGGCTGGCTCAAGTCGAGAGAGTTTGCAAGTAATACTGTCAAATGAGTCGTCCTAGGGGTGCGACCAATCAGCATCAGTCCCTCAGAGGCCTTTCTTCCGTTCCCTCCTGGTCCCAGTAGAAACGTTTGGGCCTCCCCACTGCCATCCAATTCCCACGGGAATTACTTACGACGGACTAATAGCGATAACACGCCAGTACTAACGATTTTTAAATTTATGACAGTGTACGTTCACCAACGCGCCTGTTTCATTAAAGCGAAAGTAAATTATTCTTTTACGTTGCTCTATCTTTTTAATGAAGTAATTAATCTAACGTTTTAACAACTGAAATATAGTATGTGGTGCTGTATGCTAAATTATATAAAAATACTTAGATATGTGTAGTAAGTATTACGTATTTGTATGTTAAGATTGCTTCCATCTATCCTATTATTCTAACTTATGTTTATACATTTATGAAGAGTTTAATTGCACAAAGATGAAGAGAACTATACAAAAATACATTTATACAAGAATAAGGTAATTGGCCTAATATTTCAAAATATTAATAAGTTTTCCAATAACGTGATCGTGATAGTATCTTTTTAATTGTTGTCACAAAAATACAAAAATATATATAAACCATCGCAAATGACATTGAAGAATGAGTGCTATCTTTCGGAACGACAGCTCTTGCACATGGTAGTAAAACCATAACGTTATTCACGACGAGTACTCAAAAATGGCAATAGAACGAGGAAGAAAAGGAGTCGAGGAGGACGCAGATAAATACGAAGATAGTCATTCAAATCTGCCGTAATGATTTCCATCCTGAATCGATTCCAAAAGTCCCCTGGGATTCCCCCTCTATACCGGTTGTGCAACCCCTGTCGCCTGACGTATACACCACCGAACAACGTGCATACAATGTTACTTTCACCCCTGAAAAGAATGTTCGCCGCTTAGGGGACAGCTCTGCTCTCTTTCTCATCTTATCTGCCAAGGATTAACTTATCTCAAACTTATTATTTCCTTAATCTATAGTTAAATACTCATATTTCAGTATTATATACGACCATCCGACGTTCAGAAGCTGATATCGATTCGACTTGGTAATGTTTAAGAATCGGAAGAAAAATATAAAAAATGCCCTGTCCTGTAATCTTTAATCGCGAGTACTATATTTTTTTCGTCTTTTTCTCCTCTTTAGTGACGTACGTTTTTAGCATTAGAATTATCAAAACAGTCAAAACTCCGACTGGTATCAAATTTTTTCTTCTTATAATTACTAAGAGACATGGAAATATTAATGTTTCATCGTAAGACAAAAACATAATTACGTATGAAGATTACAGAGGAGAAATATGATAAACACAGTTTTACTATTTTTATGATTTTGATGTTATTTAGTGGCTACAAGGGTGTATTTTGATGTAACATAAGTAGAAAGAGGAACAGCTTACTCGGTTCGAAGGTATGAGGCTTTTAGTCATAGACAAATCCACGAAGTTTCGTGAAAAAACTAACAGCATACCTAATACCTGAAATATAATAGTTGACACTTTTGAAATCAATATTTTTGATGTAAATATTTTTAAGAGAATCGCATGACTAAATTCAATAAAAGGGCAGTTTTAATAATATACCATTGACTGACAAGCTATTGAATTTTACAATTACTCTCACATGGAAAACAAAAAATTTGGCTTAACATGTCGTCGTCTATGATCTTTATACATTTATATAATATTTATTTTCTTAATGTTGTTTTAATTCTAATCATCTACGTACAACACTTTCTAAAGTATATATTAAATATATTGGTAGCTTTGCTGTTAACGACGCGACGATGAAGATATTAGCTCGATATCGATAATCGATTTAAGGAAGCGAATATACAGAGAGCAGAGTACGAGCGTGATGTGCCACAGAATCCTTTCTCGATTCTTTTCTGAATTCCCGTGGGTAGTATTTCATAAAAAAAAAAAGAAAAAAAAGGAGAGAAAAGGAAAGTTCCGACTGATCATCTCCAGCGGCGGATGGAAGTTGGAGCTTAAAAGGGTTAGGTACAATTTCCTGTTGTTCATTCATTTAAAATAACGATGGTACGCGGTTCGCTGCTTCCTCCATACCCGCGTCCTGTAAATGCTTTTTTATCCCCGGAACTAATTACAATTTAGCATTTTTAATCCTGCGAAAAAGCGCATTCCAGTTCTCCCACCTTTCTCGTTCCCTTTTCCTGGCCGGAAGTTCGTTCTCAAGCGCTTACAAACGTACGTTGTTAGCGCCATTCAGCCGCGGCTGCACGCTGCTCTTCTCTTTCTGTTAGAAGCTGCTCGTATTTTTCTGGAAATTTCAACGAGAAACGCACAGCAGTTCTCGACATCCTATATTTTTTTTTCCTCTGCTGCTGCTTTCTCGTCGAGAGTGCCTCCCCGGTACTCTCTGCCCGCTCCGCCAAGCGAAAGTAGATATAGATACCCGTACCTTGGCCAGGAGCGAAGAAATTGAAGAACAGCTTAAGGGTAGGAGGGCTTCGCCACGGGCTCAGCAGCCAGCTCGGTGTAGCCAATTATTGCGGATTTATAACCGACCACTTGATTCGGTCTCGAGCTAGTCGGCCGCATTTCCGAATTGGAATTTGTGAACCATAACTCGATCTTCAACTAGTAAATTTTTCTTCCCATAGACAAGAGAATTCACTGACTTTTTTCAACCGTGAATGGTTCTTTGAGTCACGCTTTGAGTTGTTTTATTTTATCAATTATTATACCGCAGGAAATCTTCTTAGTAACGAACTCTTTCTAGTAAGATAAAGGACAAGGAATACCTTAATATAATATACAGTTAAAAAGAGGAACAGTCTATTTAGTCCAAAGATATAAACCTTTTAGCAACACATGACAAATATTTATTGAAGTTTTGCAAATATTTCATTCTGCGGTATAATAATATCAATTCAGAAACAAATAGAACATACTTCATGCGAATCACGGAAACGAAATGTTTTGTGTATCTGCTTCGCATCGTAGATGATGAAAGGTATCCGATAATCGTAGTGTTGTAATGATTTCCAGCTTTCTAATGTAGTACTCTTTATGCAAACTAAATGTTACGTAACATTGTTGCTTTTTAAACCTTTAATCCAGAGAATTCTGGACGTTTGTTAATTTTGTAGGGCACGGTACGCAGTAAGAACACGTCAACCCAGATTTGCTAAACACTTCGTACGAGTTGTTTCGCGAAACTCCATACACGGACAGAGTAAATATATATATCGATTCTCGTGTCTGTATGTCTTCCTCTCGCTTTGGCAGAATGGAGGAGACGCGTTCAATCGAGGCTTTGATGTATAAATTGCAGCTTTCTCGTTTTCGATCCTACCTCCCCATCCAACTTTCTACTCCCTTTACTGGCACGATTCCTCCATAGAGACGGAAAGGGTATCCCGGCATCTATCACTTCCGCTTTTCTTTTCCTCGTGGACAATCGCTCCGGAGAACTATCGAGGCGTTTACTCCGTTCAAGATTCCGTTTCATTCTTTTACCGATGTTTCTACCAACTCTACGGATACCTGGCTACTTACATTTTTCACATTTCTCGTAAGCCTAAGTTCGATAAATAATCGACAAACGGTTGCAATACAGACGCTTGAAAATTAAATCAAGATACATATCATTTTGTAATAATATAATAAATAATTTCAGTTTCAATGTAGAGATTATATTATACTCGAATATTATCATTTAAAAATATTTCTGAGCGTATAGAAATCTTTTCATGAATAATTAATTTTAACGATCAATCGTCACATACATACGTGTCTATTATTTCCCTCAGGAGAATGGACAGTGATCTTCTTCAAGCTTAATAATATTGTCCCCGAGAAAGTTAAGTTACGAATCTCGTATAATTTCTTGCATAAATCGTTAAATCTTCATAATGAAAAATTTCTTTATATCAATTCTATGTTATACTTTGTCGTTATAGAAATCGTTAAAGATATAAAAGATATATTTTATACGTTTTGCAAAAATAGAAAGTAAATCATTGCTATCCTATCTTCTATTAAGTTCATCTTTTTTCGAAAACTCTGTGCAAACACCGTTTCGTACTCTTTTAAACGTAGCTTAACGCATAGATCGGTCCCTGGTCCCTGAAAGATATTCAACCTCACGACGACTTGGATCCGATTAATAAAAGGAATGGATCGCGAATTGAAGAACGGTCTCTGCCGACGCAAGGCCACCGCGGCTTAGTAATTTAATCAGCTAAAACTAACATCAGCTCTGTTTCCCCAACCTTCCTCGTCCACGGCCTTTCTTCTCCCTACTGCTCTTCTTACCTTCGTAACCGACCAACCCCAAGATGATTTAATCTGCTAAAATGGTGCAAGTACCTATAGATACTTAGCTAGGGTCGCGAACACGAAACAAAATAATTCAAGAAAGTAGCTATACCTCTCCAGCAATAGACACACAGCTTTGTACTACACTATGTAGTCTACCTTCTCTCTCTTTCCTTCTCTTCCCGATTTAGATTTCTAATTTCGAAGTGTCTTCGATTTCCAGTAACTTAAATAAACCAACAAAGCTCAACTCGAAATCAATCAAACTCAAAACACATTTTGAAACGCTCTATAAATTCATATTCGTACTAATGAAAAACTTTTGTACCTTCGAATATCAAACCTCTACCATCCCCTTTTTCTTACAATAAATTCAAATATTCAGGCTCTCTTCGTATTTCTGCAATTCCTGCACATATCTTCTACGAAATATTTCACACAATGTGATTGCGAGAAATTTCTGTAAGATCCAACCATTTTCACGAATCAATGTGACATAGTAAGCTTCGTGTTACTCAAAGTTGATACGTCGATCAAAATCGCTAAGAAACGTTTACCAAGCATTTGTTTACACTTCTTTATCTGCTCGTCCGATCTACCATTCAGCTGTTAGATGTTGCACACGTCGCAGGCGCGAAACGCGATTCACGGAAAGCCATTGGTAGCCAAAAGGGCACCCTCGAACGCGTAAAGGCTTATCGTGCTCGGTGATCAGGCCTCGTATTTGCGTTTGTTCGAAGGTTATGATCCTTCTTTGCGCCCTATCACTGCGCAAGGATCTACGGCCCTGTGTACAGGGTCACAACACGTGGTTCGCGGACTATGCGCAGGGTTCGCCACGTGGCGCAGATAACAGGATGGGGCAGACGTGCGGCGGTCGCTGCTTTCCTGGAGGGGTAGGAATCAACCCCCCGGAAAATTAAGTGCTTGTAGCTCAGATGATAATACTCTCAGCGGCGGGAACGCGTCACTGCGACTATTTCGGAGGAGCTCCATCGCGCGGAAACCGAGAGGAAAGAATCGCGACAACTTACGAATTGATGCTGCCGAAACACTAGCGTCAATTGCAATCATATTAGAGTAAAATTGTGGAATCCGATAGCCATTTAAGCAGTTTGTCATAAATAACGTGAATAACAACGTGCAACGTTATTTTACGAACGAAATCTGATCTTAATATTTGGTTTCTCCGCGAAGAGTTGTCTCGATGGTGTAACTTAATGTTACGAATACTTTTAATGTTGCAATTGGGTTGGTGTGCATGGAATGTAGTCTCGTTTTCGTCGTCGAAGCAGTAACCTAATACTTTAAAATGTTTTTTTCTTTCAACGATATTTAGATAATTTTAACGAGCCGGTATAGACATTTAATGAAATTTGATACTTTCTCATAATTAAACATTCCTTCGTCCTAAGAACTTTGTAAATATCTTACATAAAACTTATATTTCTTACTCATATCACTTACTGTATGTAAGAAATTAAATGTGCGAAATCCAGACGAAAAAATATATATATTCTCACCTGTTTCGTTGCAGAGTCGATCAGCCTCACGTAGATGTCCTGCACCTGTCTGACACCTGCAACAAGAGCCAAAAGACCTCACGTTAACCAAGAAATTCCAAACTCGTACAAAAATTTATATACTACACTACATATACTGCACACGATCCACACACACACAAGGAACAAACAATAAAATAGATATTCGAAAATAATGAAAAAATAATCGAATTTGTTTTCCCTAAAATACCCACTTGAATACCAATGACACGCTGGTTTGGTTGACGATGTCAATGCATATTGCAATAGGTGTATGTATACAGAAGACAGAGGGTAGTAAATGGTCTTACAAGTTGAAAAGATAAATAGTTATGCCCTTTTTGGAACCGAAGACAGTTTCAAATAGTTTTTTTAAGCTTAATATAAAGACAACGCTGCTCTTTATTCAATTTACCCCGCGAGTTTTTCATGGATTCGGTAAGAAGGTCCATTAAGTTAAGAGCGTTGCGCGCAGGCATTTGCGACGGATGTGCATGGAATACGACGAATACGGAAACGAGTCCAAATTCTGACAAGTTCGGCGCCGCTGAAAGGGACTGTCCCAGAAAAACTTACATATTAAGGAGCATTTAAGGTGGACGACGAGGTAAGCGGCCTGATCGCATCCCCGGGGACGTATGCACAATCTCCGTTGTTTTTGCATGGACCCAGCCCGTACTTTGTACCAACGAGTACCGACCTCACCACGAGCGGATCGCTATGCAACGAGCCATCGCGGCAAGGCAAATTCTTGTACGTGTAGTGCGTTAATTATTTTTGCGACCTTAGAGTTTCGTCAGGATCGTTGTTCCCGCTGCTTCGCGGAACTTAGTGGCTGTCAGGTAAACATTGCGGAACACAGGGCCGAAACTTGCTGAACTTCCGCGATGCGGACGTGTTTAATCATCAAATATTCGCGGGTAACAAAATGTAACAAAACGGCACTTTCGTTATAAGAATAATTTACCAAATTGTTGATAGCGTCTGTACGTATATGGAATATGTTATGCTATTATTAAAGTGCAAAATTGTATTTTTCGTAATATTGTTTGTTATATTGAACAGCGTCTGTTTAGTTTTCATATTATCGTCAAGCCTTGGTCGGATTTTTTGGCATTTCAAGTATTACTCCATGATTAAGTTTTCTGAAACACGTCACGAACTCTTCTCATATCGAAAATCTTTTCGAATATATATATATATATATATATATATATATATATATATATATCCTAATATCGATATACAGCAAACATTTTCACTCGGGAAGGTTAAGAACATAGATACACATGTATTGTATGTAAAATATAAAACGATGATTCCAATCGGTCAACAACGAATCTTTCAGATTCCTTGTGTAACTTCCTTAAAAACGTCAGAAGCTATAATCAGCAAGAAAATTCGCTAACTTAACAAGAAATTTATTTGGCGAGATAATGAGAAGCAGCGCGTGCTCATTAAAATTTACGCGAACGACATTTTAATCATACAAAATTACAGCCATTAACGATAGCTTAATTTGTTATTACCTAGTTGGTAGGCCGGGTGCACGCAGTTTATTACCTCGAACAAGCAATTTTGTCGCGTGATCGAGCTTTCGTGTGTATTATACCGCGTTATTGCTATCCGTTATCGGTAGTCGAACTAGCTTCGATGCTTATATACACATTCCGCGGGTAGCAAGTTTTCGAAACAGTTTCTACCTTCCAGAGGGAACGGCAGGTAATCCCGGGGTGTATTTTGGACAGACACCCTCGTGGCTTCCGGCCTCGCGTGTCCGGTAAGCCAAGTAATCCCGACATAAGACTCCCAGACCCGGCGGCTACTACGGGAGCCAGACTCACGCCGCATAACGTTACCATGGATTACGATACTCCGGCCGAAACTAGCTCACAAATTACCTCGAGAAACCGTCGCGGCTTTACCGGAAGTTACTTGCACGCTCCGCCTGTTTGCCGGTTTCTATCCGGTGCGAGAGAGTAGCGATGTCAGGATTTCCAGCGTACAATGGAACGTCGATTATGCGAGCTGATTGGAAAACGCTCGAGCAAAGACGATCAATTGTTAGCCGTGTTTTGCGGGGATGAAACGATTTCTGTCATTAGAGCGGAATGCTAGCGGTTTCTACGATTTATTGCGGTTATGAGCTGCTCTCGTGGTGTCTTGTTTTTCAGGCCGTACAATCGCTCGCGATTTAACAGTCGGACATCGTACAATCGTGTTTCTGTTATTATCATTATCGTTAGTTTCTTGTCAAATTATTAAGAGCAGTGGGTCTCAGATCATTCGAGCTACTTTTTTTAAATTTTGTTCTTACGCAGTGCACTATTAAGTACTTGTTATTTGGCCTAGGCTGTGTTGTTTTATTTAATTCATTACAGCAAACTACGTGCAATTATCGTGGATATAAGTCTAGAAACGTGTTCCTTATTTATTTATATGCTTCATTTGATACTATATTTTAATAAATGATTGAAAGGATTATTATCACTCGACATGCACGTATTTGCACGCAATGCATGGAACGTTTAAATGAAATTAATTGACGTTATCTAGCATCTATTAAACGTAATATTTAATAACACTCGCTAAATTATAAATCGATATAACCGATCATATTTAAGCGAACTCTAGTTTATAATTTCAAAGACTACAGAGGAGTTTCTTTCGAACAAATTTGCTTACATGTATACTTCAGCCTTTTTTTTCTAGAACCTGTCGTTAAGTACCTACTCCAAACTTTTGCGTCGTCTCGATTCCTCGGACAGCAAGGAACGCGGCATCGTACAAAATGCGTCCGGTTCATCGGATAACGAAGATTGTCTCCATTCTCGATGCTCGGTATGTAAACAAGATGGTATAAAATCAGTCGACGAACGAGCGAATTCATTTATGCAAGTACGTCGATGCATCTTAAGGATGCACGATTACCAGCGCGACGCTGCGACATGCCACGTGAACGTACGTATACATTTATCACAGACATTGCGGCGACTCGTGATCATGCCTCGGACGACGACAATAAAGGCAAAAGATCAAGAAGAAGGTACGTAAGAAGCGGTATCGCGTGCCAAGTCCTGCTGAGAGGAGGCAGATAGATCCGTTCGTATTAGCATAACTAGGCAACCAACTTCAATGTGTACAAGAAGCCATTGAAGAAGCGGACACCACCCATTTTATTCCTTCGATCGGCATCCTTAATCAGCGGCGCTCTTATTACGAGCCGTTATATTCCGCGGTCCAACTACCTCGTTCGCTCTATTTGTACGTCTCTCTTTCTCTGAATGACATCTGCTTTTATACGTTCCTCTTCGTCTAACCTGCCGCGCCTCGTCCTGATCGCGAGCACCTTGCTCCATCTTAGAGGCGCAAGGACATCGGGAACGTCGAGAAGAAGAGAGACGGAGAACGAGAATGAAAGAAACCGAATGAAATGGAAGAGAGCGTTCGAAGGAAGGGAACGATCATAAAAAGAAGTAGAACCTGATATGGAGAAGCGCTGTCGTCACTTGAACGGTAGCCCCTGTGTTCCTCATTTATTATTTAATTATAGATTTATTGCTTGACCGACTGATCGGTGTTGCGACAATGTGCAAATTCGATTGTATGACAAACGGTCAGAGTGGAGAGGATGAGACGTTGCTGTGGCCGCGAGCTAGCGCCAATTTGTCTTCGTGATATAAAAGCTGCACCGTAAAGTATTTCGTGCATGAAACTTTTATAGAGTGCGTCTCGAGAGTCCGGACAGAAGACCGATCTCGGGAACGAGGCATAAATCAGAGCCGCGACGATCCGCCGATTCACTCTAAAGGACATAACCGGTACTTCGATAGAAGACGTATAGGCTCCGTTATATCGTAACGTTTGATTGCATCACTCGCTTATTGGAAATCGTCATTGCCCTGATCTTTCTCTTTGTGCAACGTGACTATCTCATCGTAATTAGCATTTGAATCGGTTGTTGAAATTTTGCTGTATTATTTATGTACGAACGTGCAGTTTTTATATTATCGTATTATTTTACCTCATTTAACAAAATTACTAAAAAGTTATTTGATAATATTACAGCAGAGATTTATTCATTAAATGTTTAAGTATATTATATGCATATTAGTTACGTAGAAACGAACGTATTCTTCGCTGGTATGAATGAAATGATTAAACCGCTAACATCTATCATTACACGATTCAGAAATTCCGAAAGTTCAAACTAAAAATGTAAAATGTAAAATGTAAGATGTAAAGAGTGTAAAATCGTTCTATAATATCGTATTCCATGTACAACAGCTAGTAATGCAACTAGTATTAAGCAACCGTTCTGACTGCCTTTTAAGACAGCGAGTAGATGTTTCGTCTCAAATCGCATTCCGATATACAAATCGGTCTTACGATATAACGAAGAATTGTGTTTTCCAGGATACTCAAGAAACTCTAAAGGGAAATCACACGATAGCAAGTACTGGCAAAGACTTTGCCGGTTATAGGCTGAACTACGTCGTATCGTCGAACGAAAGTTCCAGAGAATAGGATAAAAGTAGGAGAGCTTGGGATCTACGATCCCGAAGGTGGCTATAGGTATTCTATAGGTTGCGATAGTTAGTTATTTCTTGTTTGCAATGTTGGCAACACGTTTTAGTGTCCATAGATGGCAGGGCGGCCCCTCAGTCAGTTCTGCCAACGCAAAAATCTCGCATTGATTGATCGGCTCGCAACAGCGGAGGCAAGAAGGCTGATGGTATGAGCCGCGGAAAAGAGAAAGGGGGACGGCCGGGAAAGGGGCAGGAAAGGGAATGGAAAAGAAACGAGGGGAAGATGCTCGCGAGAGAAAGAGCCATGAGAATCGACAAGAAATGAAGATAAAGAAAGCACCGACGGAGGTTGACGTTGTTCTTGATGTACACAGGATGAAAAAACTCTGGAATGAAAGCCAGCAGATAGCGCCTTGCGGCTTTTTAATATGTTCATAATACGAGCACGTTTTTAAAGGGTCTCTCTGTTAGTTGGACCACCTCTAAATCATCGACTTCTTCTTCTCCCTTTTCTCTCCGTGTTCCTCTTTTCCTTCGTTCGTTCACGCACAGACGTTCGAACGCTTCTTCACGACGGAAACTGAACCCTTTTTGCCAAACCTGGGCCAGTGACATAAAATATGTCTTTGTTGCACTCGGGCCTCGAAAGTTCGTGAGCTTTTTAGCTGAGACACTGGGTGTCTGGCGGAATGTCGATGGCCCGTCATCGTCGCTTCGGATCGAATCGGGCTACTGCGTGGATCACTCTTCGAATACATGTTACGCGTTCACTGACTGACTTCTTTTTACACATCGTGGTCCTAAATTCGCGGTACAGTTGATGTCAGAAAGATCCTACGGCTGAAAATATGACGAGAATCGAGAATAACAAAGTTATGTTGCAGGCCTCGCTTTTAAGAAGATCGGGTTTGGAAACTTCTCAAGTATCCATGTAGTATTTGACTAATTTTTGACTAATTTTTACTTACTCTACACACAAAAATAAGTCGAAAATGTACAACAAAATTTGTTTGTTTAAGGCCTCGTTACGGACGACTTTAAATAAAATAGGATAAGAGAATTAAAATTCATTAAACATTTTTAAATAAGGAAATCATTATGTTCGAGAGATAAATAATTTAACAATAAGTGACGAATTAACTCGTCTTCTCTGCTTAACTAAGTTTAAAATGCTTTTCGAATAGAATAAGTGGAAGATTAATTGTTAGTTGTTACGAAGAACGATTAAACAAAGATGGATATTTAACGGTAATAGACTAATTCTTCTAATTCATAGGATTTAAATAACTTTTCTACCGCTTTGATATAAATGTTTTTAATCCAAAGATTTATACCTATTACCTGTTTCTTTCCTGATCGTTTTTTCTCTGTTCATAAACTGCGCATTTTATTACCCTCTCGTATAATCTTTATTAAGTACTAGATATACATATACATTATGGTTGACCCAATTCTTTAAATCTCACATTTCCCCAACAATGAAATTTAAATCTACTTGGTTGATTTCGTAGTCGTCAGATTTTGATGTATGCACATTTTAAAAATACATAGTATACACCGCAATTTAGTATTCATAAATTGATACGATGAGTCATAATTAATATGGTTCGGTTTACTCACCGTTAGAATACAGCAGATGCAGGCTATACTGAATGCCATTGTTTGTCTTCTGGCCTTCAGATTCCTAGAAACACACATAACATGATACTGTTATACTTCATTAAAAAAAAACCGTGTTTTGAATAAATTAATTGAAGTATTACGTAAAGTACATTCAATGGTTACATTAAAACGGAGATTTCATCTATATTTATCTTCCTCAAATTGAAACGTATCGTCGCTTTTTTAATCACAAGGTCTACGACTAACCGTTAATTCATTAAGGCGATACAAGCGAATTTCAGTGTTAAATCTCGTTAATCTCGCTAAATTTCGTGCGTGTTTAAACCGTTTGAAACGAATGCAGTACGCGAAGGAACGGAGATTCAGTCCTGCGCGTTCTTCACACCCCGTTCTATTTTAATTAAGTGCACCGTGACGCAACTCTCGCGCTCGGCCTGCTCCACCTCACGCTAATTATTAATTTCTTGATGTGCCGGTAAGAGCCGTGCCATTACGTATGGCGTGCGATGCATAATTATCATCCTGCCCTGTTGACGAGTCATGCGTGCATCGTGCCATATGCCGCAGCCGCGGTAATGCATTTTCAACTATCTACCCCTGAAACACCCAGGACTCCAACCCCCCGTGTATCGTGGCCACGACATTTAGTCGTGCATACAATCTTTCAACCCGAGAACAACGTTGAGTCCAATCGATATTACGGAAAATTAACATAATTACCTAGATCGAGTCTTTGGCTGTACGTTCCACAAATACGATAATTGTACTCGATAATGATAATTCAAGTGCCGGGAATGATAGCTTTTTTTCATTTCAACGGAATATATTCGAATTACATAGCTACGATAAGCACGCTTGCGTTGAAAAGAATAAGGGTAACATAGAAAACTTGTTGCGCAATTAACATCAGAGCTACCGAAGATTAAAGTGTAAAATTTGTCACTTGTCACTTATCAAAGAAATTCAAGTAAAATAACCTTTCGAATTTTGAACTATAAAGCGTAATGCTGCATTTCAATTCTCGATTGTATTGCACTCTCAATTTAGAGTAAAAATAATACTAATATTCATCAAGACAGACATAGGACTCTTTCAAATTTCTTCACGCTATCTATATTTCTCCATGCAATGTTAATTGGTAAAAAATGGTAATTTAAACCTGTCATAAATAATGACGTGTAAACTATTTGATTTTTTTTTTTTTTTTTTGAATAATTGTTTATTTAGCACGCTGAGAAACCAACTATACCTTCCTATCAGCTAAATACATGGATACTCGTACAGGGTAATTACGCAAATGAAGTTAAATCTCGTACTCGTGGTTTCGTTAAAACAGGCCGAGTATACGGTTGATTTTTCTATCGAAGCTTGATTACGGTACACTGGATAATCGTCGTTAGTTCGTCGGTAGATCGACATCATTCTTCCCTTTTTCCTCGAGCCGTGTGTACGCATTAAGCTCTTTCCTGTCACTGGCGTTCGTCGTGGCCATTAATCTTTAAATTCGCAAGCGCACGATGGACGTTAATCAGGTATATACGCGGGTTGTTCGATCCACGACTACTTTTTAATTAAACACGAATAAAAAGCGGATAGAACGGAGAATGAATGCGGAGACCCTGTATTTACGTAGGGCACCAGTTTCCGGGAACTGTGCGCCTGCCATCGCACTGACACGCTCTATTTACAGGCTTCTATGTCGTGTATTACTCACGATAGAAACGATAGGCGGGTCAATCGACCCGATAGCCGAACGACGCTACTTAAATAATTGGGCTTTGTGTAAAAATATGTAAATAGTTGCGTATCTCTCGAGGTGAAAGTTCCAGACTGGTAGCATCGAGGGTGAGAACAGGCGTAAGCACGCTTAGGCACAAACGGCTACTCGACACCGGGGCTGATCTATGCTTGCGGTGCACGACCCTAATTAATAGGGAGGCTATGCAATGCAACTGTCCTGTTCATGTGAATTATACATATAGACATGCTCTTACGGAGGATAGGCAGGAATGGAGATATCAAGATAACCAATGCAAATCGAAGTAAAGGAATAGAAAGTACACTTGTTTGCTGACTCACAAATGAGTTGCTTTAATTATCTGTTTATAGTGGCTCACGAAAATATTCGAACACTCGCTATTAAACCTTTGAACAATCGAAACATGCGTGTTAATCTTAAGATCTGGTAATAGTATCATACCTGATGTAAGATACAAGTGTCAAAATTATATGCCTAAAAGTTGGAACGAATCAGATAACATTAGTAGAAGTTACGAAACATTCGTTAATAACGTAATGATATATAGAAACAGGGTAGTTAGTTTTTCTGGTCTGTCTGTACGATGTCTGTTTGTGACTACTTCCTCAGTTGTTGATTTTTCGATAATACAATACAACTCCTTGTAAAGCAATGCATTACAATCAACCAATTGCAACCGTGTCCATCAAAGCAATATTATTCACAGCGAAGTACGAAACTCGGTACACGATATTTTCACAATTGACTCGACCAATGTTTCCACCATGGGTTCAGAAGTTTATATAAACTTTCGCTCACTTAACATTGAGACGTTCTATTACTTTTGTAACCTTGTTTTTATACATAATTACAATGAAGGTTTCATAACTTCTATAAATGTTATTGGTTTCATTCCAAATTTTAAATATACAATCTTGATACTTTGTATCTCATAACAGTTATAACATTGTTCTCAGGTCTTAAGTCTAACGAGCATACTCTAATTATTTTAATAATAAAAACTTCAACACCGAATGTTCGAATACCTTCGTGAGCCACCGTATATGTTTCCTTCCACAATTTGCGAATAAATGTTGAGTTCAGTTAGCGGAGTTCAATTTGAGTGAGAGTCTGAATTCGAGTTTAATAAGTAATACCTATTAATTATTTATTTTCAAAGGACTTTAATATTTTTAAACATTTTATACAATATTAGATAGGTGCTATCTATCGATTTCGATTCTCTTCGCTCTGTCACTTGTGGGAATTATCTTTGAACGTTGCGGATTGTTAACCTTTAATGTCTTCGCAAGTACACGCTAAAATTAAAAAACTAGAGTAAATTATCCCTCCACCTATAATTGTTTTCATCGCGCTCCACGTGAAACTTACATCTTATCTTGTTAAGAAAATTGCTTTTTATTTATTCAACGCCTATGTATACTATTTCAACTCCTCGGTTCTAAATTCTAAACCTCGATAATTTACACACGTGCCACAGTAATTTATCCGTATATCGAGAATCTGTATTTCTGTCATGTAGGTATCTGACATTTCGAGTGTTCTATGATATGTACAAGTAATCGATTTACGATGTACAAACTCGAAGCTTGTAATGGTTCTTCGCATGGTAGAGTGGCAGGAAGGGATATCCGACCATTCGCGTGATCGTCTGTCCGAACAGTATCTGCCAGTGTAGAGATTTCTTTTGCGCAAGAATGAGTGTGTGGCAGTCAGCTTTTCCTTAAACAGCTATACTAATTGACCAATAGAAAGTGGAGCTCTAACGATGACTGTGCTGACAATCGCGTCCCGCTCCAAACCGTTCGCACGAAGTCGTGACAACTCTTCGAACACGAGTCGAATGTCATTTCTCCCGATGATTCTAACCAGTACTCGATAACTGACAGAGACTAGTCTTCTCCGTGAAATCATAACCGGGATCATAAGCGACTCTTTACGTTAATTGAAAGATCACTCGAATGACAGGCTTTCATTATGAGGAAAAACGGGAAACCGGATGTTGGCGATTGGAAAAAGAGATCCACTCGCAAGCATATTAAAAAGAACGCTTGAATCAATTTTTCTCACATACAATATTAATCTATTAGGTGTGTCTCGTTAATAATGTGGTTTCTTAAAAGCTAAGTTTAAAATCATTATTAAGAAGTTGAAAGTGTTGAAGCGTAAAAGTGTTATAAAGGTAAAATAGAAAGCTCCAAACAGAAAGCAGAAAGATGGCTAAAAATTTCAAGAAAATAGATTAATTACCAATGGATGTCAATTATCTCTGAGATCGCCTAATATAAAACGAAGAATAACCCTATTCCGCTCTTTGAATTATTTTTGACCGGATCTTATTTTGCTACTCTTAGGAAGCTTCTTAAGTTTGAGAAAGATAAAAAAGAAATTAAGGAAACAGAAAGAACATTGCAAAACCAGGGAAATCGATGTAGAAACGAGGAAAACGCGGTAGTAAAATATTAGAAAGCGATTGTCATAGATCAATCACAACCTGGGACAACTGCGTACTCGCAGAAATCTGCATTTGCAATTGATTGCTCCTAATTAATACGCTCTTAGATAAAAAAAAACCGTAGAGATTGAGGGAATGGAGCACGTACAATGACTTCATTTGCAGGCATTCTTGTCATTTCTTCGAATGCAATGAAAATAGATTAGATTGTTAGCATGGAAGCTAGAAATCACTCGAACACTGACACTTTAAACCTAATAATTAACGTTTCATTAACGTTGTACTGTTATAATGTTACACAGAAGTTTATCATAGATTATTTAATAACATAATATATCATCGAGATATTATATCAAAATTAAATATATTATTTGTCCAAGTGTTCACCGATTTTAAATATTATCGCTAAAGTTAATTACGATAGTTTCTTTACTAATTTGGGAGAATTTTCCTATCTTATCTATAGTTTAACAAATAAGCGAGTCCTTAAATGACAAAACTGTCTTGTGACAGAAATCTTTAGTCGCACCTTTAGAAACCTAAATCAATCTTTATCTTGCACATTAAGCTAACGAAATTATACTATGTCAAGCCTAAACAAATGTCCATACACTTTTGAACAGTACACAGTTACATTTTATTCTAACGACAGAATAATTATTAAAAGGTAGAGTTAAAGATACAGAAACATGACCGCGTTAAACCCAGTTTAATTGTTTAAGACATTGACATAATCGAATAAAAGTTATTCACTCGGCGAAATATGTTGAACGGTAGAACGATTTAGTAACAAATGCTCAAAGAGATACGATCTGTGATAGAAAAGGGAGACGGGATGAACGAAAGAAAATGGAAAGCCCGGTTATTATTCGTAGGTTGCTCGGTTCGCGTGACAACATCGATGCTCTTACGATCGCGTCCGTCCATTTCTCACGCGGCCAATGGATTTTCGCCTGTCCGACTAATTGCTGGAAAAGCTGGAGGTGTATCCTGCCGACTATCGATATGTATACGTATAGGCGGAGCCGTTTAATATTTGACGTCGTCCCCGATGGAAACGGCAATTATCGAGATAAGCGTACGCTCGCACGATATTCCCTGATGTCATAAAGGTCCACCTCGCCTTTTTCCACTTAACCTCACGGGAAAACAGGGACTACGATGTGCATTGAAATTCCGAAGTTGTCACTCGACGCCATCACTTACTTTTCGAACCCGATACTGATGAATGATCTGCGATTTTTCATCGACTTTCGAAACTAACAAGACATACATCTTATGCTACTCTGCCATTTTAAACTTATTTACCGTAATTTCTATACTGCATGTTTTTGCAATATTTATGAACTGAATATTATTTTGTAGTTTGTTTCCACTATTGATGATTCGTTAGCGGATAGTAAGATGAAATACAGGAAATAAAAGTAGTATAGAGAAGTATTCAATTTGTATTAAATATGAGAAAATGTCCTAATAGATGTCTACTTATGACAGGCAAAGTATATATTTTTTGCAATTACGTTTGTAATTACGATCATCCATATTGTAATCCATATTTAATAATCTTTGAATAAAAATATCTTTTTAACAAAATATTAATTTAACACAAGTAATATGTCTTTATTAAAATAATTACCTGGTCTTTTTCGACGAAACCCATGAAAGAAGTCCTCTCTATCTCGATCGGTTGGCCGTGCCGATCGTAAAGAGCGATCACGAAATGGAAGAAGTTACTTTTTCTCAAATTGCTCGGTGGTTGTTTCTCGAAGTGAGCTCTGCCGACACCAACCCTGAAATTCACATATAATACAACCTTTATTGCACTGTTTAAAGCACTGTTCAAACAATTACAACATATTACAACTGCGTTGAATTATCAACGAGAATCTTATTTCACTGTTATATCCATATATTAGGTTCTAAATACCAATAATTTTGGTATTTGTCTATCACCTTGCGTTACATTAAATTTGCTCGTATTTCATATTCGTGATAGTAATAACAGTATTTAATATTTTTAATGGTATTTAATGCTTTTACCACTCGGATAATTTAATCACATAGTGAATAATGTAAATTCTCTTCTCTCAAAAATTGTATTCAATAGATCTTTCGACTTAATCTTTCCATACTATATTCAGAAATCGCAAGTATTTCAGTACGGTCACCGACTATGAAGAGTGCGCGTGCATTCGATGCCGCAAACGATACACGTTACCAAATTCGGACGTCAGAAGTGAGATCCTCTATCGTAGGGTCAAATAGGTATGTCCTACTCGGCCTTGAATGCAATAAGAATGTCCAAACTGGTAGAGAGGAAAGACAAACGAGGCTGTCCGTGGGGGAGCGCGCAGGTGGTCTCAACGCCTTAAAATCCCATTAAGGTCTCATGTGCTGAGATTAGACCACCGGACTCCGATGCCATCGTTGAGTAATGGCACGGAAAGTCCCCTTTTCCACTGCACCACTTCGCATAATTCGCGCGCGAGACTACGTTCTGATTGATCCCATGAAACGTGACTTTTCATCGAGCTTTGTGCCACCATTCGTGACGTCGTGTCTCTTATTGGTATTACTTTCGATGTTTACGAATTATCAGCTTAAATATGTAGCATATATTTTTTTAATATAATTATAATTAATAATTTAACATAAGACGTTTAAGGCATTAATTTAGTGGACTTTTTTTAGAAAAGGAACAACGGATGGATACTTCTTGATTGTATAACACTATAAATTATTCGAAGGCTATAATAATTAAGGTGAAAAATATCGTGCAAACTGTATATATACAAACTTTTGAATTTCTTCTTTATTGGACATAATTTCCATGTTCAATACGTTTCAGTATATTATTAAAGTTTAATGGTAACTCATAACATCATCATACCATCCTAGTAAGCCAAGTACAGATACTAAAACTTTATCGGAATGTTTTGTGTCTTTATGCAAACATACCTAACATTCTATCGTTTAAAACAAAAATTCTCTCAACGATTAATATTATTTGGAGAATGTAATAATTAATACTCCTTTATCAAGTCCATAGGGATTTCATAAATTACAACCGGTTGCAACACGTTGGAAAATATTAAATTCATAAAATCGATTGTCACAGCATTATGGCTTTTTTAAAATTAACCTTTATTGGAGTCGCTCACTGTTTGCTCTCTAATTATGTTCCGTCTGTATTCCCCCTCATATTGCGAGCGCTCCTCACTAAGCTATCTGTTTCCTAACCCCTTAGACATTAAATGTAACCTCTATTTCCTGGTACAAATTTAGATTTACCAGGTTTTACGTAAACGCGTAAATAATTCTATATCGCTGCTGAATCAAGGTATTGCTAATCCACGTGTCAATAAAGGTTATTACCATGTTCTCGGAAATGCTAGAAACATTAAGCAACGTGCATATAATCCAAATATAAATTAAAAGTAACAGTTAGACGTAATACTCTCTTCAATGGCTATTCATATCCTCTACATAGGGTTATATCGATGGATATAAATTTACCATTTAGTCCCATCCAAAACCACGGTACTGCAATCACGTGCAACAAATTCCTCTAAAAATCGAAACAAAATATATTTACCCCCCTCGCCAGCCATACAAAGTACGCTTTATAGCAAAATAACTAAAACTTTCAATGCCCCTTTTTCATGGTTTCAAATTTCAGATAAACACGCGCTGGGGGTTGAAAAAAAAGCTAGTCGTCAATGAAGCGGCGCGATCCGTCGAAGCGCGACAAGCGACAGGCGCGAAAGGGTTTTTAGGCTTGGTACGCGGGGGTCGGATAGATGTTGCGTCGGTTAAAAACCGCCGCGGAGAAATCGCATTATCGGGTGGTGGCGTGGTTCGGGCGCGCGGCATCGCGATCGCGGCTGTGGCTGCGGCGGTGGTGGCGGGCAACGCGAAGCGATAAAACGGTCGCGGCGCGGATGCGCGGAATGCCGCCGCGGCGCTCACTGCCATCAGAACGGACTCTCAGAGCGGAAAACTGAATCGACTGGACCGAAAATGAATAGCGGCAGTTTTGCAGCACATTTGCGAAATAAATGATGGTATCGGCGGTGCGTTTGTCACGGCAGGCGGTGGGATGTCGGTCTGCCGGCAGGCAGAGGAGGCAGAGCAAGAGGGAGGAGGATACAAGGGGTTCTCGCCAGTCAGGGGTGTTCGAGGGCGAGAAGGGGGGCTGGTGGTGAATCCCGATGCAGAGAGAAGAGAGGGTCTGCTGGAGGGAAGGAGGCCACTGGGGTGGCAGAGAGGCTGGGAGGGTTAGTGATGTACTGCCCGTGTCGATAATTATCGGTGGCTGATTAACCGGCCGCCGGTTCGCGCCCCATAACTCTCGACGTCCGATTATTTTGCCCCGTTTGCCATGCACCAATTCCTATGTAACGTGTAGGCACGTCCTACCGAGCCTTTACATTATCACCTGCGGTGCAATACTGTCGCACACCTTTTTCCAAACTATTGCGGATTGCGGCGCGCCACCGTTCCGCGGTTTCAAGATCATGCTCGTTAAAATAACAATAATATGCGAGTCCGGGCGACCGCGCTGTTTTATTTCGCGGGTGGTACGTGGAGAGACGCGCGGATGGGATTACTTTCATTGATAGTTTGTGTTTGGACTTTGCAATTTATTAATATAATTGATTAGTAATTTGTGTGATGCGACCCACAGTCAATTCAATGAATTTTTTTGTTTATATATTAGAAGGGCAACAAAAGTTTGCATTGGTGCAATAAATTTCGTATCTAATTTTGTCCACGCAGATAATCATCGATGGGTTTTTATCGGAGATGGAAATCGAAGTAATTGCAGTATCAGACAATTATTTATGGAAGAACACTCTGCATTTAGCTCTGTCTGTTAGCACGAAATTTTTAGTTTCAACTACCGAAAAAAATGCTTATTGTATTCATACATTTAAAATAGTAATTGTGTATATAGTACGTATTCTGCTCAAATGTTACTTTACTTATTCATATTGAAGAGTGTTGTTAATGTAATGTGATAAAACTGAACTACCAATATTTTACGTGTTAAATATTTTAAACGTCTAGTATTAAAATATAATAATATTTATATAAAATAATAACGAGAAGCATTTCAATAGTGTGGAAGATTTTCGGTAAAAAAAGCTGGGTAAAAATAGAGAGACAAAAAGAAATATGCAACTGTCAACCGGGAACATGGAATGTAGGGGTCGTGTTCATTTAACGGACCAGTATAATTATAATCGTATGGCGAGAGAACGCTTTACGCCAATATTCCTCTATTAAGCGGCTATTTTTCGCGTCGCTTCATATTCTCAACGTTCGCCGCGTGTATCCAACATTTGGGGGTTATTCTACTCACTCACGTGTCTACATCCTGCACAGAATGCGTAAGAAGAAATTAGAAAAACAAGATACACAGGATGCATAGATATTACGCACAAAATATCCAAAGTACCTACAATATTCGCTATTATTTAATAGATCAGATAAATTTCAACTGCATACGCAGATTTGTATAACGTATGAATTTGCATAAATACCTGCAGTCTAATTATAATGCATACTTGGAATATTTCATTGTATTTTTGAATATTACATATCTACTATCCGTAATATTTTCGTATATTTTTGTACGTTTCGTATATTTCTGCAGACTTAAATTTCCCATAAATAAATGGACATCCGCAGCCTAATACATAGACTATATTTGCACCTATAAAGCTCACTTTAATCATCATAAATATGGCTGTATGTTTAGAAATTGATAGGTATCTTTGCATTAGCAGGCACATTTCTCCTTAAAGACGAATACGTAACAACTTGAACGTTACAGGCTACAGCAAGCGACACGCAGGTGATAATTGCAGGCAGGATTGTCGGATTCCCACAGCCGGAATTCTCCGGTACAATTTGCCACGCGCCCGCTTTCGGTTAGCAGATAACGTTCATCGGTGGCGGCGGGCGCAACGTGCCGCCTGCATTGCCTTCGGCCTCGAGGCACAGCGATCCCTGTCGCGTAACTTTTCTTTCTGCGACGACTGAAGTAATACTGCGATTCGATCGGCCGACAAAGATAACTCGATACTCGCCGCGCGCCAAATACGCAAATGAAGATGTAGGACGCGATAGGTGTCTTTCCGCGCGATACCAGTTTTTCCCTGCATCGTTGCGCCCATCGGTGCGCAGGGACGTTACAAATAGTTCTGCACTTAGGAAAATGCCAATTTAAGGAAAAGAGCTGTAGATGAAAAAAAACGTGCACGAAATAAGTAAACGAACAGTTTCTCTCCTCGAGAGCGAGATTATACGCCAAAAGATTCCGAGTTAAAAATCTAACGTAAACATGGCGAATCCGGTTTTCATTCGCGTGAAAACATTTCCACCGGTAACGAAGTGTTAGAAGATGGATATGTAGGTTAGTCAGTAGGTTACTCCCCTTTTCTATAAAAAGTATGAACGAATAAAGGATATCTGTTTACTGTTAGTTAGTTTGCTGTATATAGTTCCTCAGCATCTGCGAACATGTATCGTAATGAGAAATTAAATTATATGTTGCGTCTGATTTCCTGACATCGTTCGAACGCTACAACGTTTCCTATGAACTAAATTATGAAATGAATAAATTATGAAAGTTATCTTGATCAGCCGTATCTTTGTTCATTCAGAAAATCACATGAAAATTGCATGATGACAGATACGAATTATAAGGTGGACGTATTCGTGGTTACTTTCCCCTGTACGACGGAATTCGTACACGAGAATCGTGTAACCGCATGTATACCCAAAGTCGTATTTGTTATAGAACGCTCTATGTTTGACATATTGTAACATTGAAACTTAGTAGAAATTGAAATCTAGTTTAAACTCATTTTTTCGTTTTGACCAACTCACAATTATAACTAGATTTTTTTTCCAGATGCAGATTAATGTTTATTATATAACACAGTAATTACTATAGTGTGGACAACGATAGAGGATTAACGCAGTGTAATTGTAATGGAAGGCTGTAAGCAGATTTAAATATCAATTCATGAACGACGTTTGACCCTAGTCGCAGCTAGATCAATTCGAGTATCCATCTAATATTATAATTTGTGATTTCACTATGTACGTGTACCCTTCCAACGTACGTTACGTTGAAATGAGAAGGAATTTTATTTCCTTTTTTTTTTTTTTTACCAGTAATTAAATTCTACTGTGAAGTTTCATTGGCGAAACGTACAGAAATTTTTGCTTTATCGGTCGCGGGGCAAATATTGACACGCTGGCAATTTGCAAACGCAGATCGTCGAATAATCGTCCGGGCTAGTCTATACTTTACATGCGAGCCGCAACCTATGCTATTTGCGCACAATGCATTACGGGCGAAATATGCGGATAATACGAACCCACGGATACGGTTACGAATTCGTGGATAAAGCAATCGCGGAGAATTACAATAAATCCGCAGTTAATGTATACCGCCGGGCGTTAGTTATTACGAGTTAGCCGAAGCGCAGTCTATTTACGCTTGCACCCAACGTGATTCATAATGCGCGCGGAGATAATGAGCAATTTGTAATATATCCGAATGTAATTCGCAACTAGCCAGCGTTACCGCGGATGCTGTTCAATTTAATGCCATATTTCACTGCCTCCTCTGACAAAAATTTATTAATTCGTTTACGACCGGGGATTTTATTGCAAACGTCACAACTATAAAAAGATCACGCACACAAACTCGCCTGCTGGTCCTCTTCGCGTTTCATCGATTTGCAAATAAAAGTTACGTAATTAAAAATTCGAAAAAATGAAAAATTAATCTACGATAGAATATTCATTAGAGTTATGCTGCACGGAAGAAAATGAAACGTTTTATAAAAAATTAATCCGCGATAGAATATTCATTAAAGTTACTCCGCGCACAAAAGGAAACGAAATGTTTCATAAAACATTAATCCACGATAGAATATTCATTAAAGTTGCACCTTAAAGAGTGTCAAAATGAACGTACGTATCGTAGTTTCGACGATACTCCTTCCTAACTTTTTACATAACTAAACTTTCGTGATTATATTACGCGCAAAACGTATTCACTGATTTGCGAAAGCAACAATTGCTTGCAAACTTTTTCTTCGTCGTATATTCCTTTTACTTTCATCCCCGGAGTCGCAGAGAAAGTCATTGTTTTTCCACCGGCGACACAGCTCGTCCCTTCGTCGGGCGCGATGGTTTACTGCTTCATTAGGTGGGTAACTTTTTTAGGGGTTTTTAAAAAGCGTGAGAGTTTATGTCTGTTTGCTGGGAGTTTTAAAACAGTTTCGCCAAGCCCTCTCGCACCCTCTTTTTCGAGTCGGCGTACACCGCGCCTGTGTGTTATAACCGCTCTTCACCAAGGAAATGAAACTTTCCACGGTAAATTTGAACAGAAACGATTCCAACGCTTAACGTTTTGTCTAAGCCACTTGTACCAACAGTGTTAGCATTGTTCCAATTAAGTACCGGCTAAGAAAAGAATAGAGCTGACAAACAAAATCTTTGTCAACTTATTGTTGCAAGAAGGTATAGATATTGGATATGAACGAAATTTTCAGATTTCAACTTTTTTGAAATCAAATTGATCGACTCGAGTTCGTGTAAACTGCACGATTTCATTGTCTGAGTATGTGGTGAATGTTCAATTTTTCGAAACAGGTATGTTAATCTCATAAGCTTATTTGGGAAGGTAACAAACTTACGCAGGAAGATGCATAAATAATCGTGAAGTACAAGGTAAATTTTTAAAAATAACGCCTACCTACATGCATACCTACGTCGTCACTTTTGCCTGCATTTCAATTTTTTACGCGCATTAAACAAGATGGTATCGAATTAATGTTGAAAATAATAGAAACAACGCGGACAAAATTACGGCGCGCATTTATCTGATTTGTCATTCTGCCGGTTCTGCTTCGTAAACCCACGATTATAACAGGAATTATGTATCTTTTTGAATATTAAACCAGAAAGCAAATATGATCATCCAAACGGATTAATAATAACGTATCATTGAAACGAACTCTTGATTAAAACGTCTGGAAATATATCTATACATACAGTGATTACTAGTATCTATGCAAATAAAGAAAGTTCTTATATCAAATTTTCCTTATTGAAAAAATACCAAGAAATGACTACATCGCGGATACTTACGCGAATTCGTATCTTTGTGAAAATCGTAAGAAGAATGGGACCTAAGCGGAGATCTCTTTTTCCCATTAAATGTTGTAACGAATACTTTGCACATTTTATATTACGCATTTTACATTCCATATACATTCTATGCATTTCCATAAACGCATAAAAATTCACAATCCACCAAACACATGCATAAAGTTATAGATAGAAACCGTACTGCCGTGTTAAGCCGCAATAATTTTTCAGTTTTCCTTTCAGCCGCGGAAAGTCTGCGATAACCCGGAGGAAAAACGAACAGGTGGAAGAGGGAACGAGAGGAAGAGAGAAAAGCAAAAGGCGCTAAAATTCTCAATTACATTAACTCGATTCCGGTCGCCCACTCCTGTGTCACGCCACTTGGAAGGGGTTAGTTAAGAGAACCGCTATTGGATTAGCGAGCCCCCAACCCGGTCGGTTTACCTCCTCGAGTCCGCGTATCTGTACCTTCGTCGTTTGCACGTCGTACAAATCCCTTAAGCGAGGCTGCAATAAAGCACGGTTTATCGTTCGCCAAATGCAGCTACGTGTGAACCGCTTTGAAACGCTCCGCTTCCAAAGATAAACTGGATATTTGTTCGCGTGCCACGAAATACCGAGGCATTGTCTGATGACGCGTATTAATTTGAAAGTCTTCAAACGCAACGATTAAGGCAAAGCTGGCGTAAAGCAATTTTTGTGATCTTTATTAATCGCACGTCGTAATGTTTCTTTTCTGATGAAAATTTTATCGATATTCTCGATGTGCGTACGAAGCGAGATTTTTGAAGGCAATTTTATAGGAGAAACGTTATAGTTTCAGCGACGAAGAAAGTAAAATATTTATAGTTACAGCGATTGAATGTTTCAGAATTGTTATTTGTTTTTTCTGTTTACTAGGAGTTTTGTGTAAATATTTCTTTAAATGATTCTGTGCAAAGTAAACGAAGCAACGACATTGTCGCTGTCCGACGGCATGCGACGACGCAATGGCGATTTATTTACGCTCCCTTTTTACTTGTTTTGAATAGATTTTACGTTTGAAGGGAATTGTTTTTTTAACTCGAACGTGTCTATTAAGTCAATATTTTTAATCTCCCGTAAAATGGGTAAAAAATAATATACAACGTGTACTCTACTTTTCAGCGACTTATTTCGCTGTTTAATCTACACGATTACTTTTGTAGTAAATGAGCTTTTGCAATAATTTTATTGCCCGCTATCAGAAAAAATATAGAAATCGATTTGGATATGCGTACCAACGTTTCAGTTTATCAATAGATTCATGTCAAACATAGATTTTGATGACAGTTATACCTGTCAATAATCGTCATTTATCGTATAACCAGAGAGTTACATAGTTCTATATACTATATACGTAGTACATATAAACATTCCAATTTCAAACTCTACCTCAATAGAAAGCTAACGAAGCTCGATTAAACTTTTATTCAACATTACCTACCGCAGTACGAAATAAAACATATAAAACATTCCCTAATTTCATCGAGATCAAACGCCGAACATTTCTCTACCGTCGTTCACCGTTTTCTTCACAATTTCACTTATAACTTAACCTAACCGTATAATTCCAAATTTTCATTTCCACCATGGAAAGAAGCATATCGCGAATCCGATCACTTTGTTTTTTTAGTTTCGTGCCTCCGCTATAAGAGCGAACGATTTCAATGAGGAAAATAGGAAAACAAGCGTAGGTACTCACGTTCCGTTGTCGGCAAGCGCGGGCTGTGGCCAAGCACGTGGCACGGGTTCCTCCTTGAGTATTTGCCTCATGTCCTGAGGCGCGAAAACGAGAGGCGCCCGCGGGTGGTGATGAGGCGGCGGCGGTGGTGGAGCTACACTCGCCCCGTACAGCTTACGTCCCCAGTGGCCTTCGAGTTCGACGGGGCTTCCGCCCCCGGTGGTAGCTCCCGTGCCACCCCCTGCGCCGAGTCCGAGCCATGGCGACCCCCCAGCACCCACGATCGTGGAGCTGGGCAGGAGACCGCTCCACTCGTCGGACCGCGTCGTGAGGCCGTACGGACTCTCCTGGGGCAACAGGCTTTCTCCTTCTCGTTGCCACCCTTCGCGAGAAGCTTCTTCGCGGCTGATCGAGAGAGACCGTAACCTCTCGGTCAGAACGCTCCTCTCCACCGCCACGATTCTTCACGAGAGTGCATCAATCGAGTCGTTTGACCTCGATTCCTCGCGATTTCTCACCAATGCCCGTACCTATCTGAGAAACAGCCAACCTGTCACACCATTAAATCGGTAGCCGACCGCGTGTCGGCGCACATGCGTCCCTTTAATTCTAAATCACGAGCTCGACCGGCACTGCAAAGTGTTCTTTCCTATTCTTTCACTCACCACTCTACATTTATTTACTCACTCGGCTTCCTTTACAAAAGTCTCACAGTCTTCTGTTCAGTTACTGTCTGACTCTTCTTCGCGATCGTCACTAAACTTCGTCACTCTCCATAGTCACTTACTATACGCGTGCCACGTACTTGGCAAACGATAAGTTGGTAGAAATCGCTTGCCGAAGAGGATCTTCGATTCTCTGTTGTCAGTTCCTCGATCCGGGTCCCCAGCGTGTACGCGCGACTCCTCCGAGATCTTCGAACGATTCACTTGGGATGAAGAGATCGAGCCTGGATACGCGCCGAGCAGCGGTAATCTGAGTAGCGGGCGACGGCAGCGTGGTGCGTATATCGTCGACACGAAAGTGTCGGTAGGGTGTCTCGTGACCAGAAGAGAGGTCCTTCGAGGTCCCCAGCCGCGCGTTGCTTCCCGTTACGGCGCCGCTTGTCGAATGTGTCAGGGCCGGCTCGAGCGGCGTGCCAGCGGGTCCCAACGGGGACGGGCCACCAGGTTCTCGGTGGGTGTGGCCGCCACGGATGCGGCGCAACGACCAGCCTGCCAGCGACGCCTTGCCCATCCTCGATTTTCATCCAATCCACCGTCTCTTCGTCGACCAATCGCTACCGGCGTCCTTTTACGCTACCGACGCCCATCTCCAATTACCAAAGACGGTGGCGCCGCGACGGCCACGTCACGAGGCTGTCATTCCGGCGCGCGCCGTGGACGCTCGAGGCTGACATTGTGTTTCTCCTCCGTCCGAGACGACCTTCGAATCGCGATCAACGAATCGAATGATCGACGTACCCAAATTTTCGCCATTGAGATTCGGTCAGTTGGTCGATTAATCGATGTTTGAGCCAGACGGATCGATCGAACAGGAATTATTTTTTATCTGACACACGAAGATCGTATCCGTTTGATTCCTTCTCGCGCGTAGAGTTACCACGTATGGTACTTTTATGGTAGATTTTTGCAATTTAACGATCGTTGGGACGGTTTTTAAAGTAGCTGACTTTTTTGTCGAATCCAAAAGCACATCGAATCGCGTGAGATTTTGATCGAAATATTGAAATCGGAGCGAGACGAATAAATTTTTGTTCGTAGCCTTGAGATAGCCGCGTGCAAGTGAACATGCGAAGATCACGTCTAACGTTTTTACGAATCTTTTAAGATATTCCATTGAACTCGATATTTCCCATAGTAGGTGAAATAATTCAGTAAATATAGATCAGTAAATATTTATTTTTATACAACAAAGATTTCATTTTATCAGATACAAAAACCTTCCTTCGATAGCGTCAAGTATCTACGTATAAAAACACAATGTCGAGGAAGTGAATTTTTGTACTCGACGCGTTCGTGCTCTATACATCACGGTCGACTGAAACGTCGTTTCGACACCTAGCGATCGAGATCGATCGAACTTTTGTCCAAATTTGGCGGTTTTCTTTATCGAACGGTTTCTTTGTCCCGTCGCGCGCCGTTTAAACGATCCGCCATCATGTAATGTACTTAGGAAATTCCGATCGGTGGTCGGTTTACGCGACGTTAAAACGCTGAAAAGAAGAAAGCATAATCGACGCGGCTGAAAAGAAAATCGCCGCAATGACTGGTGTCCTCCAAGTATTTGCAAGTTGGTATGCTGAAATAGGGCCCGATGGCAGAGCAGTCAGTGTCCTTTTCGGGAGAGACGTCGACGTCTGGCAGGGAAGCTATCCTGACGTGCAGACATTTAATGGCAAGTGCGTCACGTATCGCGAAGAAACACCTCACTCTGATGTGGAAGCTGCCTCGAACTCGCACCTAGCCTGCCCCAGTTTTTATCGAAGCGTAATCAAGTACGGGGAAATCCATGGTCTCTCCCTCAGGAGACCACCGCGAGGTTCACTAGCAACTGGTCTACCTGATCTTCGTCTTGTCAGGTTTAGCGTTCTCGGTAATTTTCTACACCTGGTTATCACTTGTCTTCGAAGGAATAAGCGTTCAAGGAAGATGTTGCTTTCGTCGGTTCTTACGCGTATCGAAGACCCACCATTTTCTGGTTCGTTAATTGCCAGCGACATCCTCAAGAAAAATCGTACATTGTACTATTTACCATAAGTGGAAGCGTGCTGATTGCCCGATTCCACGACCTGTTAATCGTATTTACGCTGTATTCGATTAGATACAAGTCATTTAATGGAACAAGCAATTTCTTTTTTCTGGTTCTGTACGGATTTGAGGTAGATAGATAGATCCAGAAGCTAGTTTAAACGAGGATTATGAAAATGTAGTTCTTATTTTTGTTAACGTATTGCAAATTATATACGCTACCAGCTATAAATGGTTTCACAAGCCAAATGCCTCTCATTGCGCTTATTTTTTTACTTACTTCGTTATGGATTTGTTATAATAACAAATGTAAAATTTATTAGAGTTTTCTAGTAAAAGTGTCCCTATGTGAAATATTCTCACACGTAATGATTGAAAAAGGTACGAGAAGAATATTAATTATTATCTACTGTTCTAGCGAAAATGTAATGCTTCAAACGATTACCACGTGTGAAATGATTCCGCGTTAATTAGATTCTTCTAACGCAAAGCACATTAGGTTTAAAAATTTGAATCTTAACTAATTGAGTAGGATGGAACTTCTCGATTGACTGAAACGCTACGTAAATTTTGGTTTGCTTGACATCCTAGGCGGAAATGTAATTGTAGAATTTGTTTGAATAAATTTATGCGTTCGAGGGGACTGATCCTGGTAAATCGAGAATTTAAGAGAGAAACCAGGAAGTCGGGTTTACAACGTTTCTCAATACCTGCTCCTGTTTTTTTCGTCGAAAACCTATTACTTTTAAATTCGTTCTCGGGAAGATTCATGCTTGAGAGTCACTGCTCTAAGGGTGCGAGGTCCATCAAGTAAAGATAATGCGTTCTGTGTCGGGTAATTTGACTTCCCTCTTTCTTCTTCCACCACGATCTTTTCAAGTACCTGCATCTTTTCGAAGGTTCTACATTCACAAGTGCCTCGTGTTTTGGACGAAAGTTTACACGTGGAGCATCGTCAAAATATTGCCATTGATATTTCATCGCTATGATATAAACAAAAGATATTTTCTGAATTTCATTTCTCACTTACGCGATGAATGTTCAATTGCCAAGGAACAAATGACTTATTCGCATCAAAGACAGAGGGAGAGAGAGAGAGAGAGAGAGAGAGAGAGAGAAGGCACATAGAGTATGTTTTAAAATAGATAGAACATTTTTCCGATTCATTAGTGATCGTTTCTATATGAATTTATAATCTTCTTCGTTGCTAACTGAATTTGTACAAAGTAAGAAACAACATTACTTATGCGGTGAGTTGTGAATTTTATGTCTGTGATATTATACCTTGTATTGATCACTACATGTACAAAATTATGACAATAGATAATTGAAATACTTGTGGAAGTTCACAGTAAATATCGAAGTGGTCTATAAAACAAGTGACACGAATTGGATCGTTTTATCGAAATGTATAAGACCTGCTACGGGCTGCGGATCCGTATACGAGTGCTGATAGTGTCGTGTGTAAGTTGGGCGAAGTGACGCGTGAAAAGGATCTAAGATAAATGTACATCACATGGTAGGATAATGAAGTTTAATGAGGGTCTGCAGGCGTCATTATGAAGCGTTCGAAATGTGCGCGTGCCAAACCGGTTTCACTCTCTTCCTTTTTTTATTAAAAAGCTCGTCTCTCAGACTCGTGATTCATGAGATCCCTCTCGGCTGCCCAACGGCCTGTAACATTGCCATCTTATGGCAACGACGCGAGTAGTCTAGAGTATGAGAGCCCATTTAGAAGTGGTGCTGCCGCTTTTTGCTTCTTGACTCTTTGATACGTGAAAAAAAAACCACTTCGTTCACTGACAAAAAATTTAATATCCACGTCGTACCGTTTCGATTCCTATACATTCGATCTCACAAACATCTACTTCATTCCTGAAGCGACACATTACTTTTATTATCTACAAATCGTTGCGTTGACTTGAACGAGTATGTGTGCTTTCAATTTATGGACTATCCTAATTTCTATCTGATCTATAATTAATCACATGAAATTTAAGATTTCGTAATTTTCGTTACACACATGTCAGGCTGGTAAACAGTGGTCTAGATTTCCTGAAGTAAAATACATAAAACATTTTGAAATTAACGAAAGGAATAAATGGAGATTCAAGTGACCTGCAGTGGTGGGTTACGTAAGTATGTACCTATAGGTTTCATAAATATTCGGATAATCCAATAGCAAACGGTGTCACCGCAGTTAAACGTCTCAATGATGTCAAATGAACATCGCTGCATTGACCAAATCCAATTACAAATCAATGGGGTCGGGACATTTCGTATTACTATGGCTTGCTTTTGCGACGCACCCTACGTAGCCTATGTGGAAACGTTCTGAGCCTATTACTAAGCTATGATAATATTTCGATTCTGGTTTTCGTGTTTATTCTGCTGTGCACACAACTTATTCTGGCATATGTCGAGTTAAACGCGAAAGTATCAATCTTCCCCGACGCCGGCAGCTCGATTTCTAGGTCGAAACTTTGCAATTTTTTACACGATACGCCGAAATACTAAGATATCGAGTCATGTATTGTACATTAACTTCAAAGAATAAACGTTTTCGCGTTACAATATCCTATGACAGCTCCAATAAAGTCATAAAATCATTCTTGAGAAGAAAACATTTTCTGTTTCTCATTTTCTGATTCAATTATCCACATACACAGTTGGCTACGTATATCAATTGTTTTGTACCAAAGATACGATACTGTCTCATCAATTCAGATCAATTTCTTGCAACTCTATTACCATTAGTAAATATACTTATTCTCCGCAAACTATATAACACGTTTCCTTAAGTGAAAAGGAATAAATCTTTCGTTTCTGCTAATTTTATCTTCCATTAAATAAAACCACGAAAAGGAACAGGAACTGAATATAATGACTCTCGGTTAACAGAAGTACAGAGTATCTATGATTGAACGAAAATACAACAAAAATAAAATACAGAAAGTATTTTTCCGCAGGGACAGAATTCAATCCCAGTTATCAAATATTCACGCCTCTCCGCTTACAAATGATCACTATCATCGTCCTGTTCCTGAGGACGATAATGCGTGCACTTGTTCTCGCCTTCCTAGTGACGGTGCGAATTTTGCGTGCGATGCGGGGTTGGTTGGTTCTTTGAAACGTAACAGAGGCGTGTCCTACGAAGTGAACCACATTTTCCCCGTTGTAATACCATACATAGGTGAACCCTGGCAGCGTTTCGCTGGTATATCCAGCAAAGGCAACGGGGGTCCTGCCAAAGATGTCCTGACATATGCGATGCTTATGTGGGGTGGCAGCCCTTAGGCTCACGAATTCGGAACATGTGCGTGGAGCCGAACTGTCCTGAATTCTATGACGGAGTTTGTTTGCAGTCACATGCGCGAATCGTGAAGTGGATGCATGATTATTTTTGTCTTCGCCGGGACGCCGAGGGCCATCAACCTGTCACTTGTTAAATGCATTTAGCAGTTCAATCTTCGATAAGCGGCATTTGGGAGCTGATTTTCAAGCACCGGCGACAAGCACAATTTGTAAGCAGTGGTCGGTTTTATTGATTCTATTCGAGAGGTACGGACTAGGTTTTCTTCTAAAGTTTTGTTTATATTCGTCAAAAATGTGATTTTCTCCTTCGTGTTTTCATAAAATATAGCTTATTAATTCTTGCGATTTATTTATATTGGATTTCTATTACGTATATATCTGTATCACGTTCTTATTCAAAATGTATGTAGAAATAAGAAGAAGTTCAATAGTAATAATATACGTATATTAGTGACAACAGGATATAAATACATAGATAAAATAAGTAGAATCGAATTGAGTAATAAGTTCGTTCGCTTTTCACTAGCGTGTTTTCAAGATTATGATAAAAGTTGCTTAAAGACTGTAAAACTAGATGTAAGATCTAAAAATCTTTCCTATAAAAGACACAAATTTACAGCGAAACCAGACAAACAAATTACCTTTTGATTAGACTTATATGAAAGTAGTAACGCTTAAATATTTCAAAAAATCGTGAACGAACCTATTACTCGACCCAATAGAAACAGCTTAGATATAAATTGATCATGATTAAGAAAATAAATTGATCGTTATATATCTACAATTTTCCTATGCTTAAAATATGAAGCGCAAAGTACATTTATATAGCAATAGCGTTTTTCCAAAAAAGCGTATCATTTGACGTGCAAAAAATGGAACGACAACAAAAAGAACGCGGTAATGGAAACATAGCATTCGTCTAGTTGGAAGCTCAGCATTTGGTATGACAATACGACTGATCAGCGCATCGGTGCACGATTATAATGATAATACTGGCCTCTGTTCCGGAAGGGGAGAAGGCGGGGGTGCGCAATGCCCCCTAAGGGGTGCTCAAGTTTTTCGGCTAAAGTTTTTGCTACGCAGATGCGCCTCCGGATGGGACCATTTATTAGCACGCCTATCCTGCTTGTATGCTCCCATTCAAAAGGGCTGGACAACAGGTTGCCGCGTCAACGTCATTAGCCACAGCGTTTTTGTTCCTATCCTTTTGGGGTTTATCTTTGTACTGATAACAGGCCCCAAACTTTTCGATTAATCCCTCTCTCCAGAAAACAATCTGGAAGCATTATCCGATTTTAGAAGTGTCTGATGGAACTGGCCAAGGTACAACTTGAGATTTGTGCAAAATTTCACGAATATAAAGCGTAGGAGGGATGAAATATTTGTTTGGGTTTTTTAACACATTGAAACGTTGTATACAAAATTGGATAGAAGTGTATACAAATTCATGTTGAAATAGTTATGAATATTTAGGAAGAGACAACGTACGATTAAGAAAATTATATTTGTAATAGTTCGTAGAAAGACAATAAATTAGAAAGTTGCTTTTAATTAGTGAATATTCATTTAAGTAATTTAATTATAATCGGATAACGTATTTATTGCATCATTTATTCAAGTGTATGTGTTTATATTAATAAGCAATGTAATGTAACGCGTACGTTTCATATAAATGTTTTTATATGAAAATAAATCTATCTAATAATCACAATATATCTTTGATTTAGTCATTAATTAGCGATTACTATAATAATATATAATTACAAATGTTCCATATCATAGACGTCCATAATTTTGCATGAAGTTCTAAATGCTTCATTTGTTAAAAAAATTGAATGCTAAAAATAGCAACATGGTTTTATTTCTTAATATTATGTAATTTAATTTCTTGTTAGAAGTATATTCTTAACATGCTAACGAAGAAAAAGGTGCACACCTATTGATTAGATGTGTGAATTTACGTATAAAGGACGTTATGTTGCTTTGATGAACGCAAGAAGATAGTTTCACATCAGATAGGATATCCAAAAATATAGAAAATTTCTATATATTTCGTCGTAGTTGGAGAAAGCACTTCATGATTTATTCTATACAGATCGACGGACATAGAACCGCAACCGCAAGTAAACCCCTCCTGCTAGGATCGAGGACGCGTCTGTTTCCATAAACCAAATTATTTTTATATCCAGGGATCTACGTTACCGTGAATTAGTGATAAGCTGGTACGGTCACTCGATACGTTGCTGACCATTCTGCGATCCCTATGACATATATATGTATATGTATAAGTGGATAGAACCAGCTGAACCACAGTTACCATTTTTCCATTTTCTTTCAATACCCATAATGCTAGAGATTTATTTCACTTCCCTTTCTCTATAAGATCTCATTTATCATTTCTCTTTCTCTTACTAACGATATGTTTGCAACGTGTTTTTACCTACAAAGTTTATGAGATGGAAAATGAGCAGGAAGGGAGATGTTGTTTAACAATTTAATGTGCTGGATAAAAGTAAGCTGTGCTAAAGAACACCACGAACAGAATTATATTTGACAAGAACAATGAACGGATATAACATATAACGTACCAATCTTCAAGCGCATGTAATCATTAAGAAACTTCTCGTTTAAGATGAAACGTATCTTTGCTTGAGATCAAAGATGTTGTACTGTAACATTCTATAATACATATATTAATTATATTTATATTATAGATAGAAACAGTCGATTACATGTTCCAAACGAACAGAAGAATATCACATATCGACATGTGTGATGCACGTATCTATCGTCTACTACACCAATTGTCTTACTGAACGTAATACTCATCTGTGAAATGACAATATGTACGGTCCCGTTAGAGGTTTCGTGGGATAGCAATCGACATCACCACTAAGTACTACGAATTACCACTGACCCTGTACATTGCCGATTTCATTGGAGGTTCGCCGAGGGGGTGGAAGTGCTCGTGCGCCGAGTCGTTAGCCGATCGTTTTGGGGATGAACGCGGGGAATTCGGCCAGTTAGCCAAAGTGTAACGATGCATCCAGGTCGAGAAATCGTTCCGGAGAGAGACGATACGATGTTACGGGGATGGAGAACGCGGCAGTCGAAGATAGGACACCCACGAGGGCCGTAGGGACACGCTCCGACTTCACTGCGTACAGCAAAGATTACCAAAAGTGTAACTTACTCTGTATAGTTACCTTTTGATGCGCTATTAACTGCTTCTGGTAATCTGCGCGTGGTATAAGGAATTATGTTGAGAAAAACATTTTTAACGCGCGCGCACACACACGCACATTTCAATATAGGTAAAATATACTTTGATATACGTAACGCCTTTGCATAAATTTTGAGGTAAAAATATCCAAAGAACAAGAAGTGGTTCGGCGATATTTTCTTCCGAAAAAGAAAGTATACTAGTGATATATTTCAATATCCTAGTTGTAAAATATTACAAGGTATAATGCTTACATGTCAGTCACGCGGAAGCTAAAGTCGTCAACTGTACCGAGGTTGTTTGATATTTGAAAAATTAAATATTAATTAATTAATACTGATCAGTTTGACTTTCAAGTGGCTCGCATAAGTTTATCACCCATGATAATGAGTTTGTAGTAAATAATTTTCAACAGATAACTCCATCGATCATACGATCAAATATGCATTTGTTGTGTATAAGAAAGATGTAATATTTCATACAGAAAATATGTTTCTCGCTGTTCTCATTTTCTAGTTTCTTTATTATAGCTCTGATATACCACTTGTACCATGTCCGTGAAAATACTGAACAAAATTGAAGTCTTCTAATAAATATACAACGAATAATCTAATTCGCATGTCAAGACTAATGATCGGTACACTACAAATCGCGCCTTTGTCAGAAATATTCTTATACATTTCGTCTTCCTTCCTTATCCGGAACGATTGGCTAAACTTCTGCTCGAGGGTTTAATCGAATTAGCAGGCGATGCCATTCGCCACAGACGATCGACGACTAATTCATAGATGATACTTGCGTGCTAACGTACGGATCATTAAGTTTTCACGATCGTGCGTTCGTATATATGGAGAAAAGTTGGCGAAAGGCACGAGACAGGCATTACCAAATACGCCTAAGCCACGCACGAAGTCGAACCGAAGAAGAAGAAGAAGACAGGAAAGAAGTGGAAGGACGAAAAACAAAACGGTGGTGAAAAAGGGAAAGAAGACAGGAGGGAGAGGAGAGAAAGAGGGCGGAGGGATAAGGGGAAGGTTTCCAACGCTGTCGACGGGACGTGTATCCGCTGGATTGCGGCCTCGTTCGAGAATTCTCATGGGAAGACGCCATCTTGTTCTCCTATGTAGGTATCCACTGCCCGCCAACCCGATGTCCTGCCACCCCTTTGCATAAACTTACGGACGGACGATGACGTCAGGCAACAAAGGCGTTCAAGTCTTGTTGGAATATCGATTTGGTATTTGTCTCGTCATGACGAAACGCCACGAAATATTGGAAAATTTCGTGCCTTTGTCAGAGTTTAATAATGGAAAAAATGAACGCGTTTATTTGATGTGGAAGACACTTTAGGATCAAGTGTGAGTATAGTCGAAGATTGCGCCGAGTCGTTCAATCGTGCAGTTTATTGTTATCTATGTAACATTTAATTTGCAAACTATGTAGGATTCTTTGTACAGGAAGATTACCGAATTTGAAACACTCAAACGTTTTTGGACTTCGGATTTTTATGCATTAATGAGAACTTTTAATGTTTAAAAATGAATTCTAATCTAGATGACGATCAGATCAAAAGCACTTTTCTTTGCATCATTTGTGAATATTTATCATATTTTTCATTAAAAATATTTGAACACGTTTAATAGATAATGCTAGATTTTGATCTATCAAACATAATAGATAGTGTATGCGTAGATTTAAAAATATTATCCTTTGCATGAAAAAACAATTCGTACGTTATAAGGATAGTTACATTAATATTACGTTGTCTATAAATCTTTAACGAAACGTGGCAAAATCTTCCGAAGTGATAACACGATATAATTAAGTGTCAAAACGCGATGATTATTGTGGAATGGTAAACAAGCCAAATCATCATCATTGACAGTCTAGACATATATTTATAGCACCACCGGGAAAAATAGCGACAATAAGTGCGAGTACGTATAATATACGAATACTATTTTATTTATTAAATGGGGCATGCAGAAAGGTTCTTTCGGATCGCTATACTGGGTGGCATACACATTTTATCGGCTTTAATTGGACGCCACCGCATATTCCCGGTTAATTAATACGAAAAATTGCCAATGTTAATATCGCATGCATTACCTATTTGAAACGGTCTGTTGCATCGGCGTACAATCCGATGCACCACGAAGGGTCACCTGAACGGCAGTTCATACAGGGAGGGTGATATTAACGTATTTTGTTGTAATTATCGAACAGTCACTCGCGGTAAACGTTCCGCGATTCTCATTCCGATATTTACCATTGTCTCAGTAATTTTCCTCCCTTCTAAACGCTCGTCCCAAAACAGAGTAAATTCAGATTCAAATCGGGTTTATCACGACACGATTATCGATCAGTTTAATAGGAATAAACGGACAATTGTTAGAGCGAATAGTATTCTTTAGAAGGGTTCTAGAACTATCGAGAGTCGCTAGTTTATGGTTAGTTAGCAAAGGTATGAATCGAGTCGCCGATTAAACTGCGCAAAATCATTTCTTCCATTTGAGAACCCCGCCGAGGGCGGGTAAATAACGAATTGAAAATCAATGGTATTACGAGATTATGCGTTTATTGGTAGAGAGCTAGTAGAGTTACCGGTGCCCAGAGCAGTAATATCAAGTAATTGCGTAAACGCACCCGGATCCCTCTGCGTGCCTCTCCCCCTAACGAAACCCGCGAATGTGATCACCCATCCGTGGAGTTTCGCGCATTCGTGCGATCGTTCGTGATGTTTAAAATAATTATCTCGATATTTCGCGTCTTTTTTCTTTTTTTTTTTTTTATTTGAACTCGACCCGTTGCTGATTGCTTACCTTTTATTGGTTATCGATTTTGGAAAGCAAATATGATGGAAACGCATCGGTGCTCGAACGCGAATACTTTCGTGCAAGAACACCTGTTTACTGAAATGAAATATTAATTATCGTGGACTGTAGATGTATATGCGAATTTATATTTGTATAAATAACAAAGAAATAGATTCCTAGTAGAGACCTTCCGATACTATAGCAAATACTTCATTTTAAGTATTTTTACGCATTATGTGTATTCCTCTCTGGATGCATTTTTAAAGAATTCGAAATGGACGATTCAAAAAATAAATATCTCTTTATTCTCAAGATTTATTAGGTAGGTCTATCCATCTCATCATGTTTGGCATCAGATACAAGAAATAGACATTTTCGATTCTTTATAGGAAATAAATATTAATAATTGTGATACGTATAGTGACATTCAAAGTATGAAATTTATAGTATGATGTTTAACTGCTTGTGCCAGCATTTCTCGAACTACGGTAATTAGTTAAAGAATTAATTACTTACTTAAAGCTAAAGAAATCTCACTGTTACGGATACTGACAGAAATATACATCATTGTCTGTATGAGTTACATTTGTACGCAATCATTGTCCAAACTTGTAACATTGTTTATATTACATGCTATAACATTAAGCAACGGCGCAATATCATGGTTTGCTCCCAGTGGCAATCAAAGTAACGCTTCCTACGAAAGGACCATGCGTCAGAGTCTTATCCGACGACGTTCTCGCAATATTAGCCACCGTAGGATGTGTGTATTTCGCACATTAACGTGTTTACACAGGACTGATTCTGGGCCCTGTCCGCGACACATTGCGTGCAATATCCACTGTTTGTTCCACGGCTCGCTTAATTCGGACACCCTGTTTCCTTGTTTTCTCTGTAAATTCACTATTATGTTGGTCGCTACGCTGAACACGTTATGCAAAGAATATCGCGAAAGGTATTTCTCTTTCTCGTCTAAGTAAACTCTAGTCAACGTGATTCTTCTCCCAAAACTTCTAGGACAATTATTTTCTTCTTTAATTATTTATAAACCCAATTCATTTATCGCTTGTTTAACTTTAGGAAAATACGAAGTTCAGCCGGCTGTCTACGAGAATATGAATTTGTATCAGCGTTCGTAATAAATGACAATAATCGACAATTGCAAATAACTGATGGCATAAGACTATCAGAAAATTAAAAAAAAAATTTGTCACGTCAATCTTCCAAAATATGCTATAAGAATCTATTAAGGAGGGCTGAAATGTATGCAGGATCAAACGACGAAAGAACGAACCATCAAATTCGACGGAAAATAGTCAGAAATCTAAGACTTATAGGTAAACTTGCGAAAACTCATTATGTGTATACTGGCAAAACAGTTACGGCATAATCTCGGCGGTGGGACAATTATACACGGCGAAATAAGGATAAAATCGAGGGAGAGAAATAGAGAGAGAGAGAGAGAGAGAGAGAGAGAGAGAGAGAGAGGGAGAGAGAGAGTGTAAGGGATGAAGGCGAGCAAAGGTGGCGCGTTGGATAGTGGTAATTCCGTCACGCCGTAAAGGTTGCTTTTTATCGTCTCCATTCTGTACGCCCATCCAACGAGATCCTACGGTCTGTGTCAGACATCTAGGCATTCCGCGTTTCCTCTCGTATTCTGGCGTTCGTTTCTCACTTGCGCCCGTTTTACACGTGCCGCTTGATTGTTCAGGTTTTATTATCACTCGTTGGTCCCCGACTACTCGTTCATCCGGTATATACGTCCGTGGTCACGGAAACGATCCACTACCGCGGATACCCTCGGAAATAAAAACGGGAGTTAATCGTTTTTCGACACGGTGTTACGCGATACAGGAACTACCGTTGGTTTGCCCTGCTTTTATTAGATCGTTGCATATCAAACATTGAATATTTTATTCCTGTTGAGATTCGGCCGTTCTTCAGGCTCGCGCTCGTTGCCTCTCAAATGCCTGGGGATTATTCCGTTAACCCGGCGTCGAGCTTTCCCTACACTTTTCACGCTTCTGAGCGATGTAAATCCTCTTTGTCTACAATTATTGTGTCTTCTTCTTCCAATGGTTAGATAATAATAGACGAGAATATATCTGATGGAATATAATACGAAACAGCTTGTCAAAATACAACTAGCTTTTAATATCCGAGCAAGAAGTATTTGTAAATAACGAATTCGTGTTTTACAAAATATTAGAGATTTGTCATCTATACTCGAAAGGCTTATACTTTCTATCGGATATTCTATGTTTCAGCTATTTCACATTAAAATACTTCTTTCTAATCGACAGGTGGAATGGGAAGCTCGATAAAAATTGACCTACATTTTCCTCATACTGTCGTGTTAAACTATTTCTTTTTAGTCATAGCGCGACGTTAAAATAAGCAATTTAATAAAAATATGCTTCCCGTGTATTTTTCCTGTGGCCTTCGTATAATAAATACCTGGTATAAGTATAAAATTGAGTAAAAGCTTTTCGTTAATTACCATTAAAAACGAATCGTCCACCATCTGCATAATTAAATCGAATCGTTTTATAAGCAAAAATGCCCCGCTAACGTTCGTTCGGATATTATTTTTCCGTCTCATATTGTTTAAACGTTTCCATCAATATTTGACGGTGAAAAGCTGAACAGCGAATATAAATTATTGTAAAGGAAGGAACGACACACGGACGGTAGAAAAACGAGGGTGGTGGGGTCCTCAGTGGCGCGCCGGCAGCAAATGGAATTAGCGGGCAGTTTAGTTCGGCCGAGTCGCGAAATAGAGGTTGCATTTTTACGGGCGTATTAATATGGTTGGAAACACACTATGATCGGACTTGTAATGCAGCCCTGGGGGCCCGTGTGATATGATACATTTGCTTTGCATACAGGATAGCGAGAGGCGGTGCCGGAAGAGGAGAGAAACGCTCGGTTCGTAACGGACGAGAGAAATGTCGGGGTGGAGAGAAAGAGAGCGAGAAAGTGTGCGCGAATACAAACGTGTTTGCATTTCATAACAAGTTACGAACACACAGCAACCGAGGCACCGAAATCGACGGGGGTGGGTATCGATGGTGTTTGCTTGTATCTATTCGAGCGATGCGCGACCAATTATACCTGTTTATTGCGAAACGCTCAGTTCGTTCGCACCTTGGCTACGAATTTACATTGCGAAATGTATATACGCATTTTTGCTCGACAATAATGATGAAATCGACATTTTCATCTTCCTCTGTTTAATGATTTTTTCCCTTTAGATTTGAAAGGATAGTGGCATGCATATAGAGTAAAATGTCACTTCAATGTGCCATTTTGAAGTCTTCCGTTTTTCTGTGCTAGTTTGATTTTTATGCTCAATTTACGTGTCCGTATATTCTCTTTCAAATTATTATCTTAAAATCAATCTCTGTCACAGCGTCGTACAAACAATATGCCAATCCATCAAGTCTATAAAACTTACTCGCTTTTATTTGTTTGATCGGTGCAGTGGCAATCATGCGTACTTTAATTATTTAATTATTAATTTAATATTTTGGCCAGTGTATTTATATCTGTACAATCAATTCTACTCTTCTGTTTAAACGTAAGTATCAATTCTATTAAATACCAAATTCTTTTTACAATTTTATTAACAAATACGATGATCCAAGCTTTAATACAGCAAAGGGATGAAAATTCTTAACGACATCTGCGAGCTCTCGTTCCGTTCAATCAAAATCTGCACAGAGAGGACGTATGACCAGTGTTTTCAAACAAACAATTATACCACGCGCCGTGATCAACTTTTAAAATTGTTCACTGAACATTTCTTCCACCAGGTACCACTTTGGACATGGAGCGTTGCGCTGCAGGGTGGCACGGCGGCGTCCGATCGAGTTGTCCAGGACAATGGTACTTGTTACGAAGGCAACGAGATGTCACCGACCGTGAATTAGCGCTGTGGTTGAGGTCGAGCTAGGGTTCCAGCGTGGAAGAAGGGCTTTCTGAAAGGGGTGACACGCGATCGAAACGAGAGAGGAGGAATTCTTTACTTGCGTGTTCGTGTACAGATGCTCTTTATCGAAACACATGGTACATCGCGGTAGCCTAAGGTTCCTGCCTCGACCAGCTCAAGATTTATATCCTATCAAACTGACATCGCAAATGCGCTGGTACCTATACTATATAGTACGTCAGCGCCAATAATGAATCATCCTCTTCTGGTCTGGCTAACCCCGTGGTAACCTGAGATGCTTTATAAAGGATTTTCGTCAAGATATGACGAATTTCGCAGACTGCCAGTAACCGTAAGTCACGCTATCTAATTACAGGGATCAACTGGATCTTCGCATCGGAAAAGTCAGCAATGATTAGTAGCACTTCGTCTCACACAGACATTTTGAAAGATTAGAAATCAATAGGATTAATCACTGTTAGTTTCCTCGTGTAACGGTTGTATAATAATTAATAATTTTCGTCAAAATATCGTAATAGGCATTGTAATGACGTAATGTTGATAAGTCGTACGAATATCAATAAAATAATAATGCTAAAAGAATTTAGTAAGAATAGGAAGATTTGGAAGATATTGGAAGCTTATTAAAAGCTTTCGTCAAAATGCTAAAATTCAACTTACTGTGTACAACAGAAAATTTCCTGTACGAAATAAAATTGTTTTATATTTCGTATTTGCTTTACACTTATTCAGGGTAAGATGGTTTAATAAAATCTGCGCTTCAAATCCGCAGATATTTGCCTGGATAGCAGTAGTTATCTATTGGTAGATGAACACATGGTGCATGGTTACGGTGAGTGAATACGGCACCCTCTGTTTGGATTACGGACCCGAAGTTTCGTCGGTGTCTATAAACAGAAATGAAGGAGAGGAAGACGAGCGGTACGGAAAACCACGTTTTCGCGACCACTATGACAGATTGAGAGGAAGGCATCGTCCTTTGGTGACCAACGAGGCGTCTCGCCACCTATACCCTCGCTTGGTGCGAGACAATGGCACTATAGTCCATTTCATTGTATGTGCATCATAACATCTATTCCACTTCGACGTTTCGAGTGATCGTCCAATGTGGGACTCTTCATCATTTACGTAAGATTGCTCGGCGAAAACAAGTTCCGTTCGCGTTCATGCACCTGTTAAGTTTTTAGAATGTAATGTAAATGTTCGGTTACGTATCATGCTCGTTGCAGTGACTCAGGAAGGTATTTGAATATTCAGGCATAAGAAAATTTTGTGTTAAAGTTTGTCGACATTTCATTAACATTGTTGCGAGATAAGATTATCGTGATTGCGTTGGCAAAATTTATAAACAATCTGAATACGTATATAGAAATTACGAATTTTATAATAAATATTATATAAAAAGATTATACATACAGAATTTAAATTTTCCAAAAATTGAGGTACTGATATCGATACTCGATCGTACAGATCATATTGGCCTCATTAATTATTCTAGAAACAAATACCACAAATAAATTTAAAAAATATGAGAACATGCCTATACTTTTAAATGATTCTAAGTTTTATAAAATACACGTTCTTATAACATATATGTAGCTAATCCAAATTATCATTATAACCTAAAATACAATTAAAAATATTATTATACGTAGTAATTACATCTTCAAGTGATATTTACACGGTATTTATATGCATATTATTACGAATATAGCATGTCGGAGTGTGAACTGTACTACTACGTAGACCATTGCATGAAACATAATCAAAAGTAATGCTATATAGGGATGATTTCATGTGCGTATAAAGGTAGAAATGCTACGTAAGGTACCTGTGATAGTGTTGCAAACAATGGTCGTTCAGATATGAGAATGACAATGCCTGGAGGCCAAAATGCACGTTAGAGACGCCTAACTGCCGCTTCTTATTGAAACATCATCTCTGCTTACCGGTATGGAAACGACTGTTGACAGTTATCCATAAAGCGAATGTCCTCAAGATATTGCTTATTCTCGATCTTTTGTTTCTGCGAAATGTAATGATGATTTGCTTTTCTTCTTTTTCGGAGATAGTGCAAGTTATTTCATGTTACGAGTAGAACTAGAATGATAACAATCGTATAACATACAGTTCATTTTTTAGCTTAACGATGCCAAATAGGTACTTTCTTAAATGACTCGAAATCTTTACTTAAATTAAGAATAGGTAAACAATTGTGAATATTTACATTAAATTTCTATAAAGGGATTGAAATAAATAACTATCATTTGTAGGTGTCTATAAATCGTATATCTGTATTGATAATATTTAAACTTGAAAATATCTTTATAAGTAGGATTTTATGCTGTATATTTTTATGTAATAAATTTCTGTAATAAATTTTAGTTACTTCAAAACTTAAAAAGTAATGTTATTTATCAAGTTGATTTACGAAGTATCGAGGTATCTGGTTTCGGTATCAGTCAAGAGTAATACTCCTGGCCAAATATGTAAATGTTCAAAACTGATGCTTTAAACCGATCAATTACGTTTGAAGAGGAGCCGAAGTAGGTTTCGTTACGCGTCGAACGAACATTAACCAATAAACGGATAAAACCAAAAAGATCGAGCCACTTGTTTCAATTGCAAACAGATGTGGTCATTGTATCACCGTGCTCACCCCCTCTTTTGTAACTCAGCCCTCTCAGTCTTTTTAGAACGTAGCTATCGTTCAAACTTGCTAAATGTAGAGATACAGTATCCACTTCGAGGGGAAACGAGGCCATCAACGAGGGTGCCGTCGGTATCCGGAGGGAGCGTCAGATTTTAGACCGCAGCAGATCGGACAAGTGCATGCTCTCTCCATTATAAACGTGCCTCTAGGCTTTACTTCGACGAGCAACGAGCCATGAAGACCTCGTCATATGTGCATTTCCTATTACGTCTGTGATCGATGGCGTACGGCATTGTTATCTCATCGAATAATTCAGTAAGTCTGCCGATACTGTTTATTTGAAAGTACGCTTGCAAAGATTTCTTCAAAACGTTCCAATTTTCAAATATTATATATTTACTTTTCTTTACGTAAGATACATCAAATGAGAGACAAAATTTCAAGTTTAATCCAGGGTATGAATATTACCGATCAAACTTTTACTTTGTTAATAAATTTTTATGTCATGTTGAACATTTAACCATACTTGATAGGTATTATTATTTTATATAATTACATATTCAACACTATTTCGGACCATATGCATACCGCTGTTAAGATTTATTATTCTAAATAGTAAGGGATAAAAAATGAAATAAATTTATGTTTTGGTCAAGAATGAAATCACACCATGAAGCTGACAGTGTTTAGAAATACAAAAATCTAGCATGATCAAGTGAACATCAACATCGATTTATTTAATAATTAGGCTTTATATTCAAGAATATTATTCTACACTTAACCTTTCATGCAAATTTCACCTTCCGGATCGTGTTACAAGCTTAATGATCCCTTAGTTGTACATTCAAACAATTTCAAACATATAATTGCCTAAAGCTTTAACGCATCGATCAAATATAAATCCATCAATAAGCTCTTCTCGTCAACGAGGCAAACATTCACAGAAGATCAATGTTCGTTGACTTTTCCTTGCCATACATCTATAATACTTTATCGCAATAAACAAACGAATGCAAATAGAAATTTATATGTGGCGATAGGAAAGAGCTAATTGATGGCCATTAGTCTGCAACCTTTCTCATAAATGGGATTAGAGGCGGTGTGGTCACAGTAACTGGGCTTAAATTAATTACTTTAAAACGACGTGGACCGAAAAATCCTTGGGAAAGCTGCTCTCAAGAGTCCAGCTAAGTCTTTGTTTAACACTCGTCCGGATAATCTCTCTCGCCTCGGTGCTGGCAAAAAGTAAATAGCGTAAGAGATTTTTGCAAAGAGAAGAAGAAGAAGAAGAAGAAGGACAGCTACATTTGTGAAGCAAAAGTCAACCAGTACCAACAAAGCGGTAAGACGAAGGCGAAATGAATACAAATGATGCTCGGGTCACCTGTGCCGTAATTGGATGATCCTCTATTCGGAGGATTATCCTTCGTTGAACGTCCTGGGAGCCCGCCCGCACTCTCGGCATCCGCCCATTTCTGCTTTTTCTACGAGCCAACAAATTTCGTCGGTCTGCGACTAGGCTGCCAGCACGTCGAGACTAAAGGCAAGATCCTTCGGAAGGAGTCTCGCGAGGATCAAACCGGGGATCATAAATCTGGTAACGGTATACTGGTCCTGACGGCCTAAACAGCCAAATAATGTCGCGTCGTCCAGACAATGATGGAACATCATGCTTTCTAATACCTTGACGACTGTGCAAGTAAGTTTACAAAACGTATGTTCGTGGTTTCGAGAGTGGTTTCCACGCCGCATCAGCAGCCAAAACGTTTACGACCGGAACGAATTAGCGGCTGCACGCTGCTTTTTGTTCCACTCCTACTTCCTCGAAATGGACCTTTCTCGCGTCTTCGAAAAGGTTAAGATTTCACGAAATGACAAGCTTTTACTTCGTCGTTTTTACAAAAGAGTTGAAATTATGGCACAAAGGAATGTGTAACTGCCTTTGGTTGCATGTTGTCTGATTTTCTTCTTCGTGGTAGTGCGTATATATTGTAAATGACGAATGTTCGTGCAGACAGTTTTCACAAAAAAAAAAAAAAAACACAGCAACTATTAACAACAAATTAATAAAACAAAGCAACAATTAACACAGTTAAAGGAACACAGTAGGATTAAGGATCGAAACAAATCTTCGTTTAGATTTCATTTTCTTCTTTTTATTTATGAACATATGTATTTATGAATTTAAATTATTTGATTGTAGATATTATCAGCCTTCTGATTACCGAAGTAGTGTACTTGTATCTTTGGTTTAAATAACCTTTCAAATTCATGTAGATCGATGAATCTCACATATACATAGGTACGTGTATCCTGTAGCGATAAAATAACGCCGGTGCCTCTAGTAATGCTCTCTTGGGTTTTGATAAATTTCCAAGCACGTTGGCATGATTGGGGAAAGAGTGAACAAATAAATCTCATCATGATCTTGACTTTTAGCATATTTTGCCAATTAAAGTACCCGGCGACGTTTTACGAGCTTCAGTCAGTTATTCCCACACTTCGTCTGGCGTTCCCAGCGGTGTCTTTGTTTCGTTCCACTCCAGGCGAATTTACCTCGTTCAAAATGCAAATCTTGCATCGGTAAGTAAACTTGCGTTTCGAAATGTTTTGTATATCCTTTTGCGTCCCTTTCGACGTCTCTCTTATAATTTTGAATAAAGTTTTACAACGTTGGTAAAGATCTATAAATGTACTAGTAAATGCAGTTAATCCCAAAATATTTCGTATTCATTTTTTAAAAAGGCAACTATGCATTATACATTCCGTTTTATTTTCAAACGATGAATCCATCACCGTGGAATATAATAAAAAAATATTTGTCTCATTTTAATTTTATTTCGTGACGGTTTCTCTACTCTTCTACAATAATGCAGATCTGAATTATTCCGAGTCATATTCGAAATACATGTACGACATAACGAATCTATTAATTTTCTCTCTGTTATTTTCCAGCTCACTTCCATCTTGTTTTTCCTTCGATATAATAACGAGAAAGATATAACATTGCGAAACTGCTGATTTAATTGAAATTGTTTTCAGCGGAACAGAGAAGGGACACGTCGTTCCATTAAACTTCCCAATCCTTACGAAGTTCCACAAAACAAATCTCAGTTCTGCGGTGACAACGAATTGTTCTGTCGTCGCGACGAGGTGACCAGTTCCCCGGCCCTTCTCCCCTTTACCCCTGATGCTCACGTTGTACAGCTTTCAGCAGAGTCGGCAACAGGAGTTCCTGAAGTCACGACGAAGGCACGAAGCCAGCTAGTGGCCCCCACAGGGGCTATGCACTGACTTTCGCCCCTATCTACCCTAAACCACACTCTAGAAGCTTCTCCTCGTCCTCCAACGAGCAGATCGCTAGTGGCTTGGACCAGACTTCTGAAGACGGCTTCTCCACCCTTCGCTTTTCCTCTTTCCTTGCGCTCCGCTTAATATCGGTGATACGCTTGAAGCCTTCTGGCGATCTTTTAATTCTTCTATATATGTATACACATGCCGTTCATGGTAACTGGTATTACACGAAATTCCCGATAAGGAATATTTCTTTCCTTATCGAACGATGATTTTATTTAATAGCTACTATCCTAGATTAATAATTCAGAACGTGTTTTTCAAATGTACACGATCTTTATTGAAATCATTAAAACTCTTCGCTTTATTCTATCGATTCGAAATAATGCTTGAAACGTGGCGTGATAACTATTGATAACTAACCGATGGAAGCCGTGCTAAGACAACAGAAATAACAGAGTTTCTAAAAGGGCGATATAAAAATGGTACGAAACGGGAAAGGTAATAAGCTGATAATTCGCTAAAAGGGACGAAGAACAGATTGAACGGATAGATCGTTAGTGACAACGGCTATTTTACTCCTGCTACTGGCGCAGTGATATAGGCATTAAACTTTATTAATATCCTTATCAAAAACAGCGACGTGGCTAACTGCCGTAGTTGCAGTTCGCGGGATTCGGAAGTTCCTTGGTTGCTCTGTTCGAGGATAGTTGCCGGGGTTTCTCCCGTGGGCGCCGTGGCTAGCCATTGGGTTTGCGAGCCCTGAAGGACTAGTCCGTATCTCTGGTAAACTATCGTTCAGGACGTGTACAAGAGTCGGGATACCGGTCGACGCAGTTACGTTTCGAGTCGTGGGGGTCCCATCATATCGGGGGATCGAATTAAATTCGTGCGAAGAAATTCGAAAACGCAATGGATTCTTGTGTGAAACGTGTTGTCTCATAGATAAATGGGAATATGGTGCTAAACAATTGGTTTCCAATCCGTATGGGCATGTGATCTTCCCAGTTTTCACGTCAGTTTTTCACAAAGATAAGTTGCTGCGTTAAAAGAAGAAAGTGTAGAAGTATATAAAGCGGAGATTTTATTATTCGCAAGATCTTGATATCTTTTTGATCTCCAGTCTTGAACGGGGTATTGAAACTACTTCAAAGTAGAACTTTTCTATTAATATCTAAAAGTTTCTGTGCGCGTGCGTGTATGTGTGTGTGAGTTATTTTATAGAATTGAAAATTTTTTTAATTGAAATATCTAAAATTGTGGACGTTAAGATACTGTAATAAATATAGATTTTGTCCTGAAACTTCACGGTTATAAGAATTAAACATTGGCGAAGCTGAACAAGTTGTAATGACTCATTTGCGACGAGAGCTAAGTGCGTTTCAAATGGAGGTGGAAGAGACATCTCGTAACACACGCGAGTAAAGTTATGATGGTTTATGAATACCCCCGTAACGAATGGCTCGCTAGCCCCATGAACCGTGGTGAATAGCACTCCGTTATGCTATAATACAAAACTATAACGCGTGATTTTCTATGCTGAAAATTGTTTTACGCCTATAAACACAACCTGCTGTGCAGTGACAGTTGGCGCATAAAAATGTAATGACCGTCGTCTTTACGGTCCTATATATCGATTTAGCGCTTTTCTTTCCGTAGCATTGATAAAACTGGACGAAGTATTAACTTTGTGAATTAGTCTCTCGCTGCAGTTACTATCTTACTTCTTACAAAATTTGTAGTAAAATTCATTGCTTATTACTACTCGACATTCGTTCGATAGATAAGGGGTAGATAAGTAAAGGCTTAAATTATAAATGCTGGATATACATACACATACTATATTACGAATGTGCTATACGGTCGTAAAATTTTTAAGTGTAGATGTATATCTAAATGACCTACCTGTGACGACGTTTAATGAAAGTAGCAATCACTTCACCTTAATCAAGTTTTTTACTTAAAAACAACTAGTACACGCAAAAGCAATTGAAGGTCTTTAGTTTTCTTTTTATCTTTTTCTTTTTCTTTTTGCAATATGAAAAACATTATTATACAAATACGTAGTAGTATAAACTTACGTGCGTAGGTAAAGGGACACAATAAGTCTAATGTCGAATTCACCAATAACGCATTCAGGGAGTCATGACGTATCGTTGACATAACTGCGGGGGGCGCGATAGGTAGCAATTTGTAAGAGGAACCCCTGCGGAGCGGATGGTGTAGAGTCGCATTTAGCTCAGGGCGCAATATGCTATGCCACTTGATTAAAACACCGTGCTGCATTCTCCATCGCATAAAACACTCCTAAACGGCGATACAAAGGGATTGCTCCACCGAGGCTAATTTACTTGACGAATCAAGAACATCGGCGATAATGAACACGCCAATGTATTCGCGAATACCTTTTATATCAGTCTCACCTGCTGCGTTTCTTGAAAAGCAGCAAGACGCCAAGAGATCTACGTTTCAAGTTTATAGACTTGTGTACCAATCGGTACAAAATATGATGGATATTTTGTTTCAGAAAATTGAAATATATCGAACAGAAATTAGAGAGGCTGAAGTATCATCTTATTTTCCTGTAGAAAGTGTAGTCGTTTTTCTTCAGAGCTCTTTAATTATTTGTACATATTTGGTTATCGATTATGATTTTATGCGAATTGTTATTTGTAATCTTATTTTACGATACGAAATCGAGGGATGCATTTGCTACGAAGTCCATTGCCAGCATGTAATATGATGTAGCGGCTGACTACGTAGCACTGCAGAAGTAGAGGTCTCTGGCAAGATGTACTAACAGATGGAGGTGTTAATAATTGATAGTCGCGCCCCCTTGCTGATACTTGAGGGTACGTTGCTAAGGGTTGATGGATATTTTTTCAGGGAGAAGAAAGAATTACGCACGATGTACTTAATTATTTTGACGAAGCCCTTTGTTCCCTTCGTCGATACTAGGGGTCGACGGAACTCAATACATCGCAAATGTTCAGAAATTTATTGACTTATGTAACAAGTAAAATGTGTTTCAACGAAAACGGGACAAAGTATATGTATAATTATTATACCTTGTTTTTCTATACAGTTTTATTAAAATATTGTATGAGTTTTGTGAGTTTCATGAAAGAATTACAGCAGCAATCCATGCGAAGAATATTTGCGCTGCTTACCTCAAAACGATTTGATCGATCGTTTTTGAAAAGCAAGATTTGATGCTGGAAATCAGTATTTACACGATTATAGATGTGTACACTTATCAAATAGCATCTATTTTCTCAAAAGTGTGACAATGTTAACTATTCATTTATCAATTTCGAGGGAAAAGTCCCTAACTTTTACTCATCGCATTAGCTGAAAATATACATGTACAAACTTCAAGCTACTTGATCTTGGAAAGATGGAGGAAACTTCCGTCCTTCACAGAGTAAGCGAGTTAAGTAATTTCATTCTTCAAACATTATAACTAGGTTGATAAGTTCTCGGTGCTGTAATTGGTCAGTGTTCAAACAATGTTAACCAAAAATTCTATCCTTATATTCTCGAATCTACTATTGTAAATTTATATTTCACATAACACAAAATATTTTATTGTCGACATTTTCAAAATTCCTTATCTTTTAAACGTGGACTATGAATGTTTATACAAGTCAAAAATTGTTCATAATCGAATTTGACGAATTACAAGAGACGTTGTTTATAGCTTGACCTAAACTACCCCTCTGACTCAAATAGTCTTTACTCTTTACATGTTAGAATATTTAGTGTATGTACGTAATCTATACTGTATAGTACTCTTGTAACTATACATTCTTAGTAAGTAAAAAAAAATATTCGATTAAAATAATTTCTAAAAAAATATTTATATTATACGTGCATAAACATTCTTAGTCCATTTATAACAATTCGTCATATTATGCCATCAGATGATATATGACATTACTTACGTTTGTACTATTTAATGGCACAATATGTATTTTAAAAGACTGTCTCTTTGATAATAACTACACATCACTGTGGTACGATTTTTAAGGCGTAGGAAGCAACTTCTTGGCGAAAATCTTGCACCGCAAGGCAGCTTTTAACGTTGATCAAGCAGAGGGTCAGGGGTTAAGACGGTGTTGGGCGTGATATTTAACGTTGCCAGCAGGTTGTGGTCGGATCAGGGTCAGAGAGTGAACGAACCGCGAGAGATAGCGAAGGAATAAAGACGAGGGGAGGGACTGAGGGTCCGGTACGAAGCTTGGCCGAGGGCAGGACGACATAATGGACACATTAGTGCTTGGCCTCCAGTTTAATTAGTTTACATTACGGTCGCATCGTCACCGCCGCGAAAGGGAAGGCCACAAACTGGAAGGAGAAAGACGAAGCGAGAATCGGAAACCGAGAAGGAAGGCAGAGAAGGATGGAAGGCGCGCGCGGCACTGTAGGGCCAGGCCAGGTTGATTAATCGGGAAAGTTTGATGTGAGTTGACGGAGACGCTAATCACGCCTCGTAACCGAATAATACTGCGCACTCTAGCTTGCAATATTCATGAACCGCTCGGTATACACGTACCAAACGGAATTCATTATCAGTAACACTCGTTAAATATCGTCGCTCACGAAATTGCCAGAATATTTTTCATTGACGGTGTCGGCTAGCAGCGATTTATTCTTGAACCTTCATCATGAAAAATGCCGTAGAGAAATTACTTTGATACTTGTTAAATATCCTTGAGAAATTACCAGAACATCTTCCATGCATCATATTGTGTGAATTTCTTCTTGAATCTTCCTCGTGAAGAATACTATAGAGAAATTATTTCAAGTCTTCTATAGATCACGTATAAAATAATAAATCGGTGTACTAATAATACTCTTATCATCACGGTGTTTGATAGCTATAGTGTGGCAGGAATTAGTTTGAACACAGAAGTACGCTTCATGTGTTTTAGTATATACTGTTCGCTATAAAATGTTTGAATACGTTACATGAATTTTGTCAGATTTTGTCGAGGATTATTATCCGCTGAAAAACGCATCGAACACGAAAGATCCATCTTTACACTTTTAGGATACCGTAAAAATACCGTTTACGCAATCGTTAAGAAGACAGTCCAGCCAATTTTTACTGACAACCGGGATATCGATAAAAAAAAAGAAGACAGTCGATCGTATCCAGAACCCCCAATTGTATAGAAATGTGTATGCCAAAACAAATATCCCATTCTCAGCTTGTATCGAATGGTGCATAAAATTGAACAGAACATCGCATAAAAACTGCAATCTTGGAAAAAGGAATAATGCGGGAAGAAGAAAGGCGTAATCTCGATTGACCCACGTGACCACGAAGATTGGCCTACTTTACCATAAACGTGTGATTCGAGATGTTTTAAGACGAAAGGAGAAAATCATGTCTGATATTGAAAGCGTCGTAACAATGAGGTGTGGGGAGGGGGCACATTCCGACTCGCAAGTAAGACAGAAAGAGGCGCGGCATAGTTCATTTAATTACAAATTCCATTAAAATGAATGCCAGTTCAGAAACAAACTCCACATATCTGCATTAAGCCACGGGACGACACGTCTTAATCAGGTTAATATAAATATGAAATATGCAGTGAGTGTTAGCCCTGGGTTACTCGCGGGTAAAGGGTGGACGTAGCCAACATACGTGTGCTACCACCTTACGACTCCTGGGGGGCGCCTTCATATTAACCCCTGCATATTAAGCACGCGATAAGCGGATTCTCAAATATTAACGTTGTCACTCGGTGCTCAACGAGGCGACAGCCTGCTCGACTGGTCCTTACCACGCGCCATTTGCCCAAAGACGGATCCATCTCGTTGCGGGAATAATACACGAACCTTTCACCGTTATGCATCAACCGGAAAATCTTGGCGTCCCGTAGCGGATTGCACTGAACCGTACCGTGTTCCTAAGATTCCTCTGATGAAACTATACATGACTAGAAAGTAAAATTCCGCGATTAACGTACAGTGGCTGTTGGAAAATTTGGTTAATTAATTCTTTAAGTAGATCGTTCACATTCGTAGAAATTTTCTATAAGTATCTTGTGTGTATCATACGCAACATTTTGAAATTTCATTGGCGCTATGACAATTACTTTTTAAAGTTTTGGAAGTTCGTAAAAATCTCGTTGGAGGCAATAGCACTGCCATTAGTCCTTTCAGGATCACATATATTCTGGAATGCAATCAAATTCTCATTTTCATCGAGCGAAGATCACAGGGAAACGCATGATAAATCCATTTCTGTTGACTCTCTGATTTTCGTGTCATTTGGCCGCTAGGTATTTTAATGTGAAACGATTGAAGAGGTTAGTAATATCAGAGACTCTCAAAATATGATCAATACTTTTAAAGCGGCACAGCAAAGAATCGCTATTAAACTCATTTCTTAAACTCGTGCAACCGTGAAGAAGCTATTGCATCGGCGTGAAGCAAAACTGCATTAGACGACATGTTTGCCGACCCGCGAAGGGTAAACTTTAATCAAACTCTGGCTGGATCCGAGGGCGGAAAAATTCCATAGAGAAAGAGCGTAGGAAAGCGAAAAAGGCAAAAAGGAAAAAGACAAAAAAATGGCAAAGGACGTGCAAACATTTCAACGGCTCGATATTTTTCAATATAGCCGGCTGTGCCCGTGACTCCGGTCACCAAGGGAAATCTGGCTAGGTCTTCGAAAACTGGACGATATTATAAATATTAGATCAATTAAGAATTAACAGACGGTCACTGTCACAAGTATACTCTACCCTCGTCTGGAGTCTCTCATCCGCGGCGGTCGAGATTGCAAGGACTAACGACTTTATAAGTCAGGATTTACCCGTACGGCGTCGTGTGTCGGAGTCAAATATCGTGGCACGTACGGAAGCGAGATCGAGGAAACGAGAAAAAGAGGTGAAACGTTGAAGAACGAGAGAGACCGTGAGAGAGGGAAAACGAGAAACGAGAGAAGGAATACTCGTGCGTAGTCCCAGAGTCCCAGAGCCGATCCTGCCAAGTTATTTAAATTCAAATTCGAAATATCGTCGGGGGTTGCTAACATATTGTTTGTTTCGTTTGGGCCGTGGCGATAGTGAGAGAGGGTGAAGGCTATCTCGCGGTCGAAAACGTTCCCCTCCTCGATTCCTCTTTGCCAATTGCCACAAGTCTGGACTCGTTGGAAAACAAGCTCTGCAATAACGCATTCCGATTTTAATTAGAAATAGACACCCGCTATGTTATATTTTATAACAATAACAACGAGGAGATCGTCCGAGTACACGATCTCCGTGTATTAAAAACGAAGAAAATTGAAACTAAAATATTTTTATTTCGTTCCATTGCTTGATAACGTGTTGTAAAACGTTCCTCTTTGGTCAACGTATGATGGATATAAATTATTTAAAAACATTTCCCATCTCTCTCTCGTGTAATAAAAATAAAATTAATTCAAACAGGAATGCCTTATTACTATTTGCTTCCATTAATTACTAACAGATTATAAAATACATTATTCCAATAAATATACCAGAGGTATTTTTTTGTAGCTATCATTTTCAAAAAGATGTACATATTTTATAATCATTCCTCTTACAATGACAGAAAGAGTGTAACTTCCAAACAATTGTAGTTTTTATCAAATACTCGTAGTCTACTGTCACCGATTTTATTTCATTTTATTAATTTAACAATATTTTAATGAACTTCCCTACAATTCTAGATAAAACGGTGAAGATAGTCCACGTTCCGTACTGTATTGTATCTACAATCACTTGCTGTTGTTTCATTTCACACCTTTGAGCTACCTTGGACTGGTGGTCTGAAACTTACTTGCATACGTGAGCGAGAGCAATATGTAGGTTCCCACAGTTCCAGCATGGCTCAGATGTCATGTTCACGTACGTAGTATTCCCTATCCCTTAACAATTTGCCGCTAACATGCCGAGGAAACTCGCTTGCGACCATTCTGCGACCCGGCCCGGTCGTACAGGCCTCTTCAAAGTTTCAAACGTTCCACAAACCATGCCACGACAAATATACCTTGCGTAATCAAATCGTGGAAATCACAGTCTTTACATTCTCCTTTTATTCGATAATTATTTCTTTTTTATTGTTTGGAACACCATTTCGTTAAGCAGTTATGTAACATATATGTTAATTTATTTTTGGGTATAAAATAAGGATTCTTCGCTATTTGGTCTACTATTTGATACTATTTATATTAAGATTAAACGTATACTATCTGGAATTTGGACATTTATCTTGGACTCCTCGATATCTGAATTACTTTCACTGATGCAGAAAATTGCATCAGAACAGAATTAATTGGTTTCGAATGACAGACATTGTGATTCGTAATTTTTTCCTTTGAGAATATTTTTTCGAGCTTTCATTAACGTTTCCTTAAGTAAAGAACTACATATTTTTTTTTTTTACACACACGATTCTATATTGTGTTTTTAATATCCAATCAATTTAGTTGTGTCTTAATTATTGCAAAGCATATTACTTACTCTGGTTTACTAAAAACATTAACTTCTACCGAATATACGTCTACAGATTTCTATTTTTTGATCGTGCGAAGAATATAATTTAGACCAACGCCTTCAACGTTAATAAGAAATGTTTGGAGAAGGTTCTCCTCGAGTTACGCCTTCTAAATTTCCAAGGCTTACTTGTAAACGAAGAACGTCTGGAGGCTAGCGACGAAGAAAAAGATCCATGAAGAATAAAATGGAGATACGAGTGACATAATATGGTCGAGTATCGGTGAACAAGCGAAGATGAGAAAGTCTGGCGTAGGTGATAGAGGTTCGGTGGCTTTTTAAGCTTTCGTTGCCACTTGTGCGGGTCAGTCTGTAAAAAGACTTAATTAATGAGCAGCTTCTCCCTAAGGACGTCCATGGGACAGTACGGGGAAGGCTCGAGGTGAGCGAGAAGCAGTGAGATGACGGAGTGCCCTCCGAGGAACGACCCTCGATGCAAACTCCTCGTATGAATATGTCTCTGCTAATTCAAAGTTCGTCCCAGAGGTAGATGCTGCCTGTTTACGGGGAATATTAAAAACTTCAACGTCGTCCGTTTTCGCCTGACCGGTTACACCGAGAATGGAAGAATACCTAGAAATAAGGCTGTAACTTCTATGACACGTCCCAATGCCGCGATAGCCCATAGAAACGTAAAAATTCATAATGTACTCATAACTTACTTATAACTGTTCTACTCTTCTTCAATTTGCAAGTTGATCAGTATACCTTCTGAATGTTCCGCTACAGTTTTTGATATATCTGTAGACCACGGAAATTGAATTATATCTTGTTGTTCTTCCTTGATGAACTCTGATAACGAAGTAACCGTATTAATTTTTTTCAGAACGAATCAAATGAGATATTAAATTGAAACTTAAAGAACGAAGAAAGTTAGAGACTCTTAAATATGAATATAACAACATATGTGCATTTCATACTGTTGTCTCAAGAGTTACGGCCTTGCTCCAGTCCTATATGTGTAGTCCTAATTATTGACTCAATTTCGTATATGATTTGAAGGGAAGTAGCGGTAATTATTTATCGATAATTCGTATTGTTACTTTAATTTGTCCAAGGCTTAAGACTTTAAATTTGTCGAATAGTTAGAATCAAAAATTATCCAAATGATATAGTTGTATTTTAATAACATCTATTAGTATCGATATTGTAATATCTTTTAGGATTCAATTCATTCTTTGGCTAGATAATTTTGCGAGCTGCATAGTCACTTCTTCTCCTTAAAACGCCGTCGTGTAAGGGCACCGTTGAGACATGCACAATTCAGTTAGGGGAACTAAGGCTGTGAGCGGGTTTACGTCATAACCTGTCGTCCCGTTTTTCGTTCCTATCGTATTCGTTGAGAGATGTTTTATTTACACAATAATTGAAAATTCTACGGGATACGACCAATGGATTTGACACCATGGAAGGTTTTACGCCTCCCCTGAATTTCCCATTGCGTTTCTCCACGACTCTCCCGTAAGGGTACGTTTGACAACGCGTGACGGTGTCCTCGTTTCCTCGATCGCAGTCGTAACATACAGAAATAAACATCGTCCATGTACGTAATAGTATCACGGCTTCATTGAACATCTTACGTCGATGTTTTAGTAATCGTTTAGTCCGTTTGGCAATCGAGATAAGAAAAATTGATCAACTTCACTTTGCGTACATTTTTCGATTTTATTACTTAAGTGGACGATTAGCGTTCGACTTCCCAAAAACAGAAGATTTATTTCTTCCATAAATAATTTTAAATTCTAAGAAAAATTATTTACTAATAATGCGTGTAATATCATAAGTCCATAAGTATCATAAGCAAAGGCTTTATATTTTATGGGGTTGATCAGTATATCTTCCGAACAGCTTATACGTTACTAATAGCGTATTACTTGTTATATTACTTAATTAAGGTATCAAAGCGACGACGATAATTTTACTGATATTGGCAGAATACAGTGTACATTATGCATATGCATATGTACATTTCCAGAATTGCTATAGATTATTATAATTCCTATAAGATTACTACAATTATTATAAAAATAGGAAAATAAAATTAATTTCTATCCCACATAGATTGAGATCTGCGCGTAACATATAAAATCACAATTAAAACGAATTCACGTTTTCATACCACAGTAATTGGTTCCTCGATTTTACGATAGAGCGAGCATCGATGCCAGTTCGAATTCATTTTATGAAGTGAGAAAGGCGAGAATTTGGTGGCGGTCGGTGTGTCGAACTCGATGTAGAGGCAAAAATGCGTGATACTTACGCGGGCACACGTGAGCGGGTACGTGTGAAAACGTGTGTGGAGAAACGCACCGAGGTCGGAACGACGCGGAGGTCAGGGGTGAGGGGTGAGTGTGGATTGAGGGGACCCTATGGAGTCGTGAAATCCATCAGACCAGGCCTCGAGCCCCGTTTGCCAGCGCTACTTACGGTGGTGCGGCGAGAACGGCATCAACGGGACTGAGAAGACCTGGAAGATGTCATGGAGGAAGGAGGGGATAGAGGGCCAAGAATAAAATATCATCCACGGTATGTCCCCTTTGAGAATGTAGCATCCCTTTCCACCCTTTCCGTCCTTTTCTCTCATTCGCATCTCAAGGTACTCTCACTGGGTCTCACCTATTCACCTCCGCGTACGTCCCCGGCACACGTCCGGGCGAGAGTGCATGGTTGTCATTCAAATTTTCAATTTCGATCTCTTTGACGCGGCAATCGCGTCGCCCGATGCTAGAAGTAACACCGCTAAACTCTCAGCGGTGCATCACGCTGGTATTTTTAAGATTTTAGCATACACGAGTCTGCTTTACGAAATCAATGTGAAGTTTGAAAGAGAGAAACGAAAAGATCGAGTAACAAAAATATCATTGTCTTATATCTCAAAACAATTTAATAAATTTGGTATACCATTACGTCATATCTCTAAACAACTTCAGTCTACGACTCCTACTGCCATGGACTGTATCACATTACTAATCAAAGCAGACATAAGATTTTATATTTCTTGAACGTTTAGGACCAAAAATTATCTGGATAACGTAAATATGTTCTATCGTTATCGATATTAATTTGTATTTATATCTTCATATAGTGAGATATATTGAATGGTTGTATATGATTGATGAAAGTTAAATGTACATATTCTATACACCAGAAGCCATGTCAAGTAACGAAACGTCATCGTCTGCTTCTGACATACGTTCTCGTTTCTTTCCCAAGTTACTATTACACGCAGGAAAGAATCACGATGAAAGGAAAGTTCGAATGGCGCGAGAGATTCTTCTTCAGCTTGCATCAACGGACAATCCAAAATCCATAAAGTTTGGTACTCGGTGCTTCCTTCGGAGCAAAATTCGTCGCCCGAGGGATCGTGCAGCGAAGACGTAGACGAGGGAGAATAGGCGGTCCTTAAATCTGAAAAATTAAATTATATCGCCGTAAAGAACGATGCCCGGGGGTTTAGCGTCTCGCGGATGGGGCCAGCCGGTGTATATGGTGTGGAGGCCGTTGAATAAAAACAGCATTAGTCCGTACATAATGTATGGATGATGGCGACGTGTCTTGTGCTCCTATCGTATACGAGAGAAGGATACAGGATACACGGAACAGCGGACGAGCTAAGGGAGCTGTACGAGAATGCTGGGACTCGTAAAGCATGCGCTTGCTCGCATTTCGCCCGTTATAATAATTTAGTTCATAAAATTTGTGCCCAAACCCGACCGGGTATGGCCTTCTATGGGATTTCGCGGACATCGGGAATACAGAAGTTCATTTGCCTCCGGGCAACTTTGCTTTATGGAATAGGTCGATAACAAAATCGCATTAACCGACCGCTTCGAAGCAGTATCATTTATGGCATCAAAATTGAAAACGTTCTGCTGCCAAAACTTGCCGATTACGATATTAGCAAAGCGAAAAGCATATGCAAGTATACCGATCGTACCTCGCTACGTCTTGCCACAGCTCATCAATCATGCAAAAACGGCAACAGGGAAGAATGGAATAAAATCTGGAATATAGTAAAAGGAACCAATATACGCAATGTAACTCAGGACTTCTTTCAGAACCATTTTCAATCGATTTCAACCCGATTAAGCACCGATCGCACTAAACTCGCAACGGTCACATACACTGTCGGCCATAGCTAAGAAGTTAGGAAATCAACGAAAATGAACGTATCGTATATTTTTCGTATTGTCTTCGTATGTAACGTGGAAGATATATTTACGTTCAGAATTAGTAGCTAATTCGTTAATATATTTCTCGTAAGTCAAGCAGTGCAATGATTTGGTAAAGGAGATGAGCAGATGTTCCCAAAGGTAGGATGAGAAACAAGAAGCAGCAGACATTAGGCAGACACGCGAGGTAAATAATAATAATAATACAGCAGGAGTGATGGAATCGGATATGAAATCAATGAAAAGGGCCTCGCGATGGAGGATCAGCAGAGGATAAAAAAATTGATTAGTAGCGAACCGCGCGAAATACCGATTTGATTTATCAAGCGGGAAATCCTATCATCTCCATACTACAAGACTTTTCACTCCGGGTCTTTGATTAAAATGCGAGCTTAATCATCGCTCTCTGCCGGCACCTGGGGACTTCGCTTGTCGCCTCCTCCGCAGTCTGTACAGCCCTTCTCCAGCTACAGGCTACATCCAGGGCCTTGCTGTCTTTTCTCTCCCTACCACCACCTACATCGGCATCGACAAAAAGCTGGAAAACCAGAAGGATAATGCATGACGCGGTCTTTTGTTGCTTCGCCGTTGACAGAGAGAGAGGCAAGCAAGAGGCCGACGAGAACAGAAATTCACCAGCTTCCCAGCTGCTTGTTTTAAGATATTAAAATGTGTCATCAGCTGATGCCTTCGTTACTGCATCGTGATGGATCCTACTCCGGTTCTTCCTTCCGACAGAGTTCTTCTCGCGTTTGCCCGTACTCCTCCCTCCACGTCTCTCTTGGTGTAACCGCAACTTTAATTACGAGAATGTTACTTTACTTGCGGCGGCGAGCAGGCTGAAGAAAATTGCACGAATTACCATACGACGTTATCGCATGGGAAATCGATTCCAGTCGATTAAAATGAGTCTTCTTCTTTAGTTTGACGAGTAACTTCGTCAAAATTAGTTGGAACTGAGAAGGGAGAATTTTAATATGGAATTAAGGTGAGAATTTTAATCGAGGAAGAATGGTGCCTCCTAGATATAGTAACAGTCAAAAGCATGTGGATGCTTGTTTGTTTTTTGATGGAATAAGATTTTGTTATACAATCACAAACAGAAAGACACTGAATTGTTTCTATTCTTTATCAGAGTTGATGGAGTAACAGTTAATATGTGTGCAATAGCGAAATTGGCATCTGTAAGCGTCGCACATTATAGAGTTGTTCTGTTATTTAAAAAGTTCATCGATAAATTGCCAATATTTATGCAAGTTGAGCGTGTGTGTGAAATATCGATCATGGAAAGTATTCTGTACATAGGTAATCTCTGTAAATGTTCAAGCACGTGCGATCAAAATTCGCACGACGCTAGTTAAATCATTCTGCGTTTAGCTCACACCGCGTTAAAAGCCTCAAATGCTGTGATTGCTGTTTGCCGCTTTCGCAACAATTCAACGCCGTTTCGTTCCCCTCCAAGCGTTACATACCGGGAAAGTTTTGACGCCATTTATCTCGAACCAAATTTTTACGCCTATTGGTAACATTAAGCAAATCATATATATCCACAACGTCCGTAATACACTAACAAAAATATTAACCCTTTGACAGTGTAATAACGCGAAAGAATTAAAAATAAACGGTTTAGAAGATAACTACCCTGCAGAAGAAGAAAAAAATATATACACTTTCAACATTTTATAGCGAATAAATATTAATATTCATGTTAGGTACAGTAACATTTAAAATTTGAAATTTATAGTACTATATCTTTATGCGTATATTTACAGTTTGTGAATGTTTTAATTGCTATTCCACTAATATTTTATATTTCAATCTGAATTTAATTTCAATCGCGAAAGAATGTTATTGGCGTACATAAAATTCAAAGATTAAATTAGATTAAAAAGTTGTCTAACTATAGAAACACACGATCCGATGGAAAGTGGCTCAAAGAACATAGTAGGATTACGTAATAAAAATTTCTATTACCGATACGATACATTTCGCCAAAAATAACATCACTCGACAGACACTAGCGAAGAGACAATGTAATTGCAAAAAACACATGTAGCTCCGTTATAGCTTAAAGAATGTTCCAAGCAGATGTGAAAGGTGTTTCTTACAACGTTGACAGACAAAAGTGTTCGTTTTTAGGTTTAGAACGAAATTCGTGCGATTGTCTACACCGTGAGGGGATGGGTGACGATCGACAATCGTCAGGTTTCCAATTTTCGATAAATCATCTCGAGACGAGTGCGCGGGGCGTCAATAGGACCGCAGCGGTATCAGGGACGTAAGGCGTCGGCGAAAAAGGTAGGGTGAGTCGAAGGGTAAAAGGTAGAGGAGGACGGGGTGGTTTCGAAGCTGGAAGGTAGAAGAAGGAGAGAAGAGAAGGGGTAGTTCTCCGGGCTTAGCGAGAGGATGGGAAGGCGAAGTAGTAAGGGAAGGGGATGGGGGGTGCAATTTCCGCGGCTCGTGATTGGGGCAGCCTCCTCAGGGAGCAAAAACTCCATCTACAAATGAACAGCCGTGACAAGAGCCATAATTTCTCGGGGCTGAGCCGCAGCCACCGTGGCTTCTGCCAGCCGCAACCTTCCTTTTCGCTTTTCATACGATCTCGTGTATAGAAGATGCCACAACTGTGTCGAAGAATTCAGATCTTTGAGGATCTCCCTTCGTCCCTGTTATATAGGTAAAACTGCCGATGAATTTTCTGCTACACCGGACAACTCTCCATGGCGATGGACAAGACAACGGAAATTTTATTGAAAATACATCGGAGAAATGGCAATTACAAATTGACACTACTACGAAAGTGATACGATCCCAGAAACATATTGAAAAATGATCTTTTAAGTTTCGTTCAAATTAGACAAGTTATTTGACCTCGCTTAAATCAAAAGTAAGGTGACTGATTTGAACTATACTTTAGGATTCTTTGAGATTATAAACTGAAAGCGGCAAAAATAATACAGTACTTATCACACGAACACTATGGACTTTCCAGGTTTACCACGTTCGCAGAGAAAGTGAGGAAGGTAAAAATGTATCGAATGAATTAAATTTATTTATTTATATGTACCTTCGTCTTTTTACTTACGATCATACCTGTGTCTTGCGGCAGCTCTGAAAGCTAAAATAAATTATTTTTATTCTTCTGACATCTAAATCGTATGCCATTTCGACGCCTCAATTGCAAATTATAATTTCTGTTTCAATTTTTTGACGAATAATTCTTTTTAGAGTCAGTGCACGTCAGTTCACGTAAACGATAACCACGCCGTGTATTCGATGCGTATTCTCCGTATGTTAGGAAATCGACCCTAGCCGAGGCACATCGATATCATGACGTGAGACGTCAGCTCAGATAGAAAAGACTTTCCTGAAAGTTTCTTTCAAGGGGCGTGACGTGTAGATCCTGTCGTCAAGCTCCCCATATATTTCACTGGTATTTCCAGCGACTGTTCTCGTTTCCTTTAAAAGTGTAGATATACCACAAGACATAAACAAGACGTTGTAGAGAAACAATAAGTATACGTTTTCGTCGGTTCGGTCAATCTATCAGTAGCAATTTCGCTCTACAGCCCGGATCATAGTTATTCGCGAAAGAAGCGAAAGAAGGTGGGGTTCCATTTTCCGGTGAATTTCTCGGTTGGTAATCCTGCCACGTCTACGGAAGCGAGCTCGACCCTCCGCAGCCCTAACCGGATCACGCCTCGAGGATGATGTATGATTGTGCCCGCGAAAAAATTAAACGTACATTTGATAAATAGAGTTGGCGGCAGTGACTGCGTCCGTGGAGGGAAAGGAAGTGAAAAGGTCGGTTAGACCATACTACAGTAACATTGCCGTAGTCGACGGGTATAGTGGTAACTCGACCTACCGTACCTTTCGGTTTTCCTCCGAAATTCACCGTCCCGCGGGATCGCCTGCTCTCGATGCTTCTCTACGCTCGAGATCGTATTCGTTTGATCACACTTTCCGTAAATCATTAAAACCTTTTAGCACGCCCCGCAAACGAAATCGCGCGACCTCTTCGCCTTCCCTAGCAATTTTATGATATTCCGTTTTACATTAAGTTCCTTTCTTGAAACGAATATAAATGCATAAACCTATAATACCGGAAAAGAGTTTGACGTACCTTATTTCATACGCTATATGTGCAAAGTGTGCTATATTTCGTATAATTCTAAAGAAAGAAACGACGGTTGATAGAAGTATGGCGATATCCCAGTTTACCGCTTGACTGCGGTCGTTAGTTGCGTTTCTTTATTACTTTGTAAATTTACCGCTTATCGAATAGCGGTCAAATCAAGTTTGTCGCGATGTCCAGATATCCATTGGTCGCAATGTCGTTCGTATACATGTGTGTTTTAATATTATACTTCCCCGCTTTCTTCTGCGAAGTTTCTTATTGATATATTCAATATACACGTACTTACATCTCGTTCATATGTGTTAGGACATTTACTAGGCTCGCGTGAAACACGTAAATTAATTCAGGTTATCAGCGGAACCATTGATCAGTTGGAACTTTATGTTAGCGCAAGAATAAAATTCAAAGAAGCTCGGAAAGAATTTGTAAAAACTATGTGCAACACGACGATAAATGAAATAATGAATTAACAGTTATGTTAATTCACGTTGATCTCTGTAAATAAAACAAACATTGTATTAAAAGACGTTAAACATTTCTTGCACGTGCATCATCTTCGTAAGAAGAAAAGCAGTTTCTTTGTATTAAATCTTTGTATGAAATTAATGGATCGTGCAAATACTTTTAAACGACGGTATAGATTAGACAAGTAGTTGTTAAGAAGTTGATGTTAGGTATACACAATCACGATATATCTTAGCTTGTTAGGTGTTTTAATTGTTGCCGACCGAAACTGAAATGACAATCCAGACCAAGACGATCGTAAGTTGGTTTGGTACCGGCGAAGAGGGTAGACCAATTTCCAAAGTCCGAGTTCTAGCCCCGAAGGGGCTGACCTCCATTACGCGGGGTTAACCGCTCAGCCTTCTCACTTCCGGAAGACTTTGATTGGCCGCGCAATCCTATTAGTCCTAGATATCATTCCTTGTGGTGTTCCGTTATTTCGCGAAGAAGCAATGTAATCTAATATTTCAATTTCAACTTTGGAAGCCATTGTGGTATGGAATAGGTAATATTCTAAAACACTTTGCACTTCATCGTAATAGATACGTGACCATCTACAACAATAGTCTTAATATTTAGTAGTAGCTCTTAATATAGGTTTAATCTTACTTCGAGTCGGAGATTTTGGTATTTTCTATGTATGACGATACGTATTGTCTTACGATATAAAACAGTCGTCAAGATTACTCTATTACGTTCAAATGTAACCTGAGGTAAGAATAAGATGATAAATGAGGCTTATGTTTCGTATTAATAGAAATTAAGCAAGTGTAACCGTAGAATAAATCTCTCGAGATACTACCTTGAAATTCTGACACGTATTATACCATTGAATTACAACACGTAACTCTGTATTCTATAATGGTAACTTTACAAACCATGAAGGCTCTAAACGATCAACGCGCGCCACTGTCAATATCATACAAATACAAGGAAATATTATATCTACGGTACAATCTTTTACTGTTCTAACACATAATACGATTCGGAGAAAATATAAACAGTTGGCATTTGATACAGAAATAGAATTGCTTGATGTAAGAAGTCTTGTAGTCTAGACCAAGCATGAAAATAACATTTTATTCGAAAGAAAGGCGTATCACTCGGTCCAAAGGGTGTTTGTGTGTATTTTTTAAGACTGAAAAAAGAACGATGGGCTACGCGTTTCCCTTTGCGCCTTGATCTTTCTGTTTGGTCGTTTTTCAAGCTAGACGGAGTATAGATCAGATCCACATAGAGAAGCACCTTCTTCGTGCATTCCGCGTTTCAAAGCATATGCAGATGGATAGATGGAAAGCTGTGACGTCGGTACCGCCTCGCCTTCGAATCTCCGGAGACACCGTACGTCGCGACCCTAAATAATGCACAAGCATATTTTTCTATCGCGTACACGCGGTGTCGTTGGCACCACTGGAAACACGCGATTGTCACCGTCCCAATTTATTCTCCAACGTACCAAGTCGCTCGAAAATATTTCACAATATTTTTAAAAAATCGCGACAAAAAGTTCCTTTGAAAAATATTTTTCGGTCGACCACAGTTTTCGTACATTCAGTCGTGTTATACATTTGGATACAATACATCATTTTATCAAAAATTAAAAATATAGAAATAATAGGTGAACTTTTAAGAAGAAAGATAATAAACGATTCACACGTATGAAGAATATAGTGCATGTTCGTTCTCTCAAAAGTACGCAGTCTCATTTTTTACACTAGATTAGATCAGAGGGTAGCAGTTATAAAAATTTGTAACAATCGGTTAACTTTGTCGCGTATTTTAAGAAGATCTTTCAATTTTAGCTTTCCTCCTTTAAAATTTTGCACGAAATCGAGAAATCAAGCACATCGATAATCATCTTTTCATATTTTCTCAGAATTTAAGAATTCTTCTAACAGTAGGAGAATACGATTCGGTCGAAAATGACCCAAAGGACGCAGCCGAGTTAAGTATTAATAAGTGTGAGAAATGGAATACGAATACCTAAGAGTTTCCAATGCATCTCAGACGTCTGAGATACCAAACTCACGTTTCATATTTTAGTAGCACTTAAGCAAGTTTGATAATTCTTTTAGAAGCAACTTTTTTTCGCGCACTATTGGTATACACGATACTGGAAAAAGTTCAGGGTAACGCCGTAATTTCCAGCAGAAACTTTATCTTGATGTTCTACCTAGCGTGTTGTGCCAAGGTAGAAGTAGAGACGAGAAAAATCTTGCGTTTATAAGAAAACGCTATAAACAGCGCGTAGCCTTTCGTTGCGCTGACGATATTAAAACGGTATGAAGATAAATATCGTCTACCCGGTTAGAGGAATTGAGAACCTACACGATAGCTTGATAAAATACGGAAGCGTCTAATGTTAGCCACCTCAATTTAAACGTATTTTACTCGCAAATTCCATAATTTTCGTCATTCATAGTTATATTACCATTTTTGTTATTACTATTTTCTAATAGATTTTATCGTCGCATCAATTGCAGGTATATAGTTATTAGCGACAGTTTTGGAGAATGGAGAAACAGATTACATATGAGAATAGAACATTGTGTTTCCCAAAAAGGAGAAAACTCTTGAAATTTGTTTGCAGTCACTGAGGTTTTCATTAAGAGTTAGCTTAATCCTCGAAGATCGTCATGAGTGACATTTAACCCCATGCGAATATTCTTCCAATGCTATCGTCCTGTAACGATACCATCGCAATAATATCATTCGTAGCGACCCCAAACATTAATCCTTCTATTTCCTTCTATTTGAATTTAACTCGATTCCACGTGTACGACTTTATCAATTGTTTAATATAAGAAATACGCGCTGCAGTGAACAATCAGCCATGACAAAGGGTGAATTTGGAATTTAGAACGTCGCCCAGCATACTTAGGACAGTCTAAAAGAACATATTTTACTTTGGCAATTACAAATATCACACAAAGTATTGCACATTTTCCTACCAATATAACGCGACCGTCGAACATCGTTAACGTTTCGAAAACGTTCGCTCACTTCTGCGATTCACGATAGAGCACAGCAGGAAAATATATTTCCATGAGTTTATCAATAGTATTTCGACTGGAATAGTTTTATTTACAAGAGAACGCGAGTTCTACGAACTGGGAAAAGTAATCGAAAGGCGATCACCATTTTCCTGGTGAGCGAGAGAAGAGTCGAGTTGGTTCCAGATGGCTGCAGCTACGTATCATGATCGCGCAGGTGCAGATGGGCCGGAGCAGTGCTCCGCAATTAAGAGCAAGGCCTCTGCAAATTAAGAGTTAAGGTGCATAGGTGGCCCCGTCGGAGTGGGGTCCTAGGGGTTGGTGGATTTCACAGGGGTTGCTTGGCTGCGAAGGCGGCACCGGACACGCCCCTGGTGGCCGTGCGCGCAACCACTGTGCGCCTTTCCTTGCGATATTCCACCTATATACGTCTGAAAACCTAGTACAGCCCGGCTATCTCTCTATTCCTGGCTCACTCCACCCCTTTTGCACTCGCTGGGACGAACTGGCTATGTACGGATCGGCGCAAACAGCGCTAACCCCGTTGCACTGTTCGCACACTCCACTCTTCGCGGTTTTGTTACCATTCTGCGGATACCTTGTCGCCATTAATTCTGGTATGTTCGATTTTCTCAAATTTAAATGAACAGTGGAATTCTCGACTGCGTATCTCTCGCTGCAAAATTTACTATCAATTATCTGATCAGAGGAAGAGGAACGGCTTTTCACTTTAGCAATTGAAAAATTTATTTAGTCCGGCTCGAGTGTATTGCGCGAAACATGTAACAGGCTGTGTTTGATTATTGTTTAGATACTTAAATGAGATGTTATAGTATTTTGAATGTTGGGGGATACAGTTTGTTCCCTATTTGCAATTTTATATCCTTGTTATTTGTTGCTGTTATTTATATTGTTCCCTGCCGAGTAACGAACTATCAAATTGTCACTGGCATAAGTAGATGTGTAATATAACTTCAAGAATTTTGGAAATTGAAGTTTTAGTGCAGATGCAGAATCGTAATAGATGTCTTTTATTTCATAAATATGTTAAATGACGTATCTTTTCCAGATACGAGTATCGTATATACGACTATAATGTTATATGGAATTACTTTGGTATTTCTTACAGAATTATAATTTCAATTTACGATATATCATACAATTATTCTTATCATGATTAACATCTGGTTAAAAACAAGAAAACAAACACCTGTACTTAAATTGCATGAACAGTACTCTTACATTACATCTATTCAAGGATTCGTTTATATCCACGTTGGCAACTAACATAGACATCGGTCTGGAATTGTTTCTATACATTTATATAAGTATTAATCAAGTATGAATACTTGATATCAATTTTTCTCGAATTATATCATTCTTCGTGAAATTTATAAATTTGTATAATTTTGATCTCCTGAAATAAATTACACGAGGAAACATGGAACGATGCGTACTTTTACGTTTGATAGTTGAGTGTCGCGTTTTGACATAACTTGGCATCGATGCTGATCGCACGTGTCCACGCGGGGTGCGTACGGCTTCCGATACTTTTGGGACGAGTTCACGAGGGCACGAGCCCAGAACGGTAATTACGCGAGTCGGAAAGTCGTCAGCCTCGGTCATAACTTCGTCGATTCCCCGGAGAACGTGGGCGCAATTTGTCGGTAGGCACGAGCAGGAGAAAAGGACTGGTTCCGATTATTTGGGGTGCAGGATGCACGATGCAAACAACGACGAGGGACGTTGAACAAATGATGTGCGTCTGTTTGTGCATTCGTCCCGTTTTGTCGAACGCGTATCCCTGCTTCCACCTATTCGAGGCAGCATGCAAAATTGCGTATCGTACTTTGGACAAATACGGAGCTCCGTTACTGCGACAATTATCTTAACGACCTACGATGGAGGTCTATCAAAATGATAAACGAACGTTCTTCCTTTCTTTTGGAAAAATTCGCCTATTTCACTCGTAACGTGCTTTCACGATGGAATTTCATTTTCTCCGATCTCATCGAGGAACAAGCTCAAGTAACTAGAGTTCGTATAATAGAATTCTAGATACTGATTGTTCTCAGCAATGGTAATTTTTCCTTCATGCGATAGAAGTTCACGTTCGGCTAAGTGGATTCAATCGATAGAGGCTCAGTTTAACCGGACACTAGCTAAAATTTCGTTCCAACAAATGGAGTTCTATGCGGTATATCGTAATCACTTTTTCGTAACGTTGACAGAAGCTTAACTATTTTGCATAGAACGCTAAAGCTTCGATTACTCGAATTAATAATCACGCGCACAACATATTCGTAATCCATCAGTGCATCTAAACGAGAACTTACTCGTAACTCGTATTTATCAACAGATAAATTCTTGGAAGAAATCACTGCCGTCTCAAATTCGTTTCGCGTGTACTTTAAAAGCCGCAAGCGATATTGGTCGAGCAATGGTTCGTCAATGATTCAAACGCAATCTCATTTCTTATGATAATCCGCTGACCCGGAGAAATATTCATCGTGGCGGTTCAGTGACTCTCACGAAATTCCAGGTGGTTTTCGCAGCTTACGCCCTTCTTAGAAATCCACTAGGGGCTGTACACCTCCTCCTCCATCGGCTTCCGTGTTTCACGAACGAGTCGGCACTGCGCGTACCAGGGCCACGTGATACATGCAGAAACATTCCTACGAGTTCTTGCCGGACAGAAACAAAAAGATCACGAAAGAAGCAACATCGAGCTGGTTGGAAGTGGAACGGAGGGAAAAAGTTGAGTTTTTTCAGGAAAAGTTTCTCCGTTGGTCCGGTGATACGAGAAACTGTTGGATTACCGACGGTAGGGGATGATACTTTCGGGAGTCGGACACAAGTAAATGATGGATCGTCCTTGTCGCGATGTGGAATGTAAAACTCGCGTAAATCTCGACCTCGCCTGGTATTTTGACGCGAAGTGTGCCTAACGTACTTTGCACTTTGCTTGCTACTGGCTTTCAGGATTTCTTACTTTATCTCTACCATAATTAAGGAATATTTACTCTTTGAAGAAAATATATGTGTATAAAAGGGACTGATATACGCATATGTGTGATTAATAGACTCGAGATGTTTATAATATTCTTTATGCAAATTCTCATTTTTATGAATACATTGAAAGAAAAAGAACCTAGATAGTTTCCACCTAGCGAATATTATATTCTTATAACGAGGGTCTTATTTTAAATTTTGTATATATCTCTCGATGTATTTGCGTCTTACGTGCATTCTGCGCATTTGTATAACTTTAAACTTCTCTAGATTAGAGTTACGGTTAGGTTTAAACTTCTTTAAATGTGAAATGTTACATTCGTTACCTTTGATATTAGAATCGACGAGATCGTTATGAATCAACTCACATATCGTCTTACTTCGACGTCGCAAACAGAAGTGAGAAAAATAGGAAGGTGAAAAGAAACTAAAAATTCAAATCGTTATTAATTACAACAGACGCAAGAAAGAATTTCTAGAAGAAAAAAATTCTTCGTTTATACAATGGTATTCTCAGGTACGGTTAACCCAAAACGATCATCGTGACGAAAGTACCAGGAAGAATGCAATGATCGTTCATTCTCTTGAGAATTTCAATGACCGATGGCACGTACTATAGTCACGAATCGGAATCTAACGCCTTTCGTTCCGAAATTCGTCCGCAAGTCAAATATTTGGACGGATCTTCGAGTTATCGTGGGCCACACGCACACGGTTTCCATAGAAGAGTCGGCAGTTTTCACGAGATTCGTTGTACTCTGCAGTAACGGAAGAAAAGAAACATTGTGCGAGCTACGTCGTACCCTCTGGGACGTGCTCTTCTCCGCCTCGCCAACAGCTGATTAATCGTCCTGGATCTTCCCCGGAGACTACGGAGACGCATCGAGCGGCTTCTTTGTCGTTGCGAACGTCGTTTCGTGCCGACTACCTATTTTTCGTTTACCGTTAGAAGGAATGAACCGATACAACTCGTTGAATATAGAGTTTCTCATAACACGCCTCCCAGCCTCCTCCTTCTTCTTCTTCTTCTTCTTCTTCTTCTTCCTCGAGCATTTTTAAGCGATTATATCCTTCTGTTGCCAAACATTCTTGATCAGTAGCCAGAATGATAAATCTAAGACTACCTTAGATGTATGAAAATTATTGACAATCTTTTTTGGTCCTACCATGGTAGAATATTTAAAGAAAGTTCTGTGGAATATTGCTGACGATGAATTATCGGCGCTTAGAACATTTGATTGATTACTCGCGTACAACACTTCTCAATTTGCTGATTGATTTATTATCAATTTAGTAAGATAAGATATAATACAATATTATTATTAGTACGTATTTTCTAACAATCTTGCAAAGTATCCTAAAGCAGGATATTCGTATATAGATCACCCAGTCCATTTAACGCTTTAGCTACCATTGCATATACGTTGCATCGCATTAATCATTTAAGTAGCGCTGCTGATACATTTGTTGCGGCTTTTTTATCCTTGACCTGTAACCCGTTGGCCGTGTTATCCTTTACAAAAAAACTTCTATAATCATAGCGTTAAAACTTAACACGTGCCAAATTAATTTTCATCAGATTCTTTTTAATTCTCGAAAATATAAAGGTAATTTATTTTTGAGAAGAATGAAGCGACGTAGAGAGATCAGAAATTCCCAAATAAGGCAATTATTATGTCTGTAACGAATTAATTCGTCTTCCGCAGTCAACAGGTTAACGTCACAGCAACATTGTCAGTCGTTAAAATATTATATTATTGTTTCATGTGTCTAAATTGCTTTTGTAGTTGCGTTTTATCCTGTAAATCGTCTGTATAGCTGAAGGGAGAGCGACTCGAAGGATAAACGGGAACGTTAGGAAGAATAGACGTACGGCAGTTTGTTAAGCGTTGAAGTTGCCCCTGCAGTGCGGCACATTCGTTGCAGCTTAATTTGTTTATTTGTAGAAAACGTTGGTAGGAGGTAGGGATCCGAACGGGAGAGCGAATTGCAGTGCGATACAATGTTTTATTTAAATACGTCGCTGCGATCTCACTCATGCCCCATGGGTGTCCTGGGCGGCAGTTGCCTACACTTAATATGGGAAGCGACAGACTCATTTTTATTTCTCAGTCCCATGGAAAGCGACATGGTAGCTCCTCTTCCGTTCTCTTTCAGGCGCGATTTTATGATTCCTGTATATTTGCATTCCAATAATTTATTTTCCTCGCTAAATTGGAAATGTACGTCGCCACGTAAGATTTATTAACGCTTCTGCCTTTCGATTGCTGTTTTAAAGATCGCTTATGTAGAATGAAACGCAGGAAGATTGGAAATTTATCTTAGAAAACTTAATACTAAAGTGGAAATTTGATATTACAACTTGCTTATTTTTACGAACGATTCGAGATTAATCGTAAATAAAGTATTTCATTTTACATGTTTAATCGACGTTTCTCGTAAATATTTTACTAACAAGTAATATATCCGGTACTTCTTAACATTTTATAAGTGAAAAATGAAACAGGAAATTTTTTTAAACTGCCTCCTTGCAGAAAAAACATTCTTTAAGTAGTTCAAGTCAATAATTCTCCATACGTATCCATGTATCACGCCCAAACATCCTAATCAAAAACTATACCAGTATTTACCAATATAGCATTTTATGCTATTTCACTCATTCAATATTCAAGATAATTAACAATACAATTACGTATTTAAATAGAGATTCATATGTAATAAAAGTGCATACATATCCAGGTCTAATTGAACACCAGGTATTCAACGTTTCATGATGGGTGCAATTAAAAAGAAGGCAGAAGTATCCTTTGTATGACGCGTGATCATGTCATGCTCGTTATCAGGTACTTCTCTTATGTCAGGGACAATGGAGATTTTGAAAAGACTGCATGAATTCTAAATCCATGCTGGGAGCATGGCCCAGCGCGGCGTAATTTGAGTTAATTCCGCTGCAGGGAACAGGAGACTTGATTAAAAATCTTGACTCATTGTCTTGTGTTTGCTCTGGGTGCATACCAGGCTCGGGCCAATTTTCTCGAACGATGGTGGAAAGGAATTCATTAAAATTCATAAAAATATGTATCTAGTTAGCGGCCGCTACTAAATCGCTTCGTTACACTCGCTATCGAATAATCCGCCCATTTGACGTCTTTTGTTTCTATTTGACCCGTCTCCTAGGGATTTTCCGAGGCAGCGCCGTTGAAACGATATCGAGGATATCTTTCCGATCGAAACCGTGTGCAGAACCGAAAGTCGGATCGTCACAGTCGATACGCAAAGATAATTATAAATTCTCTTTCCTGATTACGTGGGAATCCCTACGGTATGCCAGAGTCAATGAAAAGCGACTTGAACTTAACTCCGAGCTACGTTCGGTAATCTTACCGTGAACAGAAAGTTTTGTCCGATGCAAAAGGCAAGCTGCTTCGGTAAAATGCTGCGATCGCTTGATCTTAATTCACTCTTTGTCGATAGCGGTTTAACTTTGTGCAACGAAACGCGAAGAGGAACGTAAGGTTTCCCTTGTTGAAAGTTAGGTTGAAAATTTAACGTCGCTAGGCGAACGAACGGAGACATTAGATCGGCGAGGACGTAAGCAAATACGGTTAACGCTGTTTGCTTTGGTTTGAATAGAAATCACATGTGTGGTACCTCGAGTAACCGCGACTGAGGTCCTCCTACTCTTACGACCTTCTCCACCTCGATGCGCACCAACGGTCCCTCAAGTTAAATAGTATAATGGCCAATTTAAAATGTCCCGGAGTATCTAAGATCTGTGTTTGCCCGTGGCCGAGATGTGTTTGAACGGCATCTCGTTCCTCGACACTGAGAATAGAGAAAGGAGGTGGTTACGACGATGACAAACCCCATGGGCTCTCGATCGGAGAGTATCTTGAACTCCGAAACCATGGATTCTTGGCATATATATTCAGATGACGATTTAAAAGTAAAATTCGCGGACGACTATCTTTTACCTTCGCAATGATTAATTCTTGCAGTATGCATTTCAATGAAAGAAACTTTATTAAGACGCTATAAGATATTCAGATGTCAAATAACCGATACAATGATCAATACGCATACTTGGAATGATTATATTAAACAAGTGGATTGCTATTAACAAACCATTTGTTCTCCGACAAATTCACGCAAACGGAGTTTTATTGTATACTATTACATCTTGGTAATTAATAAATTTTGTTATTATAGTTGTTCGTATCGTAGTTGCGTGCCAGTTTTACCAAAATCGTGAAAAATTTTCAAAATTCTCTTGCAATTTAATAACCAGGGAAATGAAACAAATCTTGTAAAAATAATTTACTTCGAAATAGGAAATGCTAGATTACGCGTAGTACAGGAGGACAGAGAAGAAGGGTAGCAGAACGCACCTATTTTTCACGTAGCCACTGGAGAGGAGCAGAGGGTTGCGCATTATTGCATTGTCCAGTTTGATAGAATCCCAAAATCCTTCAGGTCGTGGGACTGGGGCCACGCGAGGTGCCTAGCAATGCGCCTTGCGACCATTTTCCCTAGGGCACGCGGTAACCCATCAAACTTTTAGCCGGACATTCCCCACCCAATACTCCTTCGCGTTGTTCTTCTTTTCGTTGGAACGTGCCAGAAGCCAGCTTCACCAGCAGTCGTGAGAGGGGTTTACCGTGATGAATATTGCAGGGGGCGCTTATTGTTTCCACTCACAAATCATCCGCCGATGTCTCGCGGGGGGCGCGCCGCAATGTTTTATTCTCCTCCGGTCGACAGGGTCGACATTCGAACGCCTTTACTCGGGCTTTTTTCATCTCCTGCGACTCTTGTATCGTCTCGTTCTCGTTCTGGGATAACGCTGACCAATTCGAAGACTTATCGATGCCACTTTGTAAAAGGATTCCCGGCCCTCTGTGACCGCTGTGATTGCTGTACGAAATTTTTTGGAAACATCCGTACATCACGAGATGTTATACGAAAAATGACGAATGACGTAGTCTTTTGCGAAATATTACGGTTCTTTGATACTTGTGCAATATAATTGAATTTATTTTCAGGGAAAAATTCTTGTTGTTGTTATCGTTGGTAATTTATTTTTATAACTACGAACATAATATAAGATAATTGAATTCAGCGTTTCTACGGAGTTAACACTTGGATTGTTAAATACTTGGACATAATAATCGGTTTATCTAAGAAATATTATTCTACGTGTTTATTTCAGTCGAATGCAAATTATATCACATTAAATTTGAAAAAAATTGAAGCAGATGTATCTGAGATATTTACCATTTTTAAATTCTATAATTATGGAAGTTTTCAAAGGAGAAACAATCTGGTTAACGCGTAAATTCATAATACTAATAATAAATAGTATTTTAAATATTGAGTGTGAGAAGATGAATTTATATGAAGATCAGTCGAAATCAATAAGAATTCGTGTAATGATATAACGCTACGAGAATTCAAATGTTAAAATTGCATGTAATCGCATAAGTCAAAAAGAGCGTCATTTAAATCGTACCAATTTCCTTCTTTGTGTAACAATACGAGAGACTAAAATTCTCAGGAAGAATCGCATGTCGGTGCAAGAATATATTCCTGTTCTTTATGAGGGAGGCTAAATGGTGGTTGGGAAAGAAACGTGAACTCGTTTCTTTGCTAGGCTCGAACACCACCCTCGTCCCAATTCCGTAACAATAATTTTGCAAATAGCCGACGGAAGCCGCTGCTAAATAATGAAGAACCCTGTCGTCCGAGAAGATTCAATTTGCGGCACCAACGCATGGGATGAACCAAGGTATATTCTAGTAGAGAGAAAGACGCGTGGCAAAGTTACTTGAACTCTGGTAAAATATCTGGCTATCCTCTTTCTTCCTCCATTTCGTCGAGGAATTGTAAGGAAGAAAAAGTAGATCGCGTGCATTTTTCGATGTTTCTCGCTTCAAGAATTCATGTTGCTTTGTTCGAGCCTTATGTTTCACAATTTCTTTTCATTAATCGACGAATACTCTGAGAATATTTCGTTCACATTTAACACTCCGCAGTTATTTAGGGAATTTTATTCGAATACGGGAAGAAAAAATTATATACAGTTTTTAACAGATTATTAATTTAGTTTGAAGAGTAAAAGGCGATACGTAATTGCTATAAGCAGATTGATTGGTATTCATGATGTAGCAATAAAATATAGTAATACAGTAATTTAAATGACAATTGGAATAACAACATATACATATTACAAAATATCTATTGGCGTTGTATAGTTAAGAGCCATTTATATTTATATAATTAATATTCAAATCATTTTCATTCTTTCGAAATATTCTATCTTTGTATACTATATATCATCGCTCAATTCTTTCAGTCGTTTCTTTAACCACGTGCGTATACTACAATTTGATGACGGAATATGGAAATTAGGCTGATAACTTGTATTTCCTTGTACCTAAAACTTTGAAACTTGTTAGTGCTTTACATCGCATCCTAAAAAGCGAACGGTTCCGATAAGATATTCAAACGCAATATTCAAATCCTGACCGTAACCCACAAACTTGATTTTCGTCGTATGTATATAAAATCAACGTTCGCTTTTGGATGGTTGTGCAGTTGGTTGAAAGAATTGATTTTACAAACTCGGAACATTCACAAAGCATACAAAATATGTACTGCTAATCAATAAAACATTATGCTTATTTATAAAAATTCCACATAACTAACTAATTAAATAATACCTGTTCGAAATACTTAATTATCTCTTAATTTGTGCCATCTCACATTTGTTCCATGTGTAATCCCAAACTGGTGACTACTTTTATTATAAAAATTTCATTTCGCTAAAGTAAACTAACAGAAAGCAAAAAGAAAGAATCTGTGCAATAGAATAAGTGAATATGCTATCTCACGCGTTATTTCACCAGGAATCTAAGCCGTGCTTACCCAGACGTTTGGCAGTCAGTTTAGGGCAGAGGGTGAGAAATTGCGGATTTCTGGACACCAGAGAGGGGAGAGATTCGCTGGAACGTGTTTACTCCCGGTGAAACTAATTGCGCGTGCACAATTTTATTAAATTTGTCCACAACGTTAGCTCGTTTGCATTCGTTAATGAGTTTTCGGTCTGCCAGTCCGAGCTAGGGACGTAACGAGGTTGGGACAAGCAGAAAAGGGTGAGGAACGCTAGAACAAGCGAATGGACAGGCGAGTAAGCGAACTGTACCGGTTTGGTTTTTGTTCGTATTTGCATATTTTTCGCGGTAGGTTAATTCTTGGGGTTCCACAAAATCGTGCAATATCCTCCTTTTTCTATGGTATCTCGTGAATGTCATCCGACTGACCAGAGAGACTTCTATGCTGTACATATAAGTACACGGAGGATACGATAGAGAACCGTAGATCACTCTGTGGTCTGGCATCTCAAGGGTCGCATTATCCCCACGCCCAGGGGGTAACAACCCTTTTTGTCGGGCTTTCTTCTACAAATTACGTTTTACATCCTACTGCTTCGACCGTGAAAGAGTTTAATCGACCCTACGGAAAAAGATGGGCACCTAAGCATTTCTTAGCTAATCGAAAAAGAACCTTCCCTGTACTAGTTCTTGATCTTTTTGATTTAATATTTCGTTCAATCGTATGTGTTTGGAATAGAATAAATATAACGATAAATTTCTTTGGCGCTTGGTGAACAACAACGATATTTCTAGAAATCCATTTCTCATTTGATACATTTTTAATAAATTATTCTCAAAGAAGGTAATAATATTTTAATCATCAACAACTGTAATTTGAGAAAGATTATACTGTACAAAGTAAAATCTACCGAAGTTCGAAATTGAATCGATCTAGAAACTTCTTACATGTTAGGGGTATGTTTATGATACTCCTATCGCGATTGTTCCTAAAACTTTTTAATCGCCTCGTTTTGATACATAGCGAAATCTTGAGCAAAACACACTCCTCTTAATGTCGAGACTTCTACAACGATACGGTATCCCATGGGAGCGAAACCACTTGGAATATTTACGATAAATACGCACACGTACCTTCCTGTCTACCAGGCGAATAACAAGAGGGCGTAGGCCGATAAAAGACATTATTCAAATTTGCTTTCCGTATAATCGAGTAGGATAAAGTGAAGATTGAGGAGAATGTGCCGAATGACAAGATCATCCAGCATCTGCTATGTTTTAGAAGGAATATTTAATTTGTCCGAGTACACTGAACACTCGGCGTCGGAATGAACGCTATTCTCTACTACTGACACATATGTCGCGCCGATAAGATTATCTTAGAAGTACAACATGAACATCAAGAAGTATCTTAGAAGTACAACATCTCTGAAATTATAAATTTTTTTCATCAGACGTGTCTTTATTTCAAATAATAATATATCTTTGCCCCCTAGGTATTTTGTTGAAATATATAGAAACAGAACTGCAGTAGTTATGCTGGGAAGATTATTTAAATAATTGAAGTAACGAAAGAGTTACGAAACATATTATACGTATAGATCTAGAAATATACATAAAGCACGTAGTTTTAAGTCTCTGAATGTACAGCTCGAACCTATCTTATACGTTTCTATGTAAATGAAACTGTCATTGATGTTCAGTTATACAGCTTACGGCAGAGACCGCGAGTCACATAATCCGGCTCTTTAGTAGTAGAAATTTGCCGACTGTGAGAGGAACCAGTGAGCACTACGATGAAGATATGGTGATAGCTTGAGTCTGAGCAATATCACGGGGACGTGGTCATCTTAATGGAGTCGTCGGTCGCCGGTGCGAAGCCTGGAAACCGAAAAGCACGCACCAATGGCTTTAATGAGATTCACAAGTCGCAAATCCCGTCTGAAGTGATGACACGCTCTCACTGTTGGACCTTGTAAACTAGAATTCCCCTCCAATATACCACGAAATTTAACGAAAGCCAGTTAATACATAAGTTAATCCCCCCTCTAAAAATAGCATAAATATATAGGAAAAATGTCTGTTAGTGCTAACGTAGCGTAAATAGTTTCTTAGCGTCAGTTGTCTCAAATGTGAACAACGAACAATTTTTAAACCATCTACGGCTATAATCCTCTACAAGCATATCTTCTTCTACATATCAAAAGATAAGAAACACATATATTAATTAACATTAATATTCTCAATTCTAATTGTCATAATTCAATATCGCGTAAACATCACTTTGTTCCTGGAAGTTATTTTGTTGTTCATTCTCTTAGTCCTTACATAATATCTTTTCGTTGACTCAAATACCTGCACACAGGCTTATTTCTCTCATTATCTCATTTGTTTTTCCTGAACCTAAAATATACAATATCTTCTGTTTCTTTCACGAAGAAGAATTTTAAGATGGTGAAGCTGACTCGAACAAGCCTATCTTACTATATACCTACTTAAATAATTAATTTGTAAAATATGAAAATAATCCATCGACGCGTATTCAAAAGAAGAATGCAACCACATATATCAAGATCACAGAAGAGTTTACAGGGACGATTGGTTTTCAAGCTCTCCACCCTCGGCTACATAGGTACCGCGTGATGAAAACGAAGTGGAAGAGGTAGAATTTCAGTTTCACTCTGCCGGATGGTCCGTGAGCACTGAGGGTAATGGGAGAGAGAAGAGAATGGGAATAGGAAGGAGGAGAAGCTGACAGGATTGCGTTCGTGTTGGTCATGAGTTTCGGACTTGGGAATTTCGACCGGTGGCTCGTTCGCGGGGCACAAAGCGGTCTGCCGGACTTAACGTGATTAGCAGAGATACCCCGGTAGCTTCCTATTATCCGCGGTCCAGACGCCGCCACACAACTAACCCCCGCCATACCACCCCCACATTCTCATCCCTGCTCCTTCCCCTTTCTGACCCCGTCAACCACTTCATCTCGGTTCAACCGTACAAATGGATAACGCTGACTATCAATGTCTTCGGTAAACGATGCTCTTTCCTTCCGCGTGGTTTGATTTAACATCTGTAACTCGTTTTCTGTGTGTATTAAGAAGTGACGACGTGTGATTTATCATATGTACACTCCAGCTGACAGGTCTTTTTATTATCAGTATCGCTTCAGTGTTTGACGTATAGAATGAAATTTAAATTGCACGAATCTTTTCATCTTTTCAACTTCATCTTTTCCAGGTTTGACGTATTCGAAAACCTAATATTAATCCTATATATTAATATCATATATCTTGATCTCTTAAAAACTTGTTTAACACGTTCACTGATAAGGAGTACAACAGACAGTTACCTATGGAATTATACGTATTTTTCATTGCAAGTATCTTTATCATCGTTGCTTCTCTTTTTACTTCTATAAATAATTATTTGTATATATAACACATAAATTAATTAGACAATAGACACGACGTAATTTATGCGTCAATAGCAACCGAAGAATTTAAAGTATTATTAAGGGATCGAATATAGTTCCTTAAACCTACACTTTAACGCGTAAAAGGAATAACTTGAAATTATAAGTTACAATCGTCTTCTGCAAATAACCAATGTTGCTAACCAATACAATGGACCGGAGAATACCGCGAAAGTGCAGGACTACGTTTGCTACTGTTTAGCAATAAACGAATCTCGCAGGATCGGTACAATTAGCAAGGTTAAAACGATGAACCTCCGGCGTAGCTTCGGTCGGCTGACCGGGATCACAGGCGAAGAGTCTGATGCTAAAATCAGAGAAGCGAAGCGATACTCGAATGCACGAGCTTACGGTCAGTACACAGGGTGAGAGTCCCTGCGAGTATGAAACTCAATTTGATTCCTGCTTCCAGCCGAGCCCGGTCGTCGGAAGCAGGAGGTGGGTGGCCAGGGAGAGGAGGAGCGGCGGGCCATCGCCACCCCAGAAAAGGGGGTGCTCCCAGGGGCGTGCGACTGACCCGACATCCTGCAGGATCCAGCCACTCATATTGCCAATTACCAACTCTACGACCCTCTCACTCTTCGCTCGCTTCGGACTTCGGATGATTCCAGCCACTTTCAGCCTGCTCCAGTTACGTCGCCAACATTCTCTTCGTCATGCCACCAAGAAACGTTGTCAATGTATGTATACAGCTCCTTCCGTGCAAACGTGTTCGTGTGCGTGGGTGCTGTAAGCGAAATCTTCGTCGAGCACCGGGAAGTCTAGCTATTCTAGAATGCACTGGTTTTTACGCCTGTGAGTCGAGAGGTGAGTCAAGATGACACTGATTTATTTATTATCGATGTTCATGGGAATCAGAACACGGAAGATGAGATAAACTTGAGAATTTACTGAGGTCTCATTAAAAATCTGTATCAGTATATCAATTAATTTTGGAAATTTAAATGACTGTACTGTTTCATAAATCTTTGACCATTGAATTAGGATTACTCGGCAGTTTCAACACCTTTCCCTCTGTTTTAGTAAAATTGAATGGTGTGACCCATCTTTATGTAGTAACAAAGTTTGTTAATTACAAGGTTGTTATACATGTACATGTACATATCATAGCTCGAGTTTACCTCACTTGCCTTAATTAAATCTTGAATGAATTATTTAGTTATGGAAATACTGGGACGTTCTATAATGAAAAGAATCCTATGTCAAATGTCGCTCTGTGACATGAAATAATAACAAATTAATTACTATGTATACGTGATCCTTCATATATTCAATAATAATTTGAGCAACCAAGAATCATATGGTATATCATATACCATTTACAGATATATCGTAATTAGAAGAGTGAACTCTGTACATGTTGTTCTAACTCGATGACCAAAGGCTGTATATTCAAAGTACCTGTTTCAATTACATCTCATTATTCCATTTCTTATCACTCTAACATAATGACCTATTTATTTCATAAGATTCAACGACACATAAACAACATTAAAGCTTTGTGATGAAGACGAAGACTGCAAGTAAAAGAAGATAATAGAAACAAACAGCGTAAATCTATAAACGTCCCGGAAAATATACAGAGAGTCGGAAGCACCCGGTCGCAACAAAGTGCAGCACAATAGAAATGGAACCACGAAAATACGGTCGCAAAATCACTTAGGTTTATTGGACTGGAAGAAAAATGACGATGCATTTGCAGAGGTAATCGTATATAAAATCTATATGTCACTCGTATATGGTCCTATATTGTGAAGTTTATGCGTTATAAAAGAGGGGTCGACCGATGGCACACGGATAGAGGAGAAGCCAGAGGGATGTCAGAGAGGTAAAAGGACGAGGAGTTGAGTTTAACAAATATTGAAGTCTTGGAAACGTCAACTCACACCGAACCTCTCTTCGTACCGGCACGAAAAGAAAGTTCTGAGTTTAAACTTGTCTAAATGTTTATACTTTTCCCTCGCTTCGATATTTTCACGAGACCTGACCTAACCCCTCACTCTGATACGGTCTAACGCCGCCGTCGACTTGACGTGTTCTCAAAATGACATTTTCGCCCAGTCGCCTTTCAATATTTTCCTTTACACGCCGCCGACGCAGCTTCATGAACAACTTATGTGTCGTCTTTACCCTTTTACTATCCTCTTGCCCAACTTGTTGTACGTTTCGTCAAACTCCCACTTTGTTGAATACGAGGATACCCCTTTCTGCCCTTTTGTTACCTCACCATAATTACGTGTCTTGGGAAGAACTCACGTATACTTGAATTCTGAACTTATCTGAACTTATTCCAATAATCTGACAACATAGGTAAATAAATCGAAAATATCGTATCAAAAATATTTGGTTTTATTAAACCATAATATCTTGAAAAGATTTTGAAGTTTTCTTATTTGAATCAAGCAACTTTATGGGACACATGCAAGCACGTGCAAGTTCCTCCTGTATCAGTTCCAAACCAGTAGTTAATTTCTCAAAGATCTTATCAGTTTATTCATTTTCATGAAATAATATCTATTTCATTAAATAATACAATTTATACTTCTTTATGTTATCCGTAATTTTTTTACAGATTTATATTATTTACCTACACCATAGTTTCAATTTCTTTTTATAGTATTTTTCGCTTTAATGCTCGCAGATTGAAGAAATTCTTGAAATAATTCCACGTAAGTAATTCACGCCGATCATAAAACAGTTGTAACAGTATTCAAACTTGTTTCGTACGAACGAGAACAAGAGAGAAAGTTTCAACATCAAGGAACGAACGTGCCTGTGAGTGATAATATCGGGAAGCGATTGTGGCCGATTACAAACGCATCGAGGCAACGGTTGCAAGTGGCGGGGGTTGAGTTGATTCGTAGAAGGGTAGTCGGTGGGTGGTTCACGGCAGAGTAAGATGTAATTTTCAATACTCGGGACCGGAGTCTCTGGAGGCGCAAGGGGAGCCACAATTCCGGGGGTTTACCGTGCACTGTCGACGTAAACTCTCCTCAGTCGCACCCCCGTCGGCCGAAGTCAGCCACGGAGAGTACCACTTATTCGAACCCCCAGTGACTGTCAATACAGGTTCCTATAGTGTCTCCAGAAGCATATCAGACGGATGAATAAATCTCGTTACATACTTGATCCGATAGGATTCGAATAAGCTGCAACGTGTTAAATCGGCGATCAAGACGGCACCGGAGCTCTTTTATACCGTGCCCTAACACCATTTGTTAGGAAATCGACATAATTTATTAACATATTCCATGTATGTATGTATGAGACACGTGGAGATAATTATTATACTTGAGTTATTACGTCAAAGGACGTAGAAAATACACAAAGATAATCATTATATCGTACTTGAAAGCGTCCACTATAATGAGAATTTTAATAGTTAATCAATTCTCGTTATACCTATCAAACATCAATAGTTTAATATTTTTATGAATATAATCAAAGAAATATATTTTACGTATTTCGATTATTAGCTGGCAGTTAATTTGTATATTTTAGTAACAGATTCCTATATTGTTAGTGTAGATCCAGCAAAGTATACACATAATTAGAAAATTATACTTTTACTCTGACATATATCAACTTTATACTACAATATATCTTTTTTCTCACAGAGTAAAAGCATTAAAGTATAAAATATTCATCGATCGTCTAATAAATCGCACGAATACACATAAGTGCATCTAAATGCATCGAAAGGGTAAGTGCGGTTTTTTCTTTGGAATAACCTTGTTTCAAAGTTGCAACTATGCCATCCGACGTAGTAAGGTAAGAACCATGTGGGAGCGTCGTTCAGAGCCCAGGGGAGAGCTGAGAGTCACACTGATCTTGCTCTTTGTCGCGGGGCCCATTGGAGTGCATCCTCCACCCCCATAGCATCTAGCAGCGCTCCCTCTACTACGCTACGATCTTCCCGGCAACCTCTCTAGAACGTACCTTCCTTCCGGAGTCGCGAGCTACATATCGTGGCTTTCGAAACCTCTTGAGAGGGTACGCTGACTTCGATATTCCGTATCGAGTTACGCTCGTTTCGTGTACCAAACAGTCCGTAGGTGAGGACGCGTGAACTAATACAAAACTACACGAGTACTGTTACATAAGAAACTTACTAAATTATCAAAATAATATTCGTCGCGTTCTTACCAAAGCCTGTATAGAATACGCTCCACAATTCTATATATTCAAAGAATTTCACGTTAATTAAATAGTTAAACATCAGTTTGAATATTATCGTGTTTGAAGGTTACAAGGGAAAAGCGCACGTGTGAATTAGAGTTTTTATCTTTTAAAACAATTGTGGAATTCAATCTGGAGAATCGGAAATCATAGTGGCGTAAGCGAAGATTTTGAGAATTTCAATTCAGAAGAGAATTTCACACATGTTCGAATTTTTCAATGTACCATTCTTTTACTTTATTAATTAACGAAGCTGCAACTTTGTTCTCTGCTACGATATGTTTTCGTGACGTAAGAAAGTGTAAGCAATTTTGTATGATAATAAACGAAGAATTTTATTTTACGAAAAGCATGCATTGATTTGATTACTGTAATTCTCATCCATCTATTTCCTAATAATAAAACCAGACGAGGCCTCTTCTTACTTATGTGGGTCACAGTGGTTCTAGTCATTTTTGCCATTATGTTGAACGAACAAAAGTGAATTTATCATGTTTTTCCTGTGTGACTTTTGTTTGTAAATGATATTGAAACACTGGTTAACAAATGAAATACGAGACGACTTACGAGAAGAAATTCATCTATCTTACTTGACAACATTTGCGACTATGCGTGACGGAAAATACGAAATTTCGCAACAATGCAGATAACGCTCGTGTGACTAGAAACTAGCCTAATGGTAATTAGAGTAATGAACGAACCTCGTAAACCTGTTACATCTAAATAATGATTTTCTAATCTATAACGCCTCTTATATAAATTTTAAACTAGATGCGTCGGAACTGCTATTTAATATACAATATGCATTTTGTTCATATTGTGTAATTTTCAATTCATATCGGCACCATCCAAAATACATTTTTCCTAGCGATAACGAGGAAGCAACGATCGCAATGATTGCGACCTTCGAGCGTATAACGATCTTCGAATCAAGGAAATTCCCTGAACGCTGCAAATTAGTATCCGTTTGATTTACCCATGGGAGGATAAGGTAAGTTGGCGATCGGCCGTTCGTCTCAGGTACACGCAAAAACGTCTTCCGGCCCGCCACTGGAAATGCGATCGTCATCTAATTGGAACTCGATACCCGGTAACGAGGGTTACAAACTTTTCCGTTTTCTATCTGCCTCAGCCCTCTTGCCTCTGACATCCTCGTTCGCCTTCGCGTCCCCTCAGCTCGTTCCTCATGGGCGCGACCCCTCGAGTCGAAACTCCGTGAGAGGGGATGAAAAATTGTTATCTTATTTATGGGCACGAGATTAGACCACGTAGAACGTTTCGTGTCACTAACAGGCGTCGGAATGATGAATGTCCTCGGGATCGGACATGCCTCAACTAACTCGGTCAGCGAGTCGTTATTAAGTCCATCTACCGGCTCTTCATTAATTAACTAATTAAGCGAATGCAGCTAAATATCGGACAGTGGAGTGGCGTCACATCGCAAAGACGCAAGGGCAGATTAGAACGTATGGAATTGCTTTGGGGTTGATACGGGACACCGATTACGAGGTAATTGTCACGTCGTTGGCGTGACACCTATCTGTATATCGTTCTATGCGAACAAGCCACCGATTCGTTACGCGAAAGTATCAGCCACGATCGAGGTCTGCGCTGTTTCCTTCTCGCAAAATGAACACTGTAATCCGCGTTTATCTTCTTTCGAGAATGTTCAATCGTTCGAATTTTGATGATTCGAGTACATGCGTGTAATTTGCGTCGTCAATTATCTTTCTGTACACTGTGCTTTTATACCACTTTGTCAAATGACATACTTTTTACAGCACGTGATACATCATACTCGATACGCGACGAAAAAATACATTGCAAGAGATACAAAGGAAAAGCAGGCGCATACAGGTGTGGAGATAAGAAATGGAATTTCGATTATCAATAACCCACGCGAAAGACATATGGAATCATCAAAAATTTGATGTAATACAACGTACGTCGGAAAAATGTACTGCAAGAGATACGGAGAAAAATCAGAAGTACACGTGAAAATAAAAAAGCGAATTTCGACGTAATGCGTTCCTATAAGACGTGTGTATATCGGGGTAGGTGGGCGAAACGAGTAGTGTGTTTCGCGCGCAACGACGTCGGATACGGGGAATTACTCCTGCGCCATTACGAGCTGCGGTTCGTTTGCAGAACGCCTCAACGATGCAGACAGTGCATTCGACTGCAACCGGCCACGGATCCCCAAGAGAGATGCAACACCAGCTTACCTACGCGCCAGTTTGGAAATCTCAGCGCGGAGATGCGATACATCTGGAGGGTAGGTTGCAGACATCACGTGAGAAGTACGAATGTTGGATGGAGATGGAACGATATCAGGCTACGAGAAAGGGGGAAGAGAGTCGAAGGTGGAGAGCCGAAAGGACGGAAGAGGAAGGGTAAGGTCGCTTCAACCTCTCAGCATCCCACGAGGCCTCCGGTGTAATTAAGCGAGTGCACCCTCACATGTCTACGTACGTTCGCATCGTGTCTATCCATCTAACCGTGGCAGGGTTGTTCTCTTCGTTGAGTTCGTGCCTTAAACCAAGGGTCGGAAGATAAGGCCGCAAAAACCTTTGAAACCTCGGTGCAAACTCGTTCGTACATCTTGTCGACTCATACCAGAATCTCGAAAAATGCGCGTGTTAGAAGAAACGACTATGTCCGGGGGGAACCGATGCCCACTTCCATCAACCAAACTATAGGTTTCTAGTTTTTTATCTTTTCTTCTCTTTCGCGTATATCTTTGTTCTCATTATGATCACGTCGAATGGAAATATTATAGTTCTTAACCCATTAAGGTCCGATCAAAGTGAAATAACGTGCAAAATTCTGCAAGTGCAACGTTATTACTGGAGTGCGGTTTTTTCTGCAAATTTCTATTCTTGAGAATATAATTAAAAGAGTAAAGATAGAAAATTGTTTTACCTATCAGGTGATATAAAAAATATTGGGAGCTCTGAGCTTTGGATATTTTATATATCTTTTCATTGCATGCATTCGTACATGTAATTTTGCACTTTCAAATTTCCTATAAAACATGAATATTCGCAGTTTAATCATTAAGTCAAGTTACAAGAAATGTATTAGAACAATAGACACATAGGCGGAAGCCCATAATCGAAGCTCAACTTCTCATTCCTTCGTTATTGAGATTTCTACTTAACAAATTAGAAATTTTCTGATACGATTCTGATAGATAATGATCGAGATGAATGCAATAAACATATGGAAAATAAATAAATACGAAAGGAAAGATAATACTGTCTCAAGATAGAAATCTCCGAAATCTCTCGAGTTTCTTTTTGTCTGGAAATCCAGGAAATCGAAGCAGATCCAAAGGTGGCACAGGAATATCGTGGAAGACCGCATGCACGTTAGTGTGCACGTTATATGGTAATGGAGGGCCAATCATGCGGTAACTAGCCACCCTAGGGAGACGGTCAGGGCTGCCAACCAGTGGTCAGCTCCCGTCAATGTGTCACTTACGTAGCTAGAATACCGAACCCTCCCGACAGAATGTTACTGCTGAACGCATTTCCCCTCGATTGCAAGTCCCGTCAGTTTCGTGTCTGGAACGTTCTGTCTGCGAACATCAAAATTCTTCGCGACTTTTATTAGTGTGTAATAAAGTTCCGAGAAGATCTTTTAATATTTATAGCCACTTCGAAGTTGTTCAGTCCATTACTGAACGTTTAACTTAATACAGTTCGTAGGACCGTTTAGATCATCAAATGTAGAATATCTACGATATTTCTTGACGCTGGATTTTCAAAATCTCAACAAAATTGAACTCTTCAAATTCTATTAATTTTTCGAAGAATTCGGATCGTAATTGGCTCTGGTAACAATCTGAACAAAGAATATTCAACGAGTATCTGAAGAACTCGAACGAAGGTAATGTTTGACCACTCGCATATCTCGCGTGGCTAATAAAAGTATCGCGTGATAATTTGCTTGAGAAGATTTACTTTCTGATTTATTCGACTATATAAATCGCTCGTCTCGTTAGAAAAATAGCGACGTTGAACAGATTTGCCACAGGCAGTAGCAACAAGTCGCGTCTTTGTTCGCTCCATTTGCCAGTTCGTGTGCTGATGGTGGAAAGATTCGCAGAGTCGCGAAACTGTACTAAATCTAGCATTTAAAGGGCCACGGATGAAAGGATAAGGGAGAGAAAAGTACGATTGGGGTGGAGTGAGCGGGCATAGAACGAAATGTGTCGGGCAATTCTTGATTCCGAGGGTCATGAACGACTTGACGAAGGTCGGAATAAAACTACCGCCGGTAGAAACAAACGTATCACGTTCTATCACCGATGCCAGCGGCCAGCTATACCACCTTCGCCACTGGTCAAGTCAAGGGTGTATAGAACCGCGAGAGAGCGAGAGAGAGTAGGGAACAGGGCGATAAATAACTACAGGATGAAAAAGGGGGCGCGGTACCCTCCCGGGGCCCCTAAACCTAGACTACATACCCCTCGCCATCCCTTGCCACCCCTCATCGTACCAGCACCGTATAAACCGCGCACGGGCCGACCCCGACAATTATACCCTCGCACGCGAAATGTTTTATTACCCTGACGTAGAATGCTTGCGTACGCTGAGAGCGTGTGCGCACACGTGAACCAATATACGAGAGCAGCGCAGTCAAGTTGCAGGTTTCGATGCATCCGGCGACTGCCGCTCGTTGGCCTACAAAACTGACACTTTTCCAACTGAATTACAAACAAACGGATTTGGATGCAATTTCTTCGACGACGGTAAAGTTGTTGACATCGCTTGGTACGTTTTTTAGCGTGACATCAAGTTGATAGATGCTTCAGAAAGTACAGAGACGTACGTTCTTTAACTGGTTATATGGTATAACGTATGAATATAATAAGAGAATACTAGTTATTTTTGAAAGTAAGTCACGAAAGTATATAATTATGTTTCTCTGCAAATACGTTCTAACTTTGTCATTTTTAATTTTCAATTTTCTAATATTTTTGTTTCTATCCGTCTTTAAGTACTTTTTAGTTTGTCTTTGCTGGATATCGTTTTGGATGTAATGTTCAGCAATGCGTAGTAGCATTAATGAAATTGATAACACGCGAGGAGTAGTAATGAATAATAATTTCTGTATTGTTCTTCAGAGTATTATAGATTCAGATAAAGTAACACACGGTATTATAATAGAAATCTCTCAAGATTTCAGCGGAACCTTTGAGATTCAAAATGGCTAATTACGAGGCAAAGCACCCGATAAAGTCCTCTATGTTGGACTATGGTCTTGGAGGGATATACGAGGTCGGTAGCACTCGAGAGGATCTTGTACTCCCAAAACGTGCAGCAGATGACGCTTGGTCTTTCGCCTAATTTTGCAATCAAGGCTCGCACTATCTGTTAATTGCTCACTAAATCGAGGATCCAATCTTCCCTGCCGCCCTAACTTTTCAGTACGATGATGTGTCATTAAGAACGAAGTCTTCAGTCGTTTATTAAATGTTACGCGGCGTATGAAAAACAAACGAAGATACGAAATTTCACTTTAGCTTCTTGCTTCTGCGCATTTGTTGAATTTACTGTTCTGTATTATTCTGCTAATAATTCAATTGTTTAATTAATTTGTAAATCTTCGTAGTAAATCTAGTTCATTATCGCACAATTCGCACGATGTTTTTGCAATGAACCGGAAATGTATCAGTCTTCATTAGTGAAGCGCTTTTATCTTGACATCACCCTTATTTTTCCATGCCCCGTGTTATCAAGTTTCGTGAGCATGCGTTAAACTTCTTAAAGTGCATTTCGCGTGCAAATTGATCGTTAATTAATTAAAAATGTAGAGACTGACAGCAGAGGTATTTACCTCCCACGTCCTGTATTCACCCCTCCAGCTAAGTCAGCTCTTAGTCTTCCGTTAATCGGGTTAAATTAACTTAGTTAGCGTACGACGGGCTGCTGCAATACCCTCATAGTTGGTGACTTGTTATATGAAATCGGGATTGTGATGAAAAATTTCGTACGTTTATCGTGATTCTACTATTAATGATAAAACGTGCTAGCTTTGATATAATGTGGCCAAATTTTGTTTTGTATCAAAATTCGTATTTACCAACTGTGATATTAAAATATTTATATAATATACATAACGCTACTTAATTTTAAGCTAAAGTTATCAGTTATCATATTCTCATATTCTTCATATTCAAAAAGATATTTCGAAATCAGATAATATAAAATTATGAACTTTATACATGAATAATGTGATGAAAGTTTAAGATAACAAAATAGGCTATTGAAAATGATTATCTATAAATGATTTATATATTTTGTCACACAGTTTCATTAAAAAATAATTTAGTAATTTATCTATTTCATAAAAATATATTTTTTTATCATTTACATAAATTTAGTATAAATTTATTCGGATTCATAATAACCATTATATCGAATTAAATCAAATAATCTAATATAATTCACAAATTATAGTAGTATTTGGTCAATTTTCTTTATTGAATAAGTTTATTTCCAATGAAATATGAATTCTACGAGGTAAAAAGAATCGTCTCGGTCTTTGGAGCGCTCCTTTATTAGTTTCTATCGAGGCATTGATTTTTAAATTGTGTAATAAATAAAATTAGCAACGGGGGTGACTTTGGTAGCCGCCCGAGGGGTCGAGTTGTAACTTAATCAGGGCAACTTCCCCCGATTTAATAAAGCTGTCTCAATTTTCGCCTCATTACCGAAATACGTACCAAGATTTTTTTATTCGATTTCTGCATGCTCAGTTAGTTACGAAATCTCATTTCTTGGCAATCACTTGAAATAAAAGGTAAGACATTCTCTCTAACTACAATTTATACGAATGACTATCAATTTATAACTATATTCGATATTCGTCGCGCAATTAATTAACTACCAAGACAAAAACTCTAGTTACTTTCAACTTATTATTAAAACGTTAATCCTAGCCTATACTTATTGTCTAACGCTTATTCATCTTCTTTGATCATTTGATTCTATTCCTTTGTCATCTCACAGGATACTTTTCTTGGCTTAACTAATCCGTATAAATCTTTCTAATATTTATATTAACGATCGTCTTAATATACTTTGTCAATAAATAATAGTCTGTGTTTAATATAATATTAACAAAATATACTCAATTATATTTCGACGCATAAAGCAAAAAGAAACGAAACTCATTTTCGCGATGATCTTACGTTTTTCGTAATTAGGTTGTCCCTTCTGTACAGAAGCATCGAGCGTTACGACAAGGGTTGATTTGGCCCCGACAGTCGGTTGATTAGTTACAAGAGACCATTCTGGTCGGTGCTCGACGTATAGGACGATACGAAGACACGTTCACCTCGACTCGGATACAGTTCGTACGATCCATACGTCAATCGTCGTACTAATGGAACATCAAAATGTACACGATGCAATCATGTTATATTATGCACGACGCTTCTCACATTTCGCCCTATACAGTTAAGTTCATAGAAAGACACATTGAACGGAACACAGACACATACAGCATTTACGAAGAAAGTTTCGCTTTCGCATGAAACTGGTAGGTACCAGTTGAAATTATCGTCGTAGAATGACGGTTTATGTAAAAATTATTGAATAACAACTCTGTAACATACCATGAAATTAGTATAGAAGTCGTAAAATTGATTATTTCTGCTTTCTCTTTCACTAGAGAAATTTAAATTTCTACAAAGAAATAATTTTACAATTTATTGCACATTATCGAACAAATGGAAATTTCCTTCTCTCCTTTTTATTAAACAATTTAAACTTCTATGGAGAAATTATCTTACAATAAATATACCGTGCATTATCGAACAAGTTGCATTACATTGTGTTCTTATACTATCAGATTACAATTGAAAAAAGAAGAACAGGTAAATAAAATCAGATAACTACGCAATCGTGAAAGATCTCAGTGCGTCATTCTAAGGTTAACATTGCTCCATTGTGAAACATGGAAAATGTGATCGATCGCGTTTTTCGTGTTTACGGATACGTAATAATCAGCCTACGAATAACAAATTCAATTCCGTTTATTTATCCCCATTTAACAATTCGATAACGCGGCGAAAGCTGCAACCGATTGTGAAACCAATTGAAAATGAGAATTTCAACGGTATGATACATGCAACGGCGCAACGAAGTACGATGCAATTTTCGAATGTCAGCTCCTGGAATAAAAGCTTCGGTCGAAGACTGGCACGATTTCGCTCGGTTGCGATGTCGCAGAGGTAAAAGGAAAGAAAATAAGAGAATTGTGCCGAACAAAGTAATTATAGAGTGGCGGCGTAGCGAGAAGAAACGGTTCGTCGGGTTGGCGAGCATTCCGTGAGGCGGAGGTGGAACCAAGGGTCGGAGTTGATAAAGAAATAAAGAATCGTGAAAGTTCGCGTCGAACCCCGCGCTCCCGTGGGGCCTTATGACTTAAAGTCTCCTTACTCCGTTAATTCTGAACATTAACAAAAGTCTCGCTAAAACTCGCCGCCAACTTTCCCGTCCTCGTGGGACCGGCTCGGGACTTGTTAATGAAAAAAATACAATAAAACTCTCTCACGACGAAACTCGTCTCGAATTGTCGAGACTTGCCGGTTGTTCGCGCTTTGCAACGACAGACTCTTTCTTTCCGCTACGAATCTTCTAGGCAGAATTATTGCTGGCAGCGGATCAGGATTTCTGGTTATTGTACGCTTGCTTAACGCTTTTAACGATACACACTTGTTCTACGAAACAATCGATGTGGAGGAGAACTGCTTCCCATCGAAATTGGAAATTTATACGGATATATTGTATGAGGAGAAATAGACGAATTGTGTGTATGATCCCACTTGAAAATCTTAGAACGTTACATTTGCCTCAAATTTAGAAACAATTAAGTAACTATTAAGACATACGAAGGAATATATTATTCAGCTGAATATTTCGTAGACGAGAGAAAGTATACGCCTTTTGGTGTATCAATAATTATATTGAAAAATGTGTAAACCTTTAAATTCGTAATCTACATCAAACATTAAAGCTTCGCTACAGGCAGAAAATATTTTAAGAGTTTCGGACGAGTGTGCACAGAAGAGGGCTGAATTAGAAAAACAGTAAGTGCTATACATACATTACAGAAAGTATATGATAATGGCAATTATTAACATTTAATTATTTTCATAAAATTTAATTGTATGGATACAACATCATTTTGGATTTACAATATTGTTGATAAAGTCTTCACACAGTTCTATATCTATTCTATATATATAAAATAATATTTATTATATATATTATATATATGTAAAATAATATTTAAAACAATATATTATAATAATATTAAATATATAATATTAAATATTATAATATTAAATATTAAATATTATAATAATATTAAAACAATATATTACGATATGATATCCTAACATGTTAAAACAGATAGTTGCGGAACAAGTCGTTAAATTTCTGAAATATATCAAATGAGAGCCTCAGTGTTCTCCGCTTATGCAAGGTGCACGATCAAATGAAAAGTAATACGGAAAATATGGCGTGCTTGCCTTTCGTTAACGTCGTTTCTTGTCACGATTGTCGAAAGTAAATTTAAACTGAGTTTTCTTTCGGTAGGGCCGGAGGTTTAATATCAAAGTGGCGGTGCAAACCGCTTTATGTTTCCGCTTTATACCCACCGACCCTTTCTTTCCTTCGCGAACGAGATCTCTTATTTATTCATTTATTCCGGCCGAGATGAACTTTACGAAGATTTTAATAGCGCCTCGACTTCCTTGAAACTCAAGCGCCAAGTAGACGTTTTAGATTTAGGGACGTGTGATGTACGTGGTTCGAAACAAATCCCATGGAAAATGGCTTTAGACGGGTAGAGAGGCGCGTCGAGATGCTCCCTGCCTGCGAGCATTCGCCAGGGAGGAATATTGTGTGAACTCGTTTCGCAAAATTAATTACTCAGTCCTTGAGAGGAAAGCGTGGCTCGTGATTGTGCCGCGAACGTGTAACGGCAGACATCATAGTAACGTATTCGACTATTTAACGACCGTCGCGCTTTCTGAATACGAACGATTTTATTACGGCAACATGCAACATTAAATGTAAGCGGACTATTTAGTTCTAAATGGTTAAAGCATAACGCACTTCGCTATCCCTGAAAACTAAGATCTTCCTTTGAAGATAATTTCGAAGACGAAAAGAATCTGTGACAGGTATATTGAAGTTGGTTAAAAAATGGCGAAATCAATCAGAAGCATCTGTCGACGAATATAATACGAAATGAACGAAACGAAACTCGCGACAATTACGCGAAACTGAACGAACGAAACTTCAATCTTCCGTCCTATTTTTTAAACTTACTGCTTTCTATCACTTACGTGCGAAATTAGACAATTTTATACCAAAATTTTATCCCGCCGCTCGTGACAATTCACGATATTGACCATAGATTACTTTGATAAGAACGAAATCAAACTCCCTGCTTTTGACAACAATTTCACGGGGCTGAGAATAGGGTGCGAAGTTGAAGCAGAAAAGGAAAAGTCGACGGGAAAAAGTTATCTTTAACACGAAACGAAAAACTTCTCCATATCGGTTAAACGAAAGTTTCAATGTAGTGGTGGAATAGGTTGGAAATAACGTTTGATCGTGCTGAAAATTAGGGAAGCGATCTCATGGACAGGCAGGGAAGATCGAAGAAGCAAAAAAAGTATCGAGGGTGAAAGGGACACAATATCGAAGAAAGATAAGGGTTTCGGAATCGTGGCTTTTTAAGTTTGCTTCAACATGTGTTCTCTGTTTTCTCTTTCAAACGTGTCTTTCGTTCAATGTAACGTTAAATTATTTTTTAACGACTACTTTATGTACTTAATTGCTATTAGACAATAACCTGAGTATGCTCAACAACAATGTCAAAATAAAGAAACTCTGATACTTCTACTACCAAAAAAATTCAATCTAATGTATTCTATAAATCCCATATACGTCAACGGTTTGTCTTCCGCATTGCTAGTCAGTTCCACTAAAATAGTCTAATGTTTGATAAACGATCCGTATACGCGGAAAAGAAGAGTCAAAGTAGCTAAAGGGAAATGCGTAAACTTAGCCTCTGACAAGTCTACGTAAATTGGTCCTGCGGAGCACCCGTCGAAACTGCCAACTTCGCTTACCGATCGAGATTCGATCTTTCCCCTTCGGGACGAAGAACGTGGCCTCGGAACGCGAAGATGGAGCTGGCCCAGGGGTGATAGCACACCTAGTTTTGATTCGCCTCATGGCATCCTACCGGTCACGGGGCTGACGGCGCGTAATTGTTCTCTTGTCTGGTTCTCGCACGGCATCCAACCCCTGCCAACATCCGCCATCCCCGCGATTGCTATCGCGCCAAGAATGCATAAGCAGGCAGCTTTAGCAGTCCGCAATGCTGCAAACTCTTCTGCGCTTATTCTCCCATCTTCCGATCATGCTTTCGCGCTCATCAGTGCGAAAAATCACAGGTTCTTGCTCGTAGGCCGTTTTCAAAAGCTCAAAGGCAAGGAAGAGTCCTCTGAATCATGAAATCTTCATCACTTTCAGAGATTTATATATGACGGTCACGTTACATATAAAATTTACGTTTCTAAGAACAATATATATAAGAGATATAAGAGTTCAAGGTGTACGAGTTTCTTTCTCGTCATAGTCTGAATATAGAGAGAAACTGATTGCGAGTTATAATTCAGCGTTTCATGCATGTTGTAAGTAAAACATAGAAACTCACTTAACGTATTGTTTAACGTATCAAATCTGTGATAATGCACAAAAACGTATAAAACTACAACGATTTAATATTACTTCTATTAACGTTCTTATTATTTCCTGATAAATCGTGATGTCATTTCACGTTGCCATTTACTTTATACGTATCGTTTAATTTTAATTTCATATATTCCACGCTGCACCGATTCCTTTCTAAATTCAACGACAAATGTGCCGAATTGTACATACGAGCACAGAGAATCATAGGCAAGTCAGCGGCGTGCCGATCAGTTTCCTTATAAACGATAACCCGATTTACGTCTGCGAAGCTCCGCAAGCCTAGGTAATAGATGAACGCATCATGACACGGCTCAACAACCAATCGACGGGACTTTTAGAAATTGACAAACGATCATTTTCCCCTTCGTAGTCTCCCTCGGATTCGAGTATCGGCGGAGAAATCGAACTATCGATACGCTTGATGGATTATTAATGATTGACGGGACCAGTCCGGTTTCTCTGGCTCTGTTCTCTATACCACCAACGAACTCGCTCTGTCGCTCTGCCGGCTATCTGACGGAGAAACGATTCGCGGAGGTGTGCACTCAATTCACAGCTGAATCGCGCTATTTCACCCGCAATCATATCGCGACCTGATAATTGGCAGAGAACCGACAATCGTCGTAATTTCCGGTTCCCAGTCCGGAAATTCTGACGTGTGACACGCGACGGTTCGACGCTCCTGGGAGGCACCTCATTCAATTAGCCACTCAGTTACTCGCATCACATCGCATTTACCCATCAACCTCCCACCCAGTGTTCTCTCTCTCTCCCTCTCTCTCTCTTTCTCTTTCTCTATCTCCCTTTTACGCCCTTCCTCAACGCCCTGACGACCCTCGAAAATCGTCCGGGCTGCGCGTACAGTTCGCCTTCGCCGTGAACTCGTGATTTAAACCTTTCGAGGATGTCGACGATGATCCCTTCCTCCGACACGCGCCAGCATCCTCACTGAATGTCACCAGCCTGTCATTCGGCAAAACGGCCTTAGTTCGCTGCTCGTGTCGTCGGCAATATTAGCAGCAAGCCTGGTTTCCGTAACTTCCTGTAAGTTTGTTTTCCGCGGCTGGTGCCAACGCCGGGCGAAATTCTAGACGCCTAAGAAACCACCGGTGACGATTATTATTACTGGGACGAAAGACTGTTCTGGGTCCTTGAAATATTACGGATATGACGAGGAAATGTAACGTGGCGCGTGCAGACGAACATGTCGTATAGATCGATAACTTTTTGACTTTCCACTTGACTTTTACTTTTTCATTTATATTCTGTACGTATGGCTTTTAATATGATATCGGATCTGCGTTCTTGTCTTTGTATCGTTTGTCTATTTGTACCGGCAGAAATTGTTCTTTACTGTTGAATGTAGGGGAGGAATAGAAATTTTGTGCTACGTCAATTGATTTTCTTAATTCGAGTAATACTCGTGTTGATAATGACAAGGAACGTAGAGAAATTGCATAACATGCGTTTATCATCCATTTATCTTTGCGAAGTACGTTTTACGCAGGCTGGAATAAAACATAAATTGCTTTTATAATTTTAGCTATGCGTCAGCAAACATTTGTCGAAGCACAGAAGCGTGGTATAAATGGCAGATACAGTACATCATGCGTATACGATGACACCTACGTAAATGTCATACGATGTACGTATTACCTATCTCGCTTTATTTTTCGATTAACGCTTACTAATATTTTCAATGTCCTCCCTAACGATCGTATGTCGTGTCTCAACAATTTTCCTTCGTCGTGATTACAGCCGAGTATTCGATTCCTCTGTCGTTCATCTTGCGACCATCGTATCGCGTTCGATTAAATACGCATAAAATAAAGACGAGTGATTAGTAACAGGACAGTGAGAGGAAACATAAGTGAAGGCTACGAAGCGTAGAAGTTGCTACGAATTCGCGAGTGATCGCAAACTCGCCGAAGGGCCGAAACCACCGGCACAGTGGAATTACTCGACAGCTGCCTCCCACGGGGCTAAACTTGTCCGCGACAATTTCAAACTTATTTTAACATTCATATAAGCCCCGCGCCCTAGCCTGGTCCAACACGCCAGCGAACCGTCGCCTAAGCATCCCTTTCCACGTGTAACCAGAGAACCGACCCACGTAAGTTGCTTTTCCTATACAGAAAGGGCGTACGAGCATAAGGGAAACGCGGGATTTACATAAGATTATGCGTTAGCTCTCCGTACGTCTCATACAAAAGGGAGAACGAGATGCCGTGCGCCAACGAAACGGTACTCGGGGGTGTGCTTCTCTTCGGTTGATAATTAGAATCGGCTGAGATTGCGCGATTCGTGATTCTGGAACGAGTTTGAAGCCCTGGTTCCGATGGGTATAAATAATAAGATCTATACGTAACACAGGTGTGCTTGTAGTGTACTCGTTATGTAATAAAATCTATATAGATTTTAATTGTCGACCGAAAAGCAGCACAGCCCCGAGCACTGTCTAGTTGTCGCTCGACATCTCGTTGTTCGTCTTTCTATCTAAATACAGATGTAATAAGTGCTAGTTTAAAGGTAGTCCTTTAAGTTTAATCCGTTAGTCGTCGAAATAAATAATAAATTTAAGTTCCATATTATCGAGTATGATTAACGTTATTATCGAAAATTCAAGTCACGAACGCGATTAATTGCAAATTTACATAAATTTGGTACGATAGAAGTTTACAATCTGTAACTTATCATTTTCGCTAATATATTCATCGATATTGTTAGCTAGAAAATTATTGTAACAGAGGATTCATGTCATAAAACTGAACCGACGATATCTTTTTCCGAAAAATTTCGATTCTTTTATATATTTTAATGAGTCAGAGAGAATTTATTATTACGTGCACTGTTTTTCATGCCGTTGTTAAATCTCTACCGCTCCCCATAATGTGTTTCGTATTCATAGTCTGAGCGAAAATTGCTCCTAGAGCACAATAAAGGTTATACGGGCCATAAAGTAAGTTCAGCCTACCTTGCCGATGTTTATTTAAGCACAGGAGAGGCTTTGAATTTTCCCCTATCTCTTCCCTTTTCCCTTTACTTCCTCTCTATTATTCCATCCCATTCTTTCGCTTTCCTCCGATTTTCACTTTGGCTAGCGCAGCTTTCAACCAAATTGCGCCACCACAAAACCAACTTATCGATCGAGCGTATGTAACTTGGTAATAGTTTGCACGAACTACATCGAGGGCTCTTCGTGTAATTCCGGCAAATTCTGCCATCTACAGAAAGTACTTGGAACTTAAAATTCAAATCTATCAAAAACCAACGCCTACACTATCAGAAAATAAAAAAAATACTTTATAGGCTATATCTTGTTGTAAAACATGTACAGAGGCCTACGTATAACACCGTTTTGACATATGTTTAATAAAAAAACAGTTTGTTCTTGTTACTGATTATAATTGCATGTTAATCATTTTTGCTTAACAAATAGAAAGATACGCGTGGATCAGCGTCGATTCTAAGTTTCACGGACTGAATATAAGAAAAGTTTTCTCTAATTTCCCTTCGAATCACGCCTAAATATTTCTTTTTGTACCGTCGCTCGAATAAAACAGACGAATAACGGAAATTAATAAAATGGAGGAATTCGCTGTATAAAATTATTTGTCAAATGTAATTCTACGTAGATAAAATTTTAACGTCATTTTATCTTGTACTCCGCACTTTTATATTATGATACGTACACGGATACTACCACTTTTACGAAATGAATTTTCCACGTTTAGACCCGTTTTATCATCCACTTTTCACACGTCACAAATTGTTAACAGGAATTGTTGTAAAAGGGAGCAAGAGAAAAGTTGTGAACCTGTATCTGTAGCTGTTGTAAGTACATACATATGTGAAATATTACAAAATATGTATATTACATTAGATTGGACGCGTTAATTTTATACGTAACAGTTCTCAAAAATTACAAGTTTCCGAAACATTATATCGTTGAACTTCTCTGTTTGACTCCTGCAATATAATCCATGTTCGGTCTGAAATATTTCCGCTGCAGATTTTGTGCGGGTGCGGTTATCTAGATGGTACCGAAATTTCGGAAGCGATATCGTCAGCGATACATATCTGCCAGAAAGATATGGTGCCACACTTTTACGCGCCGGATGTAGACATTTGCGAAACTGTCGATCATTTCACTAAACAACCAGATACAAACAGTCCATCGAGAAACGGACTAGTCGAAGCTGCCAGATTGGCTAGATCGAACATTAAACCGCTATGCGAATGTGAAGCTTGCATGCACGGGGCACTCGTTCTCCCTGGAGGATTTGGTGCGGCAAAGACATTGTTGGTATTCGTATTTTATTCAAACGTCGTTAGAGAATTCATTTCCGTGAATTTTTTTTAAATCGGCTCTGTTTGTTAAAAGTAATCATGATTTGGTATAGAATCACTTTGATCTTTTATCTATATCATTTTTTATTTCTTCATAGCTACAGCGGAAGTACACGAATGCAATTAATTTGAAGACGAAATAAAATTATTTCATTTTCATTCCTCATACACCATCCGTTAACGTTCGTGTATTATTCATGTTTTTAATAAATAAATATGAGAAAATTATACGTTGCGAGACTTAATAGAAAGGGACTTGCGTTTTACCCCTTGCTAAATACTTTCGATAATTAAAGCGAAACTCGTGACATTTGTAAGTAAAATACGCAAAATTACTGTGTTCTGAAATAGCTCCTGTAATTATTGGGGTAATCATGCCACTTGTAAGATAACCATTCCTTTCCAAATATGAATACCATAAGATGAAAATTTATCGCTTTTGACCTTGCTTTCGATATAATCAGAACCAGCTTCTTTTTTTTTATTATCAGCGATAAATTCCGCATGAAAGGATTTATGGTACTACGTTAATCTACATACAATAAAAAGAGACGACGATGTAAAAAATGTATCGATAAAATGAATTTTCCTTTATTACTCTGTTTATCTGCTCCCTACTCACTTTATCGAATGCGTTTGTTAAAGGAGCAATTTCGCAGAGAAGGGCGCTGATTGTACGATACTTCCCGATTTGGAAAAGCTCATCGAAGACTTTTACTGCGAGAAGAAACCAATTGCATCGATGTGCATTGCAAGCGTTCTTGTGGCGCGAGTATTAAAGGGTGTTAAAATTACACTTGGAAAAGATTGTAAGTTATTAAAGAAAATACTTTTTCGCCAATACTTTTATTTATAGATGTACCTTATTGAATTAGTCACTAAATTAGGACAGTTATCTGAAAGTATCCAACATACGTAGCATTACCAGGCATCAAAAATTTTAGAAGATTATAACACGTATGATTTTGTACAGGGATGCAAATTAGTCGAAGCAAAAATTTATTATTACCAAAAATGTACATCATTATGCGATTTTATATTTAGCGCCGGCAGAAGATTGGCCGTACGCCGATGCTATTAAGAAAGCAAAAGGCATGGGAGCCAAGATAGAAATGAAAAGCGTGAAGGGAGTAACGAAGTGTAAAAAATACAATGTCGTTAGTACACCAGCCTGGATGTATAAACCTGCGTCTTATTCAGATATCCATAACGGTATAGGGAAATTAATTGCTACGTTGAAGAAATGCATCAATTGACAACGACACCATTGACAACATTGTCTCGATGTTCTATTCGATATGATATCAAGTTTTTAACCGCTTAAGTGAATCGCGAATATCCCGATTAACGTGAAGTTTCATTTTTCTATCTCTTTTTTAAGCGCATTACTCGTGTGTAAATATTTATCAATTACTCGAAATACTAGTGATTGTAAAGTACATTAATAAATTTTCAATTTATTAGCTTTTCATGCACAATCAGAATCATTTACTCGTCGAGCAAAATTTCAATCGCATTTCATAATCGTTAATTTCATTTTCTTAAAGCGATTTCCTTACACGTCCTAAGAAATCTTTTGAACATTTGTCGCAAAAATTCATTGTACAATAGTAGAAAGTATAAGAATTCTTGAATTTTGCCCAATTTTTGGAAAACCCTACTTTCTTGTACGTCTGCTCTGCAGATCAGATTGACTTCGTCTTACGGTATATCCAGTACAATTGACTTACCTTGAGAACAGAGTCCCCGTGTATAAATCGTAGGAAATGATCGTACTAGGATTTCACATTCACGTAAGTTATGAAAAATATACTTTATTTCGATATCTCATCGTGTCCCTTTGCACCGTATTAAACAGTACGAGACACAGTATACGAATTAATTACTATACCTACTTCATATACTTAAAATAATCAACAACAACTGTTATAACAATGCGCCGAAATCTACGGCGAATAATTCACTCGTAGGCTGTCCTCTTCATAATTGTTTCCTATTACGAAGCACAGGATGAATCTTCGCCGTGATTTTTCCCGAGAATCAGAGCAAATTTTGTTAAACAAACCATCGATCTGACGATTGAAATGCATCATCGTCAATCGAATTAGAAAAGACATATCAAAGGGTGCTGTGAAGAAAAGTCGCTTACATGTAAGTCTAAACAAAACTAGATGCTTTTATGAGAGAAACATTAGTTTAATTTATGAAAAAGGAATGAACAATTCTACGTTAAGCCGATAATAATTAATAGGTGAACAGTCTTTGTGAATTTAATAAATGCAGCGAGACACAGTCTGCGCGTAGAGAAAATAAGAGGAGAGATACTTATCCACGATCGATCTTACTCGTTTAGAAACTACATAGCTAGACGCAGAAACGAGATCCGAACGAACAAATACATATTCATCGAATGAAGGCGCGAGTGTTAGTCCGGTTCCGCTTTAGCTAAAACACTAAAGAAAACACGAAGCAGAGAGCGGTGGAATTTATTTACAAAAGGCCGCGATGCACGCAAATCAACGCTCTTGCAACAATTTTTCTGTTTTCTCCGCGTGATTCCGTTCTTGCGCTCGATGATAACGCGCGTGGCGCAGAATTTTCTGTTTTCGCGCTCGGTGTACTCGCACGTGATCGCGTGCGTCAACCGTGCGCAGCGTATGAACGGAAATTATCGTTAGTGTGTACGAGTTACTCGTACCGGATCGAGGTTTACTCGAGCATAACGGAACTGCACGCGCAAGTGCATTCAATCAATTTAAAATGTGTCCGTGAATTGCCGATAAACGAGTTTGACACAATCGCAACTCGCCAACTTGCGATGACTACTTATGCGCGCATGCAAAAGTTCGGCGACTAATCGATCGAAGATGAAAGCAATTTTGAATCGTCGCAAGTTTCAATACGTTTTCATGCGAGTATTAAACGAGATATTTCTTCAATTCGATCTTCAATCTTTTTGATGTATCTTTTGTAAAAATTGATAAACTTGCGCGCGAAAAGTGTCGATATTTTTGGAATAGATACATTCTCATGAGAAGGAAGAGAATTATCTTACAATGCCTGACTATACGTTGGATATCAATAGCGAGATAACAAAAATTGAGAAACACTGGCACTTTGAATTCGTTGATATTTCTTAAACGAGGATCCACTAATTTTGAAATGGATGGAAAAATGCTATGTCTGATGCAAGTGTATAAAAAGTGCTTCTTCTTCGTTGGAAATATCTCTGAAGATATACCGAAAGAATGTTATTTACGATTCCATGTGATCTTTGCATACGAATAGGCTAGTTGCTTGAATTTGGATTTACAGATAAACGTGAAACATTTCGTTGCTTTTAAATTGTTTTCTTCGTCGAACGATTAATCCGCCATTGCAGAACACGAATAGAAAACACTTCGATGTTCACTTGACAGCATATCGATGCTAACTTAAGAAATTTTCATATAATTTCAGTAAGCTCTAAGTTTCTACAGTATCATTAGTGATTCGATTCGACGGTAACCTGTATTTTGGCGCTTTCAGTTTTCTCAGAATGTCTGAAACGTTGAATTACAAATCGAGAACGGTACACAAATGATAGCTTATCTCTCGTAAACAATTTAAATAATTGCTCGAAACACGCGGTTTCCACGCAATCGTTACAATTGCAAAGGAGATTTTTCAATACGCCAAGGTGGAACGCATTTACGTTAATGCTGATAATCGAGAAATACGAAAACCGAACACGCTTACGTAGGAATAAGATCTCTGTACGAACGTTCTTATTAATATAAAATCCAGTCTCAGGACGTATCGGAATTTACCTGGAAAAAATTTCAAAACAATCGTATAGTTGCTTCGTAAACGTTCAGATAAACGCGAGGCAAGCGTCCCTTTGATCATTGTTCCTTTCATTTTCAGCACAAACTCCTCCGATACGTAGTAGGATGTGACAACACTTTTCAGACTTTGGTTCTGATCTCGTGGCCAGATTTCGCGTTTGGGAAAAGATCCCGGGGTTCGCGTCCGCACTACCATACAATTTGAATCCCGGCGTACGTTCAACTGAGCGCCAACAAAGGCTCGACGGTCATACGGGATCTTCTGGCCTTGTCCTCTTCGTATTGCTTCATCTTCATCAACTTCCTTTTCCCTTTGCTCTGCTTCTTCCTCGGCGCTTCTGTCGTGGCCGTTACCTCGGAGCTAGTTTGCCCTTCCTCTTCCAACATCCTCAGGGTCTCGATAATATTCCTGGGCTCCGTGATACGCCCAGCCGTGCTGCCGTTCTTATTTGCATAAACCACGGATAAGTGAGAGAAGCTGGACTTGGGCGGAGCCGTGATATCGGCGAAATCTCGGAAATTCGCGAAGAAATCGCCGCCGCGAATCGGCTGAGGTTTCGGATTGCTGAAATAGTTGGCACGGCCGCGATTTCCACCGTGGTAGTAAGGGTTGTACAGACTATCGTCCATCGTGTACTCGTCGTTTTCTTTCTCTTCGGGGTAGTAAGTGCCGCCTCGAATCACGCCAAAGTTGCCTGACCCTAGAAGCGGATGATGAACGTCTTTCGCCGTTGCAGTCGCTGCTTGATAGCCACTGCGATCGCGTTGGAAGTATCCGAGGAATCTATTGGGTCTGTACCTTTGTTGCTCCGCGAAAGAAGCCCTGTGATTCGCAAACAACTCCGCAAACGAAGGGAAGAAGTTTTGACTATCGGTTTCCAAGCTTTTGTCTTCCGAGTCAGGCGCATCCGTTTGGCTCGTTTCTTTGGTATTTTCCGCTTTCTGGTCCTTCGACGTAGGCTTCTCGGTGGTAGAGTTTGGTAGTTCGTCTTTTTTCTCGGTTACGTCTGATGGTACTTCGTCGGTCGTGTTTTTGTAAGTTTCGTCCTCTTGGTTTTCTTCTTCCTTGTCGCCTTCGTCCGGCTCGGTACCGTCTGGCTCCATGTACATATCCGAGTCGTCACCGTCTTCGTATTCTTCGCCTGTTTCAGAGGCGGACGCTAGGGAGTCCTGAAACATACAAACGAAATTTTCGAATGTTACGATTGCAAGCGAAATCTGGTTTGTTCGAGCACTAAGAGTCTGCAAGATTTACTAAATAGACCGAACATTTGTGGAATTTCATATTTTGACGGGCGCAGCTAGAGCTAAATATTAGAACGAGCCTTATTTGATACATTTTTATATAATTCTAAATTTCCCATAAACGTGTACATGTACGATATTATTCCGCAAATAGGCATATTTATTACTGGAACATAAAATGTCTTTATTTTAAAGATCGACGAGATTGAACAAACGAAGTTGAAAGTTTTAGTATTATTCGATAGAAAAAGAAAAAGTTACCACTTGTCGGTGATATTATTAAAATTCGCATAGGGTAAAATTTCGCCTACGATAGAATTAAAAGTCAATCTTAAGAATAGAAGTTAAAAAAAAGCTTCTAAAAATTAAAAATGAGGTGAATGAAATAAATTTTCTAGATAATAAACAGGATACGTTTTCCTGGAAAAGGACGCGAGTAGTCGCGTGACGAACGATTTATCGCATTCATTGTTCTGCAGATGAACTCTTGTTAAAAGGTATGTCAGGATGACGTGTACCGAAGTTCCTTTCGCGGAGCTCATTGACCGATCGTATAAAAGGCGATGGTCTATCCTCCGCTAGGACAACACCACCGTGTCCTCGCCTTGACATTTAAGACATCTTCGTGCCGACGACCGGCTGCAAAACTAGTTAGCTGCTATCGTGCATATGACGTGGATACCAGCTGCGCCTATATATTTGTGCCGTTCAATATTACGCGTACTATACACTGTTATCTGGTGGAGGAACGTGCACGTGCGGACGCGAGCAATGCTCACGCGTCGATGCTAATACGGACGATAGTCGTTGAAATCAGTTGCAACACACCGGTGACACGCCTAGTATTGTTACCAATATGTCAGGTCAACTTACTCACGTTATAACTGTATTCGCCTACTTTGTATTCGTCGAATGTTTCGATCCTAGAGTCGTTCCTACGGCTGCGTTCTTTTTAGTCTATCTAATCCTAAAGGTAACGATCAATTCCTACTGGACGTTCGATTATCGCTTATTTACAGGGAGGTAAGCTATGCGTCTTACGATTGTATGGTAATTCCACGTTGTATACACGTGTATAACACGGCGAGTGAGTCCACGCGGTAATTTAAACGATAATAAATGGAAAACAGTAGGTGCATGCGCTAGATGTGTCGTATAATTAAAACGCAGTCTTTTCTGCAGTTTTGATTGTCTCATATTTGTATGGAAATTTCATGCATCGATGAATGTGTCACGCGTAGAAATCTCTGTCTCACACACGCCTGTTCGCATCACAATACGTATAGTTCTGACTATGTACGTGGATATTTCTGTGTTATTTCACGTGCCTTCAAAATACGAATTTTCAGGCTCTGGCTATCAACGTAACGAATTTCCAAATTCTAACAAGTTGTCGGGTTAGTGTTGGATACTAATAATAAGTTTCAACACAGCAGTTGCGGAACTTCCAGTGAGATATTTCATGGCAGCTGCAACATCGATTGCTTTCGATGTTTTTCAATTGGTGAAAATACTGTTACACCAAAAAGAAGTCCGTTTGTTGCCACAGAATACAAATACTTCAATTTTTTACCTCTTTTTAGTTCTAATCGTAAGTAATCGAAAATTGTATTGAAATTCATTATTGATACTTGTAATGTGGAAGTTTAGACAATATTAATTTCGTTCTACACAGTAAATATATTTAAATACCCGAATGTCCGTATATGTATATCAAAAACATCTTACGGATCTTTAATTGTTAAATAGAGAGTTGCCAATTTAGAAAATACTCGCAAATTACACATACAACAATAGTTTGTATATATAATAAATTTATAGCTCCATCTATACGTACTGTAAAATAATATATATATATATATACACAGATGTGATAACAACAATTAGCAGCAATTATCATATTTGGCCGTATCATTAGTTATTAATTTATTTGCGTGTCATTTAATTATTTATCATTAAAATTAATTAAATTTGGCTTGAACGAATGTGATGATTGAAGGTAGTCAAGCGGTTGCAAGTTGGCGTGTTGATGCAGTTATGTAGAAACAGTGATTGAAAAGCGTAAACACAATGATTAGAGACTACGAAGAGTTGCCACAGCTGAGGAAAAGTGTTGAAATAATATTTTAATTCTGTTACAATCAAACCTTTTCTTTCCCTTAAAATTAATCTGATATCAAACGAAAGAAAATTCTATTCATAATACGACAATTATTTAGGTTAACAAATGTTTGCAAGTGTATCTGACTTCACGTCTTAAATGATAGATTTGTTTAAATAGACGTAATTTAATTTTCTCGCAGCTGAAATGTAGGTATTTCATAATACGCTCATCGGACGATGAATTAACATTTTTCTGACACGATTTGCGCAGGGGATAATTGAATTTCCAACTTTTTCACTTTTTCATAATTTAACCGTGTAGTTGAAAGTCAAATGTCACAATTTTTTAAATCGAATTTATCATAGAAACTATAATACGTTCATTTTATTGTAAGATAATAATTCTCTCACATTCTAGGCAGTATTTTTTTAAATCACGCTGTATTAAATAACTAAATGTTAATCAAAGAAATAAAAAGTAAGATAAAATTGTCGATAAACCCTCTAACACAAGCGCCTGCTACATTCTCATCGTGAAGATCAGTTGATTTAACATAATAATACAGCGCAATAAATTGTTTGTACAATAAAATCTGTCCATTTGATGCCTCTATTTGAGGCATCCAATATTTCTATTGTAACATATGTATATTATGACATCATTTCATTTCAACACGTAATGTGCCAGATAAGAAATCATTCGTTATAAACGGTAATATTAAAAAACGAAAAATTTACTGCTTGTCACGATAGAATATATTTTCTCAGATACGATAAGGAAGTACATACTGTTACGTGTAAGAACATAAATAAAGTTACAAGGTTTCAGATGGGTAGCGGACGAAGCAAGTTATAAATCAATGAAGCTCAGAACATTTTCCGGCAAACGGACGTTAACATATGCGCGCTGCTTTTTTACGAATGACCTCCGAGGCGAACATTGCATCAAGATTTGTAGACAACGAACACCTTTTGCCCTCGTAAATGAAAGTGATAGATGAGCTGTTATGTCGCGTAAGAAGAGATGATCACGATTCTGAATAAATACATCTGACCGTGATCACGATAGAAGGAAATGTGGCGGTAAATTATTTAGATACGATCAGCCGGCGATTCTAATTAACGCAATCGTATTTTTCATTAACGCGTTGAATACCGCCGTGGACACCGGTGACCTACATTTTGCGACTGAACTAAGATAAATTTTATGGAGTAAAGGACTTTTAACGATGTACGTGACACGTTATATTGTCAGAAAACAAGCTGCACAAATACAGTATGGTATTTGGCAAAAATGAAATGTTATGGTGCGGCATATTTCAATTTATTGCGTTTACCATGGTAAAATGTATAAAGTTTGTGTGGGGCAGTCAACTTATTAAGGAAGCGAGTTCTTTCTACGCTATTATCGTTTCTACTGGAACCTATTTACATCGGAACAAAAGTCAGATGGCAAAATGGAAACTTTTTATAGATATTTATAAAATAATTATTTCTACGTAAGATCTCCATCGAAGATAAAATATCGTTGATAGCAAAAAATATCCTAAGATTTCTGACCCCGAGTGTACATCCTGCGCAACTTGGCACAGATATCTTCGTATTTGTTACATATTTTGACACGTTTATGTTGCATAAATATCCACGGTCTGACGATTACATTGAACGTGATAAACGCTCAGCGCGAGTAAAAGTTTACGTCACTGTAGCTATTACTTTACACGAATGGAGAAAAAGGATATCGTAACGAATATTTTTCTGACGTTTTATCAAGAAAAAGCGCGTAATAAGATCTAACGTATGAGAAGTATAATCAGCAATGCGTTTTATATATCGTTTTTTAAAGAGAATTCACAAGAAATATTTGCTATATATCTTTCTTGTTTTTATTTACAATTAAGCGGCGTAGAAAGGCAACGAAGTAACGCAAGTGAAAGGGTTGTTTGGCTGAAAGAGATCAAAATCATGACAAGTCTCCCCGGTATCCTCAGCCAACGTCTTAGACACAGGACACAAGAAGATGGATTGTTGCATCGGCTGACCGCAAAAGAAAGAAAAGGAGCTGTTATTAACACGCGATTACAGAACGCGAATTAATCTTGCGGCTCGTTCGTAACAGCAACACAACGCACCGATGATTATTATATTAAGTCAACGTTTGTATGCGGGGAATCCAATTAGCTGCAACGTCCTATCCTCCCTCTCCTCGGTATAAATTATATGTGTATTAAGGGCAATCAGTCTAGCGAGCTGTAGGCTATAGGATAGATGATACAACGTGCGCTAGAGATACAATCGTAGCGCAAAGAAACATGGAAGCTTTATTGCACAGGTGCAACAGACGCGAAAGTATCGCACAAATCCTCTAGCGAAATCCGTTTCGACGCCTCAGCTGATCGTGGGATATCGACCTATGACGTTTCGGTCCCATTCCGGATCAAAATGATCGGCACGTTGCAATAATGATTGATTGAGTTCTGGTAAAGCTGGTCTTTTCGTTTCTAGAAATCAAGCTGACGTTTCGTATTATACTTATTTCTTATATTACTCGCTCGACGATTCATTAAAATTCCATCCTTTGCACTTTGATCTAAATACTAGAGCAAATATAGCATTTCAAAAAATCTATTTATTTCACGGAATCTTTATTGCGGAGCGTAGTTTCTTGTTGTAAAAAGATGGACAGAATACGTAATATGCAGGAAAAAAGTTTTCTTGGCCATTCCTGACAGAAACTTATAAAGATAGGAATCATTTGCCTTTTAAAGAACGAAATGTGCAGTTGAGAAAACAAAAGATATATTCCCTATTCGTCTTCTGCGAATCTTTTCCAAAGTTTATCTTCTATGAACATATTTGTTAACTATTCGCAAAGATCTACGCCATTACATTTCACATATATCTATGAACCCGTGAAAAATGTTTATTAAACTATTTCGGTCTAATGGTTTTCTAATGATAACAATTTTTCAGCTTGTAAAATATTTCATTCGGTGTGAACATTTCCTATAAGTGTGCATCAACGCGTCAAATTTATGAGTGCCAGGCATCAGTTTCACTTTTATTTTAGTTTGTTTGACAGGAAAGCGTTGCGAGACGATAATCTAAACGCATATTGGCACAGTTATATAAAGAGCTAATGAGTGCGTTTTTAATCGATGTCATTATCTCCTTTCGTAACGAGAGTGACTTTAAATACGCAATGTGCCAAAGAAGAGGTAGAGCGTTCACGATATCTTCTGACTTGATTCATTCGTGGTCGATCTACATAGTTTCTTACTCGTAATTCCGCTTGAAAAATACGTCTCACGTAATACGGCAGACTCATAAATCTTGGTATTTATATCACGCAATACGTCAATAACGTAATATGAAATTTTTAATGCAACGCTGGAATATAGCGAATATAGCGTTTGATACGAATCATGAGTCATATTATTTTATCGCAAGACAAACGAAAGCGAGACAATGTAAAAATCATCAACGATACGTAAAGCGCCTAATCTATTTCATTACGCGTAATTTATTAAAAAACAAAATAGTTTCCTTCGCTGTTTCATTGATCGTTGGTTTATTGATATTATTTTAATGGAATATAAAACCGTGAAATCATAATGAAACACGCTAACGCGAGTCATTTTACGCGAAATTGTTCAAACGGCAAGGGGCAATCGTATTTTACAAATTGACATGCAATAAATAATAAACGAGCATCGCAATCCATGAAATAAATCAAGTCGCTGACTTTCTACGCGTTCTGTTAAAAAGATAAAAAAACCTCTGTTTTCTTTCTAGCCTTCTCTTACCTCGTGTTCAATAGCGTCCGCAGGAACTGGCGCTCCATCTGAAACAAAGAATAAGTTTTTGTTAGATACAACAAGCATTTATGACAGAGTACTTAATTAAGAAATACCGTCATTAAGATAGTATTTATTATACATATATATATACTGTTATGAATATACAATAAATTGGAGAAAATGTATGATATATAAGTTCTCAGGTATCCTGAAGTTTCCGCGGTTTTTGCTATATATTCGACTTGCCCCATGTATATTTGAGGAGTTATACAAACATGGCTGGATATATTCCATAGTTTTATGTTCCTGGTAAGTTTTTTTTCTTTAAAATGGCGATCAGTTGCTCTTGTTTTATTCAGTACACTTTAAACATCAGCGATAGAAATGAAAAAGCGTAAGAAGTACAACCATAAATGGTGTTAACTGGATATTCAAGTTTTGTTACATCTCCCACGTTGCCTAATTTACTTCTAGCTGATATTTTCTCTTTTTTCTCGCTTGTTAATTTAAAAAAAAAGGTGATAGAAAAATAATTTAGGGAATAGGATTACATCGAATATTCCTGTTAGAATCTCCCGGACATTCAAACATTTATCTAGATTTTACTTGAATCGGTTAAACGGGATGCAATTATCCGACAGGAAGGCTTGCCATTATCGTTCGATCATACGCAAATCTGTTGATTAATCCGCTAATAGGCACGATCAGGAAATTACTCATCTAATAAGGGTTAAATTGAATACCGGAATGGCCGTTGATAAATGATCGTCCCCTCGCTGTTCAAGGCATACTGAGGCGCTCCTTGAAATTTTCAATCGAGTAACAACGAAGCTGCCTGAGAATGATAAATGCGACCGGTTCAACGATCTACATAAAGGCCGAAGACGATTATTACCAACACGTTGCGACGCATTTTATACAATTTCCATGCTTAAAATTATGCTTGTAGCAACAGTTTTTTGACACCTTATAAAATGCTTGAACCTGTCATGATCATAACGCGTTTGCGCGTAACATGCAAATTGCATTCTGCTTGCAGTGTACGCGCAATCTGCCACTACAAGAATAAATCATGGCATAAAAATTAATAAAAGCAAGGAGTTGTTAAACGCGTAACAGCAACATTCCTACTTATTGAGACATCTATTAGCCCAGTAGTATATCGCGATACATTAACTGCGCCATTACCGCAGTGGTTAATTAGTGTTTCTAAGAAACATTTCAAAAATAGTCGTTTCCATGCCTATGTTACAAATAAAATTCGAAAAGCACATTCTACCACTTTCTTCATTAGACAAATAATAAATTGCCATAGGTAAAGCTTCGAATGGGTCGGGTTAGAAAGGATTAATTAACGCAGACTGTCCGAGCGTGCAGCCACGACAGTTTTCTTTCATCGTTGTCAGGAGAGAAAGTCAATTACTGCGATGACAAGCCACAAACGTTTAGCGATGACGTAGTACGTCTCGGGAGATCTTCGTGGTACGTGTTCAAAGTTAAAACGCCCGAGCAGTTGCTCCCTTGGCTCCACCTGTCAAGTATAGTTTGAAAGACAAGGCGCTGGGATCACTTCGTACATTTCCTACTTACTTGTCGCTCCGCTTTACATTTTCGAACGCGAATGTCTTCGACCACGCTCACTATTCAAATCAACTTTAAAACAAACTATTCCTACATAGCCAGGCATAATAAACTCCTAATAAACTCCTAATTGATCAAATCCGTTGCATAAACGAAGAAAGTGCCTCTTGCGATGATAAAGGGACATTAATCGTCGTTTTTGCTCGTTATCGTGGCTACGTTAGAATGGACATTCAAATGTTTAATCAAAGCGGAGTAACAGAAAATTCACTTATTACAATATCGTTTTTTATATACAGATGGACAATATATTACAACGAATTTTGGCGAACAACAGAAGACGCGAAAGGCAAATAAGATGAAAAGGCATCGTAATTTTACGAAACGGAACAACATTGACAATATCGATAATATAAATATAATAGATGACAAAATCTCTAAAGCAGGAGTTGCTAATACCCATATACACAAGTACGAAAGTTAAACGCTTTCTCATTCGAAATATAGTGTATTAATTACGGTAGATGTATGGACGCAATACTATAACGCAAAACGTCGTTACGATTTAAATAAAAAGTTCTGCTCGCGTTAATGCAATCACTCCGGTTAAAATACAGTTAATACATAGCAGACTAAAAAATGTAATAAATTTATTACATTCTAAAACGAAACGTTATTCACTGTACGACCCAGTATGACGTCTGTTATTAATTAATTACACATAATTGGCTTTTATTCTCTTTATTCTGATAAGTTATCATCATATTAATGCGATAGATATCGTTAGATTATTTAGAAAAAGATTTCTCAAATAAAGTTGTTAAATCACAGTCTGTTGGTAGTATTTCACCACACCAATTACAGTCACCGCAACGTAACGCGGCATTGGCCAGTAATTTGTTGGACCGATTCTGTGAAATTCTCGTAATTTATTGCAGTGCGTATCATTGATCGCAACGAAAGATGTATCACAATTCCTGCGTTTAGAAAGGAACACGTACCGCAAAGAATGTTCATATATCATTAAGTACGCTGACAGTTTTAAAGAGTTATTCAAATTTTCAACTTAGGACTGTTTACGATTAAATATAGAGAAATTAATAATTTATAAAGTACTTTGCTAAATAATAATGAATTAAGTAAAGAAAAATATTCTAAAATTATATTTATACGTGCAAAATGTATATGCATGTACACTTAGATGTAAGAGACATTTAGTTTTCCGTTGTACTGACATTATTCCTTCGTACATCTTCCCATGCACATACCATGGTATAGCTGTGAACTTTAAACATTTAACGTTGATTCAGCGGTACGTACAATAAAATTGCAGTGTTTCATAAATGCAATTTTACAAGAGATTAAATTACTTCGTCAATGATTATCCTAGATATGAATTATTTATCTAGAACATGTTCATGCAAAATAGACTAGCCATTGATATTCATGTATGATTGGAAAGTGTGAAAACTTCTACCAGAATATGTATACGTATATAGAACGTTCGTAAGAACGAACCTCCTAAGCATATCTTTACGTACGAAAGAAATTACATAAAGACAAGGAATTGTTCTTTTGCAATGTATGGGAAATGCATAAGGAAGGAAAGTTATAATCACTGTATTAATCATTGTTAGAAATTAATTACATTCATTCGCTTTCAAGCAAGGAATGTAGAACGTACCATCGATTTAACATTCGTATTAGGCTGATAGGTATGAAATACCGACTCTTAAAAATTTGAAATTGGCAATTCTGAATACCACACATTGAAGCTCCTTATAAGTTACGTCGGGATATTCGAATAATTTTTTTTATAACATTAACCTTTCTACTACAATAAAATATTATAGCTTCGACATATGCTACTAATAAAATCATTCTTTTATCAGGAATAAAAATAACTCTTAGTTTCCTAACGCATCAACTTAGACGCGACGCTCATTCCACTTGAAACGTTACAAGAAACGCAAGACTCATTCTACTGAAACGCCGAATGACGCGTATTCCATATTAATCGTACTTTATGTTACGCGATGACATAGATACCGATCTTTTAACGCATCGATGTACACCTCCACTTTCTAAAGAACTGTTGCCAGCAACATCTTCACGAGGGAACAATCAACAAGAAGATGTCGAAAGATACGTAATGCCCGCACTGTATTCTTGGGTAATAACGTATGCCTGATGCGACACCGCTTTGCTATACATAGAATATTTCGCTTTCATCGCGCGACAGTAGCGGTTATCGAACGCTGATCTGCCTCTTACACGACCTCGTTCTTCAATGATACTTCTTGAAATCAACAATAATGAGGATGATCCAGACGGGAATCTGTGCGCTCGTGCTGCGCTTTCAACAGTGTTCACGCCATTGTTTCGACCAAGAACCGGAGATGACGTGTTATTATTGTCTGTAGCTATCGCAATGAATAAAAGGCAATGTCGTATGCTTATAATAACTTAATAAGACAAATTGGCTGACCTGGAAAGTCGCGTTCTCTTCTTTATTTTATATTCTCACGATCATTGATTAAAGAGGACACCGATTGAAGGAGCATCCTTGCTTGGGATAAAAATGTGAAAATTTATATTTAATATTTTTACATATTTCATATTTTCAATGTGCGGATACCTTTTGGAAGGAAAATGCAAGTTATTTATACGGAAAATAGAAATTCAAATAATATGAACTATATTAGCTTCTGCAAATTCCATAAATTACTTGATACAGCTATTAAAATACTTACGCGCATTTACAATTATGTAACAGTCAAGAAATATTTTTCACTTGACACATTAATAATTATCTTGTAAAGCAGTTTCTGAAATTATAAATATTATACACAAACATTAACAGTATATACATAGTGTATACATAATAAGTTTACATACAAGATCGTAAGAAATTAACGACAGGATAAATTTTGTCGATTTCAATAAACAGTTTCTCAATCGAATTCAATTTATTTCCTTATTTCACAATTAAAAACGAAGTTTCTGTACTTTTGGTCGTAGGCCTTGGTCGTATATTGTCCAGTCTCTGCAGCAGCTGCAATGAAACTGCGCGCATAAACGCACGTACACGATACGAACTGATTTGATGGACGAGCAATCAAAGTCGACAGAAAAAATTGCACGCTTACCCGCGGTGTACATCGAAGCGACAACATACCGTTTTCCGTTTCTAGATAACCGGGGCTGCTTTGAAATTGTAATACGCACGCGAACGACATAATCAAATCGCAAATCAGACTGGATTCTTATGACCGCGCGGCACACCACCGACGAGGAAGTGATTACCATCGTTCGAAATACGAACCTCTCTCGTTTCTTTTTTCGCCCTGGGTTGCAATGAGAAAGGACTCAGGATATTACGTACCCAGCTACGAAACCAGAGGAAAATTTGTACCTGGACGATTGGAATTGCGGATTGGGTGCTTCCTACTTTCAGTTCGTTTTGAAAAAAAAAAAAAAGATCGTTAAAAGCCAACGGCGTTCCCGTATTTGCCGCCTGCTGCCTGCCTAACGAGATCTTTGAGAGAGACCTTCCTGAGTGATATCTCAGCAATATTTTATCTGGCTGGTGAGCGGCGAAACGACCATACCCGCCCCCTTTAAAGTCGCCAACGAGCGATATTCATGTCACGGGATTAATTAATATATCTACTTGCAGTTAGCACATTAAGCAGAAGGCTATTTTTCGAATGAACGTTTCTCTGTATGGACCCGGTAATTCGATCGTAAAGTTTGTTCAAAATTTTCTTTGTACCAAGGGTTTCAGCTACCTGTTTATAGTTAATAATTGGTAATGAAAATACATCTTTCGATGTTTATTGCAAACGTGTTCGACAAAAACCGGCTTATCCATGGTGATGAGGCGAGATTATTGAACGAAGGTAGCTGATATGCAAATGTATCCTATAACTTATACATTTCGTCGTACACGTTTTATTGCATCGTTTGAATTTTTACAGTTAAATAAAAAGCGTACGTAGTTATTTATAGTAAAGAAAAACATGTTTTAAACCAAGTAAAACGAAAAATACAAGATAGATATAATTCGTGTTTCATGTCAAAATGTCCTAACCATGAATAGCCAGCGATGATGGCTATTGTTAGAGGCTAAAAGTAGATATATTAAAATGATACTTTGAGAAAGGGATATATTATTGAGAAAAGAGTAACTTCGTGACTTCAAAGATATAAGATTAGCATCATTTTCTGAGTTTACAATTTGTCTTTTGATGTTAAATTGACACGATGATCAATAACATGATAAATAATCGAATTTGCAATTTCTTTTATCGAGGACAAGAAAATAAAATTGTACATCAGGCGCAAGATTATTCGTACCACCAACGAATAATAAAGCAACGTACCTACATATATGGCATACTGCTTTCTTACTTATCGCAAAAATTGACACGTTGCTCTCAATCAAAATCCCTCGCATAAGAAATGGAAAACATGATTTATTATATTCTTTGCCTGTGGTCTTCAAGTCGAATCGTTATAATCATGTTCTTACGACCGACTTAGGAAATACGATTTTGCCGCAACAATTATGATTTCCTGCGCTCGGAGGTATGCTCTAACGATATGCGCGTAAATGTTTTGTACAGTAGAATACAGGTTGCACTATAAAGTTGTATCTCCGACGTTGCATTGAATGGTGCCACAAAGAACGATCGAATATGCAATAAAGTACTTCCATAAAGCAGTTGCTACGTATTCGCTGGAAACGTTGGTCCCATCAATAATCATTAATGAGACAAGTGCTTTATCGGCCCCGTATTCCGAATCAACGATTTCGAAATGTAATTTAGTTGTGAACAGAGTCCCGTCTCGAGTGACGAATCTAACGTATTCCATGAACACGGCCAGGCGCGAGGCTGCCTCGTTAATTCAAACTATCGTGATCTTCGAGCTTCGCGCAGTTACAGCGGCGTCCCGAGTAGTAGACGTCACCAGCACGAGATGTGGGTAATTGAAAGTACATCGACGATAAAAGAGGCGCGTAACCGTTGTGATAATCTGCATTTATTCACCGAATCGTGGGCGCCGCATCGAATTTAATTGAACGAGATTCCATTAATCTTCGCCTAAGTAACAGAGATCTTGTTACTGTTACTATCTACCTTTGGTACTTCTTGTTCATTCGTAGCTACTATATCGAAAGTTCGTCTGTTCAAATGTGTTTGAAGCAATGCGCTATTTGGTATGTTACGATCATGTATCGAGGTTACCGATACGTGTATATATATCTTTTATGATGTTTGAATTGGAGAACTATTTGAGATTTAATATTTCACGTCTCGCGGTACGTGTAACACTCTTGATCGATATACTGCGTGAAATTAATAAACGATCGTTATGAATTCGCGTATAATACGCAATGAGGTTACAATGTTTTTATTACAAACCTGCTTAACATTGAACACACGGATCTAACATTTTTCATTTTCACGGTGATTAGACGATATACAGTGCAACTTCGTCTATCTGAACAAGTCGGAGGGGAAACAGTTTATATAATTGGAGTTCACCTAATAGAAGCTCGCGTTCAGAGAAATGAATTCAACCAGTAAAAATTCAATTAATCGACCATTAAGTAAAATTTCGTTTTAATATACGCAGTTCTTTCATACTTACGAGTCTTCTAACACGATTCAAACCCAACGAATCACAAATACGTCATCGAATACGTGCTCCGTAACAAATTCCTGCCTCTTTAATGTGGTCGACGAGTAACGTTAGAGGAAAATCAAACGGATACTATTAACGCGGCAAATTGACAAATTCGAAGTTCGTAGAAACGATACTTCTTAGAGTTTGGTTGGAACAATGGCAAGAAGAACCGCAGAAAGGAAGGCGCATCGATGCGCAACATTAACAGGCCGCGCACGGTATCATGGGAATCACTTGCCACGGAACGTGGGAGTTTGCAGGAGCCACACCTTGTTCGTCGAAGAATCGTATTGAAAAGGACGTTTCGTGAAAAGGCTAGGGGAGAAGAGGGGGGAAAGAGACAGGCGGAACAGGAGGGACGGAGAAAGAATCTCGTCCCTCGAAAATATTTCTCGAGAGTGAAAGCATCCGGCTCGGCCGCGGCTCGACACACAGCATCTCGACACAGCACCTCCGGCCACGTATCGTCAGCGTGCTACACGAGGTAGCGATCGTCTCCTAGGGATCGTGACGACTTAAACTTTCGTTTAATTTATCATGGCGTGCGCGGGGGTCCAATCAAGAACTTTCTCTCGAAGGGAAAAATCCAGCCGTTCGTACTTCGCCTCTTTCACTGCTCGGCGTCTTCTCTCTGTATCTTTCGTTGCTTTCATCCGGAAACAGCCAAGGAACATTTCTACGACGTTATTAACGATGCTCGTGGAAGCGGAAAACCTAATGTGTATTTTTTCGACAAGTAAGCACGATACCTAGTGACGTAAAGTCTACGAAGTAAATGCTAAGGACGATTTGCGATACTGCAAGCTTTATGTTGATACGTGTCACTGGGTTTAGTGGATTATTATTTAACGAATTATTCGATACGATTGGTCATCCCTATGATTGAATAGTTGAAAAAAGTGATTTTGTATGAATCAATTTACTTCAGAAGCCTGATTTACTTAAACACTTACGGACGTAATGTTATTAAAAATTATAAATGGAAACATCTGTATTTATTCCGGATATTTTCCTTAACTCGAGGCAGTAAAAAGTTAAATAAACCATAAATATGCTGAATTCGTAAAAAATCTGATATTTATGCGTAAACCATATACGCGTAGCTTACAACTGTTGCATGTTAATAACAGCTGCAAGCAAAGTAATTTATATAATACTATTTGGCGTGCAATCATCGGTTATTCTTCAGTACAGCAAAATGTAGCCCTCCAGACACAGTTCTGTTCCTTGTTCAATGATTTATGATAACCAACATGGAGTATATTTCGTATACGTCCACATAAACAAGCAACAACAATTTGGTCGGAAACAGGAAACATGCAAATAAAACTAATCGTTCCTTTTCAACTTAGTAATAGCCAGGTACTTTCGATACGATAATAGATTTCATTTTTTCTGTTACATACGTAGTTTACTGGCTATTATGCAGGAAGCTATTAAAGAAATAAAATTTATATTTCTCTACTAGCTACAATAAGTGCTTTAATAGATTAAAACACAATCAGAATCTCTCAAGCATCGTTGTATCTGTATATTAATAAATGTCACTGTATAGCAAATTAATAGACAGATCCACAACACTAGAATCATGCGCCCGTAATAAACAAGAAGTGCATGCATCAGTTTTTGATTGCCTAGCAACTTTCTCGGTGCACTCGAATTTGAAATCTGATAAATCGAGCAGATTACATCTACGTTCATGCCCTCATAATTCTTCAAGCAGGAGGAATAACATCGCCGGTTATCTACGATCAGATGCACCCGGCTTCCGTATCCTTATATGGAAAACAGATCACGATCGATATGTTGGATAAACGACTTGCAAGGGCTCGCGATCAAGATTTGCCGGTTTCGCGAATTGATTTACAAATAGATTAATAGAACTCTAAATTGCGGAAGCGACTTATCACATAAGAAACACTTTAATTTCAGTTTTGGAGTTAATATACTAAACTTTTCAATTGGAACTTTCGACTCTTGCAAATAATATAAATAACACAATATAATAAAAAATATATGGAGAAGCGGAGTTAATAGTATTTCTATTACGGGCATTTAAATGTTTAAATATTTAATTGTAACGGACATAAATAATTAATTATTCTAATTCCTATCATAAAATAATTTTTGCGATTTTCAAATATTCTACAATTTTTATTTCGCCTTAAATTTAATAAAAAAATATCTGACACGATTTAACTATTCTACTACATCTTCAAATACTTGTTTTAAAATAATATTTATGATTTTCACGTATTCTACATTTCCTATTTTATTTCTCACTTAAAAAAACAAGGGATTATGGATAACTTTATTTATTACGGTAATAAATATAAAATCTACAATAAATGTATCTTTATATGTATAGGTACTTGTAAACAACAAGAAACATTGATGATGATGAACACTGAATATGATGTTAAATAGTTATGTTGGATTTTTATGTATGAATAACATCGATTAATTAATCGCATTAAAAAATAGGTGTTACATATAGGTGTTCGTATAGGCGTTAATTCGACTTAAATCGCATATTTAAAACTTCTATCATCGTTGCGTATTAGGCTAAAATGTCTTTGAATACTGATGAAGTTGAAAAACTCGTTTCTCGCACACATGGTTGTTTAAGATTCGTATGAAGTGGTGTTGTTCGTACATTTTATTTAATAATGCAGAATCATATACAAAGCTTACACAGAAGTGGATCAATTACGAGATGAAAGTAACACGAAATCGATTGTAGACTATCGTGTTCGGTGATCGCTGATGTTTCACTTGCTCTCTTTGTCGTTGAGGGAGATTGGCCTTGGCATTACCAGAGTTAATTCCTAGTACTTTCAGTATCAATTGCTCTTATTCCATGTCACTTTCACCATCAGAATTATAAACAAGTCTATTTCGTCGTTTGCAAAATCTCACGAATATCTTAATATTTCAAACGAATATTTATTTAATCGAGAATTATGAAGTGTAACTTGATAATTATATTTTTAGTAACATTATGCGTCTAGTTAATTATAATTCTGGTTTCTTTCAATTGAAGTAATTCAATTTCAATCGTCAATAAATAAATCGATAATATATTTACGCGTCACAGGTTATTTAGCGGCGAGTTATGAATATTAGTTTAGATTGAGCAGTCGAGTACGGAAAAGCGACGTTCCCCCGTACTTTTGCAAGGAAACTGTGAAATACAAGAATCTTGCGACACTTTCTCTCTAATTAAAGAGCAGGCAACTTGTCACGCGAGCCATTGATTGCGATTTGGCTTTTTACTGTTAATTTATTGAGGAACAAGGACATCGAGTAATACCTTATCAAACGAAATATTTCATTGCATTCATTATTGATTCTAATAACAATCTTTCACGACATTAAAAGCCCACGTTTGATCATTATAGCTTTAATTAGATATTAGATAACTAGAGCAGAACTAAGTGTATTTAATCTTACCGATCATTATATAAGTAACGAAAGTGTTGGGTATGCTCCCTTATAAACGAGGATGTTAAAAATCAGATATAGATATGGTTATAGATTTGATTTTTTCGATTAATAAATTTATTGAGCATAAATTGAGTTAGATGTATAAATTATCAACCGATACGTAGAAAGGTTAACTTTCTATATAATTTCATGTTTCAATTTATTTATTAATTACTACTTTATGCATCATTCGCTTATTTACAAGCGTTACACCTGTTACTTACACAGTGACGAATTCAACTATACGAGAAATTTTACATATTTCCCCTTTTTTATACATAACATAAAATTTGAAAATTCTACCCTTCTACTCTCAGACATAAACTAAATTAAACCGAACGAGGTATCTATATTCTATACGTTTTAATAATAATACACCTATGAAATATGCGACGTACATAGAAGAATCCTTCTCACATTACATTTATATCTCAGGAAACTAATCCAATGTTAGCACCGCGATGGTTAGCGTTCAGCACAAAAACCACATAGTTATAATTACAAAAGTGAAAACGCTTTCGTTCCTTTACCATAGACACGTATGGTTAGACTATATTAGCGTTATTCTTGAGGGATAGGTTTCAAAGCAGCTGCCTGGCACACTACCGCAATTTATCACCGAATGGAGATTGACGCCCGTAAAGATTGGTTCGATACAAAGCATCGCCGCAAGTATATACGATCGGTATAATTTTCTCAGAGAACAGTAGAATCTTACAAGAGTCATGATGTTCGTATGACTTTCTCTCCATGCCGTAAGGTGTCTAACTTCCTGGTAACGGACGACCGAGTTATGACAGACGGATTGAGTACGATCACGAGGATTCTCAATCTTCTAAATAGTTTTTCTATCAAGATCATTCGAGATACGATGACTCGAAATTTAAACTTCAAATTATCGCGATACCTATCGGGCACGATCATTACAGGTGATTTCAAACGATTGCTCAGTCATCGATCTGGAGATAGTTCCGATCGTGTATTATCTTGAGAAGTTGATACTATTGAACCTTCTCAGTGCACTAGGAAATTGCTTATTTGCTTAGCTGTCTGTTACGTGAGATATGATTCTTTCGGTAGATAATATATCAGTTGTAATTAAACTGCAAATACTTATGCATTTATGAGAAATTTAAAAATGCACAAATGCAAAAATTCGTATGACGTACAAAAATATCGTATTATAACGATATTTATCTGTGTGTTCCATTTCTTTGATTGTAGTTATAACGATGGAAATTTACATAAGCATCCGTAGTTTAGTTCTAATTTGAAATCTGTCGCACATTTGATGAGCCAATAAAATGGTAACTCACGTGCAACGTTCAGTACGTATTATTTACCAGGCTTCGTTGCTTTATTATTTTATGTAATTAGTAAATCTTTATTTGACGAATGTTAAAGTTAAAAATAAAATAAGACAAAATACGAATCAGCTGAAAGAAGAGCAGAATATCCTCGTTACCATTTTCTTCCTGCGTAGCCACGACATCTAGAACACTTCAATCGTCGGTGCAAGGACGTTTCGATCATTAACATTCTGTGACAACCAATTAGTCTAGCATATTTATTTTTCCCACGACAATTTCATCCTTTACGGTGAAATTGCGAACAGAGACATCTAAGTTAGTGGAACAAACCATTACGGAGTATTTTGTTCCTAATGAAGCGATAAAGCTTAATCATTATACAGAATGTAATCAGAAATCAAGATGTACATATACACGTACATCCCTACCAATAAAGAGATATTTCTAATCGTATTCTTTCTAACGTCTTATCATTTTATAAAGATGTCAAGGCGTAACTTTCAAGTGCCGAAGAAAGAACTGCAATAATTCCTTCCCTCGATCACTCAGAATTGACATATTGCGTTTCTTGCTTATGACAGATATTTTCATATCGACGTGAAATAAGTCGCCAACAGTGCTACATCGCCTTATTTATGACTTGTCAACACGTAATTCTTTGACTGATTTATAACACGTGGCTATCCTGTTTTACAAGGCGGCAGCGAATAAAAGAAGTCACAGGTATCTCGTTCCTAGATACAATGATCGCAAGACTTCTTTCAGGTGCTCGCTCCGGGTGTCCAATCTTTGTCGAAGTACCGTTTGCTATTAATGCAATGCACGTGTTTAACGGTAGCGAAACGATTTAGTTATTTGTCATGCCTGCCGGCTTTATTGTAACAACCTGTACCTAGCTTGCTGGCTCGACCATAGAAGCTGACAACCGGAGGGCGATACTGGTTTCCAGATTAGAAGTTCAATGGTCAGCGGCCACTATACCTAGATGACATTAGAATTCGTGTGTTCTAATTCTTTGGGCAACTACCAACACGAACGACCATCCCACGCGATAGAAAGTGAACTGACCGATAATCAGTCATTTTCTTTATTACACCGTGCGCACTTGTAAATGTCAGACGACCGATCTTGATTGGCATTGTGCATGGCCATGTGGTACGATGGAATAGTCAGGAAAAATGCGAGTAAGTATCGCGATGGTGTGAAGCAACAGCAAACAATATGAGACGAGTAATCAGTCATCCATTTAGAAACTTAAGCAAAATGAAAAATTGACGCGAACAAAGGGATAAAAAGTGAATGTAGCACTGTGTATCGAAGCAGAAGAAATCTAGGTAATTGCATCAGTAAACGTAATTCAATAGAGAAGCAAACATGTAATAGTAAATATTAATGAAATTGCAAATCTTCATCAGTTTTTCAATATTATTTTTATTTATCTATTTAGAATTGTATATTTATTTATCATATTTATTTATCTATTTGGAATAAGTAACGAGATGAATGACTTTACACCGTAGATTTCTTAGAAAATCGCGTCACATGTATAACTCAATCATAAGAATTTCCAATCTTATAAAATTTCAATCACGCACGATATTTTCATGAAAGTTTTCAATGGTGAATGTTCAAACACTTTCATGGGCGTTTGTATATTTCAAGTACCATTTCAAATTTATACTTTACTCGCTCAGAAAAACCGTAGAATGAAATACAACAAATAGAAACCGCAATGCTGTCAAAAATACTGTTTAATTTATAGTCGAATGTAAAGTCCTCGAGGTTTCAAAACGAAAAGGGCTGTACATTGAAAACGATAGTAACTTTCGTAATTATATGTGAGTATTGCATCGTCATCTTTCGTCATAAATCCTAATAATTTATACCTAAGATTTATATTTTCCTGTACGAAACTTCGGGCGTTAAAAGGGTTTCTCATTAACACGTGGTTACACGTGATCACCAAAAAGAAATACGACACCCAGCCTCGTGTCAACAAATGGGTGCAGCTGACAGACAATCTTATTCGTTGAAGTTGAATGATCGGCGTAGGTGGCGTATTGTAGCTACTTGATAGGTGGGCGCCGAAGAATGTACGAGTGCATAAGAGTGCGTGAGCGTTTCTATCGTTTCTTGCTGCAAGATAATGTATGCAGTATGCGTGCCAAGGCTCACGAGTCACGCGTGATTCTTACGATCACGTGATGATTTCAACGGCTGATCATCGTTCCGAACCATTCATGCTCAACCTCGCACATCATGATTTATTAAATATCCGTCTTTAACGCTATGGCTAGTTTTGTATGAACATAACTTTCATGTGAAAAATCAACAAAATATGTAGATTGTAAATAGACTGAGAATAAATAATTCTCGCAAAGTGAGTCGCTTTAAATTTTGTTGAAAATTGAATACCACTGTATCATTTCACTGTTGCAGATGTCAGTATTTCGTTTCATATATGTTTATTAATTATTTAAAATCAATTTCGTCAAGTCATATAATAATAACAAAATGATACATGCCAAAAATAAACGAGTGCTCAGATACTTCTGACTGGTAACAATACTATGTACATCATGAATTAATAATTATCACTTGCACAACGACACTACTATCCGTGTCATCGGTTGCCACGATGTTAAACCATATATTTTCCACGGAGTTCCCATCGTCCTTGTCAGTTCTTCGGTGAAACAAATGAAAATAATTTTCACGATTTTTACCGTTCGTGACACTGTAACGAACGCGTTGGCCCGAAGGTTTGTACACTTCGTTGTTCTTAGTCGAGTTAATAATTTAGTACGAGAGATACGATCTTTTAGTACGCGAACATTAACATTACCAGAGGTCTTTCCCGGATGTAATCTTTTACCTATTGGTTTATTTCTCATTCAATAAAATGCAAGCGATACCAAGGACGTTATTCCGGTACAAATTGCAAAGCATGAATCTCCGGTTCGCCAGCTTATTAATATTAGTCTACTTTCTTACGCGTCGATCGAAAGCGAGCAATTTGTCCGTTCGGCATCAATCACTCTGGCATCAGGACAAAGCGGTTTCCGCAATGGTTTTGCTATACTGCTTTGAACAATATCGAGAGTGTTAAACATTCGTGCGTTCGCCATTGTGGGCCTCGCTGCACGGTATATATGCAAATTTGCAGAGAACCGGTCGCGATTTGCAACACGTCAGGCTTGTCATTATTTAAGGAATAATATTGCAATAACAAAGGTATCTGTCAGCATTGCTGTTTCGTTCTTTTTCCGCGTCCAAGCGATTTTTCAGTTCTTTGAGTTTTTACATGTTCGATAAATTGCACGCGTCGTTGGTGATAAAGGAGCTTGTTAATTTTCATCGTTCTTTCAGTTCTTTGTCGTACTCGTGTTGCTTACACGACTGAGTTATTCGCACAAAGTGTATCATTTGATTTTAAAATATCAAAGGATTGAAAAATTGTTTCTACAATCCTGTCGTATGACCTACATACATGCCTTGGACGCATTAATGTTTTGCATTTTGTATTGTAAAAGAACACGCAGGTACAGAATTTCTCTCGTGTACTATTTTGAAACATGTCTTGTTGAATAACTATACACGTGTATTTCACATTTATTCATTTTATGCCTATAATATTTCATTAACGAATAATATGGCAGCAGGCTTTTGATTAAGAATTTAATTTATATTAACCTGTCCTTTTTATAGTAGTAATTGATGATGGTTTTCATTATTCTCGAAAGTAAACAAATTGCAAAGCCAAGTAGTGTACAATTAAGGGAAATAAGTAGAATGAAAATCATCGTTGACAATATATTATCATAAGATATTAAAGTTATTCCTCTGTATTTTATAAAGAATATAAAAAGCTTTCTCTTGTATATAATATAGTTATCCACCATATTTTAATAAAGTAAGCAATGTACAAGTGATAAGTGAATGAATAACACTCATTTCTCACTTTCTTGAAAATGCCACTTATTGACATGAACGTAATGTCGTGTAACTCATATTTCAAAGTGTGTTTGCAATTACATTGCTTTTAACATTATGCTTTCGAGAAATAATCACTGTATCAAATGACTTAAGAGACCGATGTTATAATATCTATATTTTTATCACTATGTTGCTCTACTATTTTCAATTCTCCTGAAAATTAATTATTGTCAACGAAAAATAGATTCTTCTACGTAACTGTACAAACCAATTGGTCAGCAAATATAATTCATCGTACAAGTACTTTTACACAAATAATTTTTTCGTATACAGAGTCTCCTATTAACTTTGTTCGTTTCAAGTATGTCCATTGTGTTTCCAATATTGTCCTTAATTAAAGTATCCCATCTATCATATCAAAAGTCAAGAAAATTGAAATTTCGTATTCTATTATGGCATCTTTGGCCTTTTTTTAAGAATTTATAAAATCCTTACTCGCAATAATTTCATAACTATGATATATGAACCCGTTTCTCGCTAGCATTCCAATATACTGAATGATCGTACTGGTAATTGGAAGATATAAATAGTACATATATGAGACTATCATAGCACGTGATAGTCGTAGATATGTAAACTACGTGGAATAAGGAAGAGCATTGGAGAAATGTTAAAAAGTGTATGATTTACACTACCGTTGCTTAAGACTTATCGATAGGGCCTTATATAATTAATTTTTCTTTCGTCGATTAATTAACGCATTAAAATCTAATTTATTAAATGCATCCTCGCTCGCAGACTTCATTTGTCGATTAAATCGATTAGTATTAAAGTTAGGCGAAAATAAACTAATTTGTCTTGCGTAACTTAATTAGATGATAGTCTACCAGCGGTCTTGTTTCCGTTTTATCTTTTCATCGCGCGACGTACACCTTGTTTCGAGCAACGCGCACGGCGCAAATTAATGCACTTTCACAGCGTTCACGGTGTGAGCTTTCTGCGTGAAGTAGAAAGTCGGTAATCACTCGAAACAATCGCGAGATTGTGTGCCATCAGATACGGCGATATTTGACAAACGAGCTGCCAAAATTAACGGCAAAACAAGCATCGATCGATGCTGGTAATCAATTTCGAATTGGATCAGAGCTGTTGAAAGTCTCCAAAAAGACCTCCACTAGGTATAAACGTCTATTACATTCCTCAAATAACGATAAGATCGCGCAATTCGTGTTAAAGTAGTTGCCCGTATAGATTGGATTTTAGAGAATGCGTTAAGTATCGGCTATCGGATATCTTAAAAGTACCGTAATATTTTTCTACAGCTGTTTGATCATAAATCAGTTCCAATAGTTATGCAAGGCGGTGTATTAGAGTTATCTTATCTGCTATCTGGGAAATAGAAAAGGAAAGTAGGGATTAAAATTGTCATTAATGCTAATGATTACGTTTTAATTCCTCCATACATGGAGCATCGAATGCTAGCAAAATATTTTAACTTTTATTGAATAGAAATACGAATTGATTATACGTACAGTCCGTATAGCATGTATAAAATTAAGCAATAATAAATTTTATTGAGTGGGAAGTAATTAAGACGAGATTGCGAATAAAATGGCGTATTATTTCTAGAAAAATAATCGTAGATTAAATAATTTGAAATCGTTCGAATGGGATAAGGTGTTATATTTAATATAGTTTCAGAGGTTTCACAGAGTTCTGTTTTAAGCGTAAGAAAGTTTCAGTCAAGAACAAAACTTATATATTCCGATACATATGCGTGTCAAAAAAAGATCTTAAAAAGACCCGGTGAAAGCGAACGAAAAATGATCTGATTACCCTGTGAAAGAGACCGATCGTGGCGAACACTTTCCTTTGCATCGTTGTATAAGTATATGCATATGCGTCTCGTTCTCAATTATACGTTAGCAGCGTGAAAGAGCCTTTCTTTCTAGGGGGCAGCAAATAACGAACCCGATTTTAATCAGTCCTTATTAGCACATCTTTCCGGGTCTCCTAACTTCTGTCTTCAGTTTGATCGTTTTAGAAGATATATCCGTCACCTATGAACCGTGAATTTTCCTCGTTCCGCCTTATTGTGTATCCATTTTTAATACCCACGGGTTTCCTGTTTTCTCGAACTATGATTATCTACCGCCCAATATACATTGCAACAGGCATCGATGATAAATCTACAGTAACTCACGAAAGTATCTCTCCCGTATATAAAATATACATGTATATATCGCGTGTTTTTAAAATTGTTTTTAAGATTTTCATTACTACTGTAAATTAAATTAAATTATCGCGGTTATATTGGTAAAATTTGAAAGCAATATGAAAATCTTTCACGCGATATTTACTGCAAATATATACTAGTCGTCTAATACTAGCTAATAGTCGTCTTAAATGTACGGAATAAATGTATATAACGTAAAAATTAAATTTTTACTCTCTAAATATCGAACCTTACTAATATAATGGATAACTATATGTATTTTTGCAATAAATATTTTCTAACTTTTTCTATATTCATAATACAATCATGATTGTCATATTTCATCGCGGTATTAATGAAATTTTAAAGCATTTCGTATAACACACATACCCAATAGATCAGATAGATTAAAGATTTCTCTAATTGTGTGCAAAAGTGTGCAAATGCTTTCCTGAGTACACTGTATATGTACATCGATCAAGATCACGTGTTTAACGAGAACCGCATAAAATTTCGTTTTTCTCTTGTATAACGCGGCAAAAAATCGAGATCAGTGACTTTCACGATGAATGAGCGCCGGTCACCGAGCTAACATTGGATGCGACGTAAGAAATTCTCGAGGGTCCACGACCTGGACGAGTTGGCCGTGCATCTTTCATGGCCAAGGTGACCAGTGTCGTGGTTAGCTGGCTGATCGATTCTCTTCGTTACAGAGCAAGCTGCGTGCTCGTTTATGACAGCAATAAAATATCCGAGTCACTTTCACGCGTCGATTCGGTAAACGCGAGTCCTCGAGAGTGTCGATGCGCTGAAACATAGCCCCGTTCAAAGTCGCGAGGAAAGATGCCATAGAAACCGGCAAAGTACTTCCCGTTTGGTATAAACTTTCCTACACCATTTTCGCCCAGATTCTTGCCAATCGTTTAACAACTTCCTTGAAATCGCCGCGATCGAAATATGTGGCCGCTTAACTGCCGCTCGATACGGCGAAAACTAAGTACGTCCAACGTGTTTCGCTAACACGATAATAACTGTAATAAATTAGAAATTAGCGTTCCGAGGAAAAGATGGAACGAAATTAATGAGTCAGTAAGAAATACGAGTCGACTGGCAGGTAAAGTTAATAGGAAATACTGGAACGAAAGAACGGAAGAAACAATCGTTTAAAATAGCAGCTCTTAACCAGGATTGAGCATTATCGAAATACATTTTTATTCGGATAGTTATTCAACCAAAATGTTTATTTCATTTGTAGCTTTCTTTGTTAATGAATCTTAAGTAACATTATTTAGAGAATAATGTATTTGAAAAGTAAATTCCTTTGATATTAGGTAATTGTTTTAATTATATACGAATTTATTATACGCATTTTATATATTATAAATTATATATATATTATATTATATATATTATAAATGTATATCTATGATACACGGAATTTATACCCTAAAATTCTAATGCATAGGTTTAAACACATTTATTTTAGTACGTCTTAATTTTCGCATTACTTGGTGTGATTTAATTGTTTCAGTATGCAGTTGTTTCTAAAGTGAATGTTTCATGTGAATATTCGCAGACAGCCTTATTTTCAAATAAATTTACCTGTTATTTTATTTCGAATAATTGTTTGACCTTTTTATCTACCATTTTCGTTCCAAAGAAAAAGTGCCCAACCCTGTTCTTGACCACAGCCGCTTCACGATTCAATCGATCTTGGCACTGACATCATCTACCGGCATCAAACGACTCACAATTGCAAGCAGTTTTCCATCAACGATCTTCAACTTCAACTGTCCTGAATAAGAAGGATGCTCGCGGATGAGAATAATTCTCCGACCACAAGAACGAAAAATGTACAACTTCGCTCGAGGCTCGGAGAAAGTGGTCGGTTCGAGTTCGTGGTTCTCTCGGAGCTCATCCAAGTCGTTCGTAACCGGTAATCGAAGAACCGCGACTGTACACATACGTGGCACGGATTCATCATCGGCCCTCGTTTCGTCCCTCGACTTCTGTCCGCGATGATCTATGATCGAGCGTTCGCGAATCGCAACCAGGATGGATACGCGCTCGTATATGAATATTCATCGCTCATTCCGCTGGATAAATTGCGATGCGCTGATCGCCGAGGGTCGCAAACCTGTTAATTGCGGACCAATGACTTTGAATATTGATACGCATCGCCGCGTCGTGTTGGAATTATTTCACCTATGATTGGAATGTAGATATGTTCGCTGCTATTGTGTTTTCGAAAATCGTTCTCGGCTTTGGCGATCGTTACAATTGTCAAAGTAAATATGAAGTTATTATTGTTACAGCGGTCTGTGTACGTTGAAATATTTTGAAATATTTATACTAATATAAATATTTGTGCACCGCGGTTAATCTACAGCTAATATTTACTAAAAAAATATTTGAATATCCTTGATGACGAATGTTTGACGTTTATCGATAAATACCCTTTTATATCAAGGGAGAATAATACAATATTTATTGCCTTTCTCGATCTATTCAATGAGCTGTTCAAATAGATTTTCTCTAAAGTCAAAAAATTATACATTTCAATCTGGGATTATATTGTATAGTAAAAGTGTGTAATAAAATGTATACATAATTATAATGTGTGGCAAAATAATGCTGTTATAATTCATTGAGAACTCGTTCACAAGATAATTCAATTTACCTTAGAATATACATACTGAACGCGTAAAATACACACTAATCAACTGATCAATCAGCAGATTAATTTGGGCTTTAGTCTAAATACTTTGACGTAAGTCGATCTAACTAAATCTCAAAAGAGTTAATGACAGCGTAATTGAGATCGCTATCGATCGACATGCCGATGTAACCTCGAACGAAACAGCGAGATGTTGGTCTTTCTTATTCCACCGGATTTAAATAATCTAGATCTATATCTAGATCTGCAATAAAGTGTACCAAGCTATCGTATTAAAATGTTTTGCTGCTTGATAGGATACACGTTTATCAAACGAAAAATTTCATCTCAATACTTCTTATCAAATAACAAATAGATACACTACAATTCGCAATATACGAACACTTGCTCTTTTTCGACAGAATGTAATTTGGCGAGAAAATTACAGAAAATCATAATTAAGAGATAAAAAGGCTCAGGACGATTTTATTCTTTATTGGATCTATCGTAGAATTTTATGATATAATTTGCAAGTTCCACGCGTTTTCCTGTTTACAATACACAGGCATACCATTATTCGTTACACAACGATTATGCATCTTTTTCTAAAATCACTGGAAAATGTTTCCAAGCATGCAAATTGCATTACTCATGAGAAATATTGAACGTAACACAGGAATTGAAATTTGCTATTGCGCTTTCATAGACACGCTTAACTTCCCGCTCCACTTTCTCTTATTACAATAGAACCTTTAGGTTCTTTATATCTTCCTAATTTCCGAGACAGATTGGTATTTGCTACAGCTATCAATCGTAGTTATGTATTTCGCAATGATCGGTTCTACGTAAGCGTTTTTCTTCTCTATCGATTTCCGGAACGACACTTTTATTAATTCCTTTATAGTATCCACAAATCACGTTATTCTCGGTACGGAACTTTTCCAGCGAAGATTTCTTCCTTTCCCCATTAACGTGTCTCTCGTGCCACAAAAGTGATATCTCGCATACTGACCGCTACAAATCACGTGTCCTAACGCAGCAACCAGCTGGAGAATGTTTCCCATTTCAGCTGGACGTTACGATTGCATAGACGAGTACGCGGATATCACTAGCAGAGAAAGGACGCGTCAGCTTCTGTCACTTACCTTACTTGTTTCTACAGGAAAACTCAATGAGCTAGAAAGAGATTAATCACTTACGGAAACGTCATTGATCTATCTGACATGAAAATTATTTAGCAAACTGAATCTATAACGCATAATTCTGTCAATGTTATTACATAGAAGATAGATCCGCGCTTTGACGAACGTCCACTAACCTTGACAGAAAACTGAATAAGGTACCATTACGAACTAAACAAGTTACATACTACAAAATATGGTATTACAGATATCGTGGATCTGCTCTGCTGACGACAAAAAATTTATAGGTCCGTTATTTTTGTTGTACTCTAAAAAATTATAGGGGAAAGGAGAAACGTTGATAACAAGGCTGAATATCCTCTTTTCTCGCAAAAGGTATTTCCCCCTTAAGAATGAAAGTAAGAGAATATCGATTTAACACTTTTTAGTATGTATGGCTGTCTACACTAGAAGAGATCGATTGCACAAAACTATTCTATAGATGTACGGAGGAAAACGAACACGAAGTATTGTCCAATAGAAAATTAATTTAAATTATGCTACAGCTCAATTGCGATTACTCATTATCACGTTTCAACGCAACGATGATCATGAAATTGAATGCACTATTGTAAGTTCGACCCTAATTGGATTTCAACGGATCGTGAACATTGCCATCGATCAAAAGCTATCGAAATCTTTAATCCTACAACGTTCACTCCACTACTCTTCGATAATAAGGTAATATATGACTTTTATAAATGATAATGATACTTCCCATCCATACCACGATGTCTTATATAGGTGCTTTTATCGAGGCCGAAACATGATTACGCATACTTGTCTGTTTCATCATGATGCTCTAATTCCGATTAACTGATTCTAACATGTTTAAAGGATATGTATAAATATTATTTTTGCAAGCATTGTTAGCAGACGATAAGCAAACATCAAAGGCATATATATTAAAGATCGATAGTATATTATAGCGTTAGTAAACTTCAAAGGAAATTAATTAATTTTTTAAACACGTCAAAAAACTTCACTGAGATGTACAAATTACTTTACAAATAATTATTCGGATAGTTCATACGTATAAAAAATAATCCTTCTCTCGAGAAGTGAAATACAGTAAGCCAATAAGCGACAGGCGGGAAGACAGATGATAAATTACTATTGCAGAATACAGCATCCGAAACAGTTAGACGACTACTCCGTTTCGGTGTTGTCCGAACGTGTCGTTCGGAAAGGCGAGCAATACTAGACAAAGTAGCCGTTACAAATAACGCGTCCTTATTTACTTGGTTTGACCAGCGGGAGAATGTCTCACCTGCCATTTTCGTCGGCCGATCGAACGGCCTGGTCGAGCTCGCGAACGTGCATCTGATCCTGACATAAGCCGTGCAAGGAGGTCGGCGAAAGAGACACCAGCGGCGACGTTACTTCACCAGATCAGATCGCTTAAAAGGTGCGAGATATGAGGAACTCGCTTTACCCGGCATCCGTAGAAACCTCGGCGTCCGCCAGTCTTTCCTACCCCCTTTACCAGTTCCTTTTTCTCCTTTTTCTTCCTATAGCTCGCGACAGAAGCGTCCGCACAACCTGCTTCAGCCATGTTTCCTACCGCCTTATTTATTTGCATGCGAGACAAGCAGCAAAGATTTAAAACAGAATTAAACAGCCAAACAAAACATCTCTTGTGTACATACATACATGTACATAGCTGTATACAAATATGTTCCAATTTTTTTAAAAGCTTATCGTGTTGATGATATTACAAATTATCGAAATCGTTTAGTATTAACATTTATAAAAATATGTTTGTAAAATTAATTGAATCGAACGATTGCTTATTTATTTTGTGATTTTTATTTTTATCAGTAGGTAGATCATCAAGTTGCATAAGTTTCTTTAGCAAGCATTGGAAATCTAGAAATCTCGAGCGAGAGATTTGATATTGTTCATTGTCATCTAAAAATAATTTAGTAAGAGAGAATACAAATGTAGAACTATGAATTGTTGAAAACTATGATCAGAAAGATGAAAAAGAGTAAACTGAAAGATGTAATTTTCGTTTTACATAGCTACTACCATACTTTCAAACTGAGAAACTACACTCGAAACAGACTTAACTCAAAATTTACGTAGAATGTTATCGATAACGTACCCTAGGGAACGAGAAAGTAAGAAGAAAAAGTGGAATAACGAGAAGTGAAACCTTGGATAATTGATTAAATAATTCGAAAATTATCTGTGACGTTATCGAAATCAAAATTTCACGCGACTAACGCCGAAGTTAGTCATGCTCGCGCGAGGCGGAGAAAGGACAGAAGCGCGCACCTACTGAGAATTAGCCTGAGAGCGATTTCGTGGACGTTGTGAGTGATTTTGCAAAAGCGCAGACGTTGAAACGTGCGTCGAATGAATGTCGCACGAGCGCACCCACGATTGGCACATGTTAAGCTCGTTAGCCTGGCATTCGGTTGCCTCTCGGAATTGCTCCTAGTGGCAATTACGAGGTGTTGTGTCTTTCGAAAGTATGCACAATTAGGGAAGCGGTGGAACAAAGGCAAGGAGGCATCAAGACCTCGAGAATTCTGCTATTTAAATAAGTGCTCACTTTTGCAAATGAATTCCTGGACGCTGTAACAAGTTCACTATTGGAATCTTTCTCAACCTATATGTTGCTTCTGTGTATCATTGATCAACCTAATGAAAGGAGGTCGTTAGTCTAATTAAACGTTTGATTAATGAATTGTCAATTTTAAGTATTGGTTGAAGTACATCTATGTAAAAGGCAATAGAACGATACTTAATTATTTATTCCGCTCGGTGGTAACTGTATTAGAAGTGATTATGACCAACTTGGCGCTCGGTAATGAAAACATTTCCAGTAAAATTGCTCAGCCTAAACACAGACATGTTTCGTGTGAAAAACTACGATTATTACGACAATAAAGATCATCGAGAAAGGCTTGTTATTAGAAAATTCTTCGCTGGCTGCGTTCGTTCTCCTTTTATGATCAAAACGAACCTCTACAGAGAAAACCGGAAAAGCGAAAGGAACCATTGCAACGGCTTGAAAGTATTCCTGGCATTTAATTAAGAATCATTTTGCAAATAGCTTGTTAAGGAAGACGTATTATTGGGACGTTCTTCGCCGTTTACGTTGAATTACTTTTTATGATCAAGAAAAATTCCAGTAACGTATAACGTACAAAGATCACAAGGGAAAACGTAATGAGTGCATTTCTGTTGACTCTTTGGTTCAATATAAGTTTCTGACTAAAAAGATCAGGGAAGAAGAGCATAATAAGTACATTTCTTATGGATCTTTTAATACTGATATCATTTTATTAAATAGGAGAACTTTAATATAACGTAATTGTAAATATTTTAAATATAGTTAATAATTAAATCACAGGATGATTTTGATAATACAAAATTAATTGACAAGACGCTGAATTTTAGAACTGCTTTGTAAAAAGAAAAACAATATTTTAGCGTGTCACAACCTTCTGACCTTCACACGTTTTAATACAAAATTTTTATCAGAATACAAAACAATACAAAAAGCTATCAAAGCAACATGCGAGCACAGGCTACTGATCTCTTCAAGTGGTACAAACTGATAGTTATTCATGTTTCCCTGTTCCATACATGGAAATACCCTCTCGTTACTCCTACAATCTAGTTTTCAAACGATTTACGTGTATGACGGGTACTATTCTACACCAGGCTCGTTATATTACATTACAGTTATATTACATGTGAAATTTCAATAACACGTTATTTATTGCACACCAAAGATTAATATCTACATATGAATCAAGGTAAGTATTGCAAGATAGAAATGTTAGATAGTTATACAGCGAACCAAATGACTTGATCGCCTCTATTACCGTACGCACTTGTTACGCATAATTATATTAAATTACTGGATTGTGGTAGGTGAAGTAAAGAAAACTCGATGAACGTAAGTATACAGTAAGATATACGTAAGTATACATAGTGCATCCTGTAAAGTGTAGTATTATAATATAGAGTGTGACCCTGCATAAAAAAGATGAATAAAAAATGAAGGATACAATTTTTTTAAATAAGGCTTTGTGTTCGAAATAGTCGATTTAATAAGTTTATCAATTACGCCAGCATTTAATTCTTAAGTAACGAATTAATGAGCTTTGCTGTGCATTTTCTTCTGATCCTGCTTGTGTTTGTAAGTGTAATTAATTAACAATGCAATTTCCTACCTATCGTTCAGCTAGTTTCTAATAGATATCAATACGTATGGATTTATTGATTTCAATTTATCCATGTCGAAGTCAAGTACACGCGTACTTGATATATTTAAAATTCGATTTTTCCGACAACGAAACGTTCTTTTAAAAGAATTTGTTCTTTATTTTCGATTTATTTTACCATGGAGGATTAATCCTGCTCAATAATAATACACATTATGGAACACGTGTATTATGGTTGACATTGGATAAACCGGAAATTTCATTAATTTTTATTACGCTTGCTTTAGGTTCATACAGCTCATTACGCGCGATAGTGAAATCGAAATATTCTTTTGTGGGAAGGTACAGTCATTATGCAAATTCGAAGAATATAATATTGAACTATTTTCAGAATAATACGCTTGTAACGATTACTTCCATATGAATGAAAAATACAATATCTGAACTGGTATTGACATTCTCAATACCATCAACTGAATTGATATTCTCCAATTTATTAATTATTAATCATTAACTATGATTAATTATATTTATTAATTATAACAATTATCATATTTAATAAATTCAATTTTGCATAACGACGACCATACTATAGTATTTTCAACTAACGAAATTGTTACATAAACGCTAAGTTATTTATTATAATAGTACCTGAAGATTTTATATCCACTGAATACATGAACTATGACGTTTTGAATAATGCTATCATTATTTGTCAAACATATGGAATTTTTATAGAAAAGATGACAATTTTCTGACCTCATGTCTCTAATACATCATCTAGATTGTATACTATCAATTCTTGCTCATTCATATATCACGCAGCTCAAGATTTTCAATTATCCATGCAATTGTAAACATCATCGATTAGTTACGGAACATGAACCAGATTCCGATATAGTAGCCTTGCTCCATATGTCTTCTCGTTTACTTTCTGTCCTTCCTATTTTACATGTTCGCGCGTCCACTAGGCGACATCTAATTACACGATCAGTAATTTACCTTCCGCTTAAATCAGTCATTGGAAAAATCTAAATTACTCGATCGTCTAACGATCGTATCAACTCCTTTTACTGTGAAACGTGCGACATATAAAAGAAACGTAACTACTTCTTTAGCGATTTATCAGCGAACGTTGCGGAAGGCACTATAAAAACAAATTAAATATTGATACAGGAGAAATTCAAAGAAAGAAGAGAAGTTAAAGTTCGTATAACGCGTACTTCGAATAAAATTATAGAAATTTCCTGAATTGAATAAAATTATTCACAAATTAAAAATCGTATTCCACGCAGCAAATACTCTGCAAAGTATTTTCGAATTTTGGGTTTTTAACGCGCGGAAACATGCACCACATTCGCAACACGTTTTTCAACAATTCCAATGTTAGTAGCGCGACTTGCTTTGCAATTTCGTTAACGTTCATTCGAATGCATCTGAAGGTGCACTTTCTAACTTAAACATTGACTACATTTTGCAACACAACGTACTGTTTATCATGCTTCAACAGCACGTTAAGGATTCACGTATATAACTTGATGAACGTTTATCGTTTTATTCAAATCTCGCGATTTCTCCTTACACAAATATCGTTATTGTGATATGTTTTCTGCAAGCATGCGTCAAGAGCGCAATGAACAAGACACTAGCCATAACTTAAAGTAAAGAAAGAAATATAGGTCGTGTAATAGCCACACATTTAGGTGTGAGAAAAAAATTGTATGCTTTTGATTTGATCGTTTTCGTATTTTCGTGCACATGACGTTTTTCATTAATACCTATATTAAATAATTTCTTACTGATTACAACGACAATTAATTGAAACGTTAATAATTAAATTAATCGAGATATTTATCACAATTTCACTGAACCGAGAAATTAAAGAAACAGTAATAGAAAATTCACCGAAAGGCAATTTCCATTAATATTCATGTCAATGAACTTGTTATAAAGAAATATCGTAGCGCAATAAATATCAGATTAATCAAGACATCCATTACAATACCAATATAACAAAATACAAAGGAAGTACAGGTTGGAAACAATTTATTCGAAAGGCAGTTTCCACTAATCCATTAATTAAACCGTGATCGTTGCGCTCAAGTATCGCAACGCGATACGAGTCAACGAATAACGGCATAGATCGAGATCAACGTCCGAGCTTTACAGTTTTTACAGGCCGATAGCTTCGCGCTAGCGTCATACTCTGATTAGCTCGACGACTTCTCTTTACGTTATCCAACGAGCCGAGCTCGTAAAGCACGAATTCACGTGTAAACGCGGCTGCACGTGTATTATCCCGTGGATGAACCCGTAAACGACCACCAGTTGCTCGGGCCACGAGCAATATTATAAAATCGACGTGTAACATGTAAAGAGAGCGCCATGTGCGTGTGCACGCGCGTAATTGCATTAAACCGAATTGAAATGGAATTCTGGAGTAGATAGTCGCATGTAACGCGCTTCGTTGCTGTCGGTAATCGGTCAGAAATTGCGTAAACATTTTTCAAACGATTCACTCGACCGCTCGCCTCGAGCGCGCGATCCGACGAGAATCACGCTCGAAATCCGTATTACGCATTCACCGACTGTCCAATTAGTAGCGATAGGATCAAGTTCAATATGTATTTATAAATTCGAATCAAATATATCTGAGAATCAGATTCGTTTCGTGGGATTGGAATATTATTCGTGAGATGTAATAATTCGTTCATTAACGTCAATTAATAACCAAATAATATTTTCGCTGTGGGTAAATGTATTTTCGCTAGTAGTAAGGATTATAATTAATCGAAAACATTTCTGTTATTAATAATGATCATTCGTAACCCAAAAAAGATTCCATTACTGATCATGATTACAGGTAATCAAAAAATATTTTCTCCGCCAATAATGGTTATCAGTAATTGAAAAAGAATTCATCGTCGATAATGGTTATTCTTGAACAAAAAAATATATTTTCATCGTCAATAATAGTGATCGATAACCAAAAATCGTTCGTTATTGATAATCCTTACCAGTAAGCAAAGAATGTTCTCATCACAAATAATGATTATTGCTAACCAATTTTCGTCTTCGATAATGACTTCCAGTAAATAAAAAATTTTTGGTCATTTATAGCGGGTATTCCTGGCCAAAATCATTTAAACCAAGATTTAAATTTGAATATATGTACGATATAACGATAAGATATAAAAATCTTCTTTACAAAATGCTTATGGAGAATTCGAATCTATTTGCAACGTATTTAAATCCATTACTACCAATTAATTACCTTCCTTCGCGCGCAATATCGACGCATTTTCGTGTCCTACTGTCCACTTTTAACGTCAGAAGGATTTCACGACACGCGTTAAAGCGCATTATCACTGTCTGTCAAAGTTCCAACCATATGTAATGATTACGAACGAACATTTAAACTCAGAAGTATGTCTCGAAAGTAGCTACGACTATTCTCGTTTCTGCACGCTTGTCGGAGCTTTAAGAACAAACGCGACAGCTACGAAGTGCCGTGTAATTCATAGTCTGCGTAGACACAGGAATAAGGTCATAAAAGTCTTTACAGTAGCTATTTAGAAATCGGGGACCATCGCTCATTTGTTGCAAAGATCTTTTTCTTCGCTGACATCGTATATATTGTGTGTCAAATGTTTATCGATGGCTTTTAATTCGGCGAGAGGATTGAGTAATACAAATGTCTTAAGAGAAAAGGAGACAGATTGCACACTAACGATCTTAATAAACTTTCCTATCTTGGATGCGTTGTTAACTAATTGTAATTAGTCCGAGTTGTAATTAACAACTGTATTACAGAAGACAGACTTTCTCAGCCTTTGGTTATAAAAATGACAAATATGATCGCCGTTAACAGATGATTAGGATGTACTTAGCAGTTACAGAAATCTAAATTATTTTTCTGTAAAACAGCAGCCTTTAAGATTTAAATACCTAACTATGAAACTAAATATATCCAACTAAAAATATCTATAACTTACATGATGTTTATTAATAAAATTTACCTTCCTTTAGCCAGCCATATACATCTAAACTTCGAAATATGTACATCCATCTTTAGCTAAGAATACATTGCGCACCCTTACCTGTAACAAACAGTAAGACATTCCATTATAAATCTGAAAATTAATATAACGGTACGTAATCAATATAATATAAAGGAATAAATAGCTGAAAATGTAAAAAAGACAAAAAAATATGAGAAAGTAAAATTTGTTTAACATTCGGAAGACTGTGGTCTTGAAATTTATAAGAACAGTCGAGTAACGACTTCCTTTTTGAACTTCCAGCCGCGATAAGAAAAAACTTAATTCAACGAAAAAGGTCATATTGGTTAATCGAAGACACTAATAGAGGAGGAATGTTTCCTTACGCGGTTCACTCGGAGCCGAAAGGATATTTTGACCCGATTCCTTTTAAACTGTTCTCATAAACCATCGACTTGGCTGTCGACGCGAAACTCGGGCCCCTTTTGCGACTGGCAGGGCCCACGGAGACGGACAGGTGGTTCTATTATACCCCACGCGTTCCACCGGTTCGTTTCACCGTGCAGATTTGTCGAACCGGCCAACCACGATTTGCATATACAAGTAGCAATGTCGGAGTGGAACGTTTCCACGGTCGTTACCACGAAATACAGCGAACCTGCGATCGATGGCGTGGCTCAGGGCGCTGCAGTTTTTTTGAACGACTGCCCGACTATAAGAAAGTCATCGAGTACCGTGCAGGTTAATATCATCTGACGCTTAACTATTCGAGTTACTATATTTATTCATGTGGTACAGCCATGAGCCAGATACGCCAACTCGCAAAAATATTCGAAAACTTGTAGAAAACTTTTATGAATATATTATATATGAAACATCTTACAGTTTGATCAGCGTTATTATGAGACTCGACTATCGCGATTATAGTGGTAAAGTTCGAGACAAATTTGAAAATATATACAGGGATTATAAAATATTTGGTGCAAGCATATATTTCGCAAAGTTTGCGAAAGTATGATGAAAATTACGACTTTTTCCTAGTCAAACAAGCGTTGTTAAAGAAATGTTATAACCAGAAATTGTATGCAACTCGGCTGCAGCGGGCAGCAACACTCTTCCGCGCCACGAAACAGCTTATCGGAACAGATCGTGACGGTGCTCGTGACGGTGCTCGTGACGGTGCTTGTGTCGCAATGTTGCTGGGTGGCGTGCACTGATCGCCTTCGTTGCAAACATAATTTTACCACGCTCGGCATCGGATTGTAGTCTACGCGTCGTATGTAATCAATGAGTTCGTTTGCTTCTACTTCGAGCATCGGTAATTTATTCGTTCGTTTGGTTAGAAGAGATCTCGATTGCTCGATTTGGATCGAATTTAAGATTTGGGAGGTTCTTTGATGTTAAAAACGTGTGCGATAAATATGTGGGATAGAAAATTGCTGATATAGAAAAGAAATTAGAAATTTGGGATTTTTCGATGGAAATAATTTTCTTAATTTCTTGTCTGAGGCTTTTGTAAAAATCCTTATTTTTGCAAACACCAAAGGATTAACCAATTGCTCAGTGTAGCTCTTGAATGACTTATATTTCCATGGAGTAACAAAATGAAATATAATTTGAAACGTTATGAAACAACTGTCTGAGTTGATGTATTAATATAACACAGTAGTGACACTTGAATTATAAGTAAATTTAGGATGATAGCGTTCGCTGTTCTGTTAAAGGTTATCTGTTAGGAAACAATGTGGCACTTACTGGTTTGCGTAACGCTTCTGTAGCTAAGAACACTGCGAAGGTTTATTTAGTTGCTAAACAATTATTTAGAATAACGGGGCCACCCACGAGTTCAACTCAGCATGTATCCTATGCAACGTTAATGCAATAATCGTGTAGAGAACGTAGTTACGAGCGCATCGAAGAGCAGTGATCATCCATCCGCCTCTAACGATCTGAATAAATCTAACAAGTTCGTTAATTGCATCATTGTATTTGCGTTCTACAATTAAATTTTAATAGTTATTTGGATAGCAATAAGTCTTATGAGAAGATTAGTGATTTCGATACTGTGCAGTTTATAGGATTTTTTAATTAACACTAGAACTGCCAATTTTTAATATGCTACACGTATGTACGTAATCATAACTATATTTCTAAACGTAATTGTACAATGTAAGTAAATAAATATTATGATGGATAATTATGTTTCTGTCTTAATAAAAGTCAACATTAATTTTACAAAAATCACCTGTATATTCGTAATAATTATAGTTTTCAGCAAAAATAACTTTTAGGAATTTTATAATCTTAACTAGTATTAAATCTGGTACAAACACATAGAACACATATCCAAAGTAAAGTACTTTAATTATTGTTTACAGGTTGAAACAAGTCCCTATTTAGCTTCCAATTTTTTTATTTGCGTTTATAAATTCAACAAAGAATAAGCTATAAAAGATTTATGATGTTTCAACGAAGAAAACGAATCTCAGAATTCTTAAGTTTATAGTTAGGTATCGATAATCGTTAATCCTAATTGCTATTATTTCTATTAATAATTGAGAAAACCCATTATCTGAATGCACATTTACTTTCCACCGTGTAACAACTAACAAACACGAACAAAGACGAATCAAATAAAAAGACGATTATTTACGCAAAGAAATATCTTTAATACCATTTATAGTTCGTTGCAATACCGAGCATAAACCCAAAATTATACTTCTATAAATCTTTACGATCGGCAAAGCTGCAATCAGCAGTGCACTAAGTATAAAACTAAACGAAGTCGTAAAGAAGCATCGTGTCATTCTCCTCTTTTCCTTCGTTCAACAGCTCGCTGTCTTGAACACTGAGAGATCGTATCGCGAAATCTGATTCAACGGAAATAATGAAATAAAATACGTCGTCGCATGCATCTTTAATTACGAAACGTTGTGTATGCACACGACCTCCGTATGAACAGGCATCGATAGCGATCCGTGAACAGGGACTTTATCTCCTGTTTATTGCACGTCGCGTTACCAGTACGGCAGGTCATGGTTACCACTTGAGACAATAATAATTCAGCTTGCGTTCGACTATACTTTGTCGTTCGGCAAATAGACATCACCAGCTGTATACCTACTAGTTACATAGTAGATGGGAACAGAATCTTTATTAGTAGAAAGTATTCGAAGAACCGGATTCTCCAACAATTTAATTGCGGAAACGTTCTGTGTTATTCGTACGGGAAATTTTCTTTATCGACGCATCGTTGCGTATCTTCGTTACTCGGTTGTTTCTCCGCTATTCTCCGTGATTTGCTTTCCTATCGTATGTTTGCCACTGCTTACACTTCGTTCTCTTCTTTCCTTTCTAATTTGAATTTTACCATTACCTTACTTTATTATCGTATGGACTCAGACACGGGTGCCAAGCTGGTTGGAATTCATTTTCATCGAATATATATTAATAACACATAATTAAAGGAAATGTTCATAGAATCAGATGAAATACGCCATCACTTTCAATCTTATATAGTATACGCCTTTCACTAACTTTCTTTTTACCATTTTCCAGTATACTTCATTAAATGCGTTAAAAAGCGAAAATCCCTAAGTGCAATGACTTGTTAAACTTCATGTATTAAAACATTCAGTGCGGCACACAAAATCAAAGTCGGGTCCCTTGTGGCGGAAATCGATTTTTCTATAACGTGTATCCATTTATCCAGGCGCCATCCGCAAGAAAATGCAGAATCCCGACAACGCGTACGTTCGCGTCTTTTATACGTTACGATATTCAGAAATTACAAACGTTTAAAATAAAGAGTTCTTATCATGTATCTAAGCGTAGACATTGGTTCATAAAAGTCACATATTGTATCAGGAATAATTTAGTTCCTTTAAACGTGCATCACAATCTATTCTATTTGTTGTCCTTTTCGTAAAATGAATAGATCTAACACGCGAGCATAAAATCTGTAACGCGCGCGCTATCGTGCTACACGTAAGCTCAGGTTGGATGTTCCGCTGGTTTCTCGGTAATCGAGCCGCAACGCGAGTAGCTTATCGCATGCGAAACTAGTTTTCAGCGCGTACGAAACGATGCGACGTCGTGCCTTTCGTAATTTATTGATCATCGATGCACATATAGTGACTTGAGCGTGGATCGTTACCAATAAGTGATAGAGGCTCGTTTGAGACAGATGCAACTTAATTATATTTCGATTTCGATACGAACTAAGCTTGTGGAAGATTGATATTAATTAGACGCGAGCGCCGAGCTCGGATGCTCAAAGTATCGTAATTATGGCATCACAAGTTTCAACGAACGACATCAGACATGACGTAATCTTATCGTAGAAAATTATGTCGGTCGTAAGACGAAAAAGGATGCGCGTTAACGTTTGCATAATTTTATGATTCTGCTCAAAGGTGTGTTCTGGGAACGTGTGATACGTAGAAACAGTCTCCATACATTAATTAACGTTATCGATAATCCTGTGGCCACCGAAAGGCATTAATCGGTAAAATTATGATTATGGGTATGCACGCTCGTAAAATAAATTTCACTATGAGCGCTGTGTTTCGGTCGATCATTCAGTAATCTGGAAAAGAACTATCGTCGTTCATCCGTGAGACGTAAAAAACTCTTCCTGTTTCCTAAAAGAATCGCTTTCTAATGACGAAATCTTGTAAATTTTGATGTGTGCAATTCTTCATGGTAGTGGCTACACAACTAGAATCGCCTACATTTAGTATCTTAGGAATTTTTCATTTTAAATATTTCTGTCGTGTATCTTCTTAATCCTCTTTAGCATTCAACTAAGACCAAGATTTGTTCGAATATTTCATAATTTTATAGAAATCTATAGTAAAGACACAACAAATGTTCTAAACAACCCGATATATAAAAGTAATGTTTAATTAGGTATCGCGTAAAATAAAAATGTATTTCTATCAAAAATTAATTACTAGTTCCAACACGCGATAAACCTTTCAAACGTTTTGTAAACCCCAAAATATAGTTTTCGTAATAATTTTGCGGTAGCATCTGCTTCATTTCGCAATCGTTGCGAATTACTAAGTTTCGTATACGACTGGCGCAGAATCGCAAGACGATTAAACACTGAGATTTTCCGATCGTTTCCTTACATGACGACATTCATCCGTTCGCGAATTGGCAGAAAAACACGGCGAATTGTACAACGCTTTTTCGATTTCAACAGATTATCATTAATGAGGAGGCTCGGTAATGATGCTGGCAATTATATTAATTTTCATAAGAGATCGGAACTGCGTTACTCCGATGTTATCTGTAACATTCTCTGCAGTTTATTAACTTGAAACTGAAATAAAGATTTGTAACAGAGAAAATTGTATCGATTAAACGTAATAAGCTTGAAAATAACCGATTAGTGTCCGAGTTTCTAAGCATTTTTGCGATTTATACCGCAGAGAAAGTAATGAAGGATAGTAGGACAAACATTTCTCTTTTTCTTCGTTTAAGAAGGTTAATTTAAAATCTACTAAGCTTCGTTACATATATATGTATAAATGTCTGAACCAATCGTATATACTCTCATTAAATAACCTATGGTATTTTATAAATTAAGGATTATTTCTCGTAAGTATAGACACTGCAGCAAAACGCATTGGATATTTCTCTTAATAATCTTATAAATAATGCTTGCAGGGATTTAATGATTCAGCATAAACTACTTAATTGTAGTTACTAGTTTGATATTGCTACAATTATATCGAATTAGTATTTCATAAAATGTGCAACACTACTTCAGGCATGGTATTAAATTATCGATTAATACATATAATAAGAATTATCATTCATATCTCCGTATAGTAATGCGTTTTAATTGACCGCTGTTGCTAATCTGGAAGTTATTTCCAAACACTGAAAGTTCGCGCATAAATTATTTTTTAAGCCGAGATAATTACTTATTCTAAACCTACGTTCACTAAACTTTTACTTCGAATTCTCTTTTCTATATAAAAAAAATAGATTTCCAGTCTTTCTTTCGCAATCCTCCTTTCTACTGGACTGCTCGCCATTTATAGCGGAACAAATAAATCATCTTATACACATAAGAAAAAAATACGTAGAAAGTCAGAGTTACAGCTCGTATTTAGTTCTTTAGGTCCATTATTTTGTTCGGAAGCTCGATAATTGCAATAACAGCCGAGTAATTTGAACATCGCGAAGAGTGTATTAATTGCATGCAGTAAAGTATATCACCAAAGAGTTACTGCTCTCTTAGCGGCAGAATAATACTTTTTAGAAGCGGCATTCTGACGTTTATGAGCGTGACAAGTCGTAAGTTTACGCGTGAAACGTGACTTTGGATTCGAGCACGGTCAGATCGTTAAATCAGCGAAGATGGACGAGCGGCTTCATTACACGTCCGCAACCCGTGATATCGCGCGGACGAGTATAATGTATATCGTGAGCTTCCAAGCCGGTAATTATACAGTTGTCAGTCAATTGGTGAGAAAATGCGATCACGATTGAGAGATCAAGCGACGTGCGGATATCTTCTTCGACGTTCACGTCGTTAACTCGCTCCACGAGATCGAAGAAGAGCAATTATTACTTTCTGGATTTCCATTTCTAGTAGCACGTGAAAAGATGCGTTTAACGTGCATACTAGTTTCCTTCAATCTCAATGGTTTGCAGAAACGAAGTGTGAAAGCTTAACGCAATCACGCTGGGCAATTTGACGGATGATTATAGAATTATAAAATAATAGTGTTGTGTGCTTATGTATGTATTAGTTGAAATTCTGTCTAAATTAGTTATCTTAATCTTACAGTAATCTAATTAATGACAAGCTTTTTTATTGCAGAATAAATCTTCATTTGTGGTTTTATTTGATAGCAATTTCATAAGTGTAATTCTGTCTAGACTAGTCGTTTTACTTTTACAATAACCTAAGAATATCTTTCTATGTATTTAGTAGGTTGGTTTAGTAGTCGAAGAAAATAGAAATCACTTTATCGATTTTTCCAATTGTATTTTAAGATGTATATAATATAATAGATAATGAATAGTAATAAAATAAAGTCGTGTATACGAAATTCTCAGCGCGTAGCTTTACTTTTGAAAACCATTTAAATAAAAGTTAGCTGGTCTGCAAATTAACTGGTCTATATTTTCTAAGTAACAACTTACCATAAAAGGAACACGCCAATAGCACTATTAATCACAATTTTAACCACAGTTACACAAAAGCCTGGTTCGTTTCTTAAAATTGAACATTCGAACTGCACTGTAACCATTTATTCGAAAAATCAGCTTTCACTGGAATCATGATCGAGCTGTAAAGTGGTACAGTCGCAAATCAGTCACAGCGAATGGCCGATCAATAATGACACTACGATACATTTCAGAAACAGGAATATGTTAGAACCGCGAGTGCAACTGTTATTCCGTAATGTTGAAATTCCAAGTATCCAAATATATAAATTAAACGAATTTATTCGATTGCAAGATTAATCACACTAGTGCTGATTGTGCTTTCTCCTTTTATTACCCCATTGAATGTATGATATTCTACTGGCTCAAATCAAGAACGTATTCATAAAACGTCGATACATTAACTTCCCTAATTATATCTATTTGTTTTATGATAACAGTGATAAGCAGTTTAATGATATTAAATTTATTGCAATAATATACGTGCTGTGATATTTAAACGCACGTGATACTTATGTAAAGGCATAAAATTTATAAGTGAAAATATTACATACACAATTTCTATTAATTAAATAAAAAAAGTTCTCTGCTTTATCTTTCAGAAATTGTCTAATCAAAATCTTTCGATACATTTAATCCGTCTCTTAAGAAACTTTATGTTTCCATTTTAGATTTATTACAATAAACAGAAATTCTCTGTTCTAAGAGAATGTTTAAGGTTAAAAAATAAAACGAGATCGAAAGAAATTTTTGCGTCATTGTACGGTATATAACGATTTCATACGGAACCTGTTCGTATAAGAGAACACGAAACGCCAAAGGCACTGTCTGATTGTCACCGATCTAATAACTATAAGTTATGTCGCATTGTACAGCTACGCTTACAATGCGTTAAAATTAGATTTCAATTAATTTTATAGAACAACAATTTGACACCTAATTGCAATCAATAAGACCTAACCAGTACCAAACTAACTACGTCGCTATCTAACATTATTTATCTATGCATGACTCTGATACTTTGCATCTACGCGTTTCTAATCCCTTTAATAACAATACGAAAAAAAATAGATGGAAATGAAATTAGAATTGCAAGAACATTGAAAATACGCTTCAAGCATGGCAATTGGTCAACCGCGAAACTAAGATCAACATCCACAAACATTCGTTTACGCTCACTGGACCACATCGATTATCGCATTAAAGCTACGAATTCTCCTATTTCCTTGATTATCTCTCGGTTACGACTATATTTTTCTACGAACAGGCCACTTTGTATTCAATGAAAATTTCCGTCAGGCTACACAGCCGTAGATTAACATTCTGATCGTAAATGGTAGCATTCTGTTCGCCAGCTAAACCCGTGTTCGCTTCTAATTGCACCAACCATTGTTGGCTATCGATAATAATTTTGTGCCAGGGATGTTGTAATAACGCTGACATTACGGAAGGGTTTCAGGTGCTTGGAGTCTGTTATTAAACGCCGATGTTATTTAGTGAAGCGCGATGTAATCGCGCGAGCTCATAATTGGATCGGAGAAACAATTTATGTCTAATTGTCTTTTACAACTCGAAATTTTTCGTCCAATTAAGGAGATTAGAAATAGTTCTGCACAAACGGATGACGTTGTTTCATAAATTAAATCGTTCTTCTTAAATTCATACAGATTCTTCGAACGAATTAGATTATTTCTCAAACCGCTTCATTTACGATAGAATTTTTATTAAACTAATTTGTAATCGATGATCAGTGTGTTTAACTGATCCAAATATTTATAAAATTATGCTGATTATCGTTGAACTTCAGTTATCGCTACTATTAATCATGGACTAATTATCCATATTTTCAAAGAGTTGTATGTATATTCTTTTGAAATTATTATCTACCTTCAGATATTGTTACTATTAATCGACTATAATTATACATGTATTTTGATTAACCTGATTTTCTATAAAATGAAGAAGAATCTCTACAAAGTTATATATATATATTTTTTTTTATTAAATTAACCCCCTCTTTTAATTGTATCTAAAACAAAAGAATTACATTAGAAAGGAGAAGTACTCTAGGAGTGAGTTTAGGAGAATCGACCATTCTCTAGTATTTACCCTCGTTGCAAAACTAGGAAGACTGCAAGTTGTACATTTGTGAGCAATTAGGTAAGCGTGCGAATAATGGCGCGGAAATAGGTCGAATTTGTTTAATCAAGCGTACGAAATCAAAGTGAAACTCCGTTTGGTTCGGTTCCTCTCTATCTCCATCCACATAATTGATGTAATTATCTTACAAGTCATTGGCACATACTCATTCTGCCATCTAAGAAACTTCTTTTCTTGTCTGCTCGAAGGAAACGGGAATGCGCGTCCTCGAATGCATTCACAGGACGTTGTCTTTCGCATTTCAGTAATTGTTCACGCGTGGTACATCCACCGAAGGAGATCCTGTGCAATCGAGGATACGTTCAGTGGTTCTCCTTTCTAAATTTTCAATTCTATTTGTTCGACAAATTTTCTGTTGTAAGATTTAAAACACAATGTAAATTCTTCAAAATGTTCACCATCATATTCCTAATTCTCTTAATAACGTGCCAACTCTGGCATTGCTATCATGTTTAAAGACAATTGATTAAACGTACGAATAAATTAATAGCCAATAACAATTTGTAACTATTCTTACATTACGACAATGTAATAATTCTTGCGGTAATATTCATTTAAGCTGCATGCATTCATTGTTATGCATTTATTCTTATTAAGTATGCATTTATTACAAACAAAAAATAGAAACTGACTTAAAACTTCCACGCTGGTTACCTAGTGGAATTCGTCATAGTTGGTCTTCGGCTTATCAAACGTAACACGCTTGATAACCCGAAGATAGACCATGACGAATTCAAAAAATAGAAATAAAAGACACAGAATCTCTGATATTTGAAATGACAAAAAGAAACAATTATGCTTCTTGAATAAACATGGAAAATATTTGTCATTGCTCTTTAAAATTTCTTTACGCGTGTATTACCATACTTTAATACTGAGAACCGTCCCGTTCGTGAAATTAAACCGCGGAGACGATATGAAATGGAAAGTGCGGACTGGATCTTGCCCAACTGCAACCTCTTTAGAATGGTAAATATTCCGAGGACTTAGGCTAATCGCACGAATTCCTGACTTACAATCGTATAATCTCATCTATCGATGGGGTAAATGACAAGCATGTGATTATCAATTTCACTTTTTCCTAGTTGCAAAGAAATAAGGATTCTTCGCACATAGCTAACGAACATGAAAATTCCGCTTTCTTCGACGCTTCGTAACTGATTGCTTCTAATGAACGAGTCGATCGAATCTTATCCTCGAATCATCTGGTTTCCGTGATCTTAGCAAGGGGAGCAGAATTTTCACGCAATTCACATCGCGTACTTTCCACCTGACTTGTCTCCTTTACTACCGCTAACATAAATTTCTTTCTCAGCTTTATCCTTTTTCTTTTATCTCATATAATATCCGTTACGAACATCATAACTCTACAATTTCGCAACACGCAATTTTATTCCAGGTAACGGACCGAAATTCTTTACCGTCGTTAAAAGAAATGATAATTATTTGTATTCCAAGACCAAAATGATGGCAAATGTTAATTATTTTAATTATCCAAAGTCTAGATAACAAATAATCAAAGCTCCCTAGACAACTGTTATATTGCAACTATTAAACAGATTACCGAGGAAACTTTCTATTGTTTTAGAATATTAGTTCTTTTACGTAAAATGGTACTCTTATACCGAATAGGACATGTTAAAAACACAAAAAGTTTCTTCACAGTCTGCAGCAATGTAACATTCACTGCATTATGCGGAGCATTTGTAAGGAATGTGTGGTAATGCACAACATGACAGGGTATTGTGAGAACGATCTACCTGTTAGCATAAGAACAGCGTTACACACTGGCCAATTGCACGCACTGATTTCGGCCGGCTCGTTACAAGAAAAATCCTCCCGTTACGCGCACATTGCACAACAAAGGTGAATTTAAACGTATCTGGAAGCATTACGCGTGCGTTTATAGGGGTCAAGCACTTTTCTTCCAGCAAATCGAGAAAGCGTTTACCGCGAGTTCATGACACCAACTGACAAAAAATTGTTAAACGCATCGTGAAACGCTGCTGAAAGTAGCTATACACGCTGTTTAAAAACTATAACTTTCGAATGCGAAGCTGCACCTTGCTGCGTACTTTCGGTTGTTCTCAACTCAAACCGATCCAATAGTATTTTTCAACGTTAAAAAAGTATCTACAGAAGAAAGACTATTACGATTTATTGTTTGAATGCTAAGATCGAAATAGAAAAATTCAAAAATTCGCAGTGCGGTTAACTGTATGATACTTCGTTAGATATCGTTAAACAGCTATACAATAAAAATAATATATTTAGAAATATACGCTAAACTCCTTCCAGCGAAATATAACATTTCGGTTACTATAAAATTGAAATAAAAATTGATTCCAGAGCTGTTTCGTAACCGGCACGAAACCAAAAGGTAGTTTACAAGCTATATAACAACCAATTTTTAGACTCGGAAGTTGCATTTTACCAATTACTTAGCTAAAGAATCATACCCTATACAGAATTACACAGGGTTTTACAGGGAAAATTTGATTTATGCCAACACTTTTGTTCATTACCGTAGTTTATCGAGCAGAAAGAAGCTGGATAATGGGAGAACGCGTTCACCTACAGATGCATGTATTTCATCGCCGTACGTCGATTAAACGGGGGTTACAACGTACCCGGAAATCAATCGTAAATCTCGCCATATTCTTCTTAAGCTTGTTTCGACGGTAATTCGACCGAAGGAATGCAAATATGGCCGAAACGGTGGCCGTTCGGCAAGTGACCACAGAAAACTATCGGTGATCCAGATTCGAACGTGGACGGTTGGTCGATACGTCGTCGAACGATAAAATATTACCGCGAACGATACAGAAAGAGTCGAATTAAACATAGCCCGAGGAATAATCGCGTCAGGCGATCGTGCAAAGTAAAAAGCGCGGTACACGCGAGACAAATCCGAGACCTCGTGGCCATTTTATAGAAACGGAACAAACGTTAATCTCATGATTCCTTTTCTTTCTTAGTTTCATAAGAGGTCGCACGTTGGCAAACGAAAATAAAATTGTTAATCAAGGTAGATAAACGACACGGCTAACGTAGCAAAGCTCGCAATACTCCAGATAGAAACGTATGTTCAGAGTGCAGAGTATCATAAAAGACATGTAAGAGATCTTGTGATCACGCACGTGAGGGAATTACAAGACAGGTTGCGTGAGAAAATTATTTCTTAATCGATTTTCCTTCGTGAAAGATACGTAGTACGTCTTCCGCGTGTGACGAATAAGTATACATTAGCGACGAGATATTATTAGATAGCTGGCTAACAAAGTATCGAAGTATAATAACTTGGATTTAATAGGTGTAAAAGAGGAAATTAATCTAGTTAATAACTTCGGCTGGCGAAATGACTGAGATTTTACGTTGTTTTTCTATTAACGCAGTCCTTTTTTTCATTGCAATATTTCGTGTTGGAACATTATGAAGAATTAGGCGAGTAAAGATTAGGTTTCTCTTACGATTAGTGGTATAGTAAAATAATTAATCAGAAGCTACGGAAGTATTTCTTGGCTGCATAAAAACGTCCAGTTCTTTCGCGCCTCAACAAAGTAGGAAGTCCTATGACTCAGTAAATTCAAACGGGACTCATTGAATGGAAGACATGACCCGCCGTGTGCGCTGATTTATCGCGTGTCGATCATCGATCGTATCGGCGGCCTTCTTAAAATTGCGCGTTAAACGGTGGTCGTGGCACGTTATTCGCCAACAACTAGCAAAGTGATACGAAGTGTGCGGCTGTTTATGTAAATAAGCTCCCTGATACGATCGTCTTAAAATCAGGTGCGTGGTTACGGTTTTCGTGTGTAATTATCTCGACCCGTGCGTCACAGCTACCTAATTACACCGACGACGATTGAAACCGCTCGATCGGCAACACGCTGACCATGCGACCTAATCATTGTACCTAACGGTGAAACTCGCATTAGGCGGCGCGTGATTATACCTGCAGCGCGAGAATATCGTAGCTCTCCTGTCGCTCGAACCCTTCACTGAAGGTAGAGCACTAGGCTACACGTGCCGGCAAACCACGTGTCGATCTACTTATCCATATCAGAAAGTATTTCAGTTCAGTGGTAGATTAAGCCATTAAAAAATGTAAAATATCTTTCGATCGTGTTCCTACTGAATGCTATTTATTCGTGATACACCACTGTATTATGGTGTGCCAGCTGAAATTGCTAATATCGAAATATATATATATATATTCGATAATTAAATGTGAGTATTAAGTTTCACACACATATGTATGCAATTTACAAGTTATTTCATGTAATTCGGACAAATTATATCTTTGAAGTTATCAGAAACAGACGTTATAAAGCAAAACTGCACCGGTTCAATTAAAAAATACAATTATTTACTAATTAAAGGTACTTCTTCTTAATGGAGGCTCGTTAAAACTTCATTGGCTTGGTTACTTGCAGATTTCGATTGCCGCTCTCTGCAAAAAGTTATGAAAATGCCTATGTCTTCAAACTATTAGTAGAAGAATTACCTCAGCTTGAAACAAGGCGAATGACAAATATTTCAATGCGTGTAAGTTATTTTGGTATTCCACTTCTATGTTTCCTTTCTTTATCCGTTCTATCAATACAGAATACAGTATCTCTGAAGAGATAAAAATATTTGTCTTATATGTATGCATTTGAACTAGGTCATAGTGAAACTCAGATATGTCGAAATATGTTAGCGAGAGGATTATGGTTTCAGAAATACGAAAGGACAATTTTATAGAAGTTTCCTTGATTTTGATTTTGATTTTGTAATGAATGCTGATGATCGAAATGACCTCGAGTCTTCAGACGTTAATATGCTGATCTATGGAATATATAATGTACTAGTTGCCTCTAAACCTAGATGGAGTAGTAACTCTAATAACAGTAATAATAGTAATAACAGTAGCATCATATTGCCAGGAAATTGAAATAGTATATAATATTGTAAATTGAATAGTATAATGTATCAAATTAGTTTATAATACTATCCTAAAAAAAATACGTGACTCTGTAAAATATCGGTATTGCGAGAGAGCTCCACGTTATTTGCAAATTTATGAAAATTCCACACGTTACGAGTGACTCATGCAAAATATGGTTTAGAGAACTGACGGCAAAAAATTATGGTAAAAAAATTCAATCGTTTGCCAAACTGAATTTATCATAGAATTTATGACATACTAGACTTAGCGCTGTAGCGAAACTCAGAGATATACACAGATGGTTTTACGAGATTCGTGAACTATTCGGAGTGGTCCACTTTATCGTGAGATAGCGGTTAGTGTCACAAACGAGTCTGTCCAGAATAATATATAGTAATTTCATTTCGGCGCCAAATATTTCTTCCTCTCGCAGAGATTATCATGATTTCGAAGTTACGCGTTCCTCGAATAACGCACAGTGGAATTAAACAGATGATCAAAACTTTTTAACTTTGTTTCTATCTTGAATATTTCAATCAAATTATTTTGCCAAATTAAACGAATATAAATGATACTAAATAACAGAAGGTTGTCTAGATATTTGCTTGTAAATTATTAGGATACTTTTTATAATTTTACAATATTTGTTTTTTTTTTTGTAACTGTAGAATATTTTATAGGATATTTGATACTTTTATTTTGCTTTGATAATTCTGATTCTTTTAATTGCAATTCTAATTTTGTATTTTTAAAAGTTGTTATAATTCAGATCTCAAAATTCATTTGCCGGATTGAACGATTGAAAAAATAACAGATGTAAGAACTAACAACACATTGCATAGATTAACCAAAGTAATATAAAAATTTATCACATTTTCCACGATATACGTCGTGACGCTTCGAGTATTCAGCGAACTTTTTTTGATCCTACGCTTACGAATAGCGACTGTGCGAGGTGCTCTTACGTTAGAAAGAAATAGTTGGGCTGCGTTCTATATAGAAACTGTGTCCGATTTCGAAACAACGAGCACGCGTTTCAGGAATAAAAAGCAGCAACTCGAACCATTGCTAAATCGAAAAACAGGGAGCAGTGACATCAAACGTGACTAGCGAATTCTGTGGAATCGTAGGCCGAACGCATTCTGCACTCGCGGTTTTAGCGTTTGTTTTGTTCTTCAGAGAAATGTACGAAACGAGTGAAACCGGTAAAAAACATAACACAAGCACGAGCTACTAAATAAGAATAGTTAACTGCATGTATAGCGTCGCACAAATCGCACCCTACGGCGTTACAATGTCGTTAATTTGATTGTACGCATTAATAAGCTCATTTTGATATTGCGGTAATTCGCGACGACTTTCTAATCCGTAAATGTTTATTGAATTAACGGACAGCGTTAACTAGATTCCAGTTAACAGCCCTGGTAAAACCTCGAATAAAATAGGTGTAGAAGTAAACAATGCAAATAAATCTGTCAAAGCAAGTTTAAAATGAGGTAAACGACGTTGGAAGCGCGTCGAATTTCAGTCTAACCGTACCAGAACCGAACATTCCTTAAACATAAAAGTTTTTGCGCTCACTTTCAGATCGGAGTAACGAATCAAAACATAAATGTTTCCGCGAAAACGAAGAAACTTGAATAAATCTTGCGAAACTGTAGTGAAACTAATCGTTTTACTGAGTAAGATGTAATTACTACTGTGCATATTAGATATTTAAATTTTATAAAGAAGTAAAATTGATTGAATAAAGAAGAACAGTATAATTTTTATTTTACGAGTTCAGTAAGTAGCACGTGTATGCGTATGTTATGTATTTATATATGGGATATAAAAAATAATTCACTCCATAATTCTTACGAAAATGAGAAAAAAGTTATTGAGAAATGTCCAAAATGTTACGAGAGTTTGTATATTTTTTTACTTTAACAAATTTATTTATTGCTATAAATTATATATGTAAAATATATCATTGTAAATCACGCTAAATACGACAAAATTATCACGGAATACAAGAGACACTAATGGCAAAATATAACATGTTCATTAAATCTTGATAAATAATCTTAATAATAATGTACTCTCAAACGTGAAATTATTTAAATTGCATACTCAGAATAAGGTTTCTGACACATGCACGGTTCTCTCGCTATCGCGATACGAGGAATTAGCTACATTTCTTACCTACAGTAGACCGTTAATTGACAATTATGAAAATAGCTACTGTCGGAAAAAAGTGAAAAAGACTAATCTATGCATTCAAAGAATATCTATCGGCGTGCAGCACGAGACAAGAACAATACCCATTAAAGTGCATTCCACAGGCACAACTCAAGGCTTGCCGTGCAAAATTGCAAGGCAAAGCCTACGTAAGTCTCGTGACCCCAAGTATATTCTTACGTGTATGAGTATAGCTCATAGCCGATAAAGAATATGAGTTTGATGTTATCATGTTTCAATTAAAAGCTGGATTAGATTGAAGGCGACTAAATTATTAGTAGCAAATTATAAAACGTTTTTCAACACATTTACATACTAATTACTGTACACAACTATGACATATGTAATATGTAATTAACTTCAGATAGTGATTAACGTATCTAAGAAGAATAATTTTGTCGGCTGGAATGTTAAATTTTATATAAAGTAAATATTACTAGAGAGAGAAAGAGTGAGAGAGATAGAGAGACTTAAGAGTAACTTCAGTTAAACTATTATTATTTCATCATCATTTACATTCATTTTTAATACGCTATTTATCTTCTAAAACGCATGTAATATACGAATAAGCAATCGCCCGCAATTAACAGAAAAAATTACAAGAATAATGCTCCTAGAACAAAAACGTTCTCTCACTCCATCACATTAACTTCAACTGACTAATTTATTTATTACAACATAAACTAGTCTATTAGCTTTTTCTTTAACTGAATTGTGTCTGACTAAGTACGAGTTAGAGACAAATGAGAAAATAGCACGAACTAAACAGATTTATCCTCTAACCATATTGTCTAACTGTTATGAGCATAAAGGCTTGAAAATATCATGGTTAATAATAGATTATGCCCGCAAATTAGAAATATCAACAGTTTGCAGCTACGACAGTCCTATCTTTCATTATTAATTTTATTAGATTTTATCTTCTTATAGGATCAAAGAAAAAAAAGCGCATACAACAAATTATTATCGCTCGCTGTACAGATGTATGCGTGATGATGTAGTTGTAAACCAAGTTAAGAGACAATATATAGTTATCCATATAGCGATACAAGCTTGAGAATTCTTTGTTTCAAAGTGTATCGTATTAAGAGTCAATTAAGTAGGAATTGTGAAAAGTTATGAAGATTAATGAAGGAATAATATAAGAAATTAAAATACACGTGAAGCACAGATAAATATTCAAATTCACGTGAAAGAAGGAAGACCACATTTAGTTATTTTAGTGAGCGCTCATAGGGTTAACAAAACTGACACAGTTATGCAAATTCATATTTTCCCGATCACAATTGAAAAAGTAACCTGAACGGAGATTTGTTTCGCCTGTTATCATGCATTTATGAGAAATTCAAGGATGAATAAATGCACAGAAGTATATAGAAAATACAAAATTATATAAATCTAATGCTATTTCGAACCAATTAGAGGTAAATTGAGGACGCGAGCAAAAACCACATTTCAAGCCAATAACTTTTCTCTATATTATATGATGGAAGGAATTACGTGGGAGACCGAAGAATTTGAGTCGAAACAAGTTTTCCAGACAACGGCTGTGACCGAGAAAAAGAAGAAGGTGACGTGGTACATTGCTTGGCGACTTTCCGCGCCGGTCAGCCGATCGAGTCACGAGAGTTGCACGATGCGCTACGTACTACGTGGCATCTCGCCGTTGTATCTCGGGATTCGATTCAAGGACTTGCAGCGTGTTAAAGTTCACCACGCTCTCGGAGTATCGCAAGAGCTGTGCTATCGTGGATGCAAGAAATGCATCGCACGTTGCACCACGATCGACGAGTAAAACATTTGCCATCTTCTCACGTGACCGATACTCCTTACTACTCGCGTCTTATTATCTTTAAGCCAATTAGAAGCACCTGAGAAATAGGGATAACTGCATTCTGATTCATCGTAAGCCGGAGCTACTACCACTGTCAGTGCATCGTACTTCACGATCGTTGGAATTCTTCTCCTTTATCTGATGTTTGTTACGGGAACGTCCAGAAGGTCTGTTTGCGAATTGGAAAACGCAGAGAGCTGAGAGGCTTTTCTCACGAAAGGTCATCTGTAGCGAATTCAAAATGGCTCATGAACGTTGCTGATTGTAATTGGCTCGCTCGCGGCTAATTCTGTGACTGACAATTCACGGCCAAATAAAGTACCCTTTCGTCGAGTTACAAGAACGTTTATTAATTTGATAAATCTGAATGTAGCTTAAAATTAGATCGAAAGATTTTTACGTGGCTTTTAATAGCCACGTCGTTTCAAGCTACCTGGATTGCTCTAAAATTGTTTCTGAAATTTATATTTTATCGTAAAGGAGGTTTATCTGAATCTAACAGTTCTTCGGTTTGCACGAAGATATATTTTATATACGTGTGGCAATTTATTTAATTCAGTAAAATTTAGCAAAATAAATTGAAGCATGTATATAAAATACATTTCCGTACAAACCGGAGGACTGTTATATTAGATCCAGATATGCTTTCTTTACATACGTACAAACTCCTAATTACTAAACTACAGACTTCTCGAGCTGTTCTGAAAGTTGTCTGTCAACTTACATTTTAAAATACAAACGCTTTTTTGTTTGAAAGATTAAACGAAAAATTTTATCGATCTTATAATCCTGTCTTTGGATAAATATTTTTAAGAACGTTTCCTCGTGAAAACTACTTAAAGATGTAGGTGTTTAAATCTTGATAACGAGACTTCCTAATCCATGTTTACCAATATTTTCTTTTTTAGTTTTTAATACCGCTTTTTTGATAACAATCTATGTGTATCTACCGAATTTACGAGACAAAATGGTAAAATATATGAAGCAACCAGGCAGTAATGTTGACGTCGTAAAACCATGATTCTGCAACCCTTAACTCTCCACATATGCATATGCAATCTGTGCCTCTCTCTCGCCTTTTTATACGTCCTCTGATAACGTTCCGGTTTTCAGGATGAAACTCGCTGTGTCCTATTCGTTTTCATAATTGTTCCGAAATTTACGACCTATCAAACTCAATATGACATCTGAAGTTAACGTTCTTATAGCGACGCCGTGATTTATAATCGGTCGTAAACTTAATAAAGAGACGCATATCCATAAATTTTACTTTAAACGCTTCTTAGGACTCTGTGAGCTGCTGAACCCATCTGTTTTAGTAATTACAATTTGAATCTTTTTAAGATACGCGCGATTTATTTCGTAAACTTTTTTTAAGTATGCTATTTTCAGACACGCGATATATTGAAATCAAATTCATTGATTTATTCAATGAGTGAACTTATTACAAATTCGTCTTTTTAATATTCGTTTTCCTATAATTTCGAAATTTGTTAATCGAAGCATACTACTCGGCAATAGGAACTTAATTATGACGTTACTAAAATTGCTACCAAATTGTAATTATACATATGTATATGGATCTCATGAACATTGTTCTTAAGAATCGAAAGGCAAGCTCGTACACGAGCCGTACAATTTTTCACGGTAGAAATTAAACGCTGACCAAGACAGTAATAATTTATGTAATCTCATTCGACGCTGCATGCAACGAGAACTTTGTAATAAGCCACGATCCGCATTGGAGTCGACTGTCTTAATTGCTAAACCGTTGATTACTGCTGTACCGTAATACATTCTAAATCATCGCGTCGACGGCTCATTTGTATCTTTGTACGTATTACCAGTAGTGGAACAATGTCTTGCAATCACACTGATTCGAAAAATTGCAAACGAACGTAGCCAACGGTGATTCAGAAGAGTAGTAAAATAAATATGCACGCTGCAAATGTAAGCTTGTTATGATTGCCACTCATTTAAACAAACTGGACGTCAAAAACATTTATGTATAACTTATATGTAACGAATATATACATAACGTTTTAATGTACCATAGACTAGTACTTTAAAAAAAAAAAAACGGATGTATCGGACAAGGGATGATACGAAGAGATAATACCAATCCCTTTGTGTTAATTACGAATATGAAGTTAGTATTCTGTCGCTATATTTGTACGTAGACAAGATAAAATATATAGAAAAGATGTTAGAGAGGAACTTGCTGAGAAGATAAAAACATCTATCACGATCTGCTTGCTATACAAAAGTACGACCATTTTCGAGTTTAATGTAAGAACGTTTCCCTGGTACGAACCTATGTCTATATAAGATTTCTTTCCTTATTTTTATTCAAAAAATACACCGACACGACTTTGTAAAATAGTCTTAAGATAGCCTATGAATATGTACATAGCTAAATAGATTCACTTACGAAGACATTACTCATTACGTCTAACATTCGCAAGGAGCGTACGAATATTACACAATATGAGACTATTGATAATCGACAGTGACAAACAGGGTCAGAATGAAAGGAATGGCCTGCAAGCGCGGAGAAGTGGTTGGAGCAAATCGTGGGTGTAATGGTATCCGGTAGTAATATAACGGCAATATATGGGAGCGTTCTTATTTTTGTAGTTTTGCGTCACGGCTTGTCGCAGAGTGGAATAATTCTCGCCAGCAAGCAAGATCAAGGGAATCTGGTTTTCTTAAGCAGTAGGTGCAGTTTCAAGTGTATTCGTGCTTATCTGGACGCATTGCCGTATTTGCATGAAACCGTGGCGTATATTAGCCGCCGCTTCGTCTCGTGACGAAGAGTACGATAGAAAAACGGCTCCAGTCATTGTGCTCGCTTTAGAACACCGCCGCAGATCTTTATCCTTTAATCACGACCGACCCGCATAAATGGATTCTTAGATTCCAATCGTCGCGTTCTTTCGCTAGCCGGCTATTATGCATCCTGAACAATTGCGTTTACACGTAGAGGCGTCAATGCACGGGAATGATTTTTTTTATGGGACCGAGAATTGCGGTGAAACGTCGAATAGAAAGCTGTCTGGTTTCTACAGCCTTTGATATATATAATTAATAATTCAGCATTAAGATTTCGTATAATAGATTTTTTATACACATATTGAATATTCGTCGGCATTTCATTTTAGTATTATAGTTCTGCATCTCTCAGTTCAACGGTAAAGAAAATAAAATTGAAAGTGGATTGCTGGATAATTTGGTCAATGTCACCTCTACGAAAGTTTAACTTTCTCTCAAAGAAATTCTACACTGCAATGAAGGTATACGTTTCTCGGAAAGAAACAAAGTTAAATAGCGGAACCTTGACTTCTTACTCGTTCCGTAAGATATATACCGCATAGTTTTACTTTCCTAGTGGTTAATAACGTGCATTGTGCATTTATTAATCAAACAACACGTACGACTATTAGTTCTATAATGATTTATCAAAGACGCAAAGAGATTTCTATAAGAAAGCTGTTTATTGTAATGAGGGGAACTTAATAGAATATTTGAATTATAAGATGCATTTAATAACGTACATACATACAATATATGTATGTATGATATGTATGTTGAAATAATAAATTATCTATAAAACGCACGTCGTTCATTGGATGCAACCGACGTTACAGTTTCTTTATAATGACAAAGATCGTCTAATAAATTTTCTACCAATGTGTTTTAACGCAGCATGTTTTACTCTATAACCGCGTGCTCTGCATGTATGAAATTCATTAATCATAGTTTAACCTGCTTTCACGGCGTTGCACCGATATTTTAAAATCATTTGATCCGTATGATACATACGTTTAACAAATATTCACCTTGGCGAGGGAAAGGTTATTAAAGCACGAGCGTACTTGACACACGAATTTATGCTACATCAACAAGTTTATGATATCGTTTCGGTCAACCACGCACACAATCTTCTTTCTATACTTGCTTCTACTATTTTATGCACATTCATCACCTCTCGCCCGTTTCTTTCACCCTCTCACTCTTCTAATATCCACTGGCTCTGCAAGTAAAAACTGACCGGTACCATACACTTTAAACTGTCCCCTACTTAATTGAGAAATAAGAGACAATTTTCCACCCGTTAAGGTATCGCAAACCTTCGTTCACCAGGAAGAATGCGTTCGTAAAAAAAAAAGATTATAAGCCGGTTTCTGATCATTTAATTGATCATAGTTCTAGCATCGGCCGAATTTGGTTTCATGTTTTTATTGATTAGATAATGAGCTCTTGGCAGAGTTCTGAAATGAACGATTGAAGCGTTTTTCTTTATCATTATTATATTTAATATATTCGATATATATATTCATATATTTGATATATATACATATCAAATATATGTCATTTATTATTATAAGTTAATCTATTTATAAAATATTTGAATTTCACACTTTTTACATAAAAAGAAATGAATTGAACAGAATACAAGCAATGCAGGTTAATAATCTGTTGATTACGTGACATCGTTGCGACAAGATTTGCAAACATGTTCTCGTATGTCGTACACCTTCAATATCCATTGCATATGTAAATGTGTAATACATGGATAGCATGGTAACAGAACACTTGTCTATTTAGGTTGAGTGTCATTTGCCCAGGATTACTTAGAGATTTGCAATTAATATTTAACAACGTATATTTACTTGGATTTAGAACATCGAGCCTATCATAACTTACTAACCGAATCGCTTTTTATGTCACATTTATCGAAATGTTTTCGTGAATGGCAAGCGTAAATCAGGAAACAGAAAAATTAAGGAAATAGTAAACCTTGGAATTTGAAATACGTATCCTAAACTGAGAATGAACTGTTTTTACATATTCACTTTCTCTGCCCTCGTTTTCTTAATTTCAAGAAAGAAAACAAATAATGATATTCGAAAGTTATCGTTTTAACTTAAACTTATATGTGAACTACATTAAACGAAAGTTTTATAAAAATAATATAAATTAATTTCATTTCTTAAATTTAATTAATCCTGATATTCTTTTCAGGTTTACACGACCCCAAATTAAATTTATATTTCAACAAATATCATTAAAACATAGATAGAAATACAAATGAAAAGAGAAAAATTTATTGTTAACCAATAGTATCGCAATTCTTCCAACATGTAACCATTTACTCGGGCAAACGTTAAAACAAGACAATCGGTGACAAATAATAACGGAGAGCGTGGGTGTGAATTTTTCAAATACCCCAGAGATTACTCATTGTCTTTCCTTCTTTGTTCGCCTGCTAAGCTAGGCATGATTGCATCTTTACATTCAAGGATGACTGGAATATATAAGCGCGACATGCACGAGTGGTGATCGTTCGACCCGAAGTCTCGACTTGTTGACTGCACTCGAAGCCGGTTAAGAGGTACATAGTACAATACATACATACATATATCGAATGGCGTTAAAAGCTCAACTGCTGGAAAATAGTAGTACGAGATACGTTTGAAAATAAGAGATTGATAAAAATACCAAATTTATGATTCACAGCTAAAATGCAACAATGAAAAAGAACTATTCTGATACAAAATTCATGTTCCATGTATTAAAATGATATAAATGGAACATAAAATTTTTCTGTAGTCATATAAAAGTATTACCAAATGATATCAAACTTAATATACTCGGACTTCGTTAATTATATAAATGTTCTAATGAATAGGAATGGTGTAGAAATATTTTTTTGTAACCACTGTATATAAATATTCTTCGATAAAAATGGCCAAATCTTAAAAATAGATGTACATATCTTCTTTTTTTAATTGACGTATCTTTCTATATAAAGTAACAGTGAAAGGAAAATGAAAGTCAAACTTGTTGAGGTGTTTTATGGAAACTTTAAAAGTGTACGAGTTTTAACTTCGCCGTTTTAATGAACCTTAGGAAAATCGGTACGGCTACAGGAAACTAGAGAGCACTTAAACGTGTACGAAGACGAACAAGGAGATGCACGTAATCTCTCAATTTCTCTCAAAGAGAAGCGTTATAAGATCTATCTTACGACAGTCCTTTTTTTTACACTACCAAGCGGCACATTCTCGTCGCCGAGAATGGACAACGTTGAAACGAAACTCGTCAATCGACGTCCCTCTGCGTCCTTTCGATCGTGTGTTTCTATTTTACATAGCATTTGATATTTGCCAATGTTACGAAACTTTACGGTTTCACCCGCATATCTATTTGCGTGGATGCAAAATTCATGCGCTCATTGGAAACGAATAACGCTTGTATAGTACGAACTGTTTCAATCACATTTGGTTGCAATGTACAAAAGTTAGAATTGCTTCATAATAATTGGATGTATAGTTTCTGAAGAAAAATAAATATTAAATGAAGTGATAACGTCATTTGAGATCTAATTAATATGTAATTACATCTAATAATAATATTTAATTTTATCTTAAATGTATTGAATACCTAATATGGCCTGTATTTTATTCCGAAAGTATAATCGAGCATTTCAAAACCGATATAAAAAACTTTGAAAGGTTATTTAAAAAATTTTGAGTGAAAGCCACGCAAATATACAACTTACTGTTAATATTCCGGTAGTTGAAATAGAAAATTTAATATCTTACTGCTGCAAGTTTATTTCGCTGTGTATTTAAACAGAAAGGGCACATCATGAGTACTTATTACAAAACTGACAATAAGTTGGAAGTGAATGATATCTCATATTCTCCTGTCTCCTCTTAATTTCTTACCATTTATTAAGTTTATGGTTTTACGATAGCAGTAAAACTTTAAAATCCATTAACTATCTATATAAGTATGAAGAATCTGATTTATGCTCGTGTCACTCTTTTTCCTTATAATAGACCTCCAAGCAGTCTCTCAAAGTTTTTATATCGATATATGTACTTATTTTCTCTATCTACGTTCTACCTATATATCTCTTAATAATTCAATTTTAATTGCGTGACGTAGCAGAGAGTTTTTTCTTTTATTAGAGCAATTTGGATCTTCATAAAAAGATTTCATAGTGGTATGGCCAATAAATTTCATGCTAGACACGTTTATGGTATCGTTCGTTTTATTCAAGTGAAATTATTTTTAATTATTTCCTCTTAAATGGATTCCAATAATCACTAAGACTGCAATATGACACCATTCAGCTGGGATGTAAGAAACTAGAATATTAACTCGGTCCGTTTTAAACGCGGGTGTCAGCACCTGTTACTTATAAACCAATAGGCGGTCTTTAACAGAACGTTAAATTCAAGGCGGCAAAGTAGGACCGCATTCCGATCAACAAGGAGTCAAGTGTCGTGCAACTTATAAGTAGTCAATAAGTGTAATTACTTATGTAGGCTTAGACTAAGGTCGACCTAGAAAACCGGACAATATTAATCATTTCAGAATCCTGATCATGCGAATACTAGGTATATATGAAAATATACGTGTTTGCAAGCGAGACGTGCAAGAATTTTCTTATAACTGCATATGCATGATCAACATATTTATTTCTCTAAGCTATATATATATAAGAAAAAAAAGACACTTTAATAGCGTCATTATTGTTTGCTACAAGATATGACATTGACTTATGCGAAATAAGCTGGCTTTCAACTCTACCTATTCGACTATATGTATACAGTACCTAAGTGCATAGCTCTCTGTGCACTTGAAAAATGGTTAAGCAGCACGTGCTTGCTTAACTTGTAGATACTGACGTCGATGAATTTTGTACCTTGCGCTATTATACAGGTTTTCTCTCAATAAAAAATTAAACAGAGGCAATCTAATTAATCAAATTTGGTAAATTACACGAGTCGTTCAGTGAAACTCGACAGTACAATTTTATTATTTATGCAAGATGTTCTACGAACTCTGTCCATGATATTTCTTCAAATATGGTAAAATCATAATTTTTAAATTTACATCGTGTAATTTAACAAATTACTACCAGTGGTATTAAAAATTCTAAGACACTATTTTTAACTTTCTTATTATGTTCAATTCCTTACTTAAATTCCTTAACTACATATGTGCAAGTTCCAAGAATATTTTTTTAGCCGGCATTCTTTGAACTTCTTCTATGGTCAGTGTCGGACCATTCCAGACAAAGGTATCGAAGTCTTTTGACCAAAAACAACGCAGGTACGAACGTCTCGTATGATTCATGTATATTTCATCGTGTTCATGACGAACGCGACAGCAAATCTGTACGTTCGCTTACCTTAGAGAGACAGAATGTGCTTGGCTGGTGCACGTGACCATGCCCGGCGCAATGTGTTTCGCGTCACGTGCATCGGACAGTGCACCGACTGCCACGCTCTCGTGCACGTGAATTCTGCATAAAGGAGCAACGGTATCGACACTTTTATAGCTGGACAGAAATCAGGTCTGTCCAAGCTCGCGCCACTTGTCAATCGGATTAATAACATCCGTTGCAATGCCTTAACCTTTCGTGTAATTAAGGTATATTTCTTTAACACTACAGCTACTGAAACATTGATCTTTCTTTTTTTTTTGTTAGTTATGAACGATAGCTGACATGAATGCAAGCTGATGAACGCAGGTGTTTTAGACAAAGTTAAAATATTGACTTTTATTGAGATAGAAATATGATTATATATGGCTAATTATTTTCATTATACCATTTTAATCTGAATATTTTATATGTACATATATTCAGGTACGCGTTACGAGTCTTTAGTTTTAATGTTAATACAAGTTATATTAAATTTTATTGCATTAACATTAAATATAACGAATATTTAAAATCAGACAAATTTTTAGAGAATTGGTTTGTACTCGAGATTAGTATTGTTGTTTCTTTGGTGAAATTAATAATGTTATGCAAGTGTTGTGAATTTTTATAGATAAACAGTCAAATGGTAGTGATAAATTGATGTTGTTTGCAATTATGTTATGCAATAACAGTAATGGAAAAGAATGTTACTAACGTAGTATGTCTGGTTTAATTTTAGTTAAACGCAATATACTGTTGGTTTAAGATTAAGGAAAATAAGAAAGTACATTAGTATTAGTTTAGAAAGGGTTGCTTAATAGTATGTATTACTTTAGAAAGGTCGGATAGAGAAAAATAGAGAGAGGGTAACGAACGAAGATGTAAACGATGAAGGAAATGCATGAGAAGTGAGAATTTTTCACAAAAACGGGCATTCAGTGTTTAACCTGCGAGGTGCGGTCATGAGAGAATTATACAGCAATAATAATTCAGCTTTAACGTATAGGGTTATTCTCATGCAATTGCAACAAGTAATATTCTTTAAGTAATTCCATCCAAATAATTTCTTGCTTGTATATATACATATGTTAAAGGAGAAAGATGAATGGCAAGAAGATCTATTTTTCACAATTTCGTTTTTGTATTTTTTTTTAATAAACGTAACGTATAACGCAGTCTTTTAATAATAGATGTACTTATTTTCCTTTTTACGCATTAGTTATAGTATTTTGATCTACTTAGAGAATAAATAATATTGTGTGCCAGACAATTATTTGTTTCGCTATTACCCTCCCCTTTCCTTCCTTCAATCGTTTAACATTTAATTGACTAATTTAATTATTTACCTGGTTACTACATTGTTGCGCGCTGGCCTTGAAATTTCAATTTTTTACGAAAGCCTGCATTTGTGTTTCATTCTACCGATGGAACGAATATCGCACAATGGAAAGAAACAAATCCACTGCCACTGAAACGCGTATGTGCACGATTGCATTCTCTGTAAACAAACCAGATAGATTATTATCTTGCAAAAATAAATTCATTATAACGTAATCCTGGAGAAATTATGTCTTACGGCAGAATTTTTGCAGAAAAGTTAAACTTTCTCACTAACTTTTATTGAAACGAATTTGTACGTTGACAAACGCAACAATTGGTCGTTCAAATCGATATAGATCGACGACTCAAATCGAACATATTCGAGCGGGAACGCGACATCGACTCGTGAATACATTATTTCGAGTCTCTTTCTGTGATAAAGTGCGTGAAAACGTCGTGGAAAGATAGTTTGCCTATCGTAGTATAAGCGTACGCTTAGATATACGATAATACGAAATGGATACCGCGCGCCGCGTGTAAAGAAAAGTTTAGGCTATGTTCGACTGAAATATCGTCGTTCAATAGGCGAGGTGATATACTTTAAATGCAAATCTACTTACTCGATAGTCGAAATAACCTCCTGTAATGTATTGCGTCTTTCCTCGACGAATTTTCTAATCATTTCACTTCGAACGTTTCGCTCGACTGTGTAAACACTATGCGATCACCTTGAAGTAGCGCGAGTGAAACTATAGTGTATGTGTGAGGATGTTCTTCGCGACACGCCATCTACTCACGCACAGGTACAACTATCGTCAGTACGAAATGGCATCTCGATTTCGATATGTATACGTTTTGTACAGCTCGATTTTGTGCGCGATAAAAACATTGTATTTATTCGATATTATTTATTCAATGAATAGTTTCGGTTTGCAAAGTGTAAAGTGTAAAGTTTCGGTGACGAAGTGTCCTTTAATTGTCAGTACCAACGTGCGATGGAATTAAGAAGCGTGCAGTGGAGCATTCGGAATTATGGTATGTAACACTCTACTTTAATTATCGTCGCGATCTGAATAAAATAGAATATTGCGGGAAACGAACAATACTGCGGAAAACATACTGCGTATATTTTGATAACGTATTTTGATTTCGACGCAATATACGTAATACACGTATTATTTACGATTGAATGAACGAACCGGCGAAAATCATTAACGAGAATTTGCGATATTGTCGTAACACAATGATCGATAAACGGCGTTCTTTTATCGAATAAAATTCAATTTAAGCAATAACAAAATGCAGCTTTAGATTCGTTTCTTATTATCTATACAAATATAGCAAATTTTATAAAAATGTATTATAGAAGTGTATTATAAAAATTAAATTAGAGAACACCGTCCCGGAAACATCGTTATATTAGAAATTATTGTTCAATTAAAAGTACACTAGCTAGAATTCGTATCACGAAACGTCTATAATATACCTTCTAATTAACACCAACTAATTATTATACTTTATTATTATCTTATTTACTAGATAGTATTTCTATCTCTTTTAGTGAAATACATAATAGAGTTTGTACAATTTATGTGAATTTTCCTGTTACTTGCCTGTAAGTCCGTTTTAGAAAAATTTGAAAGTAAATCGAAGTTAACGTGACGAATAAAAAGAAAGTTCGCGGTCATCGATGTAACATAAATTATACCAAATCCACCATGATTCGCGCATCCTTTATACTGCAATTTAAATTTACGTAACCACTGCTTAGATTCCATACAAATTCGTAAACTCATCGATATTAAATTCCTAAACTGTGAAAAATATGTTTCCTAGTTCTAATAAATGAACCATAGAATTTGTTTATATAATAAGAATCGAAAGCAATATTCTGCATCGTTCATGAAGGCAAACTACTCGTATGGACTTTGTCAATTCTCATCATTTTCTTTAAAACGATACATAATGTCACCTGGAATGATGCAATCCAATCAAGAAAATCAAACTTCCGCACTGTCGGCGATTTCGTTCCACCGTGGAATTAAGAATAAGTTCTTTAGGGTGGTTTCTCAAGCGAAAATGGGAAGAAAGAAGAAACGGAGTTACCTCGCGGCGATATAAACGACAGTGGGCCGATTCCGACCTAATAATTGGCAAGAAAGAATGTGTCATACTTGCGAAAAGTAAAAAGTATATTAGTAAACTGGCGAGACAAACCTAACGTTATCCCCCACTATAGTCTCGATAAATCACGGTAAAAATATATCGACCGCTTAACGATGTTGATTGCTCGAATGAATTCGATTCGCATAGTCCTTTGGGGTCTCGTTCTAGCATTCGATACAATAAACCATACTTGTCCTTTTTTCTGCGAATCTGCGAGATACATATGTCGTACATTTGCCATAGTATAGAAAGTTGGTGTTTAAATCGTTACATTTCCAGAAGTCGCTAAGATCTCTCGAGCATTGCCGTGCATTCGAAAAATCCCTCGAGTACGAGATTATGTTCGAACCACGAAAACACGAGCAGGAAGAATAGCGTTGTTACGACAGTCTCTCAGATTGCTTCAGGTATTGCTGCCTCGAAAAAAGTACACGCGTAATTAACCGTAGACACTAACGACGGCATCAACTTCAATATACGTACTTATGAGTCGAATCAAAGTTGACTATTCGTTAACCGAGAAAGATTATTTATAATGAATTCTTCTTACGACTTCTTTATAAAGTTTGCAACTTCTTCGTCCACTCTTAGATTCTGCTTCGGAATATTCTTATTTCCCAGAGTACTCATAGTGAGTTCAAATTTGTCGTGTTTAGATTCGAGTTTCTTTGAACATACCTACTGCTTTTCTTTTTCAAAATCGTTACAGAAGATTCGAATATAGTCGGTCCACGTTCGAATCTATTATACTTGCGATGTACATACTTGAGTTCATCACTAGCAGACAGCATAGATCCGCGATCTTTGCGAATTTGCAATCCTATACATCGGACGTACCTCACTCGACCTAAATACGTGGGTGACTTACGTTCTAGTCCAAGATCCAAGTATAAAATGACTTCAGCAAATGACCGTTTGATCAGCTGTGGAAAGTAAACGTTAACCACGGATACCGCTGCTTTCTCATTCAACTTTCTGTATCAGTTCAATAAAGATTAAAAGTAAATTGCAAAACTTCTGGACGGATATATCCTCTCGGTATGAGCAAGTAAAATCTAATAAGCGAGTGCGAGTGTCAGTGGCGAAATTAACGATATGCACCTTCTACTACAACCACGTTCTGCTGCCGTTTTAATGGTTTTGTATTTGGAAACTCGTGCTTCCAATTAATCCGTCAATGATATTTGATGAAATTCTACATAAGCAGATGCTAGAGATAAATTGATTCTCCGTGCTACGTAAAGGAAAGTTGCAATTTGATAGTTGGGTTATAATGCAAATACTATTTGAATAAAAAATAGAAGTTGATTCATTTGATTCATATGGGAGCACCGTTTAGTAAAAATCAGAATCTGACTCATTTGGATACGCAATGCTTTAAAATCAAGGCATCGTAAGAAACAATATTTCTATTTTGCCCTATCGCCTAAAATTCATATAATCCATAAAAAAGAAATATTCGAGGCTTTTAGGTTTTATCGATTAAATGACGAATGATTGATAGTTGTTTTAAATTGTACGAAATTACGAATTATAATATACGAATTAGTAATTAGAGATAATCTCGCTGTACCTTATTACACTAATAACCTTGGCGAACTATAGCTGTCGTATGTGAGAGATAGTATGTAATGGCAAATTTGCATACCCAGCGTGCTGAAGGCTCGTATACGGTAAATTCACTTCCGTGCATTAATTATGTAGCTTGATTTCACTAATAATTTACTGGATCGACGCGTTGTTACATGCACTTTGACACATTAATTCAGTTCCTTGTATGTAATTGATTGCAAATCAATCACACGTTTACAAAACACAGGTACTCGAAACTTGAAAAAAAGTTTAACTGATATTTCGTGAATGTAATTAGTTTTACGCGAAAGCAGCTTCGAAGTATTATACGTATCTATAAACAAGCGATAAATTCAGGCAGAAGTTAATTGGCTCATGTTATACAATAGTAGCTACTGTTGAAACTTCATTCAGAATTATTATTTAAAATACTGAATAACTTGAATATTCTTTATATTTCGGTATTTACGTATCATATATTATATAACGCGTATTACATATCTTTATACGTTCTTTATATTTTGTTTCTACATGAAATTCATTACAATGTTCCTGGAAAACTTAATTGCGTTTTACGTGGTTTTCTATTATCTTCTGGTAACAAAGAAGTTTATTTATAGAAGCGTGTTCGTTACTTAGTAAAAAGTCTTGCAAAATTTAATTAATCCTATAAATAGAATCCATCACTGTGCTATCAAAAGATAGTATAAATAAATTCTCTGCATATGTACAAGTTATATGTATGCATAGAACAGATGAAATTTTAACTAGAGATAGAGTTTGATAGAATCTAAAAATTTACTATGTGACAACGTATTCCATCAATGTCTCTCAAATGATTCTCAACGTTGCCGTTCGAAAGTATTTTTCTAGAAATACACGTTTCTGACCCTCGATCCGAAACGAGTTTGATGATAGCCTTGTACCAGACTGTGTTGTACAAGAGTCGCGAAGACGACGCCGTGGTTAATTGACAGAACAGCCGGTCGCGTGAATCGAGCCGAGTGGCTGACGTGTGCACGTGACTCGGTCACACTTTTCCTTCGATGGTATTAACCCGTACGAGGAAAGGTGTACAAACACGACTCTCTTTCTTTCTTCGTGGTTCTCTTTCCCGTTCATGGGCTATAGAGTCAGCACGTGCACCAGCACGTGGTATCATGTGCCGCACGTGATCGCAACATCAGCATGCTTATGGGGTCATTCTTATTCTTATTATCCTTCGTTGCTCCACGTTCACATCGTCGTAATGCAGTTTCTCCATCGACGCCCGTTACTGAGCTTATAATAGATGCAAATAGATGTAGAATGTTCGTAAAATAATAAAATGTCTTAAGTAGAAGAAACACGCGGCAAGTACAATTTTGCTGATTTTCTGACTTTGATGTCGCTTAATAGCTGGAAGCCTATACTTTAATATAACACAGGTTAAAAGAGGGACAACCTATTCAATCCAAAAGCGTATCAAGGCCTTTTAGCAATAGATAAAAAATTCAGAAAATTTCATGAAAATTAATGGCATACTTAATATTTAAAATATGATAACCAATACTTTTGAAATTAGTATGATTAATGTGAATATTTTTCAGAAGAGAACCTTGTAACAAATTTGACAAAAACTCAGTTTTGGTAAAATGTGATTGGCTAAGATACGAAAAATGTGACTTATGTCTCTTCACTGTAATCTTTTCGTATGGTTTCCATCTGTTATATGTTAATTTATAAAGCTCATCACCCTTGCTGTTAAATCGAAGTTTTCTCGAAAAAATGCATTTACCATTCTTTGCTTATTCGTATCTATAGATTATATCGTTATCATGGTACCTAGCTATTTTAAACTGCCAACGGAACTCGTTCACGGACAATGCACAACTTCCTCGGCTCGCACAATGATTTCCTAGTCAGTATTAAACTAAACACGCGAGTCTTATCAGTCAGCTTAAAGGAGGCTCTCGATAGATTAAACGTGTAGGATAAGCAGGAAGCCGGAAATCCAACATACGAGCGTTTGTCTAAGTCTATAGAACGTTCTACAAGTTGAATGCATTAGTCTGTTTTATGATGTTAGGAGATATCGTATAAAAAAATACCAACTTTTTCTGAAGTACGATTAACGAGGAGGTTTTGTTTCCATGTGGAAAGTCATGCATAATTGCATGTTAACTTAAAATAAGTTTCATAAGTCTTAAGAAAGTTCCTGTCTTTCATATAAAGATGTTACATAATGTCACACTGTCTGGTGAAAATAACACCGTTGAAAACAATGAAATTGCGATACATAGGGTGTATCAAGAAAGGGCCTAAGCTTTTTAAGGCTTGTTCTGGTCATTAGGAGAAATAAAAAAGTGTTAGATAGATTCTCGAATTAATATTTGATAACAAAGTAGATTTCAAAATCAATATTTTTTAGTGGAAAATGTAATTTTGAACCTCCTTACAGGTATATTAATGATCTTTGTTTTTTTCTTTCAATGTATGTATCTACAGTTAACAGTCTATATAATTATACAAAAAATATTGTAAAGAAATAATAAATAGAAAACGATTCTGCGAAAAGATCTCCAAGAACATTATCAATAGACTGATATTGCAAGAAACAGAAACAACAAGAATAAACATTTTATTATGCATATAGAAGAGAATCTGCAAAATTGCAATCACTACTAATTAATTTACGTTTCTATACAGGGAAAGTCGAAGAATATTGATAAGCAAAATCGCAATTACTACCAATTAATTTACGTTCATATAGGGGAAATCGAAGAATACTGATGAGCAAATCGATATACGGACTCCTCTCCTATTAAGGAATAATAAACTAAACATTCTCATAAGGATATTTAACCTTCGTCTCATGGTTACGAGGCCAATTAAAAGTACGTTGCCGAGATTTAAACCTTCCTAAAATATCATGGAAATCTGACACTATTAACGACGAGGATTCTCAATAAAATATGACCATCCGTTTAGAGCAACACGTAAATATAATTTATATATGCTTTTGACATTTTCTGAGCACAGAAAGTTTTAACGCTTCATTAAAGGATACGACATTGCTGTATTAAACCGTGACACGGTCACTCGTTGGTATTTAAACATCTTACTTATACGTTAAGAATAAAACGACTATTTAATGTCTAAAAAATTTTAAATTGCCATAATTTTATTGCCAATAAAATATATAAAATATATAAAATAATATCTTGTTACAACAAATAAAATTGATTACTCTATTACTGATTTAACCAATTACTGATTAACATAATATTTGCACAAAATATATGGAAAAAGATATTTGAACATAAATTTGATAACAGTGAATGAATAATATTTTTCTATAAACAGAAATAATACAAGTAAGATATTTCTACGTGTAAGATACTGTAGTCAGAAAACAACGGGCATTTCTAGCTTCGTTCCAAGAAACTGTGCTCGCGAGTTCAAGGTTCGGTATAAAAAAAATAAAATGGTAGAGGGCAAAGCAGCGAAAGGTGATACCTGCAAGAAAATTTTACTGTAACAATTTTGAATGCTGTCACGTATCGTGGAGACTGCTCACTGTACGAGATTATCGTGATTAGCATCTGTAGAAGGAAGTGTTCTACTTTCATGAGAGCGAAAGAGAAACGAAGAATGGGAAAAGGGTAGGGCTGTAATTGTTTGGAATAAAGGCGAACACGAGAGGAAAGAAATGAGAGGGAAAAAGAAAGAAGAAAAGCAGCGAAGATTAACGCTCTTGGCTAGTTAATTGCAACGATTAGAGGCAGTAAACTTTACAGGATTTGCCTACCAGCCTGTGTGCACTAGATCAGATTTTCCGACACAAAGCAACGTATAATAAATTATATTTTGTATGTACAGGCATATATGCTATTTATGCTTTTTAGTTACAAGATATTCTTACTTTCATTGTACTTCATTTAGCTGGTATCTATTAGTGTTGAGGCAAGTCAAGATATATTATTACAGCTAAGTTTACACGTTGAAATAAAATTTATAGTGAAAGATAATGTATGAGACGAATTTTTTTTTTTATTTGCGATAGTATAATCAATAGGTATGTATATGCATAGATACAATATTATAAAATGAAGGAAGAAATGCGTTTTTATTTGTAGAGTGAAAAGGATTTAAAATATACGCATAATAAGTATGTGTTCTTATGAAATTTTTCCATTTATAAATAAAGTTTGTTAAAAAGGTAAAATTAACTTGTCAAATTGCGATGAATATCTTGCCGTGCTTTATGAGCACAGTTCTTTTTATTCTTATTCACAATTGTGAAATAAATTATTGAAGTTAGCTCTTGCACACAGTCTCGTAAACAATAAGTAGCAATTTTAGGCGGTAATTCAAACTAGCAACACAGCGTTCACTATATGCACGTCTTAAAACTTACTGCACATACTTTTACAACATCGTGTCGTTTATAAACAATTTCTTACGAAAATCTACACGTGAAAGTGTCTTGTAAAAAACCACTTTACTTCATATCTTCACAAAAACACATACTTATTGTTAAGAAACTTTGAACTCAACTTCGTTGGCTTCAAATACAGCACTCCTAACATATTTAATTCATATGAAATTAAAACTACCAGACATTAATTTATACGTACAGGAAGTTAATAAACTAAACAATTTGCATATAATATCGCAGAAGAAATTCGCTCACGTACCTGGTCTGAGTCTTCCTTGCGGAGGGTATCCTAGCACCTGTGTCCCAGTCAAAGATACGACGATCAGAATTTTGGCAACTATCATCTTCATTGTCACTCTTGATCTAAGCCGCTCTAGTCACAAATAGTTGGCGAGCGTGTTAAAGATACGGAAACACGAGAAACGGTGAGTGACACGTAACCGAATGTTCTCAGTTTCGTTGATGAAACTTCCGATTTATTGTGAAAGATCGTTAATTGACAATCTAAGTCTGCCGTGACGGTAGCCGGCAGAGCTCCTGCCGCTGTCGTACTGTGCGATAGTCTGGAGGGTCGGCAGGCGCTTTCACTGGTTTTATAGGTGCGCAGGAAAGCACTTCTTCTGGAAGGGGGGATTCTACACGACTCTTTGATACGTCAGGAGTGTGGTGTACAGTAGAAGAATTATTATCGTAAAATGTATTAGTTTGACTGTGCACGAAATTGTCAAGCAACGTGATAAGTGAATAAACACAGGGTAGATAAGAAACTATCATTCACTAGTGGATTACACAGAATTTATTTTAAAGGAGGCAAAATAATCTGTTGTGAACGAAATTTCAGTAATAATTAATGATTTTTCTAAAGTTTCACATGTCTATATTTGGTATCATTACATTTATATTAGTATTAAATTATCTTGATTTACTTTCGTCTATATTGAATAGCAATATACACATTTTTAAAAGAATATTATATCAATTAAGTATTATTTCAGTAAAATTAAATATAACTGGAATATTTCATCGTATCGCTTTCTCTGGCAGTAAATGAACACATGTTCGAATATTGGGTCATATCGTAAAAACTTTTCTAATAATTCTTAAAAACATCGCATATGTATGTATATGTTTCTAATCAGGTATATCTAATTCTATTACAAACCACCACGATTCACTGATAAGACACTAGCAAACATGGTGCAGGAAAAATAACAGAAAGTATACAAACGAAGCGTCTGACAGTTCAATAGAGGCGGTTTCGTTGTTTCGTTCTCTTAACAATTTATACCAGTTTGACATACCGCTCTGCTCATGCGACTTATCATCGCTTTACTGGATACGTAGATACTAACAATCGTGCTACCTCCGCCACATTGATCGATCGTTAAGTTCGCCTGGACATGAATTATGGTTAAAGTTACAAGATTCAGGATTTGATCGAACATTCCACGTTTGCTTTCGTGATATCGTTAGCTAGATCGTCGACGCTAGTTAGGAGGCAAAATTATCTATTTAAACGAGAAATCGATCTTCGATATTGTCGTTTCCGAGTACCAATCGGTAACAGTCGGTTTCTATTGAGAGATAGTTCGCGCCACTTTGTATATACATGCACAGGAACTAATATAGTTGATAGTGACAGTAGCAAGATTTATGGAATTTTTGATGAAATAAATTCTTCCTTAAGTCGAGGAAACATCAAATGTACATGTAACTGCTTCGTTGATGTTAAGGATTCTTTTATATGTTTCTTGAAGTATAAAGTAATTAAAGTCGAAGATTAATTTTAATAACTAATGAAATAATTACTCATTTGTGATTATATAATTAATGAAATATTAATGTACTTTATATATATAAATATAAACCCATCTTTATACTTTGCAAGAAGGATAATTAAAGCAACAGATCTGTTTCAGTAACTTGGTAGTAACGAAATAGATGAATGATGTGATGTTAAGAAAACTACAGAGCTGGTGCTTCTCGAATCTTTTTATTCCTTCAGAGAAACGCCGCCTCGTTATATAGTCTTTAAGGTCTTAAAACGTTTAATCCGTGTTATATGTGAAACAAACACGCACGACCTTAATTTGTCAGCGTTTTTCTTAACAAGCAGGAACTTATTATTAGCCTACTTATACGAGAAGCCATTGAAAATCAGCGTGTCACTTTTTATGATACAAGATTCCCCTGGATTCTTACTTTTCTCGCGCGTTGGAGTACATTCGACAATTACGGCAGAAGAACTGTTTTGAAGTCGTTTGAATCATTGTCCGTTGCACCTTGTCGGTCGTTCACAAGATGGAATATTATTGCGCCTGAGATTATTATCCTTGCTTGTTGAACATAATTCGTTCGTGTGTTTCGAAAGGCTCGACGATCCTCCCGAGTGCTATACGTTTTATATTGCCTAACGCACGGATACGAGTGCTCCAGTCTAACTCATAACGCTCAGCATTCCCGGGTCACTTTCGTGATCGTGCATCAACGTCATGTATATTCCGTTGTTTCGAGATCGGGTCGAGCGTGCCAGCAGCCGAAAAAGAGATAAATCCGTTCCTTTTTTGGCTACTTTGACAAATAGACCCGGCCTCGACTTACAGTAGCATCGAGCTATAACATAATTAATATCCATGTTACGCAATTGTCTGTTATCTAATGGAATATGATTTAGAAGTTATTAGAATGCTAGAAAATACGTATATAATTAATATTCATTAATTCATCTATTTTAATACAGAATACGAATTTCATTATATATCCTACATTTCTTATAGAAATACGGATATATTAAGATACATAAGGAAATGCATCGAGTTATTTTATATTTTATAAAAATATTTTTAAATATATACATATAGGCAGAAGAATGCATTGTTGAAATTCATATATTTCTGGGAAATTCTAACTGATAATTTTCAATATAAACATCTTCGCTATATAATGAAATGTCATTTAAATTATTTCTGATCGTTGCCATATACCTATTCAATTGTGACTGAACATTCTCAGCACGTTCTGCCGTATAATTCTAATTGTAAAAATAGCGTGAAATTGATGTGAGAAAGAAAAACCTGGAACAGCACTGCTAGGTACTGTATCACGACAGCTGGGCTCGTGTGATAATCGCTGATGCAATACCACGCGTTCGTGCACATCGTCTCAATGGAAATCGATTGATCTTCCATTGATGCATACTCTTTCACGTGAAAACACAACTACATAGATATGTAATTCTTGCAAGACTACATAGCCCTGTTGTCTTTGTATAAATATTCTTCGAAGAAAAGTCTGTTTTTGTTACATAAACGCAATTTATATTGATTTAGTCTGTTCGAAACTGAATAGAAAGAAATAAGTCAAAATAATGGGAATTTATACACGTGTCATTTTATAGTCGTTCATTTTTACGAGCTCGTAAGCAACACATCACCGTTACATTCTGTGCTGTTCTGAAGCAACAGGGAGATATTTTTTTTCATGCAAATGAGAAGTAAATGAAGCTACTTTACGATTCCTACGTGCTCGGCCTAGAGCTTGTTCTAATATCTTTCATCGATGTGTAAATAACACTGATCGGTACATATGCGATGCGATCTCGTCTAAATATATGTATGATCTACATATATACATATATAAATTCCATATATCTATGTGTATATTTTTGTATGTCGTGCAAGATAAAAGTATCTCGATTGAAAAACTTGTTTTAACGCTAATCTAGTTTCATTTGCATTCATAAATCCAAACGAATTCGCATACTCATGTGAATTTGTCTTGATATCATAACACTAATCTTGAATAAAGTAAACATCTGCAATATAATTAGCAACACTGTAGGAAGTTAAGAAATCGTTGATCCTCATTCCTACTATCTCCTGCGATCTTTCGAATCACACTTTCGCCCAAACATGTTTTTTCACAATTATTAATGTGTCAATGTATTATACTTGACCATGATCTTAATTAATGTGAAAAATTCTGACAGTGATGCGAAAAACCATCATTTCATTAAAAAGTAAACTAATCGCTCAATACACTGAATAATTAACTGGTCAAAATAGTCGCGAGCATAAATTATTTAATGCAACAACTGAATTTTGTATGTCACTTTGATTTGATTTGACAAAAATGAGTTTTCCCACTTATGCACGATTAATACAGTTTATTGGAACAAATTAACGCTATAAATTCACATTGAGAAAAAGTTTGGCTTACAATTAGTCCATTAAAATTCTTATCAAGATACGTATACGAGGTTAATTCACACGATGGAGAATATTTTATCGCAAAATAAGTGACTTTTGATTAATTTAATTTTATTTTGAATATTTAACACCATTGTATCAAAATCCATTGTCCCTTGCGTCGCGTATTACAATGAGATGCAAAGTTAGAATGAACGTCGAACGAAGCAGGTAACTGTTCCACTTATTAATCATAGTGAACGCTATAAAAGTGTTCATTGACGCTTAATGACTCGACAGCGAAGATTCTGGCGCAATTTAAGCTGATTTCAACGTTGCTTGAGAATACGTGACATTTGTTCTCGCGTTACGTTTAGTTTGCTCTATATCTTCGCTGACACTTTCGGAGTCTCGAATTATAAATCGTAGAATAGTCAACGTTGCACAATAAAATGTATGGCAGAAAGCTTGATATAATTAAGATGTGAATCTTCTCGAAATACTACTACGTCAGCCACTCCAGTATTCTCCAACCTGATTTACATTAATCAAATCATTTTGGAAAACCATTGCGCCATAGAAAATGATCTGCCTCTGCAACGATATAATAGCACCTTAGATTAATAGCGCTAGATCAATTTGTCATTTTTAATAACACTATTGGTATTCAAATAATTATATACATAGGTGTGTAAGTATATATTAATATTCTTTATAACCGAAAGGAATAAAAATGTACCTGTTTGAAATGTAGTTTAATAGATGCAAAAATAGCTGACTTTTGATTAACAAACAAAAGTATGTCTAATTTTAATTTAATAATATAGATATTAGAAACTTTATTCAATATGTACAACGAAAAAAATATTCTTAAATTCTTGTCTACACGATATTAGATCGCGTTGGATGCCAGCTTGTCGCGACATGATCTATCAGATATCAGCCAGTCGCGACATATTTAATCTACTGCAAACGTATCCTGACCAGTTCTTTAAATATTTTACAACGTAACCCCTAGTTATCTAAAGCCTTTGCCCATTTTCAAGTTTCTTTCACGCAATTCCTGCTTCAAAATCTTCGACATCATTTAAATATGAGTCACGCTTTTGATTCCTTTTTTCACGGGACAACAATTCTAAAATAACAAACTAGAGTTATGTATGCACATAACAATATTTTAATCCTTCATATACATGATTGAATTTACAACATGTTATTCTTCTTCTCAACTACCGAATGGCGGTAAAATCAGAAAAATCTACGCAAATGGACTTATCACATTTATTTCCTGTGAGTTTTACTTTGATATCCAAAAAGAAGCTTTCCTATCATTTCATAATCTTATCTCTAGAAAATCTCTTGTAAGATGTTGAAAAGAGTATTGAATTCAATTCCACAGATGAGATTCTAATACCTACGTGTTTAATACATATAAAAAAGTATTTGTACGCAAAGGATATCCTATCTGAGTTTCGACTCTCATCCGAATAATTTCGCACGTAGCAAAAAATAGTAAAATGTATCGTACACAATAACGCGGAACGTCTCGCTGTGCGCTTCTTTACGGTACAATAAATAAAATTTTTACACGCTAGAAAGTACTCCATCCGTTTGTGATAAACATCTAAATCGTTGCGACTATCATCCGGTTAAGTTGTTTCGAAAGTTGGACCATGTCGTAATATTTCCTTTTCCTTCTTTTTTTTTTACAAAAAGTAAAAGATTATAAAAATAGTAATAATTAACGTTTCAAGGAAAGCAGTTTTCATTTTTCTCGATTTTATCTCTCGCAAAAACCTTGGCTTTTCTTCAATGTTCGAGAACAACGACCACCGTTTACCTGAATCATTATGCGACTTTCTTCGATCAAGGCACTTACTGTCACACTGTTTACGGTGTTACTACGACTATTTATAGTCGTGAACGTATTACGCTGCTATTCACGTGAAAAGTTCACGGAAATTAAATTCCGATTTTTTACCCTCCTAATGTTATCCACAAGAAGGAATAAATGTTTCTTGATGGTCAATCAAATTTGCACCGTTTCGCGTGATTTATGCGACTCCTTTTATAGTATAAGCGATTAATGGCTTATAGTCCATCATACCACTAATTTCTCATTTCCTTCGTACTATATGAATTAATAAAATGCGTACATATATATACGAGTATTACATCGGAGTTAATAGTAAAGATATTTGCATAAAATAGAGTACTAATTTAGGAACGATCTAGTACATACAAAAGGTAGAAGCATTCTTTTGTAGCAAACGTATATCATTTGAAATGAATTTCCTATATGTATAAAGCAGTTCCGTTATGTAGCTACTATAAATATTGATTTGTGAATTATTCTTAATTGTATTTAATATTCCATGAAACCTACAATTACGGTGCAACATATTATCGTATGTAACTTATGATTACAAAATGTGATTGTATTTAAGTATCTTCTTTAGTGCATTATTATTCAGAATTAACGACATAAAAGAGAACATAAATATTTATATTAAGGTACAAATATTGATTACATTTTTTTATTTGGATCATATTTTATTACATAAATCTAGTTTTTGTATTATAAACCTTTTTATGTCCCAATATATTTATGTATAATTTTATGAACTTTATGAAGATTCGTTTCGAATTTTATCAGGTAATCGCGATAGCTGTGTCTCATTACAGTGCTAATGCAATTTCAAAATGTTTCATATAACATACATAATATGTTCATAAGATGTTTCTATAATCATTTAAATATTTTCGTGAGCCATTCTATAAGTGTATAAATTATAATGTTCTAATTTTTATAATTGGAAATGAACGTATGCCTTTATATATATCTCCGCCTTCCTAAAAAGGTCAGACTTATGCACCCAGAAATATGCAATTTCATTGTGCTTATTCTTACAAGATAGATCACGTAATCATTTAGGCTTCAATTAATTATCTTTCATCGTCTTTCATGGAATGTACCGATTACACAATGAACATACATCCTATCATCTCACGGTTGTCAATAAGGATTTCACTCTTGACATTGAATGTAAAAGGTTTAAAAGGTTGTTTTACATCGCTTCACTATACGTATCGTCTTATTTTATGCGTTGATCATCGACGCGGAAGGTACCCATAACAATGTAATCTCAACGAAGCCATTAATTATTCACGAGACCTTGTATCGTTCGACAATAGCGTGTCAGTACTCTCTATTTATGCACGCTATTTTTTCAATCTGTTGCTTCCGGATGCTCCTTGAGTCGGAATCTGCATCTCGTGGGTGGACATGAAATAGTGGTAAGCGTGGGTGTGGTTTGCGATAATGGATATCACGGGAGAATGAAGCACGTGCGCAGTCTCGTGTTCGTCTGGTCGCAGTCGATCAGTTTCAAGTACCATTCAACCGATAAGATCAAGATAAGGGAAGCTAACGCGTGATCTTATTCAACTTATTAAGACGTCTATTTATATACTAATCAATTATTGAATCTTCGAACACAGTGATTAAATAGCCGGCAATATATACATTACATACTTACCATACAAAATTATTTAATTCATTATGCTTGCCCTTGCTGTTCTCAAATTTATGTCACTCGAAACGAAAATGTTATATGGTAGCTTGTATAGTCGTCTTAGGACAATAGATTCATACGTATTCGTAGAGAGTAATTTACTTTCTCAATCTGTATAGATGTTAAACTCTGTAACGTTGTTCTTCGAATCTCTTTAGGTAACGAATTCGATATGATAAAATTTCGAACCACAAATTCAAAACTCTTTAAAAACGCGATAGATCGTGCTCTTTAATCTGAACACATTCTAATACAAAATATAGATCGTTCATGGCGATATTAGACGCGTGTAACATTAACAGCTGGTTTTACAGATCATAAAATAGATTTTTGCCCGGTAGACCAATGGAATCATGTAGTAATACGGTAACATATGAGGTGAAAAAATTACGAGATCTACGGTCGAAGCACGGTGCAAATTGATTGTGTACGTTGTTAGAGGTAACACCGAGAGAGGGACATATCTTTTTTCGCCTTTTCCTCAGATACAATCAAGAAATAAATAATCTACTGATAATACAGTCAGATATCGCAAGTGTGTAAAAGGGATCGCGCTTTACGTGCTATTAATCGCAGCACAGCAAGGAGATAAAACGGATATTGAACTGTCGTTCGGACATTCTCTCCTCTTTTCATTCTGATATCCTCTGTTCGTGATATAAATCATTGCCTGCTTAATTGGGCAATCGATTGTTGCCGCTTTTTTTCCCGTACGTCACAATCCTAATGCAGATGATTTAACCGCGATGTATTCCAGTGCAACCGGACGAGACGATTGTTATTAATTAACCGTCGTGAAAGCCGAATGATTTCGTGGTTAGCACGAATTGTTCGCTCGCATTTGCTTTGGAAAAAGCAGAATACGCAGCAAATCGTGTGTTAAGTAACGCACACCACGTGAATGGTAAATGATTTTCAATCACGAATCATTTAACGGTGTTACTTCGATTGATTATGAAGCTACAGTTTTATTCGAACATCCATGAAAAGCGTCTAACGAACGATTTCTGATCTCCTAGTTGGAGAGTCAGGGCTAAAACTATGACGCGATCATTAATCACCTGTATACTAATGGCTGTGTAAACTACGAAAGGATATAGGGTAAAATATTTACAATATTGTTATACATGTTGTGCTAACTGATAGGAGTACATGGCTGTTCAAACAGTGATGCGATTTCTGTGCTCATTTACATAAAACTCACGCGTGAATTGGTTGAATTTAGATTCGGGTGGTCGGGATAAAATACGAGATCGAAATGCAAAAATTAGTTCACAGTTACGTTCTTAGGTTTATACCTGTTGCAAAATTTGCGTTGGTCAATATAAATATAAATACTTTCAAATATTCTGACAATTATAATGTGACTGCGTACACATACAATACAATAATATTCTTTTTTCCCAATACATCTATTCAGATACGAAATTACGATGCCTCGATATTAAAAAAATATATCACGCATAAAGAGCGTAATAAAATAGGAGCGTATAATGAAAAAAGAATCCTTTTTCATTTCTTGAAAAACAAGCCCGTTGTTCAACTTTACCTTTAAATCTATTGTAATCGACAGCATTGCGCCGAGACGAGAATCTCGCATTTCAGATGTCTATTAATGCAGTATTTACTGTACAGAGTCACGATCAAATGCAATTATCCCTTTTGTAGTGGCAACAATAAAGTGCTACGTGACAATAGTTAGATGCCTCGGGTGTAGGCGGATAACAAGCGGCGAGTGTCGACCAATTGCCAATGAACCATTAAACGACATTCCCCGTCATCGTATTCTTCCATTTAGATACAAACTTCAGCGTGAAGTATTCATTGTCGTTCTACTTGATTAACGAAAAAAAATGTATTACACTACTACTTAGTACTAAGCTGATTTTATCAAAGGATGAATTAGCAAGAATAAGGAACAATAGATCGACTGTTTCTTTAACATTCTACAGACATTAATTGTTCTATTTAAATCTAATCGATTTTGTAAGTAGAAATCGTTGTTATAAGAAAGTTTTATAAATGTAATTGAAGATCACGGAAAAATGGGGGGAAGGTATGTTTTCGTTGATTTTTCATTTTAATATCATATTATGATTAAAAAGAAAAATTTTAATCTGTAGTAGTTAAAGGTAGAAAGAATTTGTTAGATCCAAGGATATACGTAGTTAGAAGCCAAGTCATCCATCAATGAATATTTCAATTTTAAAATCATGTCGGTAAAAGTGTGAACGAAAATCAATTTTAAGAATGCTAACTAAGAAATACATTGAGAAAGAAACAAATTTTTAAAAATATATACGATCTTCCTGCAGCGATTAATTTATTACGACATACGTCCCAATTTGTACCTATGAAACGTCCGACTGATAAATATCTACATGCATCGTTTAGCAAACGATTGCCAATAGACAATAACGATATTAATCAGCTGAAAGGATAATTTAAGTTTCGATAATTGGACGTCCCTGTTCTACTGTGTATTTTTTCATCCGAATCTAATCGCGAATTCATCGATCTCTAATTAATATCCATTACTTTGGAAAATTCATAGCGACACCAATGATAGTGGTTCACTCATTAGCAGAATCCTGTTGCACAAATAAACTGACATTATTGGGGTCAATTAGTAGCAGTATTTTGTTTAAATTTTACATTTTATCACATAATAAGTATTCGTAATAGATATTCACAATAGACATACTTTTTTATTTCAGGCAAATATATAAAATACAGCTTAATATTTTAATTATCAAAAAACGGTTCGTTTCCAAAAGAAAAGTCTATAAGCTAGAATCTGTAACTTGTCAGTTGACAAACACAATTAGTTGGTAAATTATTGTGCAACAGGGTCCAGATAAAGCAAATCTCCAAATATCCGATAATGGTGGTGTTTCGAAATTAGTGTATTCGTCCTTCGCGTTAACCACAAATGGCGAATCTGGGGAACGTTTTATGGTCCTGAAAACATACATATACTGTGCGAGTATCGCGATAACGATCCGCAACTCTCGACACCTTGTCGAGTATCGATAAAAATGGCAAATCTTATGGGACTTGGAGCTGTACGCTGTTGTAACGGCAATTCTTGTGCACTGTTGTCTCTCGCGGATTGATCTGTGATCGATACACGACCGCCATATTCCTACCGTTCTCAAAGACAGACATTCCGCGTGTTCGACCTACCGTGATCGATCATTACTTCACCTATTAATCCTCCGTGTGATGCAGGTCCCGATTTCGTTTTTCCGAAGGGGAGAAACAGCGACCGTAACGCACTAATGAATTTTGATACGTTCCACGTTCAAGTCGCCGCTCGTACAATGAAAACGACAGTTTACCGATACTGGCTCGTTTCTGGGCCGCATTTTTATCCTATGAAAATTGTATTTGCGGCTGGTCGCTACAACTTTAAAACTGTTCCAGTATATGTTAACCGAGATACCAGGCTTAAAAGCGATCTTGCTTGGTAGGATTGTTATAGCCCTATTTATTACTGTTGACCGAATAGTCGTCAATTTAATGGCGCCGAGAACAGATATCCCTCACTTTTATACGTTTCTCTGTAAAGCGCTTGATGACCATGGAAGAAAAACATTGTATTATTTTTGTCAATTTTTTGATCTTAGGTGTCATTTTATGACTAAAGAATGCTACTTTAATATGAGAACGAAAGAAATTTGTTTAGCTCAAAGATATAAGTCTCTTAAAAATACCTTCTGGTATTATAAGAATAAAACAAAATAATTGGATATTCTTGCTTTGATATAATATTTATAAGCGTATAGGTACATATTGCATAGAATAGAATTAAAATTTGATTTTCACGATGAAGCTACTTTGTGGTATTCTTCCTGTGAAATTCTCTATAATTTTGTATGAAGTTACTGTTTAATTATGTTGTACTTTATAACTGAAACGCTGAGCTAGATTGTAAATTTTAGAAAAGGCGTTTATTATCTTTATTATCCCATACGAAGTATGTATATATATTAAACTTGTTCTGAATAGAGGAGAGTTAGGAACTCCCCCTTCTGAGTTATTACATTGCTAATAAATCGCATAAGGTTCTTTCGACGTATATAAAGAGACCAGCTTAGTTTCACAGCTAAACTTTATGTTCTAAGTTCGTTGAACGATATTTACATTCGTTAACGAGACCAATTGTTTCGATTTCAGATTTTCTCTATTTTTATTTGGCGCGTATCTAGTTCATATTTCAAGTAGAAAGGATGTTTCAATTATTATATACATATAACAATTACTAGCGTGTTATAAAATAATAAATAAAAAATTTTTACTTGGATTTAAAATGCACAGATATATACATTTCATCAATTTTTTTGTTCATTTGAATAATGAATATATAACCATACCTGGTTGCTTTATAAAATAACGTTACGAATAAAAAATTATTTGATCCTTTTAAATGACTGTTTGAGTAATTGATGTGTGTATGAAAACCTTGAAACTGTAATAAAGCCGCTTTGTGTGATCAGAACCGTAACACCGTAACGGAAGCTCATTCTTTAACGTTTGTCGCCTGTGGCGTAGCAATTATTTTACGTGTGCGCGGATTGTTTCATGCTTCACGAATTTCTGCAAAAGCATTTAATGTCAGTTTCATTTATGATAATGAAAAGGCGAAACTCGTGTCACTCTAATTATCCAATGAATCTTAATTATATATATTTAAAACCATACAAATTTTAACGAATCCTATAATAATAAATTTTTCATTTATTTCAAATAGTGGACAATCATAAGTAATGAAATAGATCATTGAACTTCTATTCAAGTACATAGAGTTTCACTGTATATTTAAGAGGAAGAAATACGAATATAGTATTTAACGTATGGTGTTTATTACGATTAAATTATACCTGTAAAAATATCTCATGTTCTTACATTATCGATAAAACTGTTTCTATTGTACATCTTCTTGCCATATTTACTGACTTATTCTGTAAAGTTATTTTTGCTAAACTTTGTGCAAGACAATTTACCATTAGATAAAATTGTGCAAGGAAGAAGATTCACTGAAACAATGCAATCGACGTTCAGTATCTTCGTTCTAGATCTTTCATAACAGGCGTCTAGTTCCTGTAGTCACGAAAACGAGAGTAAAAGCTGCTTCGTACCAAACAGAGAATGCCAAACTATCGCAATGACAGTTCTATCGTCGCGTGATTTTGCATAAACTCTCTGCAATCGTTCGATCTTCCTTGCAGACCGTTTTCTAATACGAATATTCTCAGTAATCATTATTATTTGCTAGAACGATGTTGTTAACAATGTAAATTGCCGTGGTGAACATATAACAAACCATTTAGTACGAGTTCTATTTATTCTGTAACTATCTTTACATCTTTTGATTATACCTATAATCATCTCAGTTTAACATAATAATCATTTTTCGTTTATGATCACTTGCGGTAAGAGAAAACGCAAGAAATATCCTGCATTGAAGTCATTGTATATACTAACTTGTTAGATTTTATAATTCAAAAGTGTTAGTATTATAATATTTATCTTTTCACGTTTAATTTCACGTATTGATTAATTAAATAATAAATTTATTTGTGTTAGGTGAAACAGGTCTCAAACTTTAACGCATTATATTTTCTTTAAAATGTTATTCGACAAAAATATGTTCTTATTATTCATGACTAATAAAAACAATAATTCTCTCACAAGCTAAAAAGAGCTCAGTTCTAAAAGATAATTCTGAAGAATTCTTAAAATATTTTATATCTTCTTGTGAATATTTTAAGCATTAGGTGTAATATTATGACAGTATTTACCTTAAAAAATTGAACTTTGTATTTCCATTTTACGGGCTATCGTAAAATACAACTAAAATGGTGGTAATATCGTAGTACTTGCTACCACACACAACTATTAAAATTCCTGTTATTTTGTACACCATGTTATATGTCATATTGTATATCTATTCAATAGACTGCTACACTTACAGTATTTTACGTATACTCTAGTATACAGTGCATAATGTCAGTTATAAAACATGTTGGAGAAACTGCAGCAGGATTCAGAGTACTGGAAACAGTAATAAAATTCAGTTTCACCATCACTCTTTCTTAATATTTTCTCATAATAATACCTTCGTAACATCGTTAGTTTAACAAAGTTGAATAGGTAGCTTGAAAGTATTTAGTTAATTGTTAGTCTCGTCAAATGGTGTGCAGTTGACTGTTTCCTAACGCAAAACTTATAATAATCGTATCGATGTATATGTAAGAGGAAAGTAACCTTAAGTTCATAAACGTTACCCGCAAACTGTGCAAAGTGTGTTGCATCATATGCGTCGCCATTAATCTTTGAAAAGATTTTTATTTTTTATTATGGCACGGTCGAAGTAATTAACACACTTTAAAGTGAGTTGATTTTACTCTTAGAACTATTTAAGAAAAGAATGTAACATCGGAATGATCGAATATGATAATGACAAAGTATTGCGTGTAGCATAAAAATGATAAGTAGAGATCGATAAATTATATAGTACCATTAATTGAAGCAGTAGTTTTTTCACATACGATGTTGATCGAAAACCAAAACCTGAACACAAATATGGAACTTAGGCGGTAACTTAGAGTAGCAAAAAGATCGATAAAAACTTTCACTTCCGGAATTGTTAAAATAAAAGAAAATTTTTTTGTAATAACACTTGTTTAGTATAAACTGGGCTATCATACGATTATAACGATTTTTCTTTCCCAAATTGAATTTTTTATAAGGTGTGAGTCATCTCCTTTACGTCATGCTACACTTTCAAATTTATATGTTATCGACAGTTTTTGAGCGAATACAAAAGTTTCTAACACAGGGTCAATCCGAATCAGTCATTTAGAATTTGCTTCTTTTCCTTTTAAAAGTATTTGAAGTGTTGGCTATAAGCGCCGATGTAGAATCATAGTTTTATGATGATTTGATTACTGCTAATTTAATTACATTTTTACGATATGAGAAGCTGTGAAGCTAGAAGTTGCGGTAACGTGCTATCAATCATAATAAATAATAGGTTTCTTACAATTTCAACCTTGAGTGTTTTCTATAAAAATAGATGCAAAAAAAAAACTATAAAATATTTGCCCATCGAGATTACAATCCTGTCTTTCTCATAAATTGGTTTAAAAATCTTTCGTGCAATTTAAAATGTAGATATAATGCACATTCATTGTATCGATATGATATCACTTTTCATATATTTTCTACTTAATATTCAATTCAGTAAAGATATTCAAGAGCAAACGATTTTTACAGAATTTCAATAAATTTATGCGATTAAATCTTGTAATCGATCATCAACAATTTTAATCGACTTCTAACAAGATTTATGCGTTTGCTTCGGCAAATAAATATAAAAATATAGTAGATCGAAAAAAGGAAAAAGAATTATCGATGATAGCAATGTTTGTTGTTACGCCAACAAAACAATACGAAATATGAAACAAACTGTATCTGTATATAAGCTAAAGTTAATGTCTATAGATAATTTGAACAATATTTGCTAACCTTTGTGCAATTACAATACTCTAACATCAAGATAAGACATTGTCAATACATACATATATACATTGTGATTTAAGTACCTGTCAAAACGATATATATCTTGTATGAATAGTTTCCATGCCCCCAATCCCAAGTAAGATTGACAGTTTCTTATGCAAATAAGCTTACATACATAAGCTTATTGTTTACGAAACATTAATAGCAGCTACAATACGTAAAGTACTTAAGTATTTATTGTTAAAAAATGAAAACTTGCTATTAAGATATTGAAAAAATATCTGTTTCAATATATCTTTGAACAATAGTACATTGCAATAATTAATTATTACAATAAATATTTAATACTTATGGTTATTTTCCAAACTATGATGTGAATTTTGTAGGAACGTGTGATGATAGTTATCTGTAAATTATGAAGAACCTAATAATTATTATCATCTGGTAGTTGTACTTTTACTTCTGGGAAAATTACAATCGATGAATCTTTCTCCTTACATAATTATTTCCGGAATACACGTAAGAAATGAAGTTGTATATGTCTCCTGGCAGATATTTTCCATCTAACGTGACAATAATTTTAACTATGCAATCTTACTTTTGTTCGAGGATAACCTTGTGTAACTTTGTGATCGTTTTGGGTCTGTTGCAAAGCAAGCAAGGCAAACAAGGTAGAAGTTAACCCTTTGCGGTTCGAAAAAAGTTTGACGAAAAGTGTTCATACTTCTCAGATCGCAACCTTGACCCATCTTTGCATAATTAGTAAGAGACAAATTTATACTTATAATAATAAAACTTGATTCTATATATATTGAGATATAGATAATTAATTTACTTATTACTATCTTTACGATTTACATGAAAAATACCAATGAATCTATTTTATACAGTGTTTCTATAATATTATAACACGTTCTCCAGCAGTAGCATATGTATGACTAACATATTAATAATTTTTACCGATTTTACGAACAAATATTATTTTATCGCGTTTTTTTTCAATAAAATTCACTGGATGGTACAAAACACAAAAATGAATACCGTTCCACTCTCCATTAACTATTCAGTCGCATTAAAGTTGCACGTGAAATAATACGTACATAGTTATGCTTTCTGCGTTTCTTGTTATCTGTTTCATACAGTCAACGATGGCGATATTTCATTGCTGATAAGCGTTCAAAGCGATAGATTCAAACGTTAACGGACAACAAATTCTTTCATTGCCAATAATTCCAAGCGATCTGAATACATTTCATAAATACCATTCTTCATTTAGATCGTATTAAAACAAAGAAACAAATAGTAATGTTATCAGCATACAGATATTTCCATCGATAAGAAAATTGATCTAATTATTATCTTATAACAACACAATTAGGGAAATCTGGGGCACATTTAAGATTTCATTGTTTAGAGAAATTACTAAAACGACAGAAATAAACGTGTTTTTGTCACCCTTTTCCAGTTTTAAATCAAATTAGTGTTTTAAACCAAAATTAGTTCGGTGTGGAATAGTGTACTTTCTCGACCAGTTTTCATGTGACCGTAATATGGTGTAAAATACGCGCACGTATTGCTTTCACTGGTCGTCGTGGAAAGCAATCATCCAATACGAGCAGGTCATCCATGTCGTACACTCAACAAGATGAAACATAACTTTCATCTTATAGCGGATATTCAGCAGTTACATCCTACTAATGAATATATTTTCTCAATATAGAAATCTAGAAATATATCTGAAAATCGTTCCAAACATATAAGTTAGAAGTAAATATTACATTAGTAACATTATAATTGCTGGTTATTGGATATATTCGCTACTAGTGAAATTAATTTTTCCAAACTGTTTCTAACAATATAAGAAAACAACGTACTTCTAGTTCGTAATTCGCCTTGCAACCAGAATGAGAAAGTACTATAAAATAATCCTCATAGAGTTTCAAATTGCCTCAACTAAATGAGCAGGAAAAGATCTACACTTAATATGGAAATAATTTATACTTGCCTAATAATAATGAAAGAAGATTGTATTATAATTCTAACATTATCGTGATATAACATTTCTTTGCCGTATTATATTCCATATACAATAGATGTGCGAACATTTACTTTCCATCCATTATTTTGCATATATATACATTATATAACAAAAATTTAACGTATAGTTGTTACAGTTACGCAATTACGTTGCTCGTTTGTAAGGACAGAAAACACAAGTAAGTGTACTTTCATGTTATGGTACTATAATAACCATAAAAAGATGCTTTACCGCACACGTAATATATTATAAAAAGTGAAGTGATACGTCGCACTAGGAAAGAAGATGTATGCGTTTACCCTCTGTAGATTCCTGCGCATGAAAGTAAGAAAAAAATGTTTATCATGAAAGAGTCATTACGAAGCTATTTCCGTGAAATCAGAAGTAACTAGTCGACGATGACAGATGAAATCTATAAGTTTGGCCGACACGTGATACATACTCGTGTCGTGTTTATAATGCTCCTTAATTCGGATGCCGATTGCGCAACGATCCACGAGTTTGACACGTTTGAATTTCTCCCAAATCGTCGTCACTCACATCGCATCATCGATACGGAATGTATGAAAAGCTTTCATTTCTGACACCAGGTCTAAAATATAGGCTTTAGATTACACTGTCGACATAATGAAGATATATGAATGTAAAAACGTAAAATTAAAACGCAACAATCGGGGATGGTGCATTTATAAATTACAAAGTGAATCACGATAGCACGAATACGAAAGTATATGTATAAATTGAAATAAGAATTTCGAATTAAAAATAGATTACAGAAAGTGGAGTACGAATCGAATGCCTGTGCATCGCATAGACTAGTAATTATATTTCATAAATATGATATGGAAAATGGAAAAACGTGTCATATTATATGTAATTTTGTTAGAGAATTCAGTTTCGTTAAGGCACGAAGCTATCGTTAAATAACGCTAACATAACACGAAAGTTCGACTTTCTCGTTATATAATTTTTCATAAATTTTATTTAATGTTCCGTTCGATTCGCACATTTCTTCGTGTATCTGTAATACTTTACATTCCAATACTTGCAAATCTTTATTACACATAAAAAACAAATTCGAATCTAACTGCAAAGATAATAGAAAATATATGTATCGATCACTCTGGAATTGTACTAAAAACGATTACATTTATCTTCATCGTTATATTACTACGTTATAACATATGAAATATTCATGACGAAATCATCTCTCTTATCTATAAGCATACAAATGCTCGTATTAAGAAACAAACATACAACTTAACATAATGAGCGACGTATACTTCAATAACTGCATCATATTAATAAGTTGAAATGACCTCGATCTTTGAAAAAAAATACTGAAGGACAGCTTATGACCCTGTTGCTAGAAATGCAGAGAAAATTATACATGGCAACTGACATTGTAGCGTATCGATAGACCACATTCTAACGAGCATTCTTCCGCAATCCAGGGTATAAACTGAAGAATTTATCCGTTGATATTCACGTGACTGTTATGCTAGCTGGTTCTATCCTGAACGAGCTTCTATGAAGATTCAGGAGCCTCGCATCGAAGGCGCAGTAAATCATGACTGCGGATCTAATGCTGAATAGGTCAATATACACCTTCCATCCCATTGCGCTTTATCTTTTGCTTTCACGTGTATAAGTGTGCTTATAACTGCATTAATAGCGCATAGTGTCACTTTACGAAGACACCTGTATACATATGCACTTTCTTACATACATAAGTCGTATGACGGTTAAAAGACATTCGTCCTATGCACACTTTCCAAGAGTTCTTCTGAAGAGACTGTAGACTATTGTTGCAACGACCTAATTGCATAAAACCATCAACCGTTCGTAACTGTTATCCGGTAGAATAAATCCTACCGTCAGACGACGTACGTTCGAATTATCGAAAGTGGTAAATAGTCTGCGCGATTAGATTCGTCAGAATCTCACTCGTTTCGCCATCTTCGTATGCGCTGTACAAATTATACGCTTTGTCCCAACATTCGATTCCGTACAACCACCTATTTAATTGGATATTTATATTAATTACTCGAATAAAAATTATCGCTTTGACTTTATTCTCAGTAATATGAAGATCGAGCATCTGAGCTCGATATTAAAAATGCGACGATACAAATGGAAAATCTGCAAAACTTTTCTCACTTGCAGATGAAGTTGGTGCGGTGTTGCATCACATACATTGCCATTGCACAGTATGCAAAGTGATACGTAGTTTCATTTCCCTGCTACGATCGCACTCGCACAATTGACAAAATTATTGCGAATAAATCACGAAGAGCATCAATAACGTTGACTCGTTATACGTTGTGCAAACACATGCCACAGCTTCCTAGTTTCTCCTCCGATCGAACGAAGCAGTGCGGTTTACTAGTTTATCGTGGAACACGAGCTCGTCGTTCGTACAATAGTTTTATTATAATGTAGCCGAGGTGAGGAGAATATGAGAAGGTTGATACCAACCTACTAGTGTCCTTGCATTCTCGACAATCGCCGTCCCAAATGCCAGGACGCTCCTTCTTCTTTTCTTTCACCTTCGTAGAGATGAACCTTAAACCTCAATACTAGAAGTTCGCGCTTGGCGGAATGAGATCCTGATCGCCACCGGATTAACAGACGCCCCCAGTGACCTTTGTATATTGCCTCGTGCCAGGTTAAACTACGTGATTATAGTCACGTGCAGAATGCCGTTCCTTTAACCTTAGCGCTGCTTTGTGCATCACTGCAGAAATCAACCATTGTTCCACTTAACTATTAGAATAATACTCCTGTTTACTGAACCTCGGAAAATTTAAATTGTGATTTTAACGATTTGTATTCGAGTATGACTATTGGGTAATGTGGAAGAGTAATATATTTTAGTTATATTTGAATTAGTTTTATTTAGTATTTAGTTATATTTAGTTATGTTTGAATTGCAACACTATTCTCATTATTAATATTATCAATATCACTTAATTATCATTTCGTTAACTGCCTTGCGAATTTTATACATCTTGGAGCCTGGGACCTGGCAGCTGCAATAAATTAAGGTATACTGTACCACACCATAATATTTGATTTTTGCGAGATATATCGTACTTGCGCGTTTTTTCTTCCGACAATGTCATCTAGATAATTCACATGATTAAAAATTGTCCAGTACATGAAATTTATCTTATTTTAATCACCCGAATAAATTTAAAAACGTGAGTCACCGATGACTAACGTGAAAGGGAACGAGTTAACATAGAGTTCTGAAGTAAATTACATCGAGCTACTTTGGTTCGTGGAATTCTAATGTAAGAAAAAACACTTATTCCTTGTTTATTCGCTAATTACACAATTTGAAAATCAAACAATAACGAGTGGCAATTAAGATTATTCTGTTCCAAGAACGACATATTATTCGGTCTAACGATAAATGATTTATGACTGTATTTAAAACAGACATTATCATCAGATCTATTCATGACATTTGGTGTAATGAACATTAGCAGACAACACAATATAACCAGCGTCGTCGATGGCTAGTCGATTAACGAGATAATAAGCCAACGACTCGTCAGCCAATGGCTCATAATGAGGAATCGTGCGTAATGATCGTACGTGAATGACATATCAACGACAAGACAATCGTATAAGATCGAAACACTTCTTATGTCGACGGTATAATAAATCCGTGAGCTGTGCAAAAAAATTCTACAATTCCTGAAAATGACAAGTAGAAAGTACGTGACGAGTGTACAAATCAGAATCAAATATTTAACAAGTCCTACAGTTCCTAATAGTATCTATTAAGTTACGAGTATGCTAATTAAAATTGAAACAGGGTGCTGTCAATTCGATGAGACATTCGTTAAATCCCCCTGGGAATTCACAGGAATTTAAAAAAAATAGAATTCTAATATTAAAATAAATAAATAATACGCACAATGAAAAATGCCATAATAAATTAGTATAAACAATGGAGTAGCAAGAATCTTATATCTATTATAACATATTGCAATACATTTTTAAAATAGCAAAATGTAACAAATGATTTAACATTTAACAATCGTTAATCGAATTCTATTAAAAGCGCAAAAAGTATACGTTAAGGAAAAATACAAATATTTTATACGAAGAATAAATATTGGAAATAACAATATTCTGACAACGTGAAGAACAGAGAGAAGATAGTACCGTTGTGTAAATCTGGCACAATATCGAACATCGATCGCATGATTGTGTCGGCATTTAGGAGAAAACCTTTTCACCCGGCGCTCCCTCGACTAACGGATAGAACAGAAATCGCTCGTTTCATGCTTTGGTACCCTGGCTACCATTCTGTACTACTACGTTCCGTTGCGAAACGGCGAAAAACCAAATCTTGCGCTGACTTTTGTTGTCGAGCTAGACTTTCGATCATCCGGCAAGCAAATTACGATCTGCCAGATTATTCGGTTTGTGGTTTAACCGCGATACCTAGAAATTGCAGTATTAAGAAAACAGATCAAACCGTGCAAGCAAATATCCGTGAAAGCCTTGTTCATACAATTTGTGAATCTTGCCATTAAAGCATCGATCCGTCCAACAACAAGGGATAAATTCAATTGGATCTCAATCGATAATGATTTCAAATGAAACGAATTATACTTCGACCTTCGACAGTCTTCTATTAAAATATTATTAAAATTAAATTACGTAGTTACGTTATGAAATTCAATATATATACTGTAGATTTATTTATAGCTTCTGAATGATACGAAATTAATTAAAATGCAAAACAAAATTCACGCCATAAAAGATTAATCGTTTAATCACCCATGGAACGTTAGTTCCCTCGCGACACAAGAGAAATTAATATAGTAATATCGAAGGTCTCGATCTTTGTACAGATGTTGATTTAATCATCAATTCTTCAATCTTCAAGAAATATATAATTTATCTTTTTAGTATAATTAATCGTTAATTGTCACAGCAAAAAACGTTCTAAAGTGACTGGTCTAAAAGGCGTCACTTACGAATAAAAAGTACAGTAGCTGCTAAAAGTTTCCAGCCAAAATGTAATTTCATTATAGTATTCGAATGTCTTGGAAGTGAAGATTTGCTGTTGCAATGGAGAATGTACTGTGTTTTAAAAGATATAACGTTATTAAATATTTTGCAAGGAGAAGTTCGTTAACGTTTAATTTAAATAGAAATCGAGTTACAACTTGATTGAAAACTTTTGACACTCGCTCTACGTGTTATTAACACGTTTTATCCTTAACGATCAGATAGATAATAAAAAGTGATAAATCTCAATATAGGAATCAGGCTTAAAAATAGAATTACATCTTGCTCTTCATTTACATAACTTTTCACTATCACTTTTTACGTAACAACCTATTTAGGCACAATTGCACAAATTCGAGCTAAACTTTTAGAAAGTATTAAAAATGGAAGAAAGAAGAAATTGAATTTCTTACTACACGAGATATTTACAAAGCATCGAGCCAAGTTCATTGCCTGAAGTTGTACAAAATATCTCCATAATTACAACACCTGAATTATATATATCTTTAATGTATCTCGAATTCCAAATATCCAAATACTTTCATGTGTTTTCGATAATTCCAGAGAAATAAATTCTCCAACTTCGACAGACTTTCTAAAGCACGTAAACCGACCACTGCCATAGAAATTCGGCTGATAGAGCGATAGTGACTAAACACAAAGTGTTTCGTTCGTTCGAATGTACTCGTGACGCATCGAGTGATGCAATTAATCGATGATAATTATAATTAAGAGAAACTCTCGTTAGAAGTTTTATCGAGATTCCTGACCTCACAGGTTATAGTGGCGATCTACCGCGTCGGAACTCGGTCACCGCAAGTACTGGCTCCGTTTTCACGATTTCTGGATTCCAAAGCCGTCGCCGGAGCAGCAGCCACGGAGCACATTTTTCTTACTTGCGACACGAAAGCAACACGTTGCGAAATAGAACAGTGACATAAGTATTATCCGATGTTTAGGCTTCCGATTTCACCGGCCCTTTTATCTCCAGTTGACAAGGATTCACATTTATCTTCGAATGTTCTTTATCCACGAGCTATAACGAGCTTTGCTTGTCTCTGGCGACTGAGATTACAGCCAGTGATATCGTTTGGATACAATGGAAAGCTGAAACCGTACGATTAATTGGCTGTTTGTTCGGCTTACTTGGAATAGTGGAATTTGTACAGGAATATTTTCACTTTTATTCTACTTGCGGTACGTTCGAACCTCCCATATCCGAATTAAACGTTTCTGCTGTAAAATGTGTTCGAGACAAACGTTGATCTAAAAATGTGATCGTTTTCGGATGAGCCTCTTAGAAGCTAAGCTGATCAACTCCATTTTTTATGCAGTTATCAATGTTATATTATCCGAATACGTAATTAATATTCATCACGTCAGAAAGATATCTCGTTTTCGTAAATTTATTTATCATAAAGAGGCAGCATGAATAATTCCAAATAATAGTGTTTTGTAGTTGTTACGTCTCTATCTTACCGATTTAACGTTTTATGATGTATTAAAATATGAGCCTCTTAGAAACTAAGCTGATCAACTCCATTTTTTATGCAGTTATCAATGCTATATTATCCGAATACGTAGTTAATATTCATCACGTCAGAAAGATATCTCGTTTTCGTAAATTTATTTATCATAAAGAGGCAGCGTGAATAATTCCAAACAATAGTGTTTTGTAGTTGTTACGTCTCTATCTTTGCGATTTAACGTTTTGTGATGTATTAAAATATGTCATTCTAAAGTGTAGGCTTCTTAAATATAAGGGAAATTAGCTTTCCAAGAATCTCAGAAGCTTAAACGTACCGCGATGCCTCTTTTTACATTGATTTCGCTAAACAATCCAGAAATCCATGCTTTCGATCCACTCTGCGGGCAAATTTCGCGTTCGCAAAAGCAATCACGCTTGACTTATTGCACGACTTAAGCAATTACCCGTTAAGTCTTTTAATGAGACACTTCAATTAAAGGTAGCCGTAATTGCAATCTGTGTGTTATTGCCGGTATACTAATCAGGAACACAACATAGAAAATGGTGATTTATCGTGCATCTTGAAATTTCAACATTCACACTGTTCGTCACTGTATTATCCTGCGAATGATCCTGTCTCTCTCGATAAATTATGATACTTATTTACACCTACTCGTATCGTTCCAAGCAAACAGGCTGTGAATACGCGAAACCGCTACACGGTGTCTGTAATTGATTACCTCCGTAATTTAATTACGATCATCTGGCTGATGAGTTGTACATTAAACGAAAGCGCGAGCGCTCTCTAACCAACGATCAAGTTCGTATGTTTACGTAGCCGTTCGTCAGATTCATGCCAGTGGACTGGACAAAACGACAGCCACATGGGTATGACGAATCGCGGCACACTTGATTGACTGTCATCCTCTTTCGAAGGCAGTGAGAGCTCTTAAGGACTATAGGCAACCGGCTTTCTTGCGTGTTTGCGACCAGGAAGGGATCTCTCCGAGATTACATCGACATCTTGAAATATTTCCGTGTCTCTCCGAGACGCGTATAACAACACAGTGCGCTGACCACGTGAAAAAGAAGAAGTTTCACGCGGACGCAATGCTCGAGGAATGTAGAGCCAGACGAATCTTCGAACCAGGTACAAGCGACCTCTCTAACAAGGGTTTCCCGTGCTCGCGTAAACAACGTTTTTCACTCGTCCTGGATTCCTGTTAATTGTACCTCGTGTCCGGATCGAACGCAATCATTCAGCTTTTTAAAGTTAGATCGTGGAATGAAAACGCATTGCGATTGTGATCGTCCGATGGTGTTTCGAAAGTGACGTATGGTGTTGCTTAAAAGAAACGGAATAAAAAGAATATTGCGTATTTGGATGGAGTTTTATATGGCCGAGGGAAATCATCGTGGCGAATAGATCAGTTTTTAACGAATGTTTGTTCTAATTGTATCTATAGACGAATATACACGAAATTCCACGTTTAATGAAGAACGCGCGAGGAAAACGCAGTAGGGCGGCTTTCGTAGAATTTTCAGTTGACAAACGCAGTTAAAGTAGAAAAATAGAAAAACTGAATCTTCTTCTCAAAATAGATAAAATCAAACCAATCGAAGATAACCAAGATAAAACTGATAATACTACCTCCTCAAATAGTAAGATCAACTTAATCAAAATAAAATTGGTACTACCAATTATCCAAAATAGATAACATCAAACCAATCAAAGATAACCAAGATAAAACTGATAATACTACCTCCTCAAATAGNTAAGATCAACTTAATCAAAATAAAATTAGTACTACCAATTATCCAAAATAGATAAAATCGAACCAATCAAAGATAACCAAGATAAAACTGATAATACTACCTCCTCAAATAGTAAGATCAACTTAATCAAAATAAAATTGGTACTACCAATTATCCAAAATAGATAAAATCGAACCAATCAAAGATAACCAAGATAAAACTGATAATACTACCTCCTCAAATAGTAAGATCAACTTAATCAAAATAAAATTGGTACTGCCAATTATCCAAAATAGATAAAATCAAACCAATCAAAGATAACCAATTCGCTTGTAATTTTCGCTTGTAGTCTCTACGAGTAATATCAACCTTATCGCAAGCGGGAGACGTTCCATTCGAAAACCCTAGATCTATGAAACACGGTCATGGCTGTTTCACGTTATCATCGCCCATTACAATCGTCAGTAGCGTTAGTTCATTTACATAAGCTACCTACTACTATTGTCGATTACTATTTCTTAATTACCGAGATAATCGAGGAGTCGACCTTCGCGCATTGTTCATCCTCGTTCGTACATCAAGCTGAAAATGAATCGCGCTCTCGTCGATCGATGAATCAGAAGGACGAGGTTCCGGCACGTCGCGTCGTTCGGTTTTTTCCTCCAGTTGCTCCTTTTTCTCACGCTGCCTTCGTATAAATCACCGTGTTAGATAATGACCATTGACTGGCAAGGAATTCGAGTAAAGTCTCGTACGCGTACTGGTCGAGTTACCTGAATTCAAGCCTGTTGTGCTCGAGTAACGTGATTTTCAAGGATAATGGAAAATAAAAAGTTATACATAAGTGCATGTTTAATGTACTTATTCAAAATATCAATTATGATCATAAACATAATGGAAATATCGCATATGAGAACTAAACGAGCACCAGAGAATGATATCGCTGCCGCTTTATGTTCTCTTTCGTTTCGTTTTCACTAACTCTTAAATACGCCTTTAAGAATGGCTGGTGGCAGTAAAAACCGATTCACGGCAAACCACATGCGCTACCTAATTATTACAAACCGTACGCGTAGCTGCATGAAAGGTAGCCATGCGCATGGTATACAAGCGTCGACTAATCTACACGACGATACCACCGGTGTAGTTGCAAGACGACCATCTGCAAAGTATAATCCTCGACGTGGAAACGGGCAAACAAAGAACCTGGCATTTGAATGCCAGCGATTGGCATGATCGGCCAACAGACTTCGTGATCCTGCGAAATTGCCACGTCCATGCCTTTACCGCTTCTTCGCCGGTAACGCCCGGATCTCGATCTTCGAGTTCGTGCATTTCGTTAATGAAGCGCTAGACATTCCGTTTCGTTTACCACGTCGTATAATTGTTTGATGTATTATTCTCTCTATTATGAAAGTTGAAAAGCCTGCGTGGGTTAACAGGCATTTCAGGCGTTCGTTGAACGTAGACAAACTAATTAAACTCTTCATGCCGTAAATCGATTCTTTAACTTCTACGTATACCGTTACCTTAGCAACCAGATGAAAAATAAACGAATATCGTTGAACAAACGAATACCGAGGTTGCCGTATCTAAGTGCAGGCATATCGTCGAATCATTTACAACAAAAGAATATCTATGCGACGTTTTCTACTTGATGGCTTTACTTTCTCGTAGTTCGAGTTTAGTGATGAGTCAGAATAATTGTATTTTATTCTAGCCTAGTGTTCGTGCGCGCGTTTCTCGCTTGCATCTATCGAGTCGCTATTACGACACTTTGCGTTTTCGTATTTTACAGAAGGGAAACTCGTCGAACTATGCTTCTATGCACGTACGACGTATAGATAATGACTATTGTGCATATAATAATAGGCACATTACGAAGTGGTACCTACTAGTAATAGATACTCATCGTTTAACAAACTGAAGATTTTGAATTGGAGATATCTATGATGTTCAAGCGTATTTCTTTTGTGCAAGCATGCAAAAGAGTAATCGTGTATAGAACGATCGGATAATAGCAAAAATAGGCTTCATTTCCACGCAGATGAAACGCGAAGGTAATTGATTCGAGTTAACAATTGATGACCGTGTCAGTGAATTATTAAACGTAACTAACGTTTGGAAGATAGATTTCGATAAAACGTTGCGTAGAGGAGTCGTAGTAAAGAAAACATATGCATTAAACGACATCGTTTATAACACTGTTTCATTTGGTAAAACTCGTTTGCTGCAGAAGAATATTTATTAATATTTACTTAATAATAATTGAATCAACGTTTAACGATGTTAGGGAGGTTATAAATTTACTTGGATGTTTAATCATCAAATATCGATGATTAAAAGTAGTTAAATTCGGTTCGCACGCGATCAGCGAGCGATAAATTACCGTGTAAATGTAATTGAACAAATCTGTGTTGTAGCAACATACTCGTTTTATCGTAACAAAATGTTTTCTTTTCCTTATAGGTAGTCTTTCGATGATGAAATTATTATTTCGATTATCAGAACTGACGCTTCATTTTCGTGGCAAATATTCAACGTAAACGTCAAGCTTGCTCAAGTACATAATTCCCGGATTATTTGATTAACGATACTTTTTATTAAAGCGCGAAGAATATTTGTAGTCGAGGAAAGTAACAATATTTCTGACGCGAGAATGCTTGAACCGAAAGTGGGTAATGGAAGTTTACAGCCTGATATTCTTTCCGCAAAGATCGCTGCATCGAACACCTACTACTCTCTAATATACGTCTCCGTGCATTTCATTTAAACGTAGTCATGACATATGTAGCTCAATTTTTCATTTCCTTTAATTAAAAGTTCGCAAGTTTTAGAGGAAATGTGACATGTTTAATATACGAACAGCTACATTTCCTGATTATTTCTTATAAGAAACAAACATTCATTATACAGTACTATCAACTGACATTAAAATTATAGAAATAAGCGCATAGTTACTAAATAAGTCTCCAGAAATGAAAGTGGTATAGGTAAAAAGTGTTGGAGAATTTAACTTCATTATGGGAATACTTCCGTGTTTCCATCCACAAACTGTATGTAATATTCCAATGAAGTAAGATCGATACTTTCCATTAAACTTGGATACCTATAATAGCGTTGCCTAAGACACTTAAGTAAACTGATTTGTTATACAAAATATAAATGGATCAGACTGAAGTTCTAACGAAAAAAATAATAACTAATGATACTAGTAAGCGAGTTGCGATGATAATTAGTTTGAAGCTGAAGCAAATTATAGGTAGATTACATTGATTGTATAACGTATCTATGTGATATAAAGTTATGTTAAATACGTGTGTATCACTTAAGAGGAAATAATATTCTATTTTTACGTAAGTATTCCAAAATTGTAGATTAAATTTTGAGATCAAAATTTCCACTACGAGACTGCAAGCAGTTCTGTGCTATTATTTTTATTATATATTTTTTTAAAGATTAATACAAAATTTAAATTATCTTAATCATTTCACGTATGGTTTAAGATATATTTAGAAACATCATGTTTTACGCTTCAATATAAAATATAAAAAATTAATAAATTATCCTTTGGTACAAGAAAATTATTCGTTGCACTGCAAGTTTTAAAGTATTTGAGATTTTGATCGTTATTAAAAATGTGATCATTAGTCGATAAGTTTGCTTCCTTTTATCCCTACATTGGAAATATTTACAATGCCGGAACTACAGACGAGTACGAACCACAGACAGGTCTCTATAATAATTCCTATGTTCGCCGTAACAAATCGCAGAGGGCGTAAGAAATACACTAACTTTTTCGTAGGTCGGTATTTCAGAATCTCGGATACAAAGTCTCATTAATGTCACGTCTTTAATCAATGGTTGAACATTCTTACAGGGAATATATTTATCTACCATTGAATCGTACTCAATCGATACACCTACTAAAATGCCATCTATTAGTAAGATATTCAACATCTCATTGAATATTTGTACTCGATAGCTAAAGTATCTTCTGTTGTTTCAGTTCAGTATGATTGTTAGTTTTGAGTGGGTAAGAAAGTAAACGTAACTTTTATTAAGTAAATTTCATCTTTTATTACGAAATATGATGTAAAACGTGGTAATAAATTATTAAATATTAAATACGGTACATACATAAATATGTTGTTTTCATAAATACTTCGTATAAATATAAATATGTCGTTTCTATAAATAGTTAATATAAATAATAAATACGTCACTTATAAATAGATCTACGGTGTAAATACCTAATCGATAATACTGAACAATATATAACCTATTACAATTATTGTCTTTCATTGATACCTATTCGCTAATAACGATCAATCATTAGGAAGATAATTTTCCTAAATAACTGATTATCACAAATTGCACCCGAGAATTCTTCGAAAAGGCACTTCGAAAAGGTTCCTTCTAATAAATAACTATCGTTCCAAATAAATAATGATGCATCATATCGAATCTAATGAATAGGCAATAAATACTAATTCTAATGCTCGATGGTCGTAATAAATAATGTTCGCGAATAAATAAATTAAGTAACACGATGCCATTTCAACTGCGTTTCGCAATTGTAAGGTTATCTCGAACGATTTTATCACAGCTGACTTTAGCTGTTGTCGTTTATTAGTCATGCATATTGTGACACGACTCTGCTTCCCTCGACGATGTATGTCGTGAATTCTCGATCAATTTCGCTCCCAATCAAATAGCTTAAGGGAAAATCACGATAAGTCATATTTCCAACCCTTCGCCAGCGAGCAATTTTACAATTTAAAACACCCCATCAATTAATTCCATTCGAACAGAACCCTCCTTCTATTTCGTTTTGGGATTAAAATTTCTCCACAGATACTTCAAAAATATCGATTGTTGCAACGTTAGTCAGGCTTCTGACTTTTCACAAAATGTAAGAATTTACCATCTACTTTTAGAAGAATTATGGTTCCAAACGTAGCGGTTTACTTTCTTTTAGCTAAGAATTATTATGAAAATTATGACAACGAACCACGACTTATCACGTTCTTCCCATGCGATCTTCGATTGCTGTTACGGAAGGAGGCAACTGCGCTTCAAAGTAATCCGAGTAAACCATCGAAAAGCAGTCCGAAATCAGCGAAAATCAAACTCACTTTTCAAACGTTTCAGACGTTTCTTCCTTTTTCCCTCGCAATAAATACTTTTTAAATTGATAATTATCGAAATCTTAAAACCGCCTCCTCGTTACCGCAAATCCTTCTCGCCGATCCTGTTATGGCGAATAAAACGTTCGACATTTTTGCTATCGAATTCGAACGCTATTGCCAGACGTTTCTTGCGGCGCTACTTAGTAATTGAAAACGTGCCTCCAAGCGTGAAGATAATCTCTGTACTTGAGAAGCACGCCCCAGTCACGAATAAGTCTTCTAGTATCGTCCTCGGGGTCTCGTTCCACCTTGTTCATGATGCTCCTCTCTACACGCGATGGCAACCGAAGAGACGGCAGAGCCACGATATTGCTTTCTACTTCGCACAGCATCATCATCAAGTAAGACTGCGTCGTCTTCAGAGCTTTGTATTTTTTCAAAGTCATCTCGTCCTCCAACAATTCCTCGAACGCTACCGCAAATTTTTGGAGATCCGTGTGCAACTTTGGGAAGTGGCCGGCGATCTGCAAGAGGAATTACAAATTCTTTGTCATGTCTCTGCCGATGACTCATAAACGGAGGGAATATAGGAGAGCCTATGGTTACAGTTACGTTGAGATCGACTCTTGAAAGACAGTGTACGTTAACAGAATGTGCGTTTGTAATTGTCAAATCTTGTAGAATTACTTTAAATTAAGCAAACACGGGTCGCTGTAAAAGACATGTTTGTTTTTTAATCGCTTGAAAATTTACTTTTTATGTAACTCACGCCTGCTACGTTAATTTACTCCGTTCGGAAATATATACATGCGTATCTAATTTAATCGTAGAAAATAATATTACACTTCCAACGATATTCTATTTAATATGATATTAAAATATAATAATAATGATAATATAATATTAAAGTTACATATAAACATAATTCATAAAATTGCAACAGGCGTGAAATTACGATATTGCAACGCAATTTCGAACTATTTCGTAACTCTCCGATGATGGCTTTATCAGCGAGTCAGTGAGCAAAAGGATGCTATTTGAAAAATGCAATCGCTCGAACGAGCCATCAATGGAGTGCGTATCGATAGATCGATCACGATTGTGTCACCTGTTTCGCGCTTCAATTAGCGCAAGAAATCTTTTCCAACGGAAGATGTGAAAAAAGCGAAGCACGCGACGTGTAAAAAGAATCGATATCGTCCGTCGTTGAAACGTGCCGGTGTGAAGAAAAAAAAAAGAAAAAAAAAAGAGCGGCGGTACACATCAGGGAGTACCCTGAACGTTATCACGGATGCGTTATCAGCGTGCACGCATCGTTCTGGAGGACAAGCGCGATTACGCAGCCGCGCGACCCGGCTAACATGAGCACTCGTCTACACCGAAGTTGCATTGCGCGCGCAAACCTCGAACAGCCGCGCACGCTTCTGTTTGCCTGCTACTTTATAATAATTACCGTCTCATTAAAATTTGTTATTTAACGTTACGTTAATTAATTGCAACATCGGGATGCTTGGTCAATTGGCCTGGCCGGTGAAAATACGCGCCACCAGCAGCTCTCACCTGTCCTCTCGCCAGTCCGCCGCGCCGCACCTTCTCTCTTCCGCTTCTAACCGCGCGCCCCGAAGCTTTCCACGCTCGATGAATATTTATGCAAGGGCCAGCTAAATTGACCGCGCAGAAGAGAATCTTAATTAACCAGCGATACGAACGATAATTACGTACACCTTTCGCAATGTTGGACGCGATGATTCTTCCAGCGGCGCGAAATCCCGCTTCTTGCCGGACGAATGATCTCTTTCGAGCGTCAGCGCAGAAATATCGAAGCAACTTTCGAAATGTCGTACTCGTCCTTTGATCTTCCTACGGTTTCCGTATATTCTGTCGCTTTCGAGCGAAGCGCGCGCGCGCGCGCGCGATCTCACTTCGGAAATTTAGGAACGAAAGGAGTTCACGCGGAAGATAAAGATCTCAGTCGGAGATGTTTGCTCTGATAAGAGGACAGACCGTGATCGAACTATTTTGAAGAAACTCTTCGCGCGTTATACCAACTGGTTATACGATTTTCTTCTGCTTTTGAAAACTATTGATCCCATTTGACGAAAATGCACGAATGAGGCAATTGAGAAGGTACGGACGAGGACGAGGATGAAGGACACGATTCTCGCTGAAATATCCTCGTTTTCGCAAATAGACTGTGCGATTCAACCATTTCCACGAGACTTTCACGACGTCATACCGATTTTAATTCGACGATTGCCACGCAAGACAATTTGTCTGAAATATAAAACTGTCGAAGATGTTCGATTTGATAGGAAGACAAATCCGAACTGCTGTAATACCGAACCTCGGACGTTGTACGATCGATTCGACAAGCAAATGGAAGACACTAAGGACAAAAGACCAAGAATCTGACAGATCAAACTCACCGTTTGCGAATTAGTGTTGGCCAGCTTCTTGATCATACGCGTGTCCTTCTCGTCCGGAACCCAGTTCGGGATGTACTGATGCTCCTCGACACCGATTCGAACGTTCTCGTACAGATACTCGTAGTCTCGGCTCAGATAATCGTTGATAGTCAGTTCGTGTTGCAGCCGGAGATTTTCTATACTGCTGCTGGTTTCTTGTTCGACGTTCAGGTCGGACGAATCGTCGATTTCTAGTTCCTCGCCACACGGTAGGTGCCACATCGGTAAATTCGATCTGGTGTGTCTTTTTGGCGCCGCGGTGACAGCAGCGAGTATCGAGATGAACAGGTAACCACGTGAGACGAACATCTTCGCGATTATGAATAATTAATTAAGTAAGTTAATCGCGGCGCGATCGTTCGCTGCAGCTTCTATCGGTCGAAGCGTACGATTTGGCTAAAGCGATGTTAGCGATTGGCGTGAGATCGTGAACTGAGATTGTCAAACTCTCGTGCTTCCAGCTTATATACGACATTGTGTAAACAATCGGACGTATATACGCACGCACGTTCGATGACGGGGTGGCGGCTTATGTTTTGTCCAAGTTTTTCGCCGCTCTGCTGAAACTCTTCTTCGAAGCGATTTTTTTTCGAAAATACGACCTACGCCCTGGCTGATTCACGTAACTCTCGTCGCGAAACTATCTGCAGTCTGGAACTTATCCTTGCGGTAACGTTCGGTAGTAATAGAGGTAAACGGTGTCAATTGCAATAAACTCCCTGATATTTATAATTTCGTAATAGATACGGCGCGACACGACGTAGCAACTGATTAGACGTGTCATATCGCGAAATGTTCAAATCGACGTAATCGCTTGCTCGTCATCGCATTCCGAGCTACAAATTACGTTTTTTACGTTCCTCCTCTGTGACGAGTTATCTCGCCTCATGAATAAAACCGTTCTTTTATCGCTGCTTTTTTTTTTTTTTTTAAAAAAGCAGAATTATGGAAAAATTATTTATTTTAGTGGAATATACGAGCCGCTACGTTAACTCCGCGAAACGAAAAGCGGGGACAATTGACGAGATTGTATACCATACGCATCGATCGAATGCTTTGGCATGAAAATTTCAAACGTTTCAAAAAGTGCAGTTTTCGTTTCTTTGAACTCTGAAAGTCTCGTACGTACATAGTCTAATGCCAGTGTAACTGATCTGATTGCTAACGACGCCTATGAGCTTAGAAGTTAAAAGTTAGAAGAAGTTATTAAGAAACTAAATGAAATTAAACTTCAAGCATGGAAATCTGTCATAATCGACCGTTTCGTCTCGATCGTCCGATTATGAGAGTTAATAATCGCGAGAATAGAATCTCTTTTATTATTTTACAGCTTGCTTTTAAAGCTGATCTGTCGGAAAAAATCGACAGCTTTCTAATCTCGGCTAATCTTCCGTCAACTTTATCCGTATGACGTGTTCATATCACGGACTCGCGGGTTTGTGGACATTTTAACTTCCTTCGAGAAACCAACGATACCTGTCATCGTTCGTTTATAAGTTTTCGCGTGTGCATCGGAAGGAAGAAAATAGATGCGGTTCCGTCAGCGGTCTTCCGGAAATCTCAGTGCGCGTTACGCAGGCGTAAATGCCGGTGTTTGCATTGTGATTCAAATGACGAGGCTGGTAACAAATATCAGCTGCTGATGTTAGATCATAAATTGCCGTGAATTAACCCGAAGACGTGACCTGGCGATATAGTCTATTTTTACTGGTAAAACTGATATTACGTGCATACATGTATACAAATAATTTCTTAATTAACGTTCTCGTGTCGATACGTTTCTTGAATAGAATTTTCACTAATACTAATTAAAGAATTTTCACTAATACTGACTAATAGAACTTTCATAATATTACTATTCATTGTAATTATTCCCTTGTGTCGATATATTTAATAATCAAACTCTTAATGTCAGTATCACACCAATATCATGACGTTAGTATTATTGTTAATCCTATTCGTAAATCACTGATAAATCCGCTATGCTGTTTGTATCATTGTATAAATTCCCTCGGGACAATGTTTCTCGTTTCTCTTGGTACAGTCTGGAGCGCGATTTATATATAAAATTCAATTCTATCATTGTAATTAATTTTCTTGCGCTGTCAGGAACTTCGGTATTAGTCCTGTTATCAGTCCCATTGGCAAATCATTGGCAAAATATGTTCTTGTTATATTATACTGTTCGCGTTATTATTATCTATGCCTATAAAAAGGATTCTCTCGTTGATACGTCAACTAAATCAAATCTCGATACGACTGGCAAACAGTCGATTGACGTTTTCCTTCAAATACGTACGATAGGAGCGACAAATTTCAAAATTTGAAAAAACTGGTTAATTTCAATCGGACAAAGGCGCGTAAAGAAACAAGACCTCTCGTGCGAATGAAAATCGAATGTAAATTCGAAGCATCCGCTGCGGCGATTTTTTTAAACGGAGCTTGCACCATATATTACCAAGACGCGCGGCGGAATAATACGTATGTACGAAAGCAGACGGTGCAGAAAATTGACGTCAAAGCGGTCAATAATTTCGCAACGCAAGCCGAACGGCCAGTCTGAGATGATACACATAAAAACTAGTGAATGAAGTGTCTACTTAACGTACGCACGCTGTACGTCGACGCTAATCCTACGTAATTCGTCAAACACATGCCATATATGGCGATACTATTATTAGCGGGTCGGTCGGATTTGTCCGACTAAAATTGGATCTTCTCACATCAGATTAGACTAACGCCATGCGGTATTCCGGGTATGATTGCGTACATCAGCATCCAGGTCAAACAAACAATACCGCGTACAGTAGTACGAACATTTGCGTACGAGTATTTCAAGTTGACATCGATTGTCAGAAATTTCGAGCAAGTTATATAGATCAGGCGAGATTACGTATTGCCAAACTGGTTTTTTACGATTCAAATTAATACGATAATTACCGTGCGGCCAGCGATGCGAGTGACTCTGTACTTGCTGCTTATCAAGCACTTATTGAATCAAACGTAATCTCGGAATGTAGATTGTTCGTTTTTTATGTCATCGATGATGAAGTTTCAAATTGAGAAGATTACAAGCTAATTTGAACATTTGTTTAATCTGTGCGATAATTTTCCTTTTTTATATTAATTTAATCGTTATTATGGATAGGCACTACGAGTTCTGTTATTTTCTTTTTGACATTTTCTCGTGCTTGGACGTCTCATCCCGTGCGATATGACAAGTTTTATTAAAAAATAATTGATATATTTAAAAGAGGCGATAACGTAAGCGTATGACATATGACGAAGCTGAATATGTTTGTTTAATTTCATATAGACAATATCGAGGCTTTGATACCGACGATTATTCCATTGGAAAAATTGTTCTAAAAATAAACCATTACATGGGAACGTTTATGTGTGTATGGAAATAGCAATGAATATCGGCTACTACCTTACCATCCTTCGTGCACTCCTGATACCGAGCCTGTTGTTCAAGGTACTGTTTTAGTCGATAAAGGACTCCGAAGGGCTTGAAGGAAAATGATAACAAAAGATTTCATTGGAAAACCAGACAGGTACCGAATATAAAAATTTACTATAATATTCTACATCGCGAAAAATTAAACAGGTATAAAAGACAAAGGGAGGATTAAAAATAATTTATTAGACTTTTAATTATTTCTCGTGAATCACTTGTACTATTATTAGCAATGTAAAATTAATTACGATAATTACGATAATTGTAAATACGAAATTATAACTTGCTACAAATGAAATTAATTAATGAAATATTTATTATAGGAAATTCCAAATAGGACAGAATTGTAATGCGTGTAGCTACGTTATATAAATTTATTGTATATTAATTAAACATTCTTCGTAACAACAGTTACATGGTAAATGACAAGGAATCGCAAAATATCGAGAGAATTATTCAGCAGCTTATATTTAATCGATACATTACTCGACCGTTTCATGAATCGAATAATAGAAACGAAGGTACGTTTAAAATCTATAAACAAAGGATTAATTAATTTTTCCATGGCAATTTATTATACAAAGTTAAATTTCATCTCTTTAAATCTCGCGCTGTCCAAGGAAATTTGTTCTCGTTAAGAAATTTATTGCTTTATTGTTTTCCCATGTAATTTTTATTTTATTTCCGTTTGATTGTATACTTCTGTGTGGGTAACCTGCACAGCTTCACCAGTTCGTTATTATCTCGCAACACAGCAATACTCAGCTGCCTGGACAGTATCGATAACGATCGTCAGCTGATTAAAGCCGAACGCGCGAACGGTTTATAAAACCCTGATACAATTTATTAAAGTCCGGTGTTGCATATAAATAGGAAATTTGCAATTAACCTGAAATGTTGTTGAAGGATACCATTGGACAGAGTCGGGAGAATAAAAGTCGAATGACTGTTCAATACAAAAACATCGGATTTATTCGAGACGATTACATAAGTATAGAAATGACAATAAATAATATATGCGATGGTAACGTGATATAATAAATAAATTGTAACGTTATGTACGGCTACGTGTACGTCAGAATAAATACACCTACTACGTATACTTGATAAAATGCAAGTGAAATCCTTAATGTGTAAATGTGCATGTATAAAATATTCAAGTATCACGACGTATGAGAAATTTTAATATTAAGTACAAAAATATCTAACGTTAAAATACATGTATAATACCTAAGTACCGGTTCGATACGAAACATTGATTGTCTATAATGTAAATATATTTTCAACGCAGATAAACCCATTGTTTTCGCGCCATTCGTGCGCGCATCTCCAACGTCTCTCTACGAATAATGCTTATAAATCCGAATTATAATATTGGTCCCTCGTGGTTGTTCGCATCATCTTTAAGCAAACAATGAATTATTTCGTCTGGCCCAAAAGAGAATGGAAATTAAGGGAACGAAAATTGCCTCGTTAAAAGTGTTCCGCTCTGTAAGTATCGCTAAACCCTTCCATTCGAAAGCAAATAAGAAGCAAAGTATCGGGTAAGATAAAGTTTGTCATGTTCGCGACAAGACGAGATTCTACGGACTGGAGAGAAAAAAAAAAAATAAAAATAAAAAGAAGTAATGGTATTACATCTAAATACGTATTGTACGCGTAAACGCACGTTGCTTAAAAATATAGTATAATGCGCCTATGTATAAAACGTAGGAACTCTGTACGTCCGCGTACGCTCAAGATATCACAGCTAAACGACATTAAGCTTTCGTCTGCTTACGTTAAAGCTACAATAAATAAACTGTTCTGTTCGATATTAAATCGATTACTGACACGACGTGTTAATTTCACGTTTCGAAATCTCGATACTATCGAGTCTCGTCTCCATGTTAAACACGTGCTGTAGAACTTCGTTTATCTGGACTCATCGAAGGACGAACGATTCAATGGCAATGATATACACGCGCATCTTTAATATTAGAACCAAATGAAAGAGAGAGAAGTCGTTAAGCAATATAAAATTGTCTGATCACACGTCGAGTTTCGTATTGTTCGCTCGTGAAGCATGGAAAATTACTTAAAGTAATTACGTACGTAAAGTAATACGATATGTAAACGGATGTCGTGTAAAAAATTATTTGTTAATTCCGTAGCATCATACGTAATGACAATCAGATCCACGATGAACGTGTTGATACAGTGTACTAACTGTGAAATTTCGTTCGAATAAATAACAAGATTTAGACATAGCCTGGCAAATAGTATGGAGAAATATGAAAATTCGAATGAAAATTGAAATTCAAATAAACGGAGTTCTACTACATTCGTATTCGTAATCAGCCACGATTGGTCAAGTATCAAATTATCATGTTAGAATATGCGCGCATTGCGTGCAATGCGAAGAGTTACAACAAGTTCTGCAGATATTTTTCATAGCGAGCAAGCTAACTATTGAAACGATAATTTGGACTTTTCTAATTTTTAATCAACTCTCGTCGCATTTTCCACGCACCTATTACATTTTGACAATGCTAATTTTCTACTATTTTGTCTTTCCGTACACGCGATACAGTCAGAAATTTCAGGCGCGTTCGTTCGCAGCGACGATCGTTTTTTAATCCGACCGTCTCTCAGAAGAAATCGATTACAGTGCGCCATAGAAATCGAACTTTTTTTTTTTAATCAATGTTATTCGCTATTCTAGTTATTTAATTATGTTATTTATCATAATACTGTTCTGAAGTACACTTCGTAATACTGGTATCTAGTATACAGCTTGATTTTCAATAACAATTTCATAGTACTGTCAAATGCACCAGTTATCGAAAACAAAATGGCGATTTTCTCTTTTTTTTTTTTTTTGTAATATGATTGTTATTCTCGTCTAATTCTATCGCGAAACTCTTAACGCTACACCATCGGAACAAACTGGCAAGATCGTAAAATAGTAAGCATCTATTGAATGTTCGTAACGATAAAATAAATAAGATATATAATAAATGAATGACAATTCGAAGAACGTGAAAATACCGGGCGTCCCGTAACTGAAGGTACTATTCGTAGGTATCAAAGAAATTTTGCAGGAAAAGATAAGCCGAGAACCTAGAATACAATTCTTTCGTACGAGTTCATACGGTTTCGAGTTCTTTTTATCCTTTCATAAAGTAGCATTTACTTCGTATTTTATTTCACAAAAATTTAGTACGGAAAGTAAAACTGTATACTCAAGAAACTGAAAATTATGTCCAACGATTTCCGAAGTAATAAAATTATCCATCGTTTTTTATCCTACCCGATAAAATAAGTGCAAACACAGGCAAATATTAGAGATCGATATTCTCAAAATGAAAATCTCGTATGGAAAATTGTTCTCGTATGTACGTATCTTATATCTACTTATATCTTTACGTAGAATCGTCTCGTTGTCAATCGTACCACCAATTACGATACACCCTATACATCTTCGTGGAAGATTGACAGGCAAATCAATTTTTACGCGGTCATAAATACTAAGTACTTAAAACACTAACCTTACCAGGTCCGATCAAACGACCGGTTTCAAGATCTAATTTAAAATTCTACACTCGTCGTTATTTCTTTTATTCATCTAACCTTACGTAAATTCTTGTATTAACGAAAACTGACAATTTGATTAATCGAATAATACTGGAATCTGCGTAAAGTTAGACGAGCAAAAGAAATTTTTATTGCACAATGAATGTACAATTTTAAATTAAACTTTGAAACCGGTCGTTTGATCGGACCTGGTGAGGTTAGTGTGGAATAAAAAAAAAATATTAAAAAAGAGAAATAATAATAATAATATGCACGAACGAATAAATCTCGAAGTGTCTAAAGGAACTAAGGAATATTTACGCGTTTTCTATACACAGTTATGTCAAAATGCCATTTAAATTAATACTTGTGTGAAAATATATATATAAAAAAAAAAAAAAAGAAAAAAATGTAACGCGATGAAGATGTGTTCCAGTCGCAATGATAGAGAGAGTTCTTTGCCACAAGGTGAAAGGAGTTACCTGTTAAAAATAATCGATAGAGTAGATCTCGTAAAAAATGAAGAGAAACCTTGCGAGATGAATTACATCACATTCCCGCGAGCTTCTTTTGTTTGTTTCTCATCAGTTTGTTCCTCGGAATACCCTTTTTTGGTCCCTGAGGCAAGGAACTATTTTGGCCAGCTCCCTTTGGATGCTTCCTAACCGGCCTTTTTTGCTTCTTAATTTTCGATATCCCTTTACCCTTTGGCCTAGATCCTTTTTTGATGTTCTTAGCTCCTGGATTCTGCCTATTAGGATCGCAAGTGCCTGGACCACGTTCGGTCGCGTTACGGAAGGCCGCTGTCCAGGCGTCTAGAAACGTCTGATATAATCTGATCACGCCCCAATCTTGTATTAACATCGATGTCGAGTCGCCTTCCTCCGCCCAATACGAACTTTCCGTCACAATCTTCGCCGTGTGCGCTTCGGGAACTTGCAACCCTAAGTTTAAGATCGCAGTCTCCACTTCGCACGATACCTGCAATGAAAAATGCAAGATTGACGCGTTTATTGATGTGATATATTAAAGATAACGAAACGAACGAAGGATCGCGGTATACAAGGAATTTAGCAATAATAATATCGATAGTCGATCGGTAATAACTATTGGTATAAGCAATACATTAATTAGTATCGACTCGTTTGGAAAGTTCGTAGCGAAAATTAAGAAGAATGCATCGTGTTATTAAAAAGATTTAATTTCGTTCAACGGCTTGCCGGCAACCTTGTACCGGGCTTCGTGACATCTTTTTCGAGAAACGTTCCGTTATTTTGCCCAATAAGTTTCTTCGAGTGCTTAGAATATTTAATCTCTAGTGATGGAAACAGTTTCAGAAAAGTCGAGACAAAATATTCGTACGTTACATCAGGCAAATAGAATCGAACATTTCTATTAAGATACAATACATTTTATCTGTTTTTTTTTCATCGATACCGGTCCGACGTTATCTTGTTGAAAAAACGAAGCCTTTGTAATTAATCGATACCGGATGTTTCTTTTTAATTTAGTATCTAGCCATGAGTAGAAATTTCCTTTCGTGATTATATCTTCTCCGCTTCCATCAAATACAAAACAATAACCGAACACTTTGCGAACTTATCGAACGATCCAATCGGTCTACAGTCAGAATTTTACGTTGCTCGCAAGAAGTAAGATGAATGCTTTATCTTAAACATCGATCTTCGAAATATCCTGCTTTCAAATATTAGAATTATTAATTAGAATTAATTAGAAATATTAATTATGTAGAATTGAAATTTCAAATTTTAAGCATTTAAATATTATCTGCAGACACGAATGAATCGTTTATCGTATTTCACAGTAGTTTTGAGAGTAAGAACGCCAATCGATATATTATTAGAGCGTAGTGTGATATAAATTTTCCGTACCCTAAGGATCTCATTGTACATTTGATTAATGATCTCGTTTCTGGTGTCCATCATATTGGATCCATCGTTAATATTTGACTTCAGTTGGAAAGCTCTGAGATGATCGAACGTGATGGCGAACCTCTGCAGCGAATCGTAAAGGTGTGGAAGCGCACGCTCAGCTTTCTTTCCCTTTTCGAGACACAAAACCGTCTTGCTATACCACTCGTACTCCTTCTCCGGCAGCCACGGCATGTTGTACTGCTCCTTCAGCTCTTTGTACACCTGCGAATGAAAGTTGAGATATTGTTTTGTCTAAATATTTTTCATGTACATATTCGACGCTACAATTTGTGCGCTCGATTTCTTTGAAGCTACACAAGTGCACACCGCGTCACTCTTCCTGGAACTAAGAGAGCGCACAATTCTTCCCAAGCGGTTTGCTGAGCTTTTATATCGTACCGTACGAATAATTTTGTCAGTTTAGCGGCTACATTTCCGACTCGTACGATCTTTCTGTTGCGAAAACAATTTTAATTAGGTTCGAACTCTTTATAAACGCGTCATATTTTTTTCGTCCACAGATAACCAATACAACGAACTGAAATAGAAACGAACGTAATCAAATATGTTACAAGCACCGTCAAGAAGTGTAGTAAATAAACTCTGCGCTTGTTATTTATATTTTTATTATTCCTGATCATCGAAATAGCGTCTAACGAGTTTTCAAAGTATTTCAAATATCAGGTGTCCAAGTTACGAACGTAAGGATTTTCTATAGTTCAAGTACTTTCTCCGGCCGATATAAGCTCAAAGCTATTTGTGTGTTAACTGCAAGTGGCACGATTTGACAAATAGACTACAGCGCTATTAATCGCGACGGAAGACTCGCTGCGGGCGATACTGTTCCTTGAAAAATGCAATTACGCTCGTGCGTGGCACATCGTAACAAATGTAAATTACAGGCAGAACAGAAAGTAGGACTTTAGCACTAGCACAACTCGCGCGCACGTGCGAGTCTCTCTGAAACAGCCGCCCACTCTCCTTTACCCCGACGCGACGCGGTTCAGCGATTAATTACGAATCGCGGTCAGGTCGAACGTCGTGCTTTACCTTCGAGTACACCTTATGCACATCCTTCCGACGCGTTTTGTAATGATCATGGGCAACTCGAAGCTGCGTCCGCACCCTCTTCAACGTTCTATGAACGCTGTGCCTCTGTGGCATCTTTTTGAACTGCATCGCCACTGGATTACCGCAAGGTTGTAACCACCGGTCCATGTTATTCACGTTGGATACGGCGGTGCGGGCGTCGTAAATAGGTGCACCTGAAACCGTATTCAGGCCCGAACTCAGGAAGAATGCAAGGGTCGTCAAGGTAATCGTCTGTGACACCGGATCTGTAACAGAAGCAAAATCGCTAATGTCAGGAAATTATGTCATATTACGTAGCGATTTCGTTGGCATTGTTGCCTATCAAACTGCGAGGATTTTATAACTTCTGCAACGTGTTCTATCTTTCTACGTTATACACTAATCGTGATGGTTTGAGAGTTATGTGTGTATTTTTTTTTTTTTTTTTTTTTTTTTTTTTTTTTTTTTTTTTTTTTTTTTTTTTTTTTTTTTTTTTTTAATTTTTACTGTGTACATCTATCATTGCTTTGTACTATTTTATCAGAGCCAAATATTTTACATAGCAAGTTGTTGGAAAAACTCTAATCAGTCGAAAGCGTTTACTTCTGTAAGCAAAGGAACTTTATTTATAAAGATTTGATCAAACGTTTCAACACTGTGGAACGTTAATGGTTATAACGCGAGTTAACTGAATTTTAATTAAGCGCATAGTTTCCTTCGTCCCGAGATAAGCAGAATATACCGCGGCAGTTTACAGTTTAAAGTCTAATTGTACTTATGTCCAGTTGTACTGATTATTTTGTGTTCAGTGTTCAGTTGATATGAAGAAACAAACGAAGAACGAGAAAATGAATTGAGGATGCAATGAAATAATTGATATGTAAACTGGATGACTTAATTTCAATCAGAATTCAAGTAACGCGTCGCTGTCATTCACCAGCAACAGCACGATGCATTAATAAAATCGCGTATTGTTTCGATTTTGAAATACGTCACGTCGGTACGTGTAATGAAGGTGGCACTGCATCGATGTCGTGCATACACGTCTCGCCGTTTATTTCGTCTTTAAATAAAAATGACTCGAAGCTCGAGCGTGCGACAGATTACTACTTTTGTAATCGGAAACTCTCCAAAGGAAAATAATAATTTCCATAAAATGAATTTATTCTCCCCGATCGATAATAATCCAATCGAGTTTTCATTTAGACCGTAAATTCAGCTTAAGTGGTACGAGTTTTCACCGATTCCTTACGATCGTTTATACCGCGAAGAAACGAAACGTAGAAATTTAATTCCCCGATTTTCTGAAAGAAATTTGCCAAGAACCTAGTTCCTGCCGCAATGGATACTCTTCGCGGAAAAATGAAGAAAGCAAGTAATTCCGGATTTCGGCGGTCCCGAGTTTCAAGAGTTTCGAGACCTCGCAAGGTTGCGAATTCCAGTTTCTCGGATTTAAAGATCGAAGCCGGACCATCTCTGGTGAAGACGATTACGCGCATTTTCCTCCAGCCGGTCGTAAATATGAAAAAGAACGTCGATGTTTGAAGAAGTCTGTCACCGCGAGGCTGTGGATTCAACAAAGAGAGTAGAGATCGCGATTGAAGAAAGGTCGTATGCCGTTTCACGCCCGAGGGTGTGATAGAGAGATCGCCAAGAGAGAAAGAGAGGAAAAGGGAGAATCGAGGCTCTTCCGACTTTCACAGTCGGCGTACCTACATGGATACGTAGGTACCTACCATTGCACCTACGCGCCAATTTAACAGCGACCAATCGTCGCCCCCGCAGTAGGAAATGGGTTGCAAATCGGAGAATCAGGATTTATTGCGCAATTAAACGTCGCAGCTTACGACTTCCTTCGCGATTCCATACCTTGCGAACTCACCCCGAAGGCGTGCGGATCTTTCGAACTTTTTACGAGGCCAGACCCCCGCCGGTTAATAAATTTCGCGCGAGCTTCATTATCGTTGGATTTCGTGTAAACGTAAAGGCGAGTGTCGATTAAAACTGATTTATCTGCTATATCGCGAAATGCAAACACCATTCGACCCGAAATTTGGATAATCGATGAGATGTGCTTTAACGAACTTTGCATGCGCGTAAAAATTGAAAAATGTAAGCAGGGGAATGCTGAGAAAAATATCGAAGGTCGGCTTTCAGGATTTCACGCGACAAAGTTTTAGAGGCGAAATTTATAAAGCTGAATATCTCATTCATTTTATAAAAGATTATCGTGTAATCAAACTTATCGAGTGGTTGCACGAACAGAAAGCAATCGTAACTTATTCCCAAAACCCGATAAAATATCTCGCTATATTATCTTCGGTATATCTTCGGTGCTCGTACGAAGTAACGTTGTAATCGATTTTAGATAAACGTATTTTGCGTAAACGATAGATCGTAAATATAACGAAATTAGGTTTCGAAGATTCTTCCGATAATTTTGCCAAAAATTTCATATTGCACGAAAGTAAATTATCTCTTATAAATAACGCGTCGCAATTTCGAGATTTCTGCGTTCTATCAAAATTGTTTTCGTGTTCGCGGAGCACGTGTAACCCGAAGATTATCCGTAGTGTCCATCAGAATCGATTTCTTTCACAGCGCATTACTCGATGAAAGGTTAAACAATTGCGATGTAAGAAATTCAGCCACATGATGGATCACATTCTCGAAATGAGGCCCTGTCTCGAATTTTTCGCCGTGCAGCTCATATACGACAAACGAATTTAGAATCGACGCGTTATTGAACGCGCCGACAAAGAGCCGGAGGACCACCACGGGGATAATTAACGCGCGTTAATTGCCCGTGCGTGAGTGTACATCGAAGCGCAGCACCGACGCGTGTGTTCAGACGCGAGCTGTCACGGCGATTCGATACGATCGTTCGTGCAATTCGCACGTCAGTCACGCGTGAACGAACACACGTCTTAGCGCATTGGTCAGCGAGAGCACACGTGTACCGTTCGATGATGCGCATCTCGCACCCCGAGACCCGCTTTCGTACTCCTCGATCGGAATAAGTGATTAATTGAAACCGCGTCTCGCTTTGCTTTTCCATCATAAATCAAGAGCTTTAGCGTAACTGGTTCTACAGATTCACCGCGTATTTCTCGTTATCAGTTAAATATACGTCGTTAAGGGTGGCAAGGCGTTGCTTGTTAGAGAGAAAAATCAACGCCGGAACGAATGCCAGATGATATCGCGTTAAAGCCGATATTTCACTTACAACAGGCCTAGTGTCGACGCACGCGTCGCGAATCAGAAATCAACTATACGATCCACTCAGTTTTCAATACCGTCAGTTTGATTGTAACAACAAGCGATATACCTTACGCTCGCAACGCACGTCCAGATCTTTGTTAATAATATATCAATCGTCGAAAGCATTGAACATTATTCTATGGTCGATCCTGCGAGTAAAATCGAGCCGACATTCAAGCGTTAACCGTAAAGTTCTAACGAACGTGACCTCTGCGCGTATTTGAATATAGACTTAGCTTGACAATAAGTCACGATTCGATTAGCCCGTTGCGGCGAAACCGGAGGGAGCCAGTCGCACGTGTGTATCTTATCGTAAACTCACGCCTCCTCTTCTTCTCCCGGAATTGCTCTCAGCCGCTGGTTCCAGCCGAGTCGTATCGTCGGATATACACACTGCGTGGGTGTACGCAGCCGCCGTTAAAGGTGCACCCCATATTGTGTACACTTCTAACGACCATTGCTCCCAACTGTATCAATTTGCATCGCTACCCGCTCGTGTGTCTCCGTCTCAATTTCATCCCCAGTTTTTTCTTTTTTTTTTTTTTTTCATAAAATCTACTCGCTTTACGCGAGTATCATCGAACGCTATAAGGCGGACGGTGGAAGCGTATTACGATACCTTTAACCTTCTCGCCGTTGATTAAAACGAGAAAACGTTGGAAACTCTTTAAAACGAAGTGTCTTACGCGCGGTGTGCGCGTAGTTATTTAGTTGTTGGTTAGTACGAGATATCGAGAGCGAAAAATCAACTAACGCGAGTTTACGGCTTTGATTTGTTGCTGTAAGTAAGCTGTATTAATTGTACGAAAGCGGAGAAATTCGCGTTTTCCAAATGACGCCTAGATAACGAAACCGGTTGTCGATATTTTGTGCTCGCGTTTATTTTACACAAGAAATTATTCGGTTTGTCGAGTATCACCGTTAGTCCACTTTTGTTCTCTGGGTTACTTCGTACGTATTTACTTCTCGTATGGTAAATTTTCAAACAGGAAACATATCGTTATCTGTGTCGTTTTATATAATTATAAGCTCCAACGATTTATAGTGTACAGCGCGCTTATACAACGTACGCGGATAGTGACAGAGCTAATTTCAAGATCACCTTGTAGGTTTAATCGAGCAATTCGAAGCGAATTCAATATTACACGCAGCGTACCTACATATATGCAAACGAGAATCTCAGAGATCCGATACTTAACCATCATCTCCCGTAACGTGCAAAAGTATATCTTGGAACAACGAACGGTTGATAAAACAATTAGTAATCAACATCGGAAAGATGATAATTGTCGCGAAGATGGAAGGCCTAACGATCGTTTGAGTGGCTGCGGATGATCGAGTCGACGAGACGATAGGCCTGTTTCTCGGGTCAATCGTGTACTTGAAAATCGGAACAGAATTTCAGATCGCAATCTTCACAGGTTATAATAACGGTGCTATCCGGACATCATCCCGTTCCAATGATCCGCATTCCGGGCAATGTCGTGTTCGGAAGATTGCTTACTCCGCTGTTTAATACGTACGTTCGGGGTCTGTCGATCGGTTCTCAAAGTGGAATCGCCGCCATTCTCGCGATGGATTCCCTGGATGCCAGTAGTCGGCCGATCGGTCGGCCCTCCGGTGATTTGGAGAAAAGAGGCGGAGAAGAGGGTGGAGGGTGGAGAGGCCTTTTTTTCCCGCGGAGCTGAGGATGAAGATTGTTGGTTTTGCTATACCGGTACCGCAGTGGTGAATGCCCCACGGCGGCAAAAGGCGGTTGCTGCTTTCTGAGAACGGGTCGGAGTTGGCCGCACCGGGAGCGGTGATTGCGTGGTGATTAGCCTCCACCTTCGCCTCTCTTTGGACCGACTCGTACGAGGGAGAAAGCAGCAGAAGAGAAAGAGAAGCAGACAGAGAGTCCACGTACTGTCCAGCCGGAAAGAGAGGCAGATCGCGTTGAAAGAAGGAACGCAATATCATTGCCAGGCACGAATGTGGGAGCGAGTTGCTCGATACAAAGCGTTCGAGAGTATTTCGCGTACGAGTCTGTAAAGTAACGCGACGGGACCTGGAAGATAAGTATGTGCTCCGTCACACGTACGCGTCACCGGGAATCGCGTGTGCGAGGCGAACGCGTCGCAGCAGACATTAATAAATGTGAGTTGCACCTTCGCAAACGAAAGAGACGGAATTGTAGCGTGAACCGTGGTTTCGTTGTTGGAGACGATTTCTACTTCGCTTGGTAAAACGTCTGTAGATTATTTGTTATGTGAAAACAGCGGAAGCGTCGTATTTATATTATTTTTTTCATCGTATCCGAGGGGAAAAGAGCAACATCATTATAGAAAAGTATATGTTTAGAAGATGATAAGCGTGCTCGATGTTACCCGAGGTTAAGGTCAGGTTCCATGCAACATGTTTCCAACACTTTTAGAACGATAATATTTTATCGAGCAACTTTCTATTCGTCGCAAAGTCGAATATTATTTCGTATCGATAAATCATTGACAAAAATATCGCTACTATTAACACTATATGCATAAATATTTTACGCTTTGATAGATTATTCTGATCGATGCGTCTAACGTATTGATTTCATTCATCTTCAGTTTCAGCGATACGATACGGTAATGTCGGATCGAGTGGACAATCGGATTATTGGCAAGCGCGTATATGCCGAAGCATGTCAATACATTTCGTTGGTGCGGTGTCATTCAAAATGGTAAGTGGGACGCGTTTCTGCATCTCTCCTTCTACACCTCCTCTCTGAATCTCTTCATACATACTCCGTGCACGCGCGTACACGCATGTATGCAGATATCGTGTTTGTACACCGAAGGTGTACCATCCTCATCCGCACCTACGACAACAATATCGCGTACTATGCGCGAATACACGGTGGGCACCATAGGAAGAGGCAGGTTATGCACGGCACGCAACATTTAATACGATACGCACGCGGAGGGTCGTCGAGAATAGTCTGCAGAGGCGTCGAGCTTTCTCCTCGCGTCCAATCTCGAAACCATACGATATCATGTATATCCATTAACTTCTACCATCGGCTTATAATCCTTCCTGGATCGTGAATGCAAAAGACGCGCCGTATTTGACGATCCCTCTGCGAAGAAAATGAAACTCAACATTGCTCCCTCGCTGTTGAAACTGCACGCGATGCGCGCGTTTTCACAATGAGGAAGGAAAATCAGGTCAAGCCGTATCGCAAATGGTGTCTCCGCCAATGGAACCTGACGTCACGGATGCGCCAGACAGATTAGCGGGCCGCAGGAAGATTTGCATTTTGTCTGGTGGAACCAGCTCGCGTTGGATGTTCCCCGTCGGAGGACGACCCCACCCATAAACTGCGCGATGCTGAGGGATTTTAAGTTGCCAGGGTTGCGCGTTAAACTCCATCCTTCGCCTCTCACCAATTCCGCCACCGTCCACTCTTTTTCTTCCACCTTTCTTCTCTTCCCCTACTTGCTAGCTGTCGCTCTTTTCTTCTCTTTGCCCGTGTGTTCTCCTTCGCGTTCGTCGTCGTCGTCGTCGTCGTCGTCGTCGTCGTCGTCGTCGTCGTCGTCGTCGTCGTGTTCTTGTACTCGTTCGTTTTTGACGAACTCAGACCGACTGTCTGTATGTATAGCGTGTTGATCGCCGTCTTACGCGCATCGTCCAAGGTATCCCTGCGAAAACAGCAACACTGTGCAACCGTTGGCGTACACACAGCGAAGGTGCTTTACGGTATTACGACGATATGGATCACTGATGTCATACTGACGTCACCCATCGTTTATATCCAGAGGTGACAGCCTACCGTTGGCATCGGTGCAAGAGTTGATCGGGAACGACGTTTCACGACCGCATCGCGGCGAGAGAGGGAGAAGCTCAGAGCGCTGGAATGCACGCGATCGGCTACTACGGCGTTCAATGTCATCGTCGATTACATTATCTCGAATCCTCGGCCGGCGATAGGCCGCACACGCGTGCGCACACGTGCGTAAGAAAGCGCTCGCGGAGGCCGATTCTATGTGCGTGAATTGCGGTCGATGGTATCGCGACTCTCTCGCGTCCTCCTGCCTCCTTTCTTTTTCGAACGATGCAATTGCGCGACCCACCGTCTCCCCTTTTTTCCATTGAAAGATCGCGCGTGGCTCGGCGTTTCGCCAGATCCTCGTCCGTACACCAACGTCCAAATCGTCTATTCACGAACCTATAGCTTCTGCCGATGCGGCAGAGAAACGGGAAACTAACTCGATAGATAATGCATGTAATGCTGCTCGCCATAGGTTCGGTAAACGTATACAGTAACGTATATAAAGTTATGGAAAATTGAAAACGATCGAAGGAGATATCAGAGGGGAAATTACAGTGGGAATCAACGCCTTTTATTGCCGGTATTCCCTGCTATCGCGCAAACGATCCGTTACGGATATTTACGATCGGATGTGTTGTCGCGGCGTTACACGCAGAAAAAATAGATTATGCAAACGATTGTGAAATTGCCTGCGGTTCGGCGCGATAAAACGGAATAAAAGAAACATTGTGATTAATGGGCAATAATATGCATTATTCATTGCGCGAATTCTTGTCAGTCTAGTTCTCAGCGGACGACTGATCTTTCTTGGAACATTCCGAGAGAAAGATGCAGGGAAAAATATTTTCCACGCCCGTGTTCATTCACGCTTAGACACGTTAGTCCTTGCACATTTATGAGTTACAGCCGGTAGAGTTAGCGCCGATGGCGGAATATACTGGATAGGAATTTCGCGTTGCGTTTGAAAGCGAATTCGCTGTCATTTCTTAATCTCCGTTTGGCCGTTAGATCTGCGATAAAATGGTGTACAATGGAGTGGAATTGGTCGTTTTGTTTGGTCATGACCAAGGGTAATTCGCCGTTTGTCGTATGTTCGATTTCGCGACGAGTCTTTACGACCAACGTCGTAAAGTTTCATTCACACCAAACTCGCAGGATTATATCTCGCGAATGGAACATTCGTGGACGGTCATCGCTTAATCTAATCAGAACGAAGGTATTTGGTAAGACCGAGCATGTTTTTATCGGCGTTATATTTCACCGGTGTCGGAAGTAATTTATAGCCTTTGGGCAGGAAACTCGAACGAATTAAGTACACGGGACTTACAAGATTATTTTTATGATATTTCAATACACGACTTTTCATAAAATTACGATTTCCGTTCCGTACGAGGAAAAAGTTTTATGAATCGCGATACAAAGAACGCTACGTAAAAGCTCTTAATCTTCTGTCGTACTCGAGTTTCTATATATTCTTCGATTTCACTTTTCTGCTTTATACGGACAAATAAGAATAGTTCAAAGAAAATCTTTAGTTTACAGTTAAACTATAAGAAATCGCGTGTCAAAGTCACAAGTGAAATACACAGCAAGTCATTGATAATAAGATATATCGTCAAACAATTTCACGTCGAAACTGTCTTTGATTATTGAAGTTGGATGTATAGTTTCGTTATCCAACTTAATATACGTATGCGTATGTTTAGAAATACAAAACACGAGTAGACACAAAAGTCGAGTCGAAATTTACAGCTAATGCATGTGTATTGCCGGTTTGATTTTCAAGATCATTTTTCTTGAAAACGAAGTCTCACGCATAAAGAGCCTGTATTCTATATTTTCCACTTATTTTTTCACCAGGAACCACTCCGTTCCCCGATTATATCGACAATTCTTACCACACCCTGTATGTATATCCAAAAAAATTTCTACACGCGTTCAAATACTTTTGCGAGCCGCCGAGTTTGCCATAACGTGAACGTGTCGAATTGCTTATGGACAGTAGGATATTTATATGCGTTAAGAATTTTCTTAAGCATGATCGCGCTTATCCTTCAGAGGTTCTCGTAGCTTTTTTACGAGTGTAAAGACGTACGGCTGTAATAAACGCACCGGTATCTTACCGCAAGGCAACAGTGTTATCCGATTAAGCAAAATTCTCGAACGCGAAACCGTAAAATTGCGCAGCTCGCGTCACATTAAAGAAAGCAGAGAGTTTTGTGTGACTAACGGCGGGCGGTCTTCTTCGTCTTCGAGGGACATAAAATCAAACTTTCGCGCCGCAGCTTATACGACCCTTTATGAGAGGATCTGGCGCGCAAAGCATATACAGAGATGTCAGCAGGACTTTTAGGTGGAACTGGGTACGCGTACCACGCCTCGACGTCCTTTTAGGATCTTTACGATTTTCACGCATTGTCGAACGCGCCGAGCCGATAACGACCTCGACCTCGGGGTCATAAAGTCGGCCGACTCTGTCACGATGTGTCATCGCGTCATTCTTTTTAACGCTCATCGCGCGTCTTTCGTCCAATGATGAAAATACGAGACGTCTATGGAAAACTTGGTTAATTTTTTTTTCTATGGGGTTTATGTTCTCGGACGGTGACTACGTATATTTTTAATGAAAATAGAGGGTGTCTGAAAAATCATGGTACAACCGGCAAAGGGATAATTCCACGTGGAAGAAATAAATCGATATGCCCTTTGGTTTTCGATAAAATCCAATTGGAAAATTTGTTTGGCACATGCGATCTTGGTTAATTACTCGCCACTAATAATTATCTATTTTTTCTTTTTTAACCGCTGCGTATTTTTTAATTTTTTTATTGCGCCAAGATCGCCCGGAGTTCTGTTACATAAATGCAATTAGGTTCGCTAGGATATTGAAATATCGCAATCATATCGTATTAAATGTAATCAATTCACTCATTATACAAATTATATCGCTCGTAGCGTTGCGTGTAGCTAGAGTTGTGGATAAAAGTAGATGTAGGTCAATATTTTGAGCCGACCTCTTAAACTAATCACGTCATATAACATTTGCTACTTTGCAAGAAACTCTGTTTGGCATTAACCCTTTCAACACCCTATCGACACCTACACGCGTTAAGCAAAATCCATTCTCTTGACCTATAAGCGCATATGTACTTAGGTACGCGCACCAGAGAAAAAATTATTACTATGGCCTATGAATGTTCGCATCAACGATAACGTATCTCAGTTATGTCATTACAACAGCAATGTGAAGTTCATTAAAGTTCAAAGAATGTCATCTTGTTCTATTACGATACTGCTGTAAAGGCAATTACAGCTTCTTCTTTTTCTTATCATTAATAATATGTCACTTCAACTCACGACTATCGATGAAATAATATGCATGACTTATGTTGAAATCTGTTTCAACAATAACGACATAATATTATGTAAATCATGATCGCAGAATAAATTTCGCATTAAGAGTATAGTGCAACTGAAAGCAGGAATCGCAATCAATGTTAAGGATAAATGTGGATATCATGATGTGTTCGTATTAGTTCGACGTTTCTCATCCTACGAATTTCGCATGTTCCCGTAATGTTCTTACAAAATTGTAACGATTCAAGAGCTTTTAGCTCGTTTTCTTTAAAATCGTGATTCTCGCGTTGTTATTGCTGTAACAAACGAGCGATATGCAAGTACGTAGAAATTGAAACGCGATAGAGTAACGAGCACGTGGTGGCGAGTGTGTAAACGTGACTGAGCGGCGTGTCCGCGGCAAAACGTTCGTGCGATTCTTGCGTGCACGGTTCGTTGCAGAAGGAACGAGCAGCGGTTGCTGTTGGTGTGTCGCGGCGATCATTGAACCGACTTTGCAACAATCGCACTGAATCAAAGAGTTGTCGGTGGTCAGGCACAAACCCGCTCGCTCCACCCACGATATCCGCGCGACCGACAGAGTCTTCCGATGCGTGCCCATTGTTCGACGTCTCTGTTTTTTTGTCAAGGTCGCGCGAGAGCGATCACAAGGATCGATCGATCTGGCCATCGTGCACGCGCGACCGTTTAGACAAGCGTCGAAGCGACATTTTCTACAACAGAGATGCTTATCCCAGGGAATTAATTGACGAAATCCGTGAGAGCCGAGGGGCTGGTTACCGGATTAAATTTTCACCGGGACGAGATAAACCGGCTTTATTGCTCGAGATAAAATCGATCGATTTACTTTAATTCGCAAATATCCTGTTCGCCGCGACACCTTTGCAACCGGACCGCGAAAAATCGCGTTTGAGCGGCTGAGAAACTGGAACAGAGGGAGAGAAGACTTTTCTGACCTCATCTGAATATTTCCAGCACGTGCAGTAGGTAATTAAAGCGCACACGTCATATCCTTGGATATTTCGAATGTTTCGCGAGTATTACATAACGACGTGTACTGGTATAAGTACATGCTAAATAGACACACCTATAAGTGTCGTTATGATCGGTAATAATTCAAACGACACGTGCGATTATCGCAAAAAAGAAATTGCTTTTCATGTCGATTCTCGTTTAAAAAACGCGATTATATGGGATTTTTTTTGTAACGCTCGGTTAATTGCCCGACTCGCCGAAGCGTGGATATTTCTTCTCGCGAGTAATGGTAAACGAGTCGCGTATACGAATCACACATGGATCGCTATCGGTTCCGATCGGATCATAGGCCGCGTGCGTGTACCTCTTGGATAGATCTTTCTCGTACAGATCTGTAGCCGTGTATCATTGTGTATCAAGCATCTCTATATTATAGCGGAAAGCGATCTGCACACTCGCGGCGTAGCCATCGCAACCCTGTACTTCTACATGAATGAACGCATCGCTCATTGCGCTCACAGGGCCCCCAAGGTAAAGAATAGCAATCAGCCGCACGATGGATGGCGTCAGGTGGCGAAAGATCGTAGATGGCCGCGTGTCTTCGGACGGTCGTACGACCATTGCTTATTGCACGTTTCGTAATTGGCCTGACTTCAGAATCAACACACCCCGGGCTATCGCCGGTACTCTCTTCGTATCGTCAAACTCCGCTACGACCAATTATATGCTCGCCACGACCGATCCTTTTCACCAGCTCCAACGTGGAACGTTAGGAGCTCTGTTCGAACGCAATGTTCGAACGTTACGCTTTGTTAGGTGGACGCTAATCTTTATATAAATTATTGTTAATATAAATCTCTATTTAGCAGCTAATTTATTATGAAAGTAATTTATTAGCATTCTGTGGACAAATTTCACGAGTACGAAGAACTTGTATTTTCCTAATTCTAAAACTACGATCAACTCATCCCTTTCTTAAGATAATTAATTAGCATGTACGTATAAGTATCTTTTACGTATAAAAGTACGTATAAAAGCATATCTTTTTTATATTCTTATTAAACACTGTTGAAATATTTTTGCAAATACTCGGTGTTCTTATGAAAAGCAGTATTTGATATTGGAAACCGAGCCAGCGAAGATATTTCATAACGTACATTTTAAGAATCCTTAACTTTTGCTATAAAAGAATCGTCGAGAACATTGATAAAAATATTCGTAAGAAGATGTTAATATGTTGCGTGATATATCAAAACTTCATACAAAGATACTGGAAATCTTCTCCGACGATTTATAGCGATTCTTCGAAAGCGTAATTTCAATTTTCGAATCGAAGAAGTTTCACTAAAAAGAGCAACTTTCGCGTATGACAGATGTGATTTCTTCGTGATTAGATATCCAACAAATATTCTATATCTTTTTGTTTACGTTTGATGAATGATAGATTCGTAACTGCTGCGAAAAATTATAAGGTTCGACGTGGTACGCGATGCACGCCTCCCGAGACATGATAAATGCAGATTCTTTGCGGCTGTGAGTATGGAAAATGTCGGTATTTAAAATATGGACATGCGTTATTTTACAAGCGTCGTGCCAGTTTGCGGAAGTAAAAGCATTTCCATGGCATACGATTTGCTTGAAGCCCTGTAATTGCCATCGTAGGTGGTGGAACGGAAGAGTGTTCACCAAGGCCTCGTAAAGCTCGATTTGCTACGTAGCGTGTAATTTAAACATTGCCTCACTTCTGCGCAGTACAATGCCACCCGTACTCTGAACTTTCAAATCTTTACGTACGAATCGAGAAATTTTATTCAATCAGAAAATCGAGAAACGCTGCTTGAAATGTTCATCCACGTGACTTTATCTATTAGAACATCGTTGCAATGAATTATATATTTCTTAAAAATATAAATCTTCCTGATATCTTGATTATTTCGGTATAAAATATCTTATTGATAATGTGTGGAATACGTAAACAAAAATCGGTTAGCTTCACGTATTAGAACACATTTTAAAACTCGCAAATCATTAGATCGTGAAAAACAAATTGAGCTTAAGAAAAGATTCGTTTCATTCGCTAATTGCAACCATTATGACGACCGCTATATTTCAGGTATTTTATATATTCTTGCACTTTAGAATTGCCCATAAATCCATAAAAATCCACAGTCGTATCATACTAAAATGAAATTCTAACGACATAAAATTGAAATTCTTGAAACATCTCGTTATTTAATGCACGCTATATAGTTTATCTCACGTTAAATCTACTTCTTTCTTTATACCGTACAAGCAATTTTAAAACGTTCGAAGAACAAGTACTTCAATTATAAATTTAATTGGGACTGACAAAAAATATTAATTATGGCAATAAAACAAATTGCATGAGCCATAAAAAATTAAACGTTGCTTATCACGTTTTCGTATAAATAACAATGTTTATTTTTCATGTAATGTGGGGCCCCGTACGCGCCTTAAACCAATATGAAATAATTACCGATGCTTAACATATTCGTAAATCCTTGCAATTAGCGGTTCATTAGGGATAACGAAACCGCGGTAAATTCTCAATTGCAATAGCCGAAGCACAGTGACCAAATTCGCCGATAATCGCGAGTAAATACCGTAAAAGAGTTAAATGGAGATATGAATGACAAAATTATCGGGCAAATGCGACAACTTTAAATGTTTGTTAAATCTTCGTTTGATAGCGACGGTTCAGCTGTTCTTATTAACTTTTGTACTTTCAAGTGAGATACGGACATGCTTTTAAAGAGGATTTCACATTTCGGGATGGCTTTTACGTCTGATAAATTATATCGCTAACTGTCTGCTTATCTCTTATTTGCTTGTCATGCGAACAGAAATGCTAGCTTTTTGCGATACTGTAATTATACCGATGAAAATATGAAATTTGTTAGAAAGTGTATCGGTGTATACGGTGCACAATCGTATAAACAGTATGTATAATTTATTATTACACTATATTGGAAGGTATATACTTGCAATAAAATGAAATTTATCCACGTTTCGAATCATATAATCATTCGATTTTTACGAAAACAAATGTCAATAATAAGTAATCATTTCTACGTATGACATAAAATAATTAATGATTAATTTCAAATAAATGAAATAAATTTCAAATACATTAATTCGTATGAATTTTCTATATCTTTGTCGGTAAATATTTCTATATTTGTGGATCAGTTTAAAAAATTGAGAATTTTCTCTCTCGTACGTGTTATTTTTTAACACTTACGTGTACAAAAACAATCAGTTTAACGTTCGTAAAATATGAATCACTAAAAATACAAATAAAGTAAAACTCGCGCAGAGTTTCATCGGCCAGCTACCATTAGTTGAAGTAAGAAGTCTCTCGACTTTTATGTAGTTTTGCCATAACCTGGTACGATTTACACCGAAAACGAGTCAGAATGTGGCAGATATCGTACAGAGAGAGACGTAGTTCCGGTGTTTTGCGAAATACAAGATGGTGATAAGCCGACGGGCAAATTGATATTATCGATTTGCCCATAAATCTTGGAACAATGACTCGAGATCGCCCTTGTTTCAACATCGTTCGTGTATCTCTCGAGGCAGAAGGAGATCGAACCGGTGGCCGATAGTCGGTAGTCAGACAGGCGAACCCGTCAGAAAACCAGACAAGAATGCATGAAACTGAATTTATCTTGAACCCGGTTTGCTCGCAGGCTGTTTTATTCTTTTTATCTGTTTCTCTTTCTCTCTCGCCGACCAAGGCTCACGTCGTCGCGCCGTTAGTAAGTGAGCGCACGATTAACAAATTGGTAGAAAAAGTAACTCTGAAGACTCGACAAAATCGACGCACGATGACATACTGCCGACATATGTACGTTACGCCTGCGTATCTTGTCAATTGAATGCACGTCTACCACCGCCTACCACGTTCGGTTTGTCACGTCTTGAGCAATTTTATATGTGAAGCAACGAAAAAGTTGCTATCGAGCAACGAAGAGGCACAGTCAGACGGAGATAGAAAGGAACAAAGAGAAAGAGGCGACAGAGTAAACCCGGCGTCCGTCTGGCTTTCCGAATGACGTACGTCTAGCGGAGTTTTTCCTTGCATACGAAATTACGCGTATTGCACGACAAGAACTTTGATCGCGATCGAACGTTTAAGGTTATCACTTGGTATTTCAATTCGGCGAACTGTTCATTGTATTAGAAATCTTTGAAAATTATATAAATAAGCAGATTAGTGTATTGATATATTTCGAACTTTCATTTATTATGATAGCGCACGATTAGCAACACTGGAAGTAATATAAATTTCGCGAAATTTCAAATATGAATTTGAGAGGTAAGAGAAATTATAATATAAATGTTTATCTCGTTATATTTCATGGTGCAGTCGGATTTAGTGTTTAATAACTAACTGGTATGTTGAATAATTAAATTGCTGAAACTTAAGCGAGCGTAACCAATTTCATTCAAATATTTGTAAATGTATGCTGCCCTGTGAACAATCTGGATTGGATACGACAGGTTTATGCGAATACGTACCTCCGATACAGTTACGCGTTATATCTAGTCTTAACGTTATACTACGTTTAGTATATATCTACGATTTACGAAACGTTTTACCAAAGTAAAGACTGAGAAAAATCAATTTATCTTCAACAAACGATTGCTGCTTACGAAAAACATACAGATACTATGATGATATAAATAACTTGCGAATCTTCTTTCTTACTAGGAATATCTTTCTTGGAAAGATCTAATTTTTGCTAGAATACTAACCTTTTCAGAAACGAATATTTTAGTCTATGAAAATTTATTATTCTACATTATTGTTATTTTATATTTATTATTCTTGTTATTCTAGTTACATATAATAGAAATGTGTATTTTTCGTGTAGTTTAGAAAGAAGACGTGGTACAAAAAAAAAAACAGTTTTATCGAAGGCAAATATATTTATCTATTTAATACTTTATCAGAATATCAATTTGCGTATATGCAACGTCGAGGAGAAACAAATTAAAAAATTATTTTCTTTTTAGAAAAATTCTTCTGACATTGGAATTCAGTCAAAAATCTTCATCATGCAACGTGGGATAAAAATATTTTAAACTGATATGTAATAAGTAGTTTCACAATAAAAATCTGCCGGTCGCAGTCTTTCGATACACCCAGTGTCGTTCTACGGTCTACAGTCTAGGGACTGGCATAATATTTTGATTTCACGCTGGAATGCCCACCTGTCCTATATAATATGTCCGGTGAACCCTGATGAACCCGAAACCGCAACCCAGTGCTTGTTCGAGTCATCCTTAGGTCTTCGCCATTTTTCTTTTTTCTCCTTTTTATCTCTCTCGCGGTAAATCAGACGCGAAGACAGAAAAATTTCGCGGTTCGTCAAAGATTCTTATTGTCGAAGTGATTTTCCACGTCTAAACGATATTCATACGTGTCTGCGTGTTACACGAGTACCGTACTTTTAATTCCGCGATCGATCGTACGTAGCAAATGGTACGATGCAGTTTTTGGTTATTTCATGTAATTTTCTGTGGAAGTGAAGGGGTCGATGCAAGGACAAATTGCGATTGGTGCAATTTCGAATGGTTTTCTCTTGCGACCCTATTTCGGTGATTGGAATGCAGCGTATAATTTCAGTTGGTGAAATTGCTTTATTACTTTCACCCCTGACTTGTGAATTTTCGCTACAGCTTTTTCACGAACGGCAAAAAGTACGGGTAACGCGATCGAAACGCGAATACGTGCCCGGAAGTCATTCATTTCAAACGCGCGTTATTAAAAACACTCGAAACTCGTGACAGACACCTTATTTGCCAGACGAATAAGCTGCAACAGATTATCGATACTGTTACCCTCAAACGATAAATATCAGATTGCTACATACACTGTGAGTGCATCTTTTACAAATTCGATTCACAAAGTCCACAGTATTGTGGACATTGCCTCTTTTTTACGTATCTCTGAATTTGTTATTAAGAGTTAATGATTTAGTCTTTTCCATCTAAACTGTTATACAATATCATTGATACCAGATTCGTCATTGTAAAAATCCTTCTGCATGATTATCAAGAAACGAATTTAAAAGATGTTACTGCTATTTTCTATAAGCTCTAGAATCACAGCTTATTTCAACCGACGTACCAATGTTACATCTATTATAAGACCGATAGTTTACGTAATACGAACGAAGAGGTGGACAGAAGGTATGCAGCAAAGTTGTCAAATAATTCAAGAAGCGTCTTATATTCGAGATAAGGCATTTGAATTTGTATTTGTGCGGTGACTTTAACGTCACAAATCACGGCGCAAATACAGATTCGAATGTTTTATCTCGAATGTACTCGTTGAATATGCTTATTGAATCAACACGTTCGATATCGTACACGATCGCTTGCCTGAATAAAGCGTGTCATCGCAATTACAAAAGATAAAGTAGCAACGTAGCGAGAAATCTAAATGAACATAAATCGTGGAGCCGAGAGTGGTGGTTTCACGGCGGCTGAAATGTGCTTGACAAAAGAAAAGAAGGTTTGCCTTGGCACTTGTTTGACTCCTCCTTCGTTCGTTTCACTCCACCTCCGGTGGAACGATCGGTTTCGTCTCGTGTGCCATTAAGAGCACTGAACTTCTCTCCTCGTCTCGTCGCGAATCAGCCAAGACGTATATATATATATTACGCGTGCGTCCAGGAAGATGACGAAGCTCCGTCGACGTCGACGTCGTTCCTCGTCCTCGAGATCTCCCTCGTCTTCGTCACTTTCAGCAACGTACGAGAGACCACCTCCGGGGCGCACGAGTGTTTGATAAACCGGTTAAGGCCCGTCCCCGGATCTGTTTGCCTTTGGCTTTTGTAACTTTACTAGTGTTGTGACTCGACTTGGAGCTAACATGAAAAAAGGGTCCGCGATGGTACCCCGAGCAAACAGTCCGTGTGTGTCCCGGATCAACACGGCGCACGCCTCTATCGGCGACCGTAGCCTGCTCACCGACCGGGATGCAGAGGACGAGGCGGACAACACCGGACGATACTTTTCACGTTACCTTCGCCCGTAATCGAGAAAAGCGAGGCGTCTCACTTGCGTCTCTCTCCCCTCTCAGCCCCACGCCTTACCTACCCTTTTCAATAGCTGGTATGCCTAAAGTCCGAGATTTGCTGTTTGGATAGCAGAGGACAAAGTAAGGCATCAAATTATTACGAAAGGCGGAAGATAAGAGAGCCTACTTTACAGACGTTTTCATGTGTACTTAATGGGAATATCGAATGATTAGGATTGTATTTGTTATTATTAACAGCTCGTTGAAGGGATAGCTACGCGCGACAGACAAAGATATTCCCGTGGATGGTTTGTTGTAGAACTAAACACAGGTATGTTTTCTATATTACCAGGTATTTACAATTGCAGGACTAGAAGAGAAAGAGTAATTTTTAAATTCGATACCTTGCGAATCGTGTATGCCCACAAACTGCCTTTTTGTGAAATTTGGTCGCGAGCTTCTCTTGACAAATATTTACATCATAAATATCGATTTCTCAATCCTCTCGGAAAATATTAATTTCAAAAGTATGGATTATTACATCTTGATTGCTGGGTATATCGTAAGGTTTTTCATAAAGCTTCATGGGTTTGTCGCCTATCGCTAATATGCGTATATTTATACATATATATACTATGTTTATATATTACTATGTTTTTAACTATGTTATATTAAAGTATACCCCTTTGTATTGTATCGTTGCATGTAATTTATAAAGTAATCGTAAAAATAAGATTTCTCGGATTCTTTTATTTCACTTTAGAGCGAAAAACAGTATTCGTGAAAATACCTGTGTCTAAAGGGCCGTTAATAATGTCCATATCGAGAAAAATCGAGTTACGAGCTATATATTTTTCCAACGAGAAAATTATCTAACTAAACAAAAATCTAGAGATATTTTATAAATATATATTGTGTTCTCTGTACGCGTTCATAAAGTAGATCGTATGAATTTATATAACAAGCCAATCATGTATAATAAGGTACGCGATGTATATATATAACGGTTAAGGTAATCGATATCGTATTATGGGGTCAAGAATTTCAAGAAATTTTCGTATTGTTCTAAAATAAAATCAGCCCTGATATTTCTCAATGATCGTCATCGTTTATAGTTACGAGTCATCTTTTAACCGTTGTAGAGATCCTGGCAAATATAAGGAGGGTGGAAAGATAAGTTGCACACGAAATTCAAGATCCCGTATCGTTTTACGAAAATTTTGATTTGGATTTATTTTAAATGCGAAGGACCAGTTTCTCGAGGCTCGTTTCTCTCGCTAGTTAATTTATGTTTTTCAAGGCGATTTATATGTCGGATTGAATTCCGACTCTGTAATAATTATACGATTGGTTCTCTATCCAGCCACGATGGTTAATTTACAACCATGTAATTAGATAATTTTTTCATCCGGAATCGAAATATTCGTCCAGCCTTTCGTATCGTTTTCCTTGATTCATAATCATAACGTAAACTTCTCTAGAGAAAGCCGAGCGCATGCGAGAGAAGGATCGAACGAAATAAAAAAAGATCTAAGTAGACCGAACGTTATCTTTCTTTCTGGAAGTCACTTCCGAAGTCAAATAAACATCGGCTAGAATATATGTTGTTTTGGTTCAGTGCTTCGCCATACGTTTACTAATTTTTCCGATCGAGAATACTATATACTATCAATGATTGATGACGTTCTAATCGTATTCGCTCGAATAGAAGCGATGTCATACGAAGCGACGTTGGAGCAATACATATACATCTTTCTCTTATCTGCATTGTATAATGCATGAAAAGCACGCGCATCGTTATCATCGTGAAAAATAACACTTATGTTCATTTGTGTCCTAAACTTGAGATTACGATTGAAGAAAGAAATAATATATACAGTCTGTCCTGTCGAGATAACTTTCCCATTAATGTTTATACGTGACGTAATGGTTTTAAGTTCTTTGCCGCATTTCCTTCGCATCGATAACGCTGCTATCGATTATTATTTTCTCCGGTTAAGACGAGTTTCATCTTTTTTGCTCTAGTTACGAAAAAATCGTGGTTTTATCAGATGAATTACTAGTGTCAGCACGAATACGAATAGATTCTAAGCGCAATTTTTCGGAAAATGATTCGATCGTGTTCGGTCTGTATAAGTAACGTAAAATAACGAATTCAATGTCGGATCGTACTACAAACAATATAGTCCACTTATTTCATCCAGATTATTGTAGTAGATATATTTAAAGTGGAAAAACTTCTTTGTAGGAATTTAACGGGGAAATGAAAATTGTTTTAATAATTTCTCTATTTTATCAACGTCTTACCGATGTATACGTGTTAGACAGGTGAGCAACAAATATAGATATCTAATTGTAAGTTGGCAGACAATTTCATCGGAAGATGATTACTTCCCCTTCTATCGAAAAAGTGAACACACTATGATTACAGCATGTAAGATACTATCGCATGATAATAAATTCAATTAGCTTATTCAAGAGTCGCGTTTGATCAATATTGATTATTGCATAATTACGTAAAGGAACTCCAGTTGCTTTCGATTTACCATAATCAAGGACTGTTTTACTCGTAAAGTCAAACAAGTAAAACAAGACGTATCATTTGAAAAAGAATCGAATAAAATTGTTTAATTCGTTACAGAGAAGAAGGCGAGATCGTGAGAGTTGCATCAATATTTGTTTCAGTTATTGAAGATTCCATTTTTTTTTTTTTTTTTTTTTTTTTTTGATGCGCAGAATAATTTTAAAATGTTTGATCGTTATACTTTCTCATGGCAATGAGATACGTCAACTATGTGTTAATATTTTAGATTATTTTTTATCTGTGGAACAGTCATTCACTAGCAAACATTATCGAAATTATCATAAATTATCAGAAAAGCGTGGCGAAATATAATCTTCGTCGTTAAAAGGCAAATGACACATGAAATTTTTTCCTATCTCAACATCAGAAACAATTATACTACCAACGCCGTACAGTCGTTTAAATGTTTTCTCTTAAAAGATTTTTTAATCGTGCTACGCGCAAATAAAGAAAAAAAGTGGCTGAAGCATCGCGAGGAATCCTCACGTGTCACTGCATCATTATGTACATTACGGCAAAACTCGAAGCTAGATGCACCTTGTCGTTAGTTCTTTCCTGCAAGTGATTCCACGAAATGCTCATGGTAGAAATAAATTGCAGTTTTCCAGTAAGTACGGCTAAACAAGCGGACACGGGCAGTCGGTTGTGCTTGAAAATCTAAAGAACCGATAAAACGAATCGTTCGTCGGTCGTATTTAATCGAGAATTTTTCATCGTGACCGATTTTTGCTCGTGTCGTCGCTCGTTTTGCAACGGACAGAAAAACAGAGAGAGGATTTTTTTCCTCAAAGAAACGAAGAGAAGATAAAAGCTAGAGAGAAAGTGGATAGAATTTAGCAATGTACACACACCGCCTTAGTGTGGCGAGGGCGAACGCTCCAGCCACCAGCAGCTCGTAGATCATCTCTTCCTCGTCCTTCTGTAGGAGAGTCTTCGGCTTCTCCCGTCGATACCTCTTGCTTGCATCCACTCACGCACTTCCGGCCCCGCCGCGACTCGATGTTTCCCCCGGGAAAGTCAGTATCCTTCGAAATCGAGATCGATAGAAGCGAAAACGCGAGACGCGAGACGCGAGACGCGAGACGCGATGATGGCAAAGGCCTAGTACGTGTGTGTTATTTTCGTGAAGCGTAACGAGATGAGATCGCCGACAAAAGGAGGAGAAAAATAAAAACGATCGCGTCAGATCGATGTCAGTGTGACATAACAGCGCACCAGAAATCTCCACATCGTGCGAACGTGTTCTCGTGTTGTTCCTCGTTCGATCTCGAATAATCGAGGCCCGCGTGCTCCACCGACAGTGGCACGATTCGAGTGATGCGTCCACGAAGGAGCACGCTAGTTGACATTCGAAAGAACAACGTGTCCTTGTTCCGATCCCTTTTGCTCTGTGCAGAGTTCCGAGCGGGAGAACCGGCGCGGTAGACCATTCGGCTTGCCGATCTCGTGGTGACTGAGTGGGTCCTCGGTTGCGACTCCCAGTTACTCACTCGGGCTCACGGGCTCGCTACTCACCTCGTCCTCTCGCTCTTGCACGTTCGCTCACCGCCACTCGGTCCCACCTCCTTCCCTCCTGCCACCACCTCCTACGACACCCCACCTCCTCCCTCCCGTACTCCTTCTGCTCCTCCGGCTACCTTTCAGTCCTCCCTGCCCTCCCACCTGCGGCTGCACGCCACCCTCTCCTTGCGTGGGGGATAGATACCAGGCTTCCCCGAACCTCGATCGTTTCATTACGCGTACTCTTAACCCCTTCAGCGCACTTGCCACTCGATTCATCGATCTCGATAAAGGTACCGAGCATACTACTTGAGATCCAGAACGTATAAAAGTAATTGCAACACGTATCGAGTTTGATTGTATCGGAGATGTTTATTGGCTGGATTAAATAACCAATGAGTTTTGAGAAATTTGAAATTCCCACAAGGTCACTCTTGAGATTAGTCAATGAATCAGTGTGAAATATTGGCAATTTGTGTGTCACGTGAAAGGAATTAGATGTCTTTTGACGATTTGTATGTTCGATGGCATCATGCTTCGATATGTAGAAGATATCGTGATACGATTTGATATAGAATGACGTCGACTCCCTCGAAGATCGTGACGCGACGCGACGTTCCGATAAAATTCTACTTCGAGTACCAAAAATTTCCTGCGCCTTTTCGTTTAATACTAAACTCTGATTAAATTCTTTCTACATCCCAATATAATAATCTACTCTATTTACGATTCTATTTCAACGTTATTATCCGTTAATAATTAATAACTAATTATACGAAGATACAATACCTTCGAGATTTTCCTAAATTTTACTATGAACTTGTCGAATAATCCGGTAATAAATTTCCAAATCATTTAAACAGCCATTACAGAATAGATATCGTAAGATTCGCGTGTAAACATTAAAAACAAAAATGTCGATAGACGCGCGACAAATAATTTTCACAGCGTCGATCAAATTACCGTCGAAAAATAAATTTATCGAAGTAGCACCGCAAAAGTTTGCAAACAACAATGACTGGAGAGATAACGAGCGCCACACGATGAACGCATTCGACACTTTCAGTATATCCACCGGGACGAAATGCCGCGCCGTCGGATACGTCACTGATAAAACATTATGCCTGCGATTAGATGTGTCGCGTCGCATGCTTTGATCAAGTGGTTGAAAAAGACTTATCACGCATGCTCGATAACGGGGCAATATTATCTGCCACAATTCAGGGTGAGGCATTTGCATCGCTCGGAGAAGGCGCGTAAGGTGTTTTCTATATGCATCGGACCGTGTTCCTCGAGGTTCCACAGGACGTTCGGTCCTATTAGCGCGTGCAAATTATTCGAATATTATGCGCTGCAAATTAGAAGGCACCGCTGAGGTGGCCCGTTGCAACTCCAGACGATGGTGCCGGTCGCCTCGGGATTTTAATTTAACGATGTGCGCGCGCTGTCTTAACCTTAGGCCCCGGGACATGCGAACCACTCGCGAGGATTCATCCACAAGGGGATCGAATTACCGCGCCAATTATGGTGTCACATCGTTAATTAACCGGTAGTCGAGCCTAACGGCGTGTCGAGGAAGATCCTTCCGTAAAGCGAGTCATTTGCCGATGTGAATCGTCTTGTTAATACGGGACAAAATCCTTCTCATCTCGTAGAGTTACGCTACAGCTCGAAAGTATATCTTTTCTCGGACGGAATATGTTACGAGAAATTTGCGAAAAATAGCAGTTTACAATTATTATTTACTTCTTTAATGCTAGATCGTAGATATTTATGCAAATTCCTATCTTGAAAAATATAACTTAAGAAACGAGATTTAGGCGAATAATTGTTTTACCTGCTGAATATTATAACCAGTAATTTAAATACTTTAATACTTAGAATATTTTTTCACATTTCGCAACGTCAAATTTCTCATAAATACGTGAAATGCCGCGGTCTAATTATAGTGCCTGTCATATGTGCAGTAGAATATTACGGCGCGATGAAATTGATTTTGAAAATTTAATACACGACAACAAAATTGACATTCCCAATTGTCGGAACTCGTAGAATTAGTTTGTTATTTAAAGGGGTTTTTCTTTCGCCACGGTATTTACCCTATAATTGGTAAGGTCTCTGCCCACTTGTTTCTAGGAGAAACCCTAGGAATCGTTACTTTTCTGATAATTTGGAAAGTACGCATCACGTCGTGAGATGTATCGATAACCAATGGTTAACTTAATGACTACCAATGTATATATAATCATTGGTTATTAACCAATAATACTACATTTTGTAAACCTCTGAACATTTCTCTGTGTGTGTGTGAGAAATCACGTGAATTACGGATTAATTTTCTCAACCAAAAAACGAATAAACGAGATTCTTCTTCAATTGATATCGAGAGTATCGACATTATCAAACAATAATGCACAAAATCGACAAAATGACGCTCTAAATTGTAATTTAATTATAAAAGGAGTATCATCTTTGATTTTTTAACAAAATCTGTATTTATAATTCGCCGGCTTCGTCAAGAAGATAACAAGTATATATCTCGCGGCAATTAATACTCCAATAAATTAAAATTTCAATAAAATTTTCAATCGCTTGATTTATAGTTGCTAAGATTCTGAATTGCTGGTATCGTAAATCTACCAAAATATGCATATACTTATGAACGATAACGTACATAGCAATTGTCGTATAATGAACGCAGTGTTTCCCTTGATAGATGATAATTGCGATGTATTAATTGATAATAACTGTCAGAAGGTAAGAAATGTTTTAATATCTTGTACTTTGTACAATTCTTCTGCATTATTCCAGCAAGTCATGCTTACTCACGCCATTAATAATATTGTACCAATTTGTGTAATATATGCGTTTCTGCATATTAACCGTGATACGTAAGAATATTCATGAAACATTGCTTTATTTGAATATATATTCCGTTCCATCGAATTGCATTGACATTGTCGAAGTTTAGTTTACGGATAAGAATCGGCATCGTCAAGGAGAGTATGGCAGGGGTTTCCCCAAGTTTTATCGTTTCTGTTTTTCACATCTTCGTTATATAACGCGGTAGAGGCGCATACTCTTTTCGAACAATTGGCTGGCGTACTTCGGCAGGAAAAATGGAAAATTCTCGTTACGCAAGGCTAACTCCTGAAATCGGTCGATTTCTCGGCGCACGGTCGTTGTTTCCGACACTAGTGTCGATGCAGGTGTCAAGTTTTTGCTAGTCATTAGAACGGAAATACGTGGCACCGTTGCACGACTTATTTCTCGTTTTGCCACAGACACGTTTCTTCGGCCATTCTTTCGTCAACTTCGAGCGCAGCGAGGAAGCAAAACAACCAGAGGAAGTGTTATTATAGTTGGTAGAACTGTCTCATTTTTGTTTCGTTAAAACATTGTTACGTGCAAAATATTTGAAAGAGAACAGTATACGACGTGTCTATACGTCTCGTTTTTTTTTTTTTTCATTTGATCAATTTTCGGCACGACAAGTTAAAAGATCTTATTGATCATCGAATAATCATACTAACGTTTCCAAATTTGCTAAATAAATGATATATATTGAAATTATTCGTACGTATTAATTTCTTACAAAAAAAAACAAGAGTTTGTGAAAAAACAAAGTAATCTCGTATAGTTATCTTTCAAAAATTTTCAACCAAATATATCTCTCTGCGATCACAAATAGTTTTGGTATCATGTCATTGTTCGCATTAACTTGCTCAAAGATAAAGTTACCACACGACAGGTAGCAATCAGTGATGTATAGACGCCACCGAGCCGCTGAGGATGATTCACGTTTGATAACTATCTAGCACGTAAGTTTGCTTGTTCGCTAAAGCATTTATCCTTAGCAACATGAATTTAATGTTTAGATACTTTTTATCGTTTAGCGATTTATATGTAACACGGGAAAGGGTTAGGTAGTATATTGCAATTAGGGAAAACTTAAGATTCCGATAAAAACAGCTAAGAGGAAGTAGTGCAGATGAGAGAGAGAAGTGGTACAAAAACTGATAGTTGGGTCGCACAAGGGGAATTAAACCCAGCTGCGAGTCTCCTCTTATAAAATCACTCGAATAGTTGAAGGCAGAGCGATTACCTGACCGTCGCATTCCTCGTTTGTTGTAGAAAAACCGTAGAGGAAGCGCCACTTCTTTCATTCGCTTTCGAGAATCGAGTGGTAGATAAAAGAACAATAAAAGATAGCGGCTTTTGCCGGGCAATGTGAATGGCGTTTTGAACTCCCTTCGAACAGCCGTGGCACGAGCGATTTGCTGCAGGCGACTTTGCGCCTTCTCGATGCCGAGCAGAAGCTTGAAATCCATTAGTTCCGTTAACGTTCACAGAGACGATCGAGAGAATCAACCCACCCACAGCAATGATCGATCGACGAAGAAAAAAGGATCGTGCAGCTCCGTCGATCTCGCTTCGCAAGACACGTTCGCGTACTCGTCTTCATAGTTATTAACACATACGCGTTACGCGTGTATGACGAGATCGGAAAATTGATGTCCACGGGAAAGTAAAAATAGCCGACTATGCCGTTATGTTAAAATCGATGAAACTTGCATGCCTTGAACTGGAATATCTTCTTTAACCGACCGCTTCGTAATCGCGCTGTTTTAATAAGACTCTGTTAAACGCCGATAATTAACACATTAGAAATTACTGTAAACGCGGTATTCGGTGTTCAAAGCGCTTGGAAGGGAAAGATGGTGTTTCTCGGTGCGTGTATCGTGAAGGGATGCACTTGCCGATCGATTTTTCCGCGGCATCGGCTATTTTAAACGGAGCCACGCGTCGTGCTCGCCGGTGAACTGCTCGTTTCCTAGAAGGTTCGTATGAAACCGAGTCTGATCGTGAGTCATTCTCACCTATTCGCATTCTCCGTGTTCGATGTTAATCCACCTTGTCGACGAGCTGGTACTTCTCGATTTCACGAGTATCGTAGGACGTTGTACACCCACACACACACACGGGCGCGCGAATGAGCGCGAGCGCGAACACGAAGGGGGTCACTCGAACGATTGAGAGTCGTGATCAGCGCACGCTCTGTAAGGACACTCTCGCCGTATCGGATTAATGAATGACTAGACAGGAGTGGAACTATGAATGAACACCGCATAGCACTAGAGTACTATATAAGCGTGCACGTTGTGGGCGTCTTCTGCTCTCGGCCAATAAGATCCTCTTGCGGCGACTTGCACGCGGTCTAATACGATTACGCCGGCTTTTTCTTGGAAATTTACCGCACGATGCTGATCGCGAACGGAGTACGTAGATTCGAGCCATCGAATAGATATCGCTGACATTTTAACGTTTATCGGTAGGTAGTTCACGTGCTGAAAACTTCTATCCGATGCATTAACTTCCGATGTGATTCATCCAATTAAAAATATCTCCCAACTAGTTATAACTAGTACATATAATTACGTGATCGAGTCATCGGGTAGAAAGCTGCATAAGTATGTAGGAAATAATAACTTAGAACGTACAAACCAAATAGAATTCCGTTAACGTTCTTCCTTCACTGCTAGCATTAGCCGTTCGCGAGCTTATGTTAAATTCGAGTTAAGATTCTATTTTACTCCTCCCTCTTCAGTTTTAAGATATCAAACGTATTTTCTTGTATCGTGTGGTGATTTAATAGAGATATATCAACGTAGATAGGTAACGGGTAGGTATATAATTATATAATAATTCGAATATTAAATATTATCTAAAATATAGCTTATAAAAATGTAGAAAGAATCGGCAAATTCTACATAACTTTTAAAAATAGCTTAATGATTTTGAGTTGGTTCGGATTAAATAGCAAATGCTGCTTGGGTCTGAAAAGGTCAAAACAGTTCAAGGTAATAATGTTATAAAGTAAATTTGAAAAGGTATCGTTATTTTATCGAATAAATTATTCGAAGAAGCTATCGAATAGCCTATCTGTGAAATAATAACGATTAAAAAGAAACTACTTCTCCGAAATATTTCCATTAATATCTCTGTTCAAGTTATTTTTTAAGCTCGTGAAACGCTTAGTCTAAGAATGTTAATTTTATGGGAGAAATTAATGACAACTTTGCAACAGTGTATCAGACGATAATTGTTGAAAGTACATTAGGAGGAAAATCGTATAATTTCCGAATGTGTGATGTGATAAATGGTATAATAAAAGTAACGAGTTGTTATAAATGGCAATTGATTTTTTCTGCTTTGCATACTCGTTTGAAAGTAGTATTTCATTTCGACAAGTCCTTATTTATTGCCAGTTTAGGAACAACAAAAATATGGAAATATATACTATGTAGGAATATATGTCTATACGCGTTTCGATTAAGATCTATAAATTCTTAATGTATTTTTTAATCAAATCTGCATCGATTCTACGCCATCGGTTGGTCAAAATCGAGTAACCTCACGGACGAAGGTGTATTCAGAGATGATAGAAACTTTCGTCTAATCCCCAATGAATCATACAATTGGAGGTTTTGGCGAATCCCTTGGCACGATAACTTTTATCAATTACATCATTATTTAAGCGAATCAGCAGTTTCATTCGCGACACTTGCGTTACACCGTACGTTGCAATTTTTTTTTTGTTTACCACAACTTGTTGAAACGCTTTCGAAGCAAATGGCGCGAATTGCAATTCTATTGTGACAAGTATTACGTAAAAATGATGAAACTACCGGTCCATTATGCATTAGATATGCGACCATAGCGGGTTAACAGTAAATTAATGCCCGATGAATAACGTCGCTATCGTCGATCGTTATTACATCCACGTACGCACACAATAATTATATTACTCCTACCGCGATAAATCACAGACATTCCTACGCCGGAATATTTTACTACTGCCATTTGAAATGGTTCTAGCTGAGCAAGTAGTTATTTACGCTCAAAAATCGGAGCAAGGAGACATTAACAGCGGCACTTCGAAGCGGAGCCGATGACGCAAGCGTCACTGAACTTTGCGTGTTTCCCGCGAGAAGAATAAATCTTGAGAATGTGAAATCGTCGTTACTCTCGTTGTAGCGTTGCACTCGCGAGTCGCATGCAGCACGACCGACATCTCGCAAATTATTGGTAACATCGAGGTTTCTGTCGTCGCGGGCCAACCTTCTCCGAGCACCCGTTGGCCAAGGACTTTCGGGCACAAAGTCTCCCGCTGGTAATCCAGCCGAATCGAGACCGGTTGGAAAGTTAATTAAATCATTTACCAAGGGGCCCGCGATCGGTTCTCTCGTACGTGCGTTTCTCGTGGTCAATTAAATGCGTCAAATTATCTAAACGAGTTTCACGCGTGCGAGGATTCGATGAACGCAAAAACTGGTAGTTATGTAGCTGCGGTTTGTATGTTATTAAAATATCAACGATTCTCCTTAAACAATCGTTCGAACGTTCAGATACACGAGAGCCTTCGATCTTGCTTGCGTTCATATCATTTCGACAACTTTCTCGGTTTCGGTGATTTAGCACGGCAACGCGGTGCACGTAAATTCTCGAGCGAATCTTTCGGAGAAAGGTGTTAAACAGTGGGAGCAGGAAATTTCTCGGAAGCGTAACCATGAGAAAGCGAATGTGACAAAACAATGGTACGATTTCGAGTCCGATACGCTCACGTTGATTCCGTAACAACGACTTTACCCCCGATCCCTTTCTTTTTGCCTGGCATTTCCGTTGAAATGTTAGAACTTCGAAATCCTTTTCCCATTCTTTCCCTCGATTTTTCCAACTTTTCCCTTCCCCTCTTGGTCATTCTCCAAGGGATGTTTTGACGAGTATAGTGTCGCAGTGGCCCATGGCGGCAACTTGGACGCCGCTAAAGAGAACAAGAAATCGTCCGGATCGGCCGTCGGTAGGTTTCTCAAACGCATCCCTTATCTGATCTGCGATCCAGAGGCATAGACTTATACTGCGGAACACTAGCGATCGCGTTGTCAAAGTCTATCCCGAACGTATCTCCGGGACCGGGTCTCCCGTGGCGAACTCGGCCATTGTTGCCCCGTTCGGGTCTGCCTTCTAAAAAGAAACACCGATCGACCCGCTATAACTTATTAATATGTGGAAGAAAGTTCTACTCTTCGACCTCATAGGCAAATCCGACTGCGAGGGGCGTTAGAGTCTCTCGTCTCTGTGGACTCCCGTGGGAACAGAGTTGACTACGGAAGGCGATCAGCAGTCGAGAGAAGTCGATGGAACGCAACTACGAGATGCGAACGTGCCGGTGGCATTGTGGACGCAGTATTCTCGACAGGTGCAGATCCACCTTCCAGGAAACACGCTGCACCGCTCTGTCAAGAAAGAATTCCGCGAGAAACCTCGACGTCTTTATAAAGAATGCCTAACGACCGATGATGTACACGCTGCTCTTCATTAGTTGCAAACTCCTGGCTATCATTTCGATAATGAAGGGAACCGAAGTTTCAACATTCTCTCTGCCATATTTTTCTCTTTCCACGAATCGATTTGAAATATTTAGTCGTTGTATCATAACAGACTGTTCGGACGCTTGTACGTATCTTTTATGAATATTCCCGTGTACGTTATAGGAAACATTTTGGAATTTCGTTAGCACTATTAGGAGAGCCGACTATCGTGATTATGTTGATAAAGTTTGAAACGAATCGGAAAATATACACCCGTCCCTCAATTTACGCGAAGTACCCGCTTCACGTGGATTCGTTTTACGCGAATGAAAATCACGTCAAGTCTGTCGGTACAAAAGAAAGAATATGTACACGTACGATGACTAGCATAAGATTAAGATGGCGCATAAAAACTAGCGCGTAAATTAATATAAAAAAATTAATGTTGTAATTTCCCGCTTAAAAAAGAGAGTACGTACGTAGAAATCACAAGATACTTGGTACAAGTGCACAGGGCGCAGTACAATGAAATGTTCTCTTTGCGCCTAAGCTTAGGAATGCCTAATTTAGTAGCTGATACATAGGATATTATGAACAAAACCATGTGAAAGACATTCGCGAGAAGCTCGAGTTAAACAGTAACAAGCTATTAATTTCTAACTCGGAGATCAAGGGTTTCTCTTTTTAATGTAAACAACGACAAGTAGGATGTATTTAAAGCAATAATCAATTAGTAACAAGCGGTGGTCGGGTAAAGTGGTTTTCCCTACTAGTTTACCCGTTCAGCTATTTTTAACCGTTACTCTTTGATGTTCCACGAAAATAAGGCGGCAACTTCATTTTCTCATTCTTCGAATCATTCTTCCGATAAAATCGTAGGGCAAACACGATTCTATTTAAAACAAACTTCCCCGCACGAGAGAGAAGTACCAGTTTGGTTGTAATTATAATCTGTCATTTTTCCCTTCACGTCAAACGATAGGAAATCCAGAAATATATCCGCTTATAGAATCGTATGTTTTACAGCACAAGACTGGATCGGAATACGTAATAGATTCCACGAACAGACATGCTAGGTGATACCTTGCGAAAATGCGTACATCCCGCACGTTTACGTGCCGTATAGACTGTCAGGTTAAGACATCGTCCGGTAGCTAGACAGGTTGACAGGGGCTGAACCAATTACGCGGAATATTATCCCACCGACGATTTGCACTCCCCTGCAATCACCGTGATTAGTGTTTCGCCGACGCTCGTGTACAGGCATCTCGTAACCACAGCTAATTTGTAAACTCTGGTCATATATTATACAATGCATGCACGCACCTATACATATACATACGGTACAATATATAATATATATATATATATTTATTTATTTATTTATTTATTTATACACGTATACACGTATATGTAGGTGCTAGTAACTTACATAATTAGATAGGATCGAGCTGTTTTGACTCTGGAGCGCAGTCAGTACGAAGCGTAACTGTATCCCTGATATGCACGTCGGTCGTCGTTCTTACTCATAGATTTAAACCTTGGATAAGAAGATTCAATCATCGAGTCTCTTGTATGTTAACTGCAGCTATTGATGCCCATATTGAAATGTCGCGTCTTTGCTTGTTATTAATTGTCCGCGATCGGCTGCTCGCCAACGAGAATTTTCTACCTTTAAACGAGCCAACACTTCGCCGCTCATACATACAGCTGTTATTAATATTCGCTGGATCTTGCGGTTATTGATGTTATCGGAGTGAATTTATATAGAATTCAAGTAATGTAGACTGACAACTCGGACGACACCATTTTCTTTAATTTTTAAAGTTTATTTAATCATCGTGTTTCGTTCTATGTGGACGTTATTATTAGGTAACCGAGACACTTCCATCGTTTCCATTGTGATAGACAAGAACGACGCAGAAATATAGGAAAACGTAATTTTATTTGACAAAGTAGTTATTCTTATCTTGACGAGTGCTCTTTTACGTTTTTCGTAATTCTTCTTCCTTTTTAAAGGAAAAGAATAAAAAGCTTCCTGAGGGAGAGTTAGTTGTAATAATTTCAGGGTGGAAGCTGGCTCTTTGGAGTCTGGATGTTTCGCAGCAGGCAGGCCGGCCGGTAGACAGGTACCTACCTGGAAACGAGTAACTACTTATTGTCACCTCTAACGAGGCCGCAACAAAAACTCAGCTATTCGCAGGTGGGAATGCTGCCAGCTTATGAAAGTATCAATTACCTTCTACGTCCAGTTTCCTAATGAGGGGAACAGAGCCGTGGATTACCGAGTCGCCATAACTGTGACTCCTAGATCCGTTGCGATTTTTTCATAGATCAACATGGACAGCGTTCACCAATCAGCTGTTTACATTCACAGAGTCTATATTACTTCTCGACCAATCGTGGCGATCCTGTTACACAAGATTGTTATTACGTGTTATATTTGCCTTTAAACGAAATCGAACTGCATGTACTTTCATGTTACATATGTTGGCAACATGTGTACGTAATAAAATAAGTAGATGTTTCAGAATTATAGTTATGCATGAGATTTTATACGTAGACAAAGAGACGTGGTTTTCGTTTCGTGTGTTTTCGATTGTAAAAGGTCATATAATTTCCGAAAGTCTTACGCTTGAAAGTCTACTGTTTAAATGCTTCGTCTATTGTTAGTGTCTGCTGTTACTTCGTATTTTTGTTATAACCTTTCAACAAAGCGCATAAGTTTATGTTCGTATGACATTTTTTGTTATTTTTATTCAAAGAGCGTGCTGCTACTACTTTACGGAAGAAACCCAGTACATCCTGTAGGTCTAATATTATATCGTATGTCGTGACACTGCCAGGAAGAATAGGACAAATCAATTCAGCAATATAAATAGCGTTTCTACTGAACTAAAAAAAAATGTGGAATTAAATCCACGCTTCATCGTATTCACTATCGTACTTACCACTCTATTTTCTAATTATCGTCATTAAATAAAATATGCTTTTAAACAATACGCCATTTTAAAAATTAGATTTCGGCGTTATAGACGCGTTCAAAGAAGACAAAATATTTTAGTTTTTTATAAATACTAAAAGTAAACGTATAGAATTCTTTAAACTAACGTTTGCTATCTATCAATAGTTACATATGTAGCACCGTCATGAACGTGTGTTTCGTATTAAATCATAAATGCACGTCTATTACTGTGATGTGTTCGGAAAGACATTTCCGAAATTGAGACTATTTACGAATATCCACATACAAAATCTAAATTTGTCATGTAACTTTTATAAGTAATTTAATTCTCGAATAATCTCTATCATAATGTCGCCTATTACGAAAAACGTATTCCCTGTACTGAAACTGCATCTTATCCGATCAACGCGCGTTACAATTCGTTAACGCCATTATTGAAAGTGTTGTTTCGACAGTTATCGACTTTCACGTAACAAGGTAATTTGTGGTCGAAGCCGTTGAACTTTACGAAGAAAGATCTAGCAATTTTACGGATCACATGTTTCATGACGAGTCTAAGTACCACTATTACATAAACATCAAATGTAACGATTGAAACGGTTACAGTTACGATCTCGTAAATCTGTTTAGATCGCGATACGCCGCTTTCTTTGCGCATAGTTTCTGATTTGTGGCTGCCACCAATACAGTGGACGTGGGTAAGATTCGTACTGCCAACTTGAGATCCATAGAAGGTACGATTCCGTATTCAGTGACGTCAGTCGCCTTTCTGGCGTTTCATTGTTCAAAGAAACAGACATGCATCGCTAGACGAAAAGGGAAGCAAGAAGTAATCATTGAAGTTCGAATGGCAGACCGGTAGATTCATGCGGAGGAGTAGGGTAGGTTGAAGCGCATACGTGCACATATGTTACTTACGTACGTATATTACTGTGGTGATCATTCATTGCGTTATTAGACACAATTAGGAAGCGCTTAGCCAATAGTTCCACTTACAAAATCGATGAGAGGAAGTACGGATTGAACAAACGTGACTAAAGCTTCAGGCGAATGGGCTTCAGATGACGTAGGCAAATCGGTGCTATAACTCATTTATTTATTCTGTACACTGCGTGTATATGAGAATTACACATGAAGACTGGAAGGCAAGAACATAATAATTTATGTTGCCTATTTTTTGCATAGAAAATCCACTACACTGTTAATGTTAGCAAAATCGCATTTTTAGTTGGGTTTAGAGCTAAATATGTGTCTTTTCAGCCTTTTCAAAGTTCTAGAGATCTATTATTAAATATATCAAATATCATCAAACGCTCGTTAAATATTAAAATGTTTCTTATTTCAACGATTAAATATGTATCTGACCCCTACAAGATTTCGTTAATTCATCAGCTGTTTTTAAAAGGTCGATATTTTTGAATCTAAAAGATTTTTTATCTTCGATTCATTCGTATTTACAAGCATCGTAGTTTTGTTATTAGCAGCTCAATTAAACTCCTCCCTCGGTGAGATCAACAGTCACCGCCAAATGCACGTACCTCTGACGAGACTCTAACGTCACAAACACGTAACACGACAGGCATTCGTTGGCGATTTAGCAGTAATCCTAAATATCGTTGTTTAAAAACGTCTGCCAGTGTTTCTCGAAAGCATTCTCGGTATTTCGAGCTTCCCGACGTACGCGCTCGTCAGGCACTTACGTATCTTCAAGATCGTTAGTCGATTCATGGAAAGATCCGATCCAATTTTTACCACGAACTTCTGATCCAGATTGCAGAGACCATGACCATGGTAGCGATGATGTCATCGTCATCGAAGACTTTCTCTTCCGCGAACTTTCGTACGCGGGCGACGTCTCGCACCATAAACACGGAGGTGTACCGTCGGGTCTCAGAGTTTCCATTCATGAATTCAGTCTTTCTTCTGAGGTGGGAATTGTTCGATGCCCTGAGTGGGAGGTAAAAGCATTGCGAGAGTACAGTACGGCCTGCATAAAGGAAACCCGCTTTCCGAGTGAGTATGCGTGCCATACTTGCGTACCAGGCCAATTGCATTTCGTCGAACAATATTATGATCGTGAAAGCGTGCATTTATTAATGGGGTGTCAAAAGAAACGAAAGGGTGCTTTCAATTTTTTGCTCGGGACACTGGTTTTAAAATACTAATTTATATGTACACCGTTGGCCATAAGTATTCGAACACTTCGTAATGCTAAATCGAACGTTTCCCACTGTCTTTACTTTTTAACCGTTTTATTATTGACCCGTTAATTCGTCCGCATCGTATGTACTTTATAATGTAAAATGCTAAATAAAGTAACATTTGTTAGAGTTTGGCAATAATTGCAAGGAATATGAAGCAGTGTCATCAGAGCGAATCAAATCTGTACTTGGGCTTCATTTCTTCAATTGTATCCATACAAATACGAATTTGCATGAACATTTGCAGCCTATTTGTAGTTATCAGATATCATTATCGTTATATTCATCTTCTATTTACTTTTTTTGAAATCTACGTTCATATTCTTAAGTTGTGATTAATTTCATAAGTTAAATAACGTGAGACTAAAATAAGAAAAATAAAAATCTCACTTAACGCCTCTTTTCCTTTGTAAAATAGGATCAAAGTATTGCACGATGATAATAATAGTTACGTCAATGTAATACTATCCCTCTACATGTTTGTTTCGAGTGACAAAACCAATTTGTGCCGTATGATACTGTGTTTGAAACTGCACGAAGGGAAAGAATGAAAAATTGAAAGAATGCAGCGATACATATTTATTTACATATCTCAAGCAGTCTGATTAATTTATTATACGTAACGTTCTTCCATGTTAATGAATCAAACGAAACGAACAATGTTATATGATGTAGAAACAAACAGTGTATCAAAGTATCAACGCTTCGCTAGTGAGTCAGAAACTTGGTTACAATGTATTTACAAACCAGTCGAGCCACTTAGACGATTAAACTGATTTGTGTAATAACGCTCTCGGCTCATAAATAGCTTATGTTCTCGAATAATAAGTCACTGGAAGTTGAAATAGTTTCACATAAAAGGTTTCTCTCTGGATCTAATCCATTGTGTACAAAGGGGACTACGTAAGTCATAAATTTTTCCTCAATCCAATTAGAAAGAATATTACAAGAACAAGATGAATAGTTCTGAGAGCATACTGCATATGCATCGTGTACGTATACGATCTATTTCTTTAACAGCTTTACTTTTAGTTTCTTTCTACGCATATTCGATTATGTCGTCATTCTACGTAAACGGTGACTAGGATAACGTGATTAGAGAATAAGTGGTTTCTGAGGTAGTTTGTTAAATGTTTTTATTAAATGCTGGCGCATTAATTGCGCTTTAAGTATTTCGTGGATTACGTTTCCGTCATTTTCAAGATTGAATCCCAGTGATTTCTTGTTATCGATCGCATAACGATGTAGTTTCATCCACTTTGTCAGCTCTTTCAGAAAAAAAGTCGAATAAGATACATTCTGGTTTGACAGTCTAGTTTGACATAGAACCACATTCACGCTTCCACCATAAAAGAGCTAAATGAATGGAATTTTGATTGATCTATTCCTAAATGTTATATAACAAATGATGTATAAATATACTCTTTATAGCAAGTGTCTCAACCATCCAAGTTGGTTGTAATTTCGCATGCACAGTAGTGTCCGGATATATAACCAACAATTGGGATCGGAGGTGTCCATATATCCGGAGAGGCGAGTTTCCTAGAATTGGGCCAAATTATCCGTACCGAATCTACCGTGTGTGCATCGAAGGTAAGAGGGAGGAGTAGGCAGTCCGAGTGAGTCAGAATAGGTGGAGTGTAGTGAGATACTGTAGAGTTAGGTCATTTCTTACTCCGTATATTACATATGTACTTCTTTAGTTCGACTGAAAATTGTTGGTTAAATATAGCCATGTTTGGTATCGTTTTGATCGTACGAATCTCAAGAATTCGATTAAGGCCAGGTCGCAACGATACGATAAAAAATAAAAAAATTATATTTTTCTTATTCCGATAATTCGATACCGCGAATTTAGTTACTTTTGCTTTGGCTTGTTAAAAATTATATAAAACGAAAATTCTTCGGTGATTTTCAAATTTCGAAGGTATACCAATGAAACACATGATATGTATATATATATATATGAATTCAACAATAATATATTTGTTTAAGAAAAGATATAAACATCGGAAGTTTGCAACATTATGGAAATGTTTAAAACAGTTTTTATTAAAAACGGAGTTCCGCTCCATCGGTGCACCAATATATTGATTTTTTCCTCCTACTATTTCTAGCGCGTACGACGCATCTACGTTGAGGTTTTGATCTTTTACCTGCCGGTAGGATTCTTCCTATGAAACGCCGTTCTAATAATCGTTTTGAAGGGAAATTTATTGACCTTCGGTCTACTGTTGGACTCTGAATTTGTCGACAGCGTGTGAAACTTTCAGTAAATCTAAACGAAATTCTAATACATCATGTACTGTCCCCTACTATATATGTTATTATTTCAAAATCAAAGAAGAACAAGATTGTATTTGTAATCGTGCAAAATTCTTCTTCTTACGCGTGGATTATCAGAAAACGATATTTTCGTCGCATCGTACGAAAAATCAACTGGAAATCACTCCCACCTTTCTGCAGGTAATACTGCGCTATCGTTCTCCTCAAATTCATCTAATACAAATCTCTTTCATTTTCTTCCATATAGGTTTGAAACAACACGTCGTTATCACTATCTTCTCAATCGAGGAGGAATTCGATGCATGATAAAGATATTGGTGGTTTCCGTAACATTTCGATAAAAATAATAAATTATCATTTATCTACTATTTTCTATAACCTAATTATGAGTAACGTTTGCTTCCTTTGATAAATACGGCTTGCTGAGCTTACTAGCTTAGAACAATATATACTACTCGTGTAACATACTTCAAAAAAAAAAAAAAAAAAAAAAACAAATAAAAGAGCGGTAATGTAATTTAAGAAACGTACACCTGTACGTTGGACCGCCGCAACCAGTACGGCTACGTTAACGTACGCGTGTCTGTCAAACCGCCGTAACCAATCTGGTTAGGCCGACGTACGCGTGTATATCGAAGCGGCTTGAAGGAATTAAGCATAGCGAAATAGAAAATACAAATAATAGAAATACATAACGCGAGATATGTAGCTGTACGTACAATGTAAGTACCGAGTGCTGCTGACGAGCCAAAGAGAGTATTAGCTCTTTAGGAAGCTAGATTAATCCGTAAAATAAATTCCTATTGTACGACTCATTGAGAAGAACGATCAGTTAGACTCTTATTGTAAAAAGTTCCGCTATCGGGATAAGCTCGGTGGTCTCTTTAAATGACTCGAGTGGAGTTTCGTTCTTTCCGATTACATCGGATGCCACTGGTATCGTACGTTATTCAACGTTCACGATGCCTAATGGTCCATATTAAGCGAGCTGCACCGCAATTATCTACGTCACCAGTCAAAACTTGACCGGGACACCGATTACGTGGCTGAATTAGGTCGGCAACGGGTGCAATTAATAACGAGGCGACACATCCATTAGCCAGCAACCGCACGAGTCCTCCTCGTATGGTTTCTTGGCTTCTCCTTCAGCATCGATCTTCTGGCGTAGTACGTGTATCCCGATAACATCTTTGAATATTGATTCGTCTAAAGATGAAGATCGCCTGTAAAAAATACTCTCGACCAACAAAATGTCTCCTCAAATTGATAGGTTCCATAATTCAACTCTAATCTTGATGATACAATGAAGGATAATAACTGAAGATTATACACACAGATTGAACACTTCGCGAACACGATCAAGGCGAGTGTTTATCGCACGTTCTACAATACTTGCACAACGCGATTATCTTGTGCTCTTTGTTGTTGTATATGCACGTATAGATATGACGTTAATCATTATACATGTAAAAAGTGATTACTAGAGGCAACATTTTATTAAGCGTGATGTATGAAACGTGAAGTCATATTTACGTCAAAATGGTAATACATATGTTTTTATTACAAATTACGATAATGACGTAAGGAATTTTCTATGTACGTACATGTATAAATATTCTTTTTTCTTTGTGTGCTATACGTACCTTACTGATATTTGTTGCTAGAGCGTTAATATCGTAATTTAATTTTCAATTCTATAAAAGAATATATAGTTGATAATAAATTTTCTACTGTGTTGATCATTTTTGTAGCGTGTTCGAAATATTGTCAGAAACCGAAACTGAGAATATTTTGCTTTGTATCATTACGAACTGAATTGATTAGTTTTACGCTCAGACTTGCGTATTTTTATGAATAACTAACTAAACGACAAATGTATTTGTTTTAGGTAAAATTAAACTTAAATTTTAGTATATTATATTCTTTTTACAAAACCATCCGGAAGGATGTGTTTCCATTACATACCAATAATCATGTTACTTATGAATGTAGCTAAGAGAATCGTAAAAATAGAGCTGAGAGGTAACCCAAATAAATTATAAGTTTTTCTGTTCACATATTTGTGTAGTTTTGTACAATGTATTGCACAACAAGTATGAATTTTTAAAAGAAATATTCATATTCTTTCTCATGCAAACCTTACAGTTGATATTCATATCCTTTTTATTTAACTATTTTATCAGTAGTGAAACAAAATCAAGACATTATGGTCTATGAGATGTAGCCGTGAGACATATATTGACTTCACTTTTGTGGGCAAGAAACAATCTTCTATTATAACGACAATTTCTTTCCTCCTTGTTTCTCAATAAAAATATGTTTTACATAACTTGACACACGATCAATATACATGCGTATAATTTATTTTCAAACCATCGCTTAATACTATTTATTTCTAAATTTCGTCCTTCGATCTTTCATTTTGAACGATTATATTTCTATATAATCTGAGAGGAAATGTTACAAACTTCGACACTTTTATATTATAAAGGTATTCTAACTTAATGTCATTTTATCTGTTCTCTGAATTTTAAATTTCTAATTTATCGCTCGTGGATTGATCGATAAGATTGTACGTGCACATTTGCACCTACGTACCTAAAGAAAAGTGCAATAATGACAGATCAATATCATTGACTGCCTTTCCAACTAAAGATTCCATCCATATTGCTTTTCAATTTCCTCGACGCCTGTTATTACTATCTTTAGCTTACCAATTGCAGTACGAGCAACGAATTATTGAAAACAGAAGAAAGCTAGAAATAAAAGAAAAAATAAGGATTACGAGAAAATTAATTTAATAGCGCATGAAGTTATTTTGCAGATGAGCATGGCACCTATCGTCTATACGATTGAATGGCTCGTTCGACGGAACCTGCGTCATCGACACGACGCCAAGACGTCATCGTAACGTCTTGGCGATGCGGCTTTGCAATACCGTCTCTAAATATTTGTTCGCGACTGAAGTGAATCTTCCGGGAAATGATTCAAAGCCCGTACGGTGTGCGTTGTCGTAATTGGAAGTATATCGACCGGAAACATGATGGCACGCTTTTTCTTCCGACATTTTTTTAAACCAGCTAAGATAGTTCGTATCCGACCTATTACCGTTAAACACACGTAATTCGAATTTTCCAATGACTAAAACTATGCCGACGATGGGGAAACCTCGCACGTTGTAAAGGTTAATCGTTTCACTCCCACGCAAATTTGTCTTCCAAAATCAGCGCAGATTTCTCGCGCGGAATCCGATCTTTTATGACTCAGTCAATCTATTTTCACGGTCGTACAATACGTTTTAAATATACGTCCCCTACGTTGCTTATAATTTAAGGAATAATAGGTACCATCGTATAATTCTTCAAACGACAATTTTATCGTCACAATGATACTTTCGCTCTCACGAAGAAAGGATGCGGCGTTGCTGCAGGCAATATGAATGCAGATTCCATTCGTAGACAGTCGTAAGTTTCATATTCAAATTCGTAAGGTTTGGCCCGCGTCAACCTGTCTTCCGTGAATTATAGCAGTGACACGAGCACGGATGAGTCGGGTAGATTAAATAAGCAGAGGAATCTTAGGATCTTATTTAGGATCTTGGGATTTCTCGCATCGAGAACAGTTTTATTCGATTATTATAGAGGGAAAACGTAACGAGATGTTTGCATTTCCTATCTACAATCGAACTGCGTTTATTTAAACCCGCTCGAGGATAAACGATTCATGTGGAAGAATTCAGCGATTCTATTTTACTCGTAATTTCTCACTCGAATAATAGGAGTTCATATTCAGATACGTGGTAGCACATTGCGAGTAAATGTCGAGATTGGATATCTCGTCTTTCTAGTTGAGCTGCTTGATGAGATATCTCGCGTTCTCTGTGTAGCAACAGTTCCTTACGGTTAGTAAGAGGAGACAATGTTTAGACTATTTTTGTCTTTGAAATCTTTCAAGCGATACTGTTGATGACCTTAACTATGATCAACCAGCAATTGCAAAATTTGTAAAAGTTGAACGAGTTAGAAATATATGTTATTTAAAGACACTTTTGAAATTAGTTATTTAACGTAATAAGAATTTTTTACTATATAATGACAAACCATGGTGACAATATGCGATTCAAAAATATTTCACACGAACAGATGAAAAAAATAATCAGTAGTCGTTATTAGCAATAAAATATCGGTTCCGTAACAACGTCAAGATCGTTCTATACAATACGTTCATGTACAAAACTCATTTAACTCATTTAATCGGAAACCACCTAAAGTTCCTTACCAATATCTAAACTTCAGTTTAGAAATCAAAGCACGTCCCAAGAAGAACGTAAGAAAATCCATGGAAAATTTTATCAGTATTCAGCGTACAGGTGGCATTATTCTAAAAAAGCGTGTCATCGATTTCGTGGTAGCCAGTGGCCAAGTGTATTCCCCACGGTCCCACGTCCACGGGCAAATACATTTACTGCGCGAATCGCGGACAAAATTCACACACGACTGACGAAAAGCGAGATCGATAAAACGTGGCTGCACAAAGAGCGTTATTTTCACCCGGCCGGATTTCGCGGCGATAAGATAGACGCGAAGGAGCGCATTATGTTCAGTGGTGTACACACGAATGCGCGGCTCGCAGCGAAAACTTTTTCGATGAAAAGCTGTTAACGGCCGCGTTTCGACGCGCTGGCCTCACTCGTAAAACCGACCACGTAACGCGTCCCACCGCGACGTATTCGTAAAACGCACGCTTAACAGCTTTTACGAGTCTAATAATGCGTCAGCGAACGCGTGCGCGCATTCACGCCGCGAAACGAATTAATTCCCGTCGCGACGGCAAACTGGTTAGGACGCGTCGTGCTCGCTCTCGTCGCGCGTGCACGCTGCCTGCGATCCTTCACGATCTTTTCCATTGATCGACCTTTCCGCGAGATCTTCCCTTCGGTACGATGCTTTGATATTTCGCGGTAGCACGCCGATTGGCAATTTCCACTGCGAATATTTACTCGTGCAGCTGTTTACTATACTACCCTTGATAATCATTTGCGTAATATTTACTCGCTGATCTTTCAGCCGTGGACGATTTTCTTATATTTTTGTAAAAAAATGACGAAATTTGTATCGCGCATGGATAAATCCTTTATCAGGAGGACAATATCTTAATATAATAGAAAATACGCGACGTGCTCATAGCGCGGCCAGTCAAAATTAACAGAATAAGCAGACATGATTTCGGTGTCACTCGACGCTGAAACACGCAAGAAGCATGTGACAGTTATTTGTGATATTTATTTGTTATGGAAAATTATGAACCAGGAGTATGCAAAATATACGAGCTAAGAATTCGATACGAATTCAATAAATCCGTCTGCGATACAATATTTCAAATTAGATATTTAATGAGATCACCGTGTACGATATTGTGTTATAATAAATTGCAAGCATTTCCTTTTTTTAGCATTTCGTTACTTAGCAGAATTTCGTAATATGCAATTGCCTTCAATTTCATCAAAACACGCAACGAAATATATCAGCCATCAGAAATACTATAAATCGAAGGAAGCCGATATTAATACGATCGTGAACGAGGTTGCAGAAGCAGCGTACGTTCCTAAAACCTTCGGCATTATATTTTGCTTTGGCATCAAACCGGCGAAATCATCGACGTTTTCGTAAATACATTATGATAATTGTGAAATAATGAATTTATAATTCCCGCAAATGATACATGATGGCTGCGGCCCTGCAAATTATATGGCACGGCAAAACAATTTCTGTCTCTCGTTTTCTCGTGCTCACGCTCCCCGCGGTGGACCCCGTTTTTTGCGCTAATCGTCGAAATTATCTGCGTGAGAAAATCGCGAAAAACGCGATATTTGCCCTTCTTCCATTCGTCCGGACTTCTTTCTGCCTCTCCGCTCCCTTTTCTTTTTATCCTCCCGGTTGCCGAAGCCTCCGTGCGAACGCAAATACGCGCGTAATGATACGTCATTTCGCGGGGATTTCTGCTCGTCCTGTTACTCATCGTTTATTGGTACAAATATTACGGGCACCGGATATAAAAGTCACCGTAATGACTTCGGCCAAGAATGTTGATGATACGAAGATAAGGATTCCGTCGACCGATGCGAGCCGCTCCTCCGCATTATCTTTAAAATCACCTCTTTTTCTCGTCTCTCTTAATTGCACGATCGTGACTTATCCGTGAAACGATTAACTTTAGTCGTGACTTCTTGCTGTTACGTGTACCGATGTGTTTTAATAAATGCACGATTGTTTATTCAATGTACGCGTCGATAACTATCGTAGAAAGGAACTAGAATTGCGTCAGTAACGGTCGCTTCATCGCGTTCTCTGGGTACGAACGATGTGAATTAATGGAAAGGAGCACCCATCTATCTTTTTACCTCGCTTTCAGCGATTACATCGCTTTCACGTCTTTCTTCTGTCGTTTGTATTAGTTCGTAATCGTACGCGAGATAAGCTCCGTTTTCTAGCTCTCGTAAGTAGAACTACTTGAGCCGTCAAAATTGCGAATTTCAGATTTTGTATCTCTGCAATTATTAAATATATAGTCTTTGGAAAGATTAATGTTCGTTTCTATTAAGATGAAAACGTCACGATATATATTAATCTATCGTCATTGCAGCATTTAAATTATGATTATCTGTTATAATTATCTACTATCTTTGCAGTAGATTGCAAATCGGTAAATTTAGTAGCTTTAAAATTTGGTTTATGTGAAATGTCGCTGCCACTTGAATATGACGTACCTTTTTCTCGGGAACAAAAGAATACATTTTGTTAAACGTGTAAAACATTTGTATAATAAATATAAATGCGTATATTGGAATCTGGTATTTTAAGAACTATTACTGCTAAAATGGTCCTGTACGAACAGTGTTGGGATTATGATTTTCGTATTGCTCTTTCGTAGGTGTGGACGCTCGGTAATTACATAGAGCTGGTCGCTGGACGACGAAAACCAACACCCACTTAAACATACCGAATGCTAAATATTAATGTATATTTAAATAAACCTTCGGTGGAACAAAGGCTGTTCTTCGATAATTTCGTTGCCTTCAGCTGTTCCGAAACAAAGCAAAAGGTTAATATCGATGTGCTAATTAACGAAATATTCATACTTGTTGCGTTAGTTAATTAACGCAATTTTCTGAAATTGTCTTACGCCGTTAACGATAGGCGTATACGTACTGTGCTTGACAGATGTTCATTCGTGTTAAATCGTTACCGTAAATTTTCCTACAGTTTATTTTAAATCGATTGGTCATTCTTAAGTGGAACTATATCGTTGAAACTAAATTTCAAGAAACGAAGACAATAGGAAAGAAGCAATTATAATGCAATAATTGTTAGATTTTATCAATGTATTTCCCCGAGATATATGCATCTGTTAACATTGAAATTAAGATAATGAAGAAGATGAATTAAGGGTAATTCACTGATGGAATTTCCATTTTTTAAACGCATTATCATGCAATGCAATCATGTATACTTTATTCTACCTATTTTTGTATTGTTAGTATCTATACTAGAAGCGATAATTTCATGTTAGAAACTTGAAGATTTTATATGTCTGGTGAAATTACGCGAAATATTAAGAATTTGATCAATTTCTCGTCTATTTTAGTTTATACGATGATAACTGCGGAAGAATGTTAAATTATACGGACGTAACAATCGACGAATTAGAATTTGTATTTTAGTTTCGTCAATATTACTTGCTTCGAGCAGAGACTTTTTATTTTCATATTTCCAACGGTACTTTGTAAAAAGATGACTACTTCATCGTTTTGACAATTGAACTCGCGTTAAAGTCAAACAATTATTTAGCAGCTGCCGCAATTTCATTTCTTACTTACATTGTTTGAAGTTTCAAGTACGTTTATTCCATTTCAAATATTTCGTGCACACCTGATTTTCTTACTTACGTCTGATTTGAAACCATTAGAGGGAAAATATACATGTAGAGAATTGAAAAAAGCAATCAGTCATCACTTGTAAGAACTACAGAGGAAATAAGCATCCTATGAGTAGGTAACTCGTGAGAAAGTGGGTAGCACACGTGCAAATGGCAGAAACAACCTCGCCATAAAATACCTTATTGATGACAGTCGATTAATTGAATCCACTGACTCCAGTGTAATTCAAACGTACGTTGAGGTCGCTTAATATTCCGTAACTAATACAGGCATATCGATATAAAATATATCGATTCGTATAAGATTAGATCGCAGGTGAATTGGGCAACATTTGATAAATCAGGTACGATTTCTCTTGAACTTCGATCCTAGTGCAATAAGAGATTCCATTAAAATACCGGAAGTGCGAAGCATGAGTGGTGAAAGCTGCAAGGAAAAGCCATTGAATTCATAATTTGTCGTTTCATACACGTGGGACTAATTTTTTGTGAATACGAACATTTTGTGGGCGTACTTTACGTTTATTCTAACGTGCGACATCTTATGATTATTGATTACTCTAGAAAGTTATTATTTTGTGATTGTTAGTTTTCCAAAAAAGTCGTTTACTCGAATAAAAAGTCCACGAAAATTGATATATGATGAGAAGAGTGATTATTGAATTAAATATTAGATATTGTAGATCTATTTAAAAAATATACATATTTATTTAAATATCTATATCTTAAAATTAAATGCTAAATAACTTAGACAAAAATTGCAGCTGTTTCAGCGATTCTATAATTTTTGCAATGGTAAGTAGATGCCATTCGCGATACCGGTTTATGCATCGTTCCTTGACTAATAATTCTTAGTTTCTACATGTTTATAGTCTACCTTCCCACGACCCTCGTTTGTCAGATTATCGATGTCAACACATTTGTTAACCAAGTGCATTAACCGTATAGTGTGCTCCACATACGGATAGTTGTAATTTACTGTTACGCTATATACCGAAAGCTTTTATAAGAGCTTGTTTCTTTTAAAGAAGTCGGTTACCATCTTGAGTTGTGCAATTTCTGGCGACAGAAATATTCTACTTTTAGAATGTTTGATATATTTATATCAATATAAATAAAATTTTAGTACCTTTAATAAATTGGTTATTATCGTATTTATAATTTTTCCACTTGTTTGTTTTTAACAATTGACAGGATGCAGATGCAATGTAATCAATATATTTATAGATTATACTCGAGCAGAGATAATAACGAAATTACAATGTTACTGTGCGCCGGAGGGAAAAGTCATAGTTTTTATGAAACATGTATATAAAACAGATATTTTATATTTTCCATTGGGTATGTATTACATAAAATAAATTTTTTAATATTTCTCTTATTTAAGCTTAAAATTCACCGGAAAATCTTATAACAAAAGATTATATAACTTTTATTCTTGAAATTTGTATCGATGAATATCATTCGTATGAAAACCACAAAGCTAACGCACGATAAATTACTCTTTTGCAAGGAAGCAATTTTAAAATTCTATTGAAATTTGTAATTAAACACGTGGTGTTGTCATGTTCTTAAACATTTCAAAAATATTAATTACGACAGTATTGGTCATGCTGTTGGTGTTTTGAAGCACTTGACGTATTTTTCAAGTCAACTATATCATATAAAAAAAAAAACTCCCTTCTAGTCAGTAAATTACATTAATATTATATATTCAGTACAATATAGTAACATAATATACTAAATATCATTTCGACACGATGGTTGAATTTACTTCTATGAAACTATTATAAATAAAGAGATAATATTGCTTATTGAAGTTCACAAGTTAGAAAGCACTATATAAAATAGAATATGGACAATAGCGAAGCTGATATCGAGTCAATTATCAAGCGTATAATAGAGTACAAAGATATCGTCTCGGTTAAACGGATATTGAAATATACTTTACGATGTTACTGTTGCTTTTGCTCGCCGGCTTACTCTAAACACCTACACGCAAAGTATGTACAGTGATACAAGTGATCGGAAAGATTCAATAATGGCAAAGTATGTACGGAGATACAAGTGATCGGAAAGATTCAATAATAGCAAAGTACGTACAGAGATACCAGTGATCAGAAAGATTCAATAAAGGCCAAGCTTTGGTGTTGCACTTGCAATTGAATAATCTTAAATAAGATAAAGTTTTCGAAAAATAAATAGGCAGATATAGGTAGATCGTAGAATTAACGAACGTTGCTATTCGGATGAAATGGGGAACGGGTGGGCGATAAAGTGGGAGGATTCTTGCTGCTGTGAAAGTAAATTTTCTTAACGTAGAGAAAATTTAGTGCAGTTCCTCTTGTGTCTCCACTCTAGTGCATAAAATTTTGTATATTAAGAGGGGAAAAGATGACAGTATACGGCATAATAGATAATTCTTTTATGTAATAAATGTAACAGTAAATTGTACATTTCTCCAAATGCGAATATTAATACTTTTCATCAAAACTATATCCCTATATCACAAGATACTATTACAATTTAATGGCGTTAGTTAATTGAAGTGAAGAAAGCATTCCTGCTGAACAATTTTTACGAATAACAGAGTACGAATTACATTTTTTTCTTTTTTTTTTTTTGTAGAGGAACATTTTGTAGGGCAATCTTTTCTTTTTTTTTTTTAAATTCTCCTTAACTCAATTGACCAGTACAGCCTTTCGAGTCCTGAAATGTGAACCGCTGCACGTCGTTGAAAGTATGCGCCAGTGAAGCAAGGTAGTAGCATTGATACAAAGATATGTAAATTAAGGCCGAGGTTCTGAAGTATATAACAGAATGGTAAGAGAGGACAGCGGCACGAGAAGGTATGGCGACTAGGTGCTCTGCTAACGCGAGCAAGGTCTGAAGGATGAGCCCGGATAAGCGTGCACTTTATTACCAGGACGTGCCCACGCGACCTTATTAACTTACTAACGATGACGTCACCGTCATTAACAAGTTTCCAATATGACTACGATTTCGTTCGTGTCCTTTGCCTTCACCTCTCGTCGTCTTTCACGTTCTTCGTCCAACGAGATGCGACGACTGCAAGTCACAGCTTAGATATATGCAAATGGAATAACAAATATTGCGAAATGTAGTATTTATTACGTATTTGCACGGGAGGTAGGTTAGGTATATATGAAATATATGAAATATTATGTAGATCTTGAAAAAGGTTTCTTCTTCTCCCAAATGGTTTTACATTATCATTCATTTTGGTTATAAATTGGTTATGACAAACATATAATATATTAATATAAGATAAATCTTTGATTATAATATATAATTAGTTCGGTGATATAAAAATAACGTTATAATCACGGTGTAATGGTTAAACGATATACGAAATATTATATTACAAATAAAAATGTGGAAGGAAAATATTTTTGTAATGTGGATTAAACAAAGAAGCCGCAAATTAATAGAAAGTTTATATTTGTATATTTAATCATACTTTTATGTGCACCAATGATAATTTTATTCATTGAACATTCCATAGTAGTGTACTGCTCAGCAACTATATATAAGGGTTACTGATTTATTGCCAAAGAAATTAAAGTTCGCGTGAACGTACGGATTCATTGTTGCGCTTCATAGCATGCAAATGCTATATAAAATTGTTTATTCCATTTGATTGTTATTTAATAAGAAGAAGACAACTATATTATTATTAATTATTATATTATTATAGCCTATCCTCTAGGTACATGTACACATACCTATCCTATACATGTACATATATATGTACGTATGTATAACGGCTTTTTGCATTTCACACGAACTATTTTTAATGGTAATTAGAAATAAACTTCTTTAGCAAACTCTAACGCGTACCCTCGTTTTCTACAAAAGGAGCTTCAAAATCGCAACCTAATTGCAATATCGGACGTGCAAGTAAGCCCACGCCGCTAATCAGGATCAAATGCTTTGAACCCTAAAAAAAGTAAAATTTGCCAAGCGCACAAACGTAATTAGTATCTGTTACAGATTACTTTTCCAGCAGAAGTACGAACGGACAGCGGCCAGGAGAAAAATGAATCCCTTAAGATTCCGTAAACGATATCTAAATATAGGTTCGCTCTCCTTATAATTAACGAGCCAGTGCCGTGAAGTACCTGTTATCTGGTGGAGTGGGAACGGCGAGAGGGGTTGGAGCACGCGCGTACACACCCTCTCTCGTAAGAGTGGAACGGCCCTGTCCACATTCTAGAGATTCTAGGTATATAGCGAAGCGAACGGCGCAGATGCACGCGCATTGTGCGCGCCGCCGAAGGGCAGACAGCCGACCAGCGATTCCTGCTGTATCGTTGGTTCCTTCTGCGCGTCCGTTTCGTTTCTTTCCTCTCGAATGTTCGTTTCTCTTTCTCGCTTTCAACGCGAGCTTTTTTCCTCCCGCGGCTACTCTCCCTCCGCGATTACACGCAAAGACAAACACAACGGTGATTTATCTGGCCGGTTCACGGGGACGTGCGCGTAATTTACCGCGACTTAATTGCATTTAATTCAAGCGGCGCAACTGTAAATCACAAAGCGTCGCGCGTTGCGCGGGTCAGTCACGCCTGCTGTCGATACGATGTAATTACGTCTATCAGCGAGCTCTGCGAGTAGATCGCGGTGGCGGTGAACTCGATCGAAGGAGAAGTTGCGGATTCGTTACGGGACAACGTACTTACATACGCCCCTCTAGACGAGAGTGGGTATACATACAGTGACTCACGAAAGTATTCCAGCACTTGTAGACACCTTTTACGAATATATTGTGCGTGTTATTCGAGACATCTTGAAATTTCATTGCATACCGCTGTTATGACTGTTTGACTATCGCGATCGTATTGGTGAAGCTTAAAAATCGTATAAAAATACGTATAGAAATTACAGAATGGTTTAAATAGTAGATTATATTAATAAACCTCAGTATTTACCAAAAACATAGTTAACACGTATAATACGTTTACGGCGGCTATTCGTGCAATTTGTATATTAATTTTTTTACTAAACGCGTGTTTTCGGTAAATATCTTGTAAATTTTGTATACATTTTCAGATTGGTTTCAAGTTTTAACTAACGTAATCATAACGAAATTTGAAAATGTTTTATACAACACGCACAACACGTACATGAAAGTTTTCTGTGATAAGCGTTATACTTTCGTGAGCCATTGCATAGCCGCGTCTATTTTCTCTTGGCTAGCGTCAATTTGCTTGGCAACAACCGCGGAGGTTCCTTGCTCGTTCTTGCATGCGCTGCTTATATAATTAAAAATCGCGTCTTCGTAATCGGGACCGCGTAAAGATACGTTGCTACTTCATTGCAATATATAATTGCTTATGTATGTGTAATTTACGATCCGCTTTGGCGAAATAAAAACATATTTTTTTAATCGTCTTGGACGGTAATCAGGAGAATTATATACTGGTACTCTTGAGTAGAGCAGCGCAATTAAGAAAGTAAGATCGCCTTGCTACCTTTGTGCCTGTGGAACGCACCGAGTATCTTATTTCATTTACAACCGAGATAAATTCCATGTAACCTTCGAATCTTTCCTCTGCGGAAAGTCTAAAGAAAAAAATCCCTTTCCGACCAGACAATTCATCAGTCGCTGAAGATTTGTAATTAAATTGATGATTGATCTCGAGTTGCCCGTCGCGAAGGACAATTACTTTTGCATGACGAAATATTATTTATCGAATTTCGAATATGTGAGCATTAATTCTTTTCTCGCGACAGATTTATATAATTTGGCAACGAATAAATCTTCTCAGGAAACAATCATTTAACTTGATAATATTCCTACGAATATCTCGTAAAAATATTTATTTGTGATTAATACGAATTAGAATATAGTCGAAGGAATATCATTAGAAAATTATAATTTTTATTGGAAATGGCAAATAACGATGCGAATAAGAGTTACAAACTTCTGCACGATAAGAGTCGTTATGATGCTGTCTGTATCCATCTGCTGCTTACGCTGCCTGCTATTTCCAAGTAGAATGACAACGATTGAAAGAGAATAGGACGAAGCTAGTTTTTGTTATAAACTCCTCCTTTGTTATAAATGTCCTCTGACTACAATAATATTAAATAATAAAAAATATTAATCAAGCAATTTCAACGTCTCTATGCATATTCAATATAAGATATTTTACGAAAACAATGTTAACAGTTTTTTATATTTGATATAAGCCGGATTATTCAATGAGATTAGAACAACGTTATACATCTTGTGAGACTAAAAAGAACCGTAAGTCACGATATATCGAAGTTCGAATATCTCTAGCACTAGTTTCAAAAAAAAAAACCGTACGCAATCTCTAGGAAAACGTTCCTACAAAAGGTTTCTAATCACGTTAAGTGATGTTATTTCCTTACGAGAAATAATCCATCGAGAGTTGCTCGTGACACTGTTCCGATAAGGTCTGTACCGCGGCGGTGCAATGAAGACCAACGTAGCAAGGAACGATGAAGCTCAACGCGCGCGCTTATTAAATTTGCATATCGCAATTTATAGCACGAACCTCGAGCATCCACCTTCGATCACGATAGTATTGTCCCATCTGGAAAAAAAATCCGGAATTCATTCCGGTGTTTGAGAGAGGGGGTGGGTGGGTGCAGGGAGGGTTGTACTCGATGAGAACAGGTTGACCGAAGACTCTTTGCAAAGAGTCCAAATCGACCGTTCTTATTGGTATTTCTTTTTGCAACGAGTCGGCGCGCATTATTCGCGGTTCCTGAGCCGTGGCCCGTGCGCGGCGCTGAGTGTGCGACAATAATTTCAAGGCGGTCTCCTCGTAAATCTAGCCGACAAACTGGTACCACACCTCCGCGCGAGCGAATTTCTCTTATGGGCAAAAACCGACGAGATTGGCAACCAATAAGCGATCTCACGGGCGTTACCAAGTGTCTAGCATGCACATGAATACACGCGTCGTGACACGCTCGAATAGACACGTACCTTCTCGGACACGTACTTGCCTGTAAGAGTCTGCGTTTTTTTTCGCGCGTACACTCTATGTGCACGTTTATACACTGGTCAAGTGAATTCGACTGACAAAGCACCCTAGTCAGTCTGACAAACGCCTAAGGGACTGCGAAAGCGATTATTCAATATCTTTTTTAAGTCCGACTGACGCTTCGAGTACTTCGAAACACGTACTTTGCGAGGGAACACTTTGGAGAGTGTACGAGCGCCACTGCAATTTTTACTTTCGCTGTTGACGAAATTTTACAGCTTCTTTATCAGCATTTGGGTAGGAGAAGATTTGTATAGATTTAAATTTTATATCGTATTCTAGTTTTATAGAAACCATGTGAACTTCTTAGGAAATACCAGCAAATACGGTACTATCTAATTAGGATACGTTAGAAAATTTTATTTTATTTGATATTTTACATTGTAAGGTACATGCAGTGTATACGTGTAATAAAAGCAGTAGAGATTTAACTTGTACCAGATATCACAGTTTGTACAGACATAAATGTTCTAATATTTATGGCCGGAAAGTTTCACGAATGCAATGTCGAAGGTATAGCTACACTCCTTTAATGTATTCAAGAATGCTATAAAAGCTGTTAATATACATTGTGTTCATGAATTTTGTCACTTCGCAGTGCTTTAGTTATTTCGTAATTCCCTTGCGATTATCATAAGATCTCGCATAAATATGATAAAATGAAAATAAATTTCATCTCTTAAATATCAATTTAGATAATCTGGCATTACTGATAAAAGAAAGTACAAACTCTAATCTGCCTAACGATATTTCTACAGATTGAGTAATTTGTATGTGAATTATATTTATCTACTTATCGAATGTCTTAATAGTGTAGGTATATTTCGATTTTTTAGCATTTCTATCATCATTCGTCGATTACATCATTTGCGACGTTTACTACTGTCTTTAATTCATTGAGCTTTATTTCTTGGCCTTTCGATTTGAAGGAGAGTATGCAGCTTCTTTACGAGTTAGTATCAACTGCTGTGCAACGCATAATAATATCAAGAAACGTACGACTGTCGCGTTACAACAGACACTTAACTCTTGCCTACGATTTATGCTGAATGTGAAAACGCATGACATCATCCCGGAGATAGCTCAATTAGTTACAAAGATTTATAAATACACGAGCGCCTGGTCCTCTAAAGTTCTAATTTATCTCTTCTCTTCGACTTTACAATTGTCTTGGAATCGTTATTACTCTAATAAATTTATTAATTTTTAGAGACACAATGATATATCGTCGATCTATCGGATCTTTCATAACGCGTCTTCCCATCCAATTTAATTAGACTGCGAATGTTTACCCAAATCCGTATTTTAACAATTTTCATATCTATAGCTATATTCAGAAAATATGAATTTCCATAGAAATCTGCAGTCAGCTTACATTATAAGGAATAGAAATTTTGTCGAGTTCTGTTTTTTAAATTACACGACTCAATCGATATCTCCTTTACCGTTATTACGATACGAAAGAAATACAAAATGTTTGCATTAGTCCAACGTCTATTAATACTCCACTGCACCTAGAGGATTTCTTCTTGACACGAATCATCTCTCTAATTTCTTGCCCTTCACCATTACGCTACATACATACGTACGAGAATCATTTGCGAGAGTCGCATTATTTATGATTGAACATGAAATTGTTCGCGTCCCACGCTTCCATACGTACTTACCTTAACATAGCCATGATTGTCACATAACTTGATACTTCATCGTGCATCTTAATACATTCTACCCTCTGCGTTGTTACAGCTGCTGAGTCTCACTGAGATTAGTCAAGTTGCTTGAATTGAAATGGATATTTAATGGAAAATGGTATTCAAAGAATTACATTCATGCGAAACGTTAATTACGATGTTAATTATTATTAAAAGTCACAGGTGAAAACCTCGATAAGCGACGTTTCCCTTATACAAAAACAATTCAATCCGTTGCCAAATAATTTCACATCGAAACTATCTTTTCATTTGATTTCGCAAGTAAAGCGCTCTTGCCACTCTCTCTCGCATTTAGAAAATATCTCTTGCTGCACCCGAAGCACGCAATACTTTCCCATTCTTTCAATGGCTACAAGAACAATTGTCACACGCCACTATCTTCCTACGAAGCTCGTTTCCTACCATCTTCTACGTCTATAATTTTCATGCTATCAGATTCTTGAAGAGAGTGATACGAAATTTAATATACCTGGACCCGATTAATATTTAAATGCTACATTGAATACGACGATGTGCCGATAGGTAGTTTTCGTTGCTACCGCAAGCACGATGGAGATTTTCGACCGTTAAATATTTAAAAAAAGAGATTTATCTTTTCGAAAATTGAAAAAACACGGTCCTGGACGGATAACTCATCCGTCAGGCGCGTCGTAAAGGATTATCGATGCCGTAACGAGCGTGCGGGTCGCGAAATATCATTAGTGCGCGCAGTGGCGTAGAACGAAAAGACAGAGGGAATAATTCGTTGAACGCCGAAGGGAACGTAGGCGGCCCCCGGTACCATTTGTTTTGCGCTGTACGCGATAGGACAAGCTCTATCCGTCTTGCCAGGTTCTTCCTTTTCCTCGTGCGCTGCGGTCTCGACGAGAGGACTCGAACCCTCGAGATAGTCGCCGGCTCATGGGAGTCGAGAGAGTTCAGAGACAGCACGCGACGGTATCGCGTAGCAGGAATTAAATCGATGATACACGGAGGACACGCTTCTAAATTATACGCGAAACCGGTGCCCGGGATACCGTTCGCGAAACCAACTACAGCGCAATTGAGAATACCTATAACCGTGCGGTGGCGTAGGCGAATTTTGACGTTCGCAGATGAATCGAGCTTTAAAGTATCGCGATAAACGACGCACGGGACTCGCGATGCAGAAACAGGTCAACGAGGTTATCTCGTTGAGAACGAGAGGTCCTGCTGGAATGCGATTTTTAATCTAGAATGGGGCTATCGATCTTCGGCTATTTATAAATGCTTCGTCTCGTTGTTATACTTAAAAGTAACGAAGGTTGAAGCGTGCTCTTGAATTGTTTTCCGTGCGCTTTTAATATTGAAATATCATTTCGGTAATTGGAAGAGAAATCGATCCAACGCCATTTCGTATAAAGTTATCGATTCTATCTTCTCTGCATACGTAATTGGTGTTCGACGTTTCAATAAAGAAATCTTGTTTTCGTAAATTTATTTGTTTGAAGGAGATGGCGTAAATAAGTGTAAATACAGTGTAATATTATATACATTGTATCGCATATACAAAATTCGTATAAGAAGGGTATTAAAAAATGACTTCTTCTTGTAAATTATTGACGGCATCGTAATTAAGGGGCTTATTTGATATTCTTTTATAAAGGATTTTAATATTCACCGATAGGATCAGATATCAGGTTCTGATGAATCGATCAGCTGCTCGTTCCATAATTAATGATGTTGAATAAATTGTACGTTAATCATGATTTAGAATAGAGAAAGTTAAACAAAGCATAGCGTGGATCAATTTATTCTGAAATTATGTGATGCAATCTCGTCTTATCTTAAGTGCTGTTGAATATAGCGATTACTGTCGGGCACTGCGATCAGATAGATTATAAATCGACATATTGATTCGCATAATATTTATTATCTCTTTACATCGACTTTTCGCAACCTATGTAGTAAATCCTTTATCTTCTATAAAGAAATATAAACGTCATTCGATCAAAAATCAAGCGCATATTATAAACGCGTGAAACACAAAAGACTGTTTACATATAAATTGAAGTCCGCACCTGTTAGCCTCTGCTGAACCGGATGTCGGTCAGACAACAGCGAGTGCACAGAGTATTAAAGGAATTATGACGTACTTCCGTATTTTTTTTCACTCCTTAACGAACAAATTTCTTTCAGCTTAATACGAAATAAACGTATAAATCGAAATGATAGAATTTTTTTTTTTTTTTAGAATAAAAAACAAACTACTATGCCGAAAATGAGTTTGTGATATATTCTTTACGAGATATTTTATTTATGCTGAAATTTTTTAGTGCAAGATTTCGTAGCTTGAATTCGCGAAGATCATTAATATATTATCGAAATAAATTAGTCGTCTAGATTAAAAACAATCTATGCTTCCATATGTTAAGTTACAATGGCCTGCCTACAGGCGATTAATCTTCTTCAATACCTAAACTCGTGTTATTCTTCTGATTTATGAAGTTCGATAGCCTGAATGGATACTTCATGGAACTGTGCAAAAGGAAGATAGGATCAAAGCGACAAACGATTACGATCGTTTAGTCCTGCCGTGATAATCTTACGTATTCCCGACATCGCTTTAATAGACTCCTTTTATTGCCCAGTTTGGTCAACAAGCAATTTCGTGTTGGCAGGTAGACGAAGCCAGTCCTATCTCAAGCTGTTACGAGCTTCTCGAACACCGCCTCTACGTCTTAAGTGGGAATAAATCTGCCGACCTTCGTAACTCTTTCCTTCGCTTCTCGCCTTTACCCGAAAAAAGGGGTCCTCGTCATAAAACGCGTTAATACGTTTAGTGTGGCCGGGGAAATGATCTCGAAACACGTGTCGCTATAAAACTCGGTCCCAGCGTGCGAGCATTTCGAAGCGGAGCAAAGCAAGTCGTCGGAATTATTTCGAAACGGGTCGAGACGATAAGCAATCGTATTGATTTAAATAAACATCTTAATTATCGCGGAATAAGCGCGCTAGCCGTTTGTAACAAAACTATGTTGATTCGTGTAAATTAACATATTTCGAAGAAGTGTATTTAGTAAAGAAATAATTACGATTGACTTATTTAATAGTCTCTTAGTAGTTTAATCTTGCCACGTTCTTTCCATCAGTTTTGACTCAATTGTAGTTTTCTAACGTTCAAATATATTTCACTACTGCTCGTTTCAAGCTCGTGTTAAACATTTTCCCAAAGCATGGAAAACATTTTTTGTTTATCAAGATGAGAACAATCACGATTGAAATAGAAATATTCTGGGGTTGTTGCAGGGTCAATCAAATCACCATACGTTTCGAATGTTACATTAATATTTAAAACAATACACATAAAACACCGTACAGCGTATTCATATGTATATTATGTTATAAAGGAAGAAAAATTGCCCCTAAAGAAGTGCTCCGTAAGCCATCGCCGCGTCATTGAGAGAACCATTCCGAGTGCAAGTACCGGGAAGCTTTCCATTCTAAAGGTACCTTATGACGCATTCATTTTTCTTCAACGATCGAATCCTTGATCGGACCTTGGCCCGCGGACCAGGTGACACCCTCCAGGATTCGATCGATCCTCGGCGGTGGGTACGACCTTGTTCGTAGGAGCTCCGCAAAGTGGAAGGCGGCTCGAGCTAAAAGGGTCGATGACGAGAGAGTTCGGAAATGCGCGTCCTACGTGGGTGAGTTAGTGCAAAGCCATCCTTCCTCGGCGAGTGCAGTCCTCACGCGGGTTTGGTCTCCAAAGCGAGCGGACGAAGCAAGAGAGTCGAGGGGAAAGAGGGTCGGATAGTGGCTCAGAAGAAGCTGCAACAGCAGAAGACGAAGAAGAAGGAGAAGAAGAAGGAGAAGAAGAAGAAGAAGAAAAAAGAACAGAAGGGAAAGAGGAAGAAGACTGAGAAGCAGAAGAAGAGGTGGCAGTAAAGGGGCAAAGAAGTGAAGGGCCGGGCAGAGGTAGGACGAAAGCTCAGGTGTTCCGTTTCTCGGGTCCGGACTCATCTGCGCGACGGTTTGGCGAACCCGTTGTCGGTGAACCGTCGGTTCACGATACCCGTTCTCATCTTCGCCCCACTGGTGCATCTCGCGTCCGTCTGCACGCCCACGCTACCGCAGGACTCCTTAAAGTCCTACTCACAAGCAGAATACTCGCAGCTATCGGTTTTCTCTGCCAACCAGTTAGCAACGATTGATTTATTTCTTGCTCTTCTTTGCAACTCGTGCAAAGGTTTACTAAAGGTCTACTAGGTGCTGTTCTTGTGGGGCAATGCGGTTCTATCGGTGTAAAGTTCGCCAATTTGTTGTTGGAGGTGAAATAGCATGGGTTGGGTGAATTGGACTGCGTAAATTTTTTAATGAAATGCAAATGTTACATTTGAATATGTGATTGTTTTTATGTGGAAGTATTTCTGAATCTTGAGTAGAGGATTAAACTTCGGTTTTTGAGGGGAATAGATCTTTTGTGCCGGGAGAAGATAACTTTTTTATTACCTTGTCCCTTTGGATACGAAGGTTGAGACGTTAAATGTAATTTTTTAGCAGCTCGAGTTTGAACGAAAACTATTCATGTCTTTTTATCTTAGAAATGTATGCAGAACATAGACAAATATGTATAAAATCTGAAATTAAAAATAAAGAAACTTCATCGAAAGTCGAGTTGTTTGAAAATTGCAAAATACCTAAAGTCTCCTTTAAATCCCTACAAACAGGTTTATTTATTAATTTCTCTTAGAAAAAACAGTAAAATAATAAGCATTTTAAGTTCAGGACAACGATAATAGAATACAGGTAGACTTTTTAATTTATTTTATAAACATTCAGAACCATATTCCATTGATACCATAATAATAATAATTAAAGTAATATAAATAGACTTTAAGCATAATAAAACGTAACATCGCGGTATTGAACAGTACGAAATGTTACATTTTACTTTTAGTAATGCGGTTACGCTAATGTAGGGCGCAAAAACAAAACATGCAATAAGTTCTCGGAATATCAGTGTAGCACGTACTTTACGTTTGGTAACAGGTGAATTTACGTCCCAGTGGATTCTATTAGGCTTCAGTCTTACAGATTGCGACACAACCTTCCTCATTGGTATGGACAACTATGTTGCTCTTTTTTATTGACAACACCGACTGCGATACTAATTATTTCCCGCCATTAGAAGTAGCGTTTATCGTGTGACTGGGCTACATTTCTAGCACATAATGAAACTATTTTGCAAACTCGTCTTTTCTTGTCCGAACGTCCTACTTCCTAATTGGTTTCTGTTTTCCAAAATAAGATATCTAAGGTACGGATCACTAATTATAAACCTGATCCGGTTTTAGACCACTTTCGAAGATATGTCGAAATAATTACTTTAACGGCTTAAAAAATGTATCGTTGCTATATTACAGCGCTGTCGTTACAATCTAAGTACGTAAACGCATGTATACAAAAATGTATCAAATGTGCAAAGCGGAATATTCATTACAACATTTAGTACGTGAAACAAACCTGTGCTTAGCTTCTATTTCTTTAATTACGTTTATAGCAATATTAATAATTTTCTTACAATACATATATATATATATATATATATATTTACAGCAAAGGAATGATCAAAATAATTTGAAATAATTTAAAATAGTTCCTACCATAATATATAGAGTAATATAATAAATTGTACAGAATATTTACACTTTCGTTTGCTCCCGTTACATATCTTGCTGCCGTAAGGTAATTTCAATCTATCTAGTGTCGGACAGCCCTTAGCCTCTGACAAATCGTACGTACACCAATGTCGACAATACGAACGCGACGAATACACTAGTGTTGAGTGCAGATCGACCGTGCGATTCAATACGCGTAAAAGAGATTGTCGGGCGTACGAGCAATTATGACCACGATTGCACTACATCATCCCTAAGTGAATCAACCCTTGCGTGGTAAAGCACCGTCTTTGGATTTTGCTTGGCGCGTCACTGTGTGTCAAGAGACGGCTAACGACATCGCTGGATTTTCAAACTAGTTCCTGCTCTATAAACAGAAACCAACATGGCAACTTATGCGTGATAAATTGCAGAAAGGGAGGTCGCTCCGCGTAACAGATAGGATAGCAAATGTAACTTCGTGATCGTAACGCGATATGCCCGACAAGAATTACAAACGATGTCGATTGATAACTTTTCATTTGTTGCAAAAATCCTTAATGACGCGCATAAGAGCGCAGAATAACGCGGCCGAGGTAATGGTGCAGTGCAGATCGATTTGTATAAAATATTTTGATGCAATACCATAGCTGTCGGATACTGTTAGGAAAAAATATATTCGCTATATAAAACGCTTTGAGCGAATTGAATTAGCGAGGCTGGTAGTGTAATGTCGGTATGCGTAACGGATATACGTATGTAGCTGGAACAGATAAACTTGCATTTCTACGTCTGCTGCAACATTAAGGAGAAAAGAAGCGTCTTTTTATCAAGTCTACACCGTACGCTTAGAAATGTTGCGGAGGTGAATGGAAAATAATTGTGTACGCGAAAATAAACTGACAATTAGAATGCAAATGTTTATACATCTGTGGGAAATTTAAAAATGCGTTACACTGGATACGTTCTTTAGCTATCACGACGTTAGTACGTACCATTCACATCAAGTATCATTTTGAATCAATAGAATTGATCAAGGTATTTTTCTCGCTGATTTTGATAAAGAATTAAATACATCAAAATGTTGTTTACCTTGCTATATATGAAAATTGTTCTTGTGCCCATAATTCACGATAGTTAAGCTTCGGTATTCCGAAGCTCTTCTCATACTTGCTCTGGTGTGCATGTAAATAGAATCACCGGTTTGCGGTTCCGTGCAGCGACTCCTGTTCTTTGTTCGCATATGGCCGATCATTATACAGCCGAATCATCGGTAGGTGCTTATTCTCGCAAACTACGGTACACACAAAAGTCCCGAGGCAGGTCCTGCGAGCGTAACCCGAGATCGTGCGCATCGAAAACGTTTAGAAGACGTCCGTGAGTCGTTCGCATTTATGAGTCGTATGAATATAGACGGCCGGGTATTTCGCGGTGTGTGCCATGCCACGAGGTGTAATCTTTGTCCCTCACGCAACGAGGTGTTCTGAAAGGAAAGGGTTAGAGGCGTACGCTCGACGGGGATCGGGACACGGTGCGCTGCGTTTTACAATCGATTCTAGTTCAACGTCTATCGACTTTGTGTTATATCGTTTACGAGAGACGTATGTCATCACATATATCCGCGCGAATGATTCTTTCTTGGTTTTACGAGCAACCAAGAGTTCATATGGAGCAGAGGCGGTGTATGTTATATAAACTTATTCTACGATTACTTTATTTCTCCAATATTTTCTACGCTTGGATACAAATGATTCCTCGAAGTTGTCATAATTCTATAATTATTCCTAAAAGTTTTATAATATTATCCGAAGAAAAGATTAGTATTTGAAGCAGTATCGTTCTCCGTGTTTTATAACCAGCCTGTTCCATCTAATAATCCATATACACTCTAACATAGCGACAAAATAGAATAAGGATCTCGAAGAGGTCGAAGAAGATCTGGCCGAGTACATACAGTCAATCACAAAATTCTACGTACTCGCATTAAATGTAGAATGTTATAGTAAGAACGTTGGCTTTGCAAATTTCTTAGCATGAATGTAACACAATTTATCCACTTTCACCTCTGTTAAGAACAAAGAAGTAAAAAAATATGAAATATATCATAAAATTTACACACCCTTGTCATATCCACGTCAAACCATAAAAATAGTAGGATTGATATAAATTTTATCAATATCTTGTAGGTTTCTCCCTACGTAAGCATCAATAATAATGATATAATAAAAATGGAAGATTTTATCATTGGTAATGTAACTTTATCCCAAGATTTTTGTGAATTAGGCTTAATTCTTTCCATTCCTTTAAAAAGCACGTTAATGATAATTGTATCAACATGCGAGTATAAATGATATCGTGTCAAATTACGTTCCTAGTTTCTTTCGTAAGCCAGGCACACAAAATTCGACAGATGTATGTAGACTTTCGTGACTGACTGTAGAATAGGTACGCGATTTTACGACCGTCCTCGACGTTCATCATTACTAGCCTACGAGTTCGTAGCGAACCACATCCTCGCGTACGTCAAAACTCGCGGTTACTTCGATTTTACGATCAATCGGAAGTTTATACCCACCATCGGCGTGTTTATATCGCGCGTACGCGCATCTCGATGCGCTCGACCGGGCCGGTGAATCACGTGGCCTACTAGCCCACGTGCTTCTCGTCCCCGAGCGAAAAAGTTTTGTCCATTTCACTTCAGCGACCAGTCACTCGCCGCACCAATCTGGTACCAACTTCACTGTTACAAGGGCATTATGAAGACGTCAATCGTTGATGGGAGCGCTCCCACGGCGAAAGGTCGTGCGCACTGGTTGCGATTTAAATCAACGTCCGTGGGGCTGCTGTGAGAACGACAGAAGTAATCCGGTGCCCGAAAGGTATAAAACCGAGGGCGGACGTAGATCTATCGTCGCCTGCTGGAAATCGCCAACGTACCCCGTGTTGCGCCGTAGCATTCTTCCCGTTCAGGCTTTTCGGGTGGGAGAAGAAAGTAAGAGTAAGCGGGAGGATTGACCCTCTCGAGATTCAAACAGCGTCGCGTCGCTTCGGTAGCGAACGCTCGTGCGTGAAACCTCGGGACTTGCTTTAATTTTGCAGGAAATTTATCGTATTGGCTAAGTCGAACGAACGAATTGCTGGCACGAATGCTTTGTAAGCTTTGCTAGGGTCTAAAGCCAGTGTGGAACTGTAGAACGATAAACGATGCGTCCAACGTGGAAACTTATGGAAAGCTTGGGAAATTTCGTTGGTGGCTGTTTGTTAGTAAGTTGAAGGAGAATTCAGAATGATCAACTTCGTGTTACTGTCTAAGACTGTAAGACTCTGAGATGTTATAGACGTTGTCACAATTGTACCTTTAAATAGCGTTTCAGTAATCTTCAATTAGGTCCAATCTTGCAATTGTAACTCGCAAGTTCGGATTAAATTCTTTTATTGATTCGATTACCGCCATGGAATTAGGTAATGTGTATTTAGGTAATGTATCTTCCATAGCAAGGATTAAGTATTCGTTATATAGAAGTTTTAGCGCGAGCAAAATGGGAAAATGTTTAATTAGAATAAGCGTTTAGCCGATAAGCGATTGTAAAGGAAATGATACAACGTCAAGAAATAGTTGGATGGAAATGATAGCAAATGAGAATAACTTTGCAAGAAACAAGAATTCCTACAAATTCTTTCCGTTCTGCTGCCATTTCTGTTTCGATAAACAGTACAGGTTCTATACTTATTTATAATGCACCGTGCGTTGTTAAATTAGAAAACTATTACGCATCCTGTCACCAAACGCAAATCACCATCTAGCGACGTTCATGATCGAAATAAATATTTCACGTGCGTAAAAAAAAAGAAAGTTGCGTAAGGTGAAAGTGAAAGCGAATGACAAGTTAAGGAAGAAAGGAAAGAAGGAAACGAGAGCAAATCATAAACGTTTCCTTCGACAAGACAATTATCCGCTGCGAACGAAACGATTACACGCGTTCGCCGATCCAGCGGGACAAATCGATATACTCGAATTCGAAATTCGATGTTTGCCTCTAGATAATGGTCGAATAAACCGGCGAAAGTATCTTGTAACGAGGAAGATAATCGCGCGTCGTTATTAAGACAAGCAACACTGGCGTAAGGGCGGTCTTGGGCGGCAGACTGGCCCATATCTTGAGCGCCCACACGTCGCTTCGCTCCGCATTGTCGTCGTCGAGTTTTACGCCAGGCCATTAACACTTCCACGACAAATGAAAGGGCCTTCTTCTCTTCCTGCTAGCACAGTGCGCCAAATGCACGAGCACAGACGCAAACTGACGTGACACGTACACTACAGTTCATAAGTATCCAAGACACCTTGGACGATATGTAGTAACACTAGGTACTTGAGCTGTACCAGATTCAATTACGAATTAATAACGTACATGTCAACAATGAATTAGTAATTAATAAAATGCGAATTTTTATGTGTTTAAATTCGTAAAATGTACGTAAAATGTACATAATGCATGGACATGTATAAAATACCCGAAATACAATACTCGTTATAATGCTTAAGAGATGAATCAAACCCTTGTGTAAGTCTTGCTTTTTTAACTATCTTCACAAAAATACGAATTTTGCGGAAAATCCGTAGTAATTGATAATAGTGCGCATAATATTCAAAAAATTATATTTACACGACTCAATTCATCTCCTTCATTGTATTGTAGACAAAAGTTTGTCTTTTCGTTTTACATTCGTCTAAAAGAAAGTTACTTTGCGATAACGAACGGTTATCCATACGTTCGTGAAAAATGGAAATGTGCAAAAGGATACGGAATGCTCGCGATATGACGACTACGAAGGATAAAATCATCGTAATTTGATTTTATTCGTAATTTTCTAAATAAAATACATGTTGTCGAAAATAAGCAAGTGTCAGGATACTTTTGAGCGGTAGTATATATCGCAACGCCCCCGGAACGAGCAATTACGGGGACGCGTGTACGCACAGCACCGGGCCTTCGAGAATTATATCGCGGCAGCACGGATACGTTGTTACGCTCGAAATTCGCGACGGTAATGCTCAGGGCGAGAGCACGATAACTGCATCTTACGTGTACCTTACGACCCGGTTTCACAGTTCGAGGGACGAACCCGGAGGAGTGACACCGTTCGTAGGCGGAGAATTCATTCTACTTGAAAAATACCCAGAGCTTGCTGTTAATGGTTTGCTTTGCAAACTGTAGAGAAGTTTGGCAAAGGGGAAACGCGATTTAACGTAGGGGCCAACTCGAACAACGTATGTACAAGCTTCTCATTGTTGCACCGTACCTGTTTACATCCCTGTAGCATTATTCGTCGGTATAAACGCGTGGATTTAGAAGAACGAAGGTTTCTCGTGATATACGCTGTGTTATATTTAGAAATCGAATTTTAATAAAATAAAAAAGAATGCAATGCAATGTACGCAAATGTAACGTGCAAATTTCGTGACAAATAATGTTTCGATCTTCACAAAAGTTTGCGAACATTAATTTGAAATTTGATTGCATTCAGGTATCTTATATTATTGTACGTTGAACTAAATATTCATAAGTGATGAAATTGCATTCGTCAGAGTTCGTTCCGAAATGAATATTTGATCGAAATTGAAAAGTAGGATCGGTGTTGAAATCCATTTAATTTAGAGCCTCCTTTGTTATCGTTTTGCCTCACAATGCATCACTGTCAATGCTTTATTTTTATTATTCTATATCAGCAATTAAATTAGCAAGAATGCATTTTCTACTCATGAATCATTTATAGAATGTCTCGATCTTGGTAGTCTATGTCGCTGCCCTTTCGCGCGTGTCTCGCTGCATCCTACACATCGAAATCACTGACTCATGAATAATACGTTTGCACCACCGCACCGCAACTAAAAGCACAAAGATTCAATTCAAAACACCGGGACACACGTGAACACTTCCTCTTAAAAGCATTCAATGAAAATATCGTTTTATAAAAAATATTGAATAGGAATGAAACTGCTTAGAAACCTCCAGTCTATTTTCAAACGTTACAAACGGATGTCTACACACGAAGCGTTATAAGCGTCGGTATTAATCACCAAATTTTTCAGTCACCTATTACATTTCACGATTTATATTTTTATGCTGTTCGATTTTTCAACTTTGTCAATGTCCGTTTCTTATATAATTTAGTATCATATTTTAAACCATCGACGTCTTCATTAAAAACCATATTTTCCTATTTACAGATTTCCAAGTTGCGCGTATCGATATCAAATTTTGACGCGATTCCTTCCAACAAAATTTGTTCAATTAATTTTCCATCTTGATAAGATTAACAATTCCATCTCGAAAAGATTAACAATTTTATGCGTTTGCGAATGTAACTAGTGGAGATTTACGTCGCCGTGTAAATGTTACGACACATACATGGAATATTTGGCGTATTATAATAGATCCCGTGTATTTTGTACACTTTTGCACATTTTAGTTCTCTATAAACCCATAAATACTCGTAATCTATTTAATATCGTATCGGTATTAATCAAGTTGTATTGCCTGAGCGTAACTGCGTTTCTGCAAAACGATTTCACAGATAGATACAATATACGTATCACGAGGGAATGTTGAAAGCGCTGGCTCACCTCCATCATGGCGTATCATAATTAAGGAAATCGGCTTATAATCCGACAGTTATGATCCAGTGTCCCGATCATAAATACAGTTTTGATTCTTGCGGTTCAGCTCGGAGCCACAGCAACTATTTGCAACTTGCAACGGATCGTTAATCGGCAACGATAAGTAAGACGACCGTTTCGGTTCCCGGTCGTGAGCAATGAACACAGATGCACAAGAAGTAAGAAAAGTATCTTGGTTTCACTTGGACTTATTTCGTGCAATAATAATCGAACGGTTCGCGGCGCAAGGCAACGCGATTATACCGCTACGCGTCCACTGGTTTCCATTTTTGTTCGCAAACTTTTTACCGCCGCGAATTATCCGTACTGCGTATCCTAATATGCGGAAAGCAATTAAACAGGCTCAACCTTCTTCGCATTGCACGGCTCCGCTGTAAACAACGGTACGTTCGAAAAACACGTAACAATATATCTCCGACATCGCAGGAAAGAAATGCATTTAATCCGAATGCATCAGTTTTATACGTATAATATGTTCCACGATTTTCCAGCAAATGGGAATTCTTATTTCGATTTATACGTAAGTAGATTTATTTCTTCGAGCGCCATTTTTACATGAAATTTATTACCACACCTTAGGATAGTCTATATCGAATTGTAGCAAGATTTTATAAACTACCTGCATGATGCTCGGTAGCAAGTAAGTCCACTGATTTGCATCAGTGATAGATCAACAGCTGCTCGAGGTTACGGTAAATGCATACCTATGAATATATGTAATGAATAGTACGTACGTATCCATTTTTGCTGCAACAGAAACGATAACAACGCCATAGGCGAGAAATTATACCCTTATTTGTGCCTCAAATTATAGACGAAGTAAAAAATTAACGTAAATGTAAGATACAATTAACGAAACTTCATTGTCATATGTGTGCTAATTCCATCAAATTTTGAAAAACAATATGCATACGTAAAATGACGCGAAGATACTTTTTTAGTTATCCAAGTCGAAGGAGATAATAATTACCTTGAAATCAATTTCGCGCTGATCGAACCGAAATTTCCTATTTCAATTGAAATATTCCAAATCGTATCGACGATTTGCTTTCCCTTCCCTTTCACTCCGTCTGCTCCTCGGAGCGTCAACTACAACAGACGAGCCGTCTCGATTGCTCGCTTCTTATGTCACATAATCGGAATTTGATTTCGCCGGAGCAAACGTATATTATCCATGCAGCTGAATGAAGTAACCGCGGATAACTGCGCGTTTGCGCATAAACACGCCCGGTTCTTTTCTACGACGCAGGTGTACGCATAATATCGTACCAAGTCATAAATAACGAGGTTGCCCTTTTCCCATTTTCATTAGCGTCGAAAACAGTAACCTCAAACGCATTCCTCGACCTATTAAATCCGAATGAAGGCGTATCTTGTTGCGCGATACCGCGCCAACCGGCACGAATTTGCTCGCCACGGTTTCCGTTTCTCTACATATCGTACTCTCTGCAACGTTCTGCTCGCCCGTATACCTCGTCGAATCCTATCGTTTATCGATTTAACATAATCGCGATCGCTTCATCAAAGCGGACAGGCTCGTATAAAAGAAGACGCTCGTATGCAAGGAGGTGTTGATTACCGAAAGCAGCAGTTCCAGGCGCATACGTGCGCGCACGCACACTCCAAAGGATCGAAGCTGGTGTTTTTTTCGTTATCAAGGATCACGACCAGCGCAGCAGTGGTACGACCGGGCCAGACAGGCTGGCAACACGTGTCGCCCTAGGCAAATGACGTCAGTCCTTGTAAACATACGCTGAATCCTGCTTTCCTACGGCGGTCAATCTCGGATACGACCACGCACGCCTCGCCAACCTTTGAACACCGTACATCCATTAAATCCTTCGATGATGGCAGGATTAGAAATTAATTTGAAGATAATACGAGACAGCCGGTGTCTGTGCGGTCAGACGACCGTTCAATCGGTTTTCAACCAAGAGAAAAAAAAAAAAAGAAATATTTCTTTCGGGAGAAACACCTTCCATCGGATGATGGAAAGGCTATCAACGCGGCCCGTTTACGGAAAGAATCCTTATCTCTGCACAAATTAGCAGCATTCTTTATGAGAATCGGCTGCCCGATGATGAATGATTTAAATTAGTTGGCAATATTCATATTATCTCTTTGTTATTCTTCTGCGTGACTTTGTAGGGTTAAAATGTTTTCAGAAGAAATTATACTCACGTCCAAAGATTCTAAGGCATATTCTACTTTAACAAAGCTGTAGTACTTGAATTGTTATTTGAATTAGTAATTTACAATTCACCTTTTAATAAAATTATCGTTACATCGATACGTATATCTTCTTTAGCGTATAAAGTATTGGACTCGAGGATATTCTTTCATACCTGTTGGGCATTACTTACTGAATCTTGTCTAGTTTTGGAGTAAATATAACAACTGACCCAATTGCTTTAAACAAAGGCATGCGCGATTAAAGTTTTACTTTTGAAGAACGACACTTTATAACCGTCGATTTGATACAAAATTTAAATAGTAACTTTAAATTTTGCCTCGGTATCGTTAAATATTTATCAGCGAACGCCGAAAAAAAGTAGACGAACAATTTTCCACGTCGACGAAACGCCAGGAACAGTCGCCAGCGATAAATCGGGCTCAACCTCTGTCCACCTTTTAATTAATCGATTTAATGCAAATCACGGCGGTAGCTTAGCCAGCGGATACCTAGCGGTGCTTTTCATTCAGCAGGTATAAAAATGACACACCTGACGAGGAGTAGGCCACTGAATGGAAGTTACGATCCATCGAGGCCGGTGATGCTAATTTAATTGCCCTGCGGTCAGCCAATGACTTCTGAATTGAGACATAGTAATAACTACTTAAGCAGCGACTAATTCACCGATACATCGCAGGTGTCCGCCAGCTAACGAGTTGACGGCTCGAAAATGAACTCCGCGCGCTATGTCCCGAAGCTAAAACCGATAACTCGTAAAATTAGAACTGATCTAACCTGAGAGAACCTCACAGAGGTTTTGATGCCTACGCATGACGGAATCGTGCTGGATCGTAACGCGATTATCGGTTGTATTGAATGTCAGTGATTCACCCGGAATTCTCGACTCGGTGGTCTTCGCTCGTCAGAAGACCTGCGGGATGAATCAGCTGAACTGCAGACCCGACCAAATTTACGCGTTCCCGAAACTCCGGTCGATAAACTAATATTAGATCGCATTCTCCACGTTCCAAGCTCTCGCGACGCTATTAAATGACTTCCCTTATCCACGCAGAGGTGTACCGACTGGCTGAACGAATGTCAGTACCGTACGTCGATCATTTTGAAGAATAATTCAGGTTCTTTAATTTTTGAAATCTAGCCGACGACGAGTTAATAATTTCGGCAATATTAAAATTCCATGTGGATTTTGCATTTACGTACTTATTTTTGACGAATAAATGCACTAAGCATCTTGTTATGCGAACCGAACACCCTTTGTCTCCTTATTACATATAAAGTCTCAAAGGTGGTTCTACCTATATCTTCTTGAATTTTTATGAAAACCTTCGAACAACAATCTTATAATACGTATCCTTACTGAGTTAAATTATTCCTCCACTGGCCTGAAACAATATGGAGTAATAAGAGACAATGTGCATAATAAGATATACCTCTTTATTTCAACTTTGCTTGCATGCAAAGGACAGGCAACGTATTTTGCAATAAAATACGTATGATAGGGACTGAGAAGTAAAAACTGCGTCGGCGAGAAGAAAAATTAAAGATGTGCATTGTCTCTTCCTTCGCCTTGCTAAGATCCAGAAGAAAGCATTCTCAGAGATGCCGCAGCCATTCATTTTGAAACAATTGTTTTCAAATTGTACGGTCTTATTCGTAACTTCCAAAACGTTAGATACGCCTTTTCCTTGCAATGTCTTCGTATTACAAGAACATTAATTTTTCACACGGAACAAAAATCCTAGAAACTCTCGAGATAATTGCGATATATTTCACTATATACAACGTTAGAAAATATGTTATAAAATATATTTTATACCGAATCCTGATTTTGGACCTAGATTTTGGAAATATTTCACTGAAACTTGATCGGTCCATTTATTCTGTCTTGACACTCCATCGCCATCACAGGCACATCCACGCATACATTGTCGAATCCAAACAGAACAATCTAATAACCCGAATCGGTATAAAGTGCTATTTGCTGTCGGGCCAAAAGGTTAATCCAAGGATCTAAAATTCAAGGAGATCCGGGCCTCGTAATCAGTAAAAAGGTTGATTTCATATCGATTGAGAATATTAAAGGAAAAGTAAAAAAAAAAAAAAAAAAAAACGGGAACAATAAAGGTGTCCGTACGCGGGTGTCCCGAGGTACGAAATTCATTCTGGTCGGGAATTGATCGAGTCGTTGAAAGCGACTCAAACGATCGCGCGTGAACGCCCGCGCGTTATGAATCAGCCAGCTGGTAATTGCGGCCAGATCAGATATAACGCCTTTTTGCGCCGTCATTTATCTATAAAAACAGAGATCTGGTGCAATGCATGTTTACAAATGATCAACACCACGCAGTTTGTATTACGGAGTCGCAGATTAATGGTATTAATTACGATAGCTAAGTGCGGATTCATACCTGCACGGATAACGTTGACAATACATAGTAACAGTAAAAGGTACGCGTGAAATCTTTTAGCCAAATCTTTTCCTAATCCCTTCGATCTTTTAAGACCGTACAAAATGACTCGTGCATTTTACCCTCTTTTTTTAGTTCCTTTTCTTACAGATGAGGAACTTGGATATTACCAGATAAGGCAAAAAAGAAACGCTAATTGCTTTTTCATGTGTATCATTAACGTGTTGCAATTTTCCTTACACAATCTATGTTATACTTTTGCGTTAAAATGCGTACGAGGTGAGGCAAGAAATAAGAGGGAATAATATCATACCTTGCAGAGATGCACTTTTTAAGTTATACAAGCGTTATTCTACAATTTTTCGTATTTTCTAGAGGCAGAGGAAATGACAATAACGTGGATCACTATGATTTCGAGCTGTATCCAGTAATAACTTTTGTGAAAATTTTTGTTAATTTCTTGTCGTAATTTTTACAACGTTATTGCACAGCTCCAGTCGTCCATTTTCGTCTTACTGCGTAACGTCTATTGTTAGTGATGCAGTGAAAAGTTTACGTACGCTTCTGTGATTTACAACCGTTTACTTTGCGATTTTCAGAAAACTGGTTCCGAACTGAAAAGTGGTTCCAGAATATCAACGATTATTTACAATATATTATATTTCTTAATATGATACAATATCAACAAGCGGTTTTGTATGGTAATAGTAATATAATTAAAAGATAATTAACTGTTTAAATGTCGCCTTTACTCCGACAAACAAAATAATTTTTAATCTTGTAAGGAAAGCTTTAACATTAAATTGAATCGAGAAATCGCGCGTAATAATGAAGCGATTCTTCTACACTTTCCTCAAACTTAAGAAATCTTTTTCACAGTGGAAAACCATGATCAGATTGAAATGAATCCAGGTAGGGTTAAAGATACACTGAATGTACTCGTATCGCTTGTCCCATCTGTGTGTAACACTCTGTATAATATGAGCCACACAGAAGCCAAACTAATCAACTGTATCAAAGTTGATTAATTGGATTCTGAAAAATTAAACACCAACGTATCGTAATAACGAAATTAAGAAACTTTCAGGAAATCATCTGTTTGGCTTCTGAGTGATTCATATACTTTAGATAGATCAATGAAACCGTAATAATAACGAATAGTAACAATGGAATCAAGTACTTTAAAAGTTTCAATCTAACTATAAGATATTAGACATTTCATAAATACTTCGACGAGAAGAAACTATACTTTTAAGTAGATTCAAACATAGACAAGTGTATAAAGTCCAACAGTGTATAAATACATAGTACGATACATACGTATACTTTGAGAAATGCAAGTGGTTCTTTCGAATACAATCGTATCTTGAACAAGTAGATCTGGATCTTTCATGAGTATTTTAATCAGAAGATTAATCCGTGATAGCTTTGCGATAGCTGTCTCCTTGTACAATGAATGAACATTAAATTCCAGCAAACTTGTATTGTACATTATACGTAATATCTCGCATAACTGTTTGTTTCAAAGTTCAAGTACTTTGACGAAAGTCGATTCTTTTGAACAAGATTCATTTAACATTTTCTCAATGAAGTTTATATCGAGAGATTGTAGACATCAATATATAACTGTTAATTCATTCTTTTTCAAAAACTCTTGTAAATATCTTTCAGAATATTTTGGATCATTATGTTGCACTTATGAACGATTCTAGCCAATTAATTCTTCTTCTAATAATCCACTTTAATTATTACATTTTGTACGAAATTATCAGGTGTCCTGATAATAAAAAATGGTGAACAAGGGAGAACATGCTCAAACCTTACAAGTACTCGCATGTTCTGGAGTTCCAAGTTAGTTCCTGTATACGCCTATATACCTTTTAAATAGGGAAATTGAAACTCGTAACATTACTTTTAACGTTTTATTTTAACATTAGACCTATTAAGCCCGTCAAAATGACCGTTTTCGGACTTTCCTTTTTTACGATCACTGAAAGTATGCAGATATTCCTGCCCAAATTAACATTCATTCTTATTTACCTACATATACATACGTTACATAGTATCGTTTGAATTACACCGATTTACACGCAGAATATTTAAACTTAGTACTAGACATATCAGACACCGAATATTGACTGGAATTCCTGACTTCGTATCGAACTCAATCCCATCGCGGACGACGAACGGCGCACAAACTCTATCCCGTAATGAAAACAAGGCGACATAGCGGGTGCAGAACCTTCAGCGTTAAATTCCTCGCATCCATTTTTCCCAGCGTAGTTACCACTTGGAAAGAGTCGGCTTTTGCCACGCATGCATTAGTCGCGATAGCGATCGTGCAGGTGGTATAGTTCAGACGTGACACGATTATGTCATCGGTCGGATAAACTGTCGCTCCGAGAACGTTTACCACCTTACTTATACGGCGTCAGACTTCTCGTGGATCAGCATCGAGACACCTGCATACCTTATCGGCTTGGTTTACCGTCTCCATAGTTCCTCCTACCCTTCATGTTGTACCCTTATCAGCGGACAACCGGTCGTTCTTCGTGTTTACCCTAGGCTACGTCATTCTACGCGCCACGAACCTGACGAACGCAGTGAAAATATCTTGCTGCGGCGAATCAGCGCCCTCGTTAAGCCTAGAAAATCTCACGGCGTAAAGTTATATCGAGTTGTTGTACGTGGAACTGTACCGCAACAGGGCAGAGAAATTTACACGAGTTTTAGCTGAGATAATGATCAAGAGGGAAATCCCTAATTGCTTCATAACCCTTCGTGTTTATGGGCCGAACACATGGTATTAACAAGAGTTGGATGAAGAAACGATATACAACATCATACGCTCACTCACTCGTTTGGTTATTCCATCGAAGAGAGTTGTGAAAATATATAGATGGCTTTTATTAGGAAAAATTTGTTTAGTTGACATATTTTGCAGGCTCAGCTTGTACGTGACATAGATTGCGCGTGATCACGAATTGAATATTTAGGTAAGAGATGAGACGATCTGTGACATTGCAACCAACATTTTTTTTTTTTTTTAGGTAATGAGTATGACGTACAAAATAATATTAAGCGCGTCCCTTGCTTAAATATGCTTCTTATAGTCACGAAGGAAATAATAAATTAAAGATTAGTAGGAGTTCGTAAATGAAACCTTACGGTAACGTAACTTTTATCTTTAATGGGTTAAGGTGATATGTAGGTACCTTAAAAATAGTTAAAGAGTAGATTTGTGTTACACCTATATTTGAATAGTATGAAACGGTGTTTGCTTACAGTTTAAATCTACTTTCTAGAAAGAATACGTATACTGAAACCTTGTATATATATATTAAGCATTGCGTAGATTTAAATACCGATATCGGTTTTAGTTATGTTTTTAATTTAAAAGTAATTATTTAAGATGAAACTGAATGTATGCCAAGTATGCAACGTGCAGAGGATCACAGGACTGTTATATTATTGTAGCGAGTAAATGCAAAGATTTGCCATAACTACTGCTAGTAGCAGAACCATTTTATCATTAGAGCCACACGTATGGATATAACCCTATGCATAAATTAAAAATTTCAGAGGAACATACTTCCTGAATTCTTTTACGTTTACGTAAACACACAAGTCCCAAATATTCAGAATTCTTCGTTTTCGTGTGTTCAGTCACGTTCACCAGCATCCTTAATCGCTAAATCTTTTCACATGATGTCACTGTATCGCTTTTATTGTACCATCTTGTCATAATATATTTATTTAACATATACATAGCTACACATAAATGCAAGTTTGGAATTTTATGTAATAATTTTGTAGCAAATTATAGCAATATAGAAAAAATATTTTTGAGCGACGCTATGTTAACGAATTATGAATAACGTGTGACTAATTTTTTTATTGAAAATCTCTGCATAAAAATGGTGAACCGATGTCTCGAAATCACAGTCAAAGTAAAAAAGTAAAATACATAAAATGAGCCGAAAAGATAATGTCATCCAAAAACCAAAGAATCATTTATATCCGATAATCATTTATCATTAACATGTTTATCCGTAAAATAAGAAAGAAAGATCGAAGCACAATTCTTATTTCTTCTTACACGTCTACGCGCTTGTCGTGGGCGGTTCACAAAAAGTCACCTGACATGGTGCCAGGTTGACGAACTCAACGCGCTTGGTCTTTCTTTCCCTACTTACTCTCAAAACATGTTAATAACCTTCATATATTGTCCGCTTTCCTTTTTCTCCTGCCACTTCCACGTTGCACCCTCCATCGCTGAATTAACATTTCCAATTTATGATAAAAATGGGGCGAATCTGTCGGTATTAGTTTGAAGTATATCGTCGTTCTTAATTGGTCATAAAGCCGTATAAACGATACGATTTTGGCATAATCGTAATGGGCCATGTCTTAGTTTTAAATAAATTACAATTAGGAGCACGATGATTTACAATTCTACATTGGAATCGTATACTTTGAGCATAGAACAACAAATTGGAATGGAGTAGAAATGGAATAGGAGAATAATTTGAAATATTAAATTGCATACATTTTTGCATAGTAAGTGGCAAATTTTCGTAACTAATTAATGATAAAATAATACATTTGCTATTTCACAGCATGTTCCGCGAAGCTTCATAAGAGTGTCACGAGACTGCAACGAAGTAAAGCATAATAGCTGCACCAACATATTTCACGTATATGCTTCATGCATATATTCAGAATAAATGTCTTTCTTTAGTGGAAATTGCTTATTCAGTTATTTTCAATGCCTTTGGTGAAGTTTAAGTTGCTGTAAGCAGCAACATCTGAATTTGCATATCATCGAACGAATAATGGACAAGTATAGATCGCGATGGAAACAATGTATTGAAAGGTCACGTACAAATTCTGTATTGCGATTAACATCAAGACATTTCGTGCCGGCCGGTCTGTGAATTGTAGGAATAAAGGCAATTCGATTAGTACACCGTGATTGCACAAACGTTACAACATTACGAATTCAAAGGAAACTACATGTAACACGAACGCGTGGATTACGATATCAAACTGCAGATTTGAATTAGATCGTGATTACAATTTTTACATTTTACAGTTTTTACAGACAGAGTACTTTTAAGACGATTATTCCCATGTTTCTAAGTTATTTGATCTTAAGATCAAAGATCCGTTCTTTCGCTCTCCAATATCGCCCGTCATAATATAAAAATATTGAAGATATCTAAAACAATGTTTGCCTTTGGACCCCGCCGGTTCTTTCTACTCATTTGTAACTATTTTTATATCAAAATGTCCCTTTTTAATCATAACGTGATATTAAAATAAACAAGTCGAGAAGACTATACTTCTTACGTTCTCCTGCGATCTTGAATTACATATACAATGACTTAGCGAATAATTTCTTGCTCCAACGATGTACAAAGTATACGTCTGATTGGTTATCCTGACAAACGGCGATACGTAATTTATACAAATAACGTGTGAAAGTCATTCTGTCAACTAAATTACGGCAATTACATTAATTCGCAGAAGCCGGTTCGCAGTGGCAAGGGTAATTGTTTCGCAACTTAGCATGTCGTTCGTTGCATCTCGTTTCTTTCTTTTTTCCCGAAATTCCAGATGATGCGTATACAGTGTGTAAAGCACGCACATAGTCACGATGAGCACGTACAACGGAAAAAAGGAGGAATTAACGAACGGTTAGCCGAATGACTAAATTGTGCATGCAGATGCACCATTAATCGAACGAAAAGAAGGAAGATGGATAAGGATAGAGGAGGAGAAGCAAAGAGAAAGGTAGTTGAAAGAGCAGTAGAGCCCTCCTCTGGCCTACCCACACTGAACGATACGCTACCATAACTGGCATGACGTCACTGTCGTGACTGCACTCACCCATCCCACATTCTTTGTCCCTCTGTTCCCCTTTCGTGCGCCCTCCTGAGTGATTATCAATATAAAAATGCGGGGCTGAATTTTGAACGATAAATCTGGGGGGAAAGTGATGAGCCGCGTGCCTCGGAGAATACCAATCAGCCGGTCCGACTAGATGTTTGCTCCCGATCTGCATAAAGATCGAGCAGCGCCGAAAATTATACCGAAATACACCGGTTAGAACGTTCTCGGATCCATGCCAGCATCTCGTTCGAGACCCATCTTGTTCGTTATTCGCTACTTCTCCCCTTCCTTTTCTCACCCTTCGCGGCCTCATGGCCGCGCCCTGTGAAACGTTTTCAACGACCTGTTGCCTCGAATCAGAATCCTTACGCTCGAAGCGCACGCGTACCAACGCGGAATCGCTGTCTAATCTTTCATGTCCGCATACCGGTGGCTTTGAAAACACGGCCCATGCGGTTTCGACTCTTTGCTCCGCAATGTTCGATCGATGGTATCGCGAACGCGAGACAGCTTGATAGATAGATATAATATGTAGTCCACGTTCTCCGCAATTCGAATTAGCGCGTACAGATACGTATAAGAGCATTCGCCTTATTGAAAGAATCGCTTTGCTCGTTTCTCAATAAAATATAATCGATAAATCTTGTTTAAGAGTGTCTTTAAACTCGTACGAGGATAAAGCTGCGCGTACTTGTTTTATATTTCGTTTCGAAGGACAGGTTATTTTTAATTATGTAATCTCTTGATTAGTGATGTAAGCTGTAGGAGAGTGCAAATTTCAGAAAAATTGACAGACGAAGCCTAAACTGAGAACTCTTGCATTGCATGCTTCGTTCGTTCAGTAAAAAGAGCAACGACGATAGCCCAAAAGTATAAGCCGACTTATCCGCATAGTCTGGATATCAAGACGTATCAAAGACATATTAAAATTAATTTCTACATGGGAAGGGATGGTACAGTGCGAAGAAATATACTTTGATAATAGAACTCCTAATGCTTCCCAATATAACTCCAAGAGGAACTTTCGATGAGAATACGAATCCCTGAATCTCGTACTTGAAACTCTACTTGTCCTGTTCCTATATCTACACGATCGCCGCGAACAGACACGAGAAGAGACAAAAGCGCACTGCTCGAACGATAATTCAAAGCTAGAAACCCGTGAAACATTAGGAACGCGCTGGCGAGTGCCAGCGATCGCAATTGCGAGCATTAGCGAAAGACGCGTGCAGTAGTGCGATTCGAAGTCTCGAGCCCAGTTTCTCCGATAGACAATTATCTCAACAAGCAAAACAACGATACGGTGTTGAGGGCGAACATCTGGAACTAGCTGCTCGGGTTTATTTGTCACTGGACAGTCATTAAGCGACCGCCAGGGAAGTAAAGGCGGTAGGTAAGCAAGAGGAAACGGTCTTCGATCCGAGGACACCGACGACGCAGGAACGGAGGAACAGGTCGTAGCAAAAACGAAGTGCGCTTCTCAGAAACCGCGTAAACACCTTCGTGGCGTAGATCTTAGGATGCCGGCGGACAATGTAGGTATCCAACTGTCCCAGGCTCTTTTGCTACCACGGCTCCTTCTTCCACTGCCACTGAGATTCTTTCAACGTTACGCGTAAATTGTAATTATCTGAGAGTTGAAACTCGTTTATAATTCTTCCTGCTGAGCGTTCAGCGTTTGCTGCGCGTACTCTGCCCCCCCCCCCTCGCCCCTTTTCCGAAAAAAGTCGCATTGTTACGGTTGCGTTTTTACGCCGCGCGTATTCGCTACGATTTCATGTTTCTGCTGGGTACGTGACATCTCACTGTTTTTGGAAGTTACAGTTGTAAGTTAATAATAACGAGCGTCTTGTATTGTATCGTGTTTCTGTCGCGTTACTTATCGCGTACAATGCAACAGACGGTGCATATTACGTTACTAATTTGAATTTCTAAAAGCGTTATCGAAGCAGCGAAGCGCATTTAGCATTAAATAGCGAATTTCTAAGCTAACTATTAATCGTTGTAGGTTCGAATATTTTTTCAGTCTCATAAAAATGTATTTTTTGATAGTTGTTGATAATAATGGAAACTTATCTTTCCTTATGTTCATATATGTGGAAGTTTCGATTTACATATGCACGGCACAGTATCGATGTAACCAATCGCGTGTCCGAATCATGTAAAATATTGTTCAAATTAGGATACAGAGAAACATTCTCGAAACAGGTAGTATAAAATAACTGATTAACGATAATTGCTTATCCTTTCGAAAATATATTAACTTAATTAGATTTTTCATGGCTTATTGCTATACCCAACGCTAACATACGTATGAGATAAATAACTATTTATATTTAAATTTACATTATATAATTTAGTAACGCCACAACTTTTACCACGATATCTAAACGTAACTGCAAATCATTTGTTGCCTTCAACTGTAATTTAACAATTTAAAAAAAGAACAATGTATTTTAATTGTGATTTTAATTTAACCGATGACGTATAATATGTACGACTTACTGCAAAGTAATCTCTTCACGTAATTTAAAAAATTTTTAATTACAGATTGTTGGCGGTAATAACACAGTGATCTAGTAACATGCAAATGACAGTTAGGCAGAATTTTGCAATTTATCAAATATAATATTATCACAGTTAAATATAAATTGTATTAAAAATTATTCGCGCCTCCGTATAAACCGTAAGAAAAGTATTTCAAATACGGCCTCTCTCAGTCGGCGGTGTTTACGAAAAGAAAAAAGGAAAAAGAAAAAAATACGATCTGCAACTCTTGCAGTTTCTCATTAAAATATGTAAAGCCGGATTCGCTTTGTCGTTCGACATAAGGAAACGGCGTAGGAGGGAAACAGGTCTCCACGGGTGAAATACGATAAAACACCGACTTATCTGATCGTCAGAAGGTTATTAACTTGTCATATAGTTTTCACACACTTCGAATCTGGAGTAGATACGGCGATTCGTGCAAAATACGACGCAATCTTCTGTGACACGTACCATGGCCAATCTCTTCATCGGAAATCATTATCATAATTAAATCGGCCAAGAAATTAGCGGTAATTTAATACTTTAATCGATCGTAAAATAAGATGTCCAAATTCTACCGATCGTTCTTTTCGGTAACGTAACTTATTGCTGCTAATTGTTTCCATAATTAATGCCAGTGTCGGATATTATCAATGCTTTCCTTAATCAACACGAGGAGATCAGAGGAAAAGATTTGTAAAACGTTCCTAATTCGCATAGAGATTTGAAATATTGTTACATGCAGATAATTATAGAGAAACTGGCATGTTTCGTGTGCCTGTTAATTTATCTTCCATTATATCTAACTATTAGAATATTATTTTATTAACTCTTGATATCGTTAATCGCTTATATTATATATTAACCTTCTTGATATAAAGTTTTATAAATTTGTTTTATAAATTTCATCGTGATTTTATTCTTCCATGCTATACGCTTCATAAATACAATTTGTTTCCACTTTACTGAAATTTATATCATTATTTTGAGTCATTGTAATTAACGTGTTCCTATCAAACAACAAATACCAATTTGATTTCGAATTATTTATCCTTTCGATACTCGTCTACAGCGACATAACGAGAAAGTAAAAGTTGCTGGAACTTTACGTAACAAGGTACCCGAAAATATCATCAGAATGTCTCGTTGCCTCTTAGAATGGACCGCACGAATGAATAAAAGGGGTCACAGGTTGCTGAACGGGTAGCACGCTTTCGAGGTAGATCGTCGGACGGTTGGGCTGATCGACCGATATTCAAATTCGCGCAGTATCCCTCTAGTGGAATGCAGGCCACTCTACCGTCCGGAGGATGAAACCCGTGCGTGTAACTCCGTACAAGATGTACAATGTCACCCTTTAACCTGCACAACAGCGAAGTCGGCGGCATTATTCCGGCTGCGCCGAAATTGGAGCGGCCAAACTCCAATTTAAGATCTCTGTATATCATTCTTTTGATGAAAGGAGGCCATTCGAGTGCTGTGAAGCTTTCGAAGGATCAACCTGATCACCCAACAATTTATCAGGCTGCAGTTTTCATCCATGAATTTCGTTGTCACGGACCGCGATCAAACGATGATCGACGTCGTCGCCGAGGTTTATCTTAGTCTTAGTGGCTGTCATTGAAATTCAAGCAACTGGCCGAACAAGAGACAAGGATCGACGTTAGTCTTTGGCCCGTGGTGTTAGCTCGGTTAGAAGTGTGACAACGGAGTGTGACATCGCAGCGGCGCATTAAGCGCGATATTCGATGGCGAGCCGTTTCTTTTAAGTGCTGCGCACAGAGCAATGAAGGTGGATTAGCATTACGCGCATATTGTCGGCCGCGAAAACGTACGATCGTACGTTGGCATTTTCGACGGCTGCGAGATCTCGACCGGCTCAATGGGTCGCTGATTCCCTTCTGATCTCTATTTACGAAGCACTATCTTTCTCTCGGTCCTTTTCGAATCTAGAATGGTGTACGGCACTGCCGCGTTCCCTCGGCCCCAAAGGATTTCACTTTCACAATGGTAATCTCATTTTATTGTCATTGAGATATTACAGCCGGCTTTGCGGCTAATATCGCGTTTTCGTTTCAGTTCTAGGACGACGTTCATTGCGTATGAAATATGCATCGGCGGATGATGCGCTCGGATATTTATATCAGTAGGATAGAATGCGCGTGGAAGGTCAATGTAAATATCGTTAACTGATTTCTATCGTTACAATCGCCGATACTGTCATTACCACTATTTATAACTTCTTACAATTTTTTCTAGCACATATCTCGCGAACGTTTATTACCAAACGTCAATTTATAAATATCAAGCATTGAGATTGATTCGGCAATAAAATCTTTTATGATCGCAGATACGGCGGATCGTGCGGCAGATTGTTATAAACAACATCGAGGAAATAAACTTTACGACAATTCCCGTATATTACCGGATAATTCAAACGTTGCGCAACAACGAATGTATCGAACATTAAGAAATTCTATGTTAAAACTAACGCGAAATCGGACAACGCGGAACAGCTGAAATGCGTTATAAAGAATGACGAAAGCGGCTTGATTAGTTCCTAATTGTTCGATCGCGTCTCGTGGTCTGGTCAGAGTCTCGCTGGCTAACTAGAGTCGGCCGATCTGGTTACGATGCAGGGGTAAAATTCGCTAACCGGTAAAAACGAGCTGATTAGAAAGCGGCAAGTTGCAGGTAATTCCGGCGCGGCACGGTCAGCCTAGCGAGCTCTCGTTTCTACACGGAGAAGAGAGCTCTCCGTTTGCGCGGGAGAGCAACCGCAAAAGAAGACAGAACCGGACGACTATCTTGGGCTAAGGACCAAGGACACGGAGGAACGTGGTGTAGACGGCCACCCATACCGATCCATCCGTGGACCAGGTTATATTCCCACGTATGGCGCCCCGGGCAGCGGGCTCCAGCGAAACTCCTGAGACCCAAATTAAAGCCGTTGGTTACCTCCTACGAACTGTCCGTGGCCGGTCCACCGGTGCTGCATAATTAAAGGAACGTCATGTAATTGGACGTGAGCGCTCCCTTTGTTTCGTCCTTCCTACGGAGGACTCGCGTAAACTACTCCCCCGCTTTCTCTCGTGTCGCATTTTCGATCACCTGGTAACTGCTGATAGCAGAATTCGGCAAAGTAAAGTAACTTTTGATATTTTAAAGCGTTACGTTTATTGCATCAAAGCACCTGTTTATTGGTACTTTCTAAGCGTGAATTGGTCCAACTGATATTTCTGCTTTGTTTCTTCTTATTCGTTCGAACGCAGTATGCACAACGTTTGCGTACACTATCTGTAACGTTCTCTTGTTCGCATTTTTACGAATATGAAACGCATACGAAAAGATGTAACGCAAGTAGAGAAGCTACTGGAAATCATAACGAGTACTATGTTTCAAATATGTTACTTAATTTTAAATTGTATTAAATGCATAAAAATTCATTTTTATGTTGTATATTTGTCGTTGTTTGTATGTTATATCATTAATTTGCGTCCAAATTTTCATTCGCCACGTTCGTAAACGATTTGTAATTTTCGATTTAAACTTGCTAGCTTGATCTTCTCGTGTACTAGCGATTTCTAATCTTTTGTTAATCCATTTTTTTTTTTTTTTATTAATAGCTATGAATTATTTATTCGTCGTCGATGACATATCGAGTTTAGAAAAATAGTAACGAGCACCAGGAGTTTTATTAATATCCTGTAACGAAGCTAGATAAATATAGGAGAGACGCGAGTCACGCTCCTTTGAATAATTTTTACTGCCCGCTCTGCCACTAACGCGTTTCTTCGGCCATAGTGTGAGCTTGTGGTTACCGGTTGATTGGTCTGGTGATTAAAAAAGACGACCGAAGGCAGGCGAGAACATTCTACAAATCATAAAATGTGAAATATATCGTCGGAAGGCTAGTGAGTCGAGAATTCATTTAACTGTCGAGACTAGAAGAGAGAAAGCGAGAAAGGAATTTCTGTCTGTTGCGAAGGGGGTTGGTGTTGAGGAAGATAACACAATGCAACGACCATCCACTGTAAGTGAAAGGGGTTCACGCATTAGCTTTTTATCACTTAGGAAAAATACGTTGCAGGCGGCTATCGACTGGATTATAAAACAGAATGGAATCCAGTGATACTCCGAATTGTTAAAATGAAATGTAATAACTAGACTGCGAATGCTTGTGCATTTATAGAAGATTTAAATATGCAAGAATATGTATGAAATATTAATATAACGTAAATTTCACGAGTATTATTGTCATATTATTGTCATATCATGGAATCCAGTGATACTCCGAATTGTTAAAATGAAATGTAATAACTAGACTGCGAATGCTTGTGCATTTATAGAAGATTTAAATATGCAAGAATATGTATGAAATATTAATATAACGTAAATTTCACGAGTATTATTGTCATAATATTTAAGGAGCAAAATTAATATTCGTATTTAATATATGTTTCAATAATCAGAAAACGAGTTTCCGTGGCGCGGATTCAGTCGTAGATAGAACAAGAATGAAACGATGGATTTACATCTCGCTCGATAGTCCGATTTAAATATTTTATCGACGTCGCTCTAACGTAACATAGTAGACATTGAACACGATTTTTATTGACAAATATGTTTAAAAGAGAAAATCAATGCCTTTGAATTGACGTATCTTAGAACGTAGGTTGAGCTTCTCGTACTCCTTGCATAAGTAATAGACGTATCTATGACTTGTATCGTCTAATAAATTATTATCGACCACCTTTGCAAATTCGCCGAAGAAATGAAATGTTGCTTGACATTATGTGCATTTACTTGCAGTTTTCTGATTACCGATTCGCGCGCAAATAATTCTCATGCGACGTAGAGTACTAGACGGAATGTTAAAATCTAAATTTTCATTGTAACGAGCTATAGTCACCTTTTCTCCTGCTATATTCATCTCTGTTCCGCAATCGAACTGCCACGTGACGATATCTGTATAGAAGACTTCTGACAAAATCAACGAAGAATTATTTTCCATGATTATACTCGACCAAGATGATAAAATAATCGGAAAGCTGCCGAGCTCCTATTACCGGCAGATTTCTTCCGGCAATGTCAGCTCGGCGGACACGTCGAAGAAAGCGAGCCGTCGCGTTATGCAAAACTCTCAGGGTCCACGTTGTTTGATTTGAAACCGGGCACTCGCTGCTCGAAGGCTTCGGTCAAGTGAAACGCGTCAATCGTACTTTTCTAGCCGGCGAGGATCTCTCGATCCCCGCGAAAGTCGAAAGTCCGCCGCGCGTGTCAAGAAAATCCGTCCGCGGATACGGACGTGGGTATCGCGCTTGGCTGCAGCAAAAAAGGAGCACCGTTAGCAAACAGCTTTAGACACGCCCCCTGACAATCCGTAACGTCGCAGAAGGCAATGGGCTGAATAAACGCAATAAGTAGAGCCGGCGATCGGTTTTCGTGGAAGCGAGTTGGTAAATCGGTTGGCCGCCTCGCGGGTCTGCTCGCGCGCCACCAGCAAACGATCGGCCATAAAAGTTCTAGGTAGCCGCGGGCCTTTCCCACGATTTATTTAGCCGCTTGCGACTACCATTGCGCCTCTGCCCTCGGCTCTCTACGTCGTGGATAGCCACCAGACCTCGTATACACATTGTGCCACAGCACGTCCAACAAACGCTACGCGAGGGCTGCTTTTATGAAATTTTAAATCACTCGATTCGGGAATCGTGCGAGCCTTTATTACCCATTCGAAGCCGAGACGCGTGCAACCCGCGACGATCGGACTCGCGAACGAACGTGAAATATCGTTCTGCCAACTAACCACTCGACGTTTACATGCATTCGGCGCAATTTATCGTGTTATCGTGGAATCTAATTTATACGTCCCTCTAGTTGATGCGGTGAATCGCGTCGGTTGGTATCTCTGCACATAAAAGTAGCGGCACAGACGAGGCATCGGAGCAGCGGCCACGTTACCGCGAAGGTACGATGCTCGCAAGATTGCTGGCATATTGCGTAGACGGTGGATCGATGATTCAACGCGATGTCTTTTTGCAAATATTAGGCGTGGTTGGATGAAGTAGCAGCAGGCTGGAAGAGGTACTTTGTTTTTGGCGATTCTTTGCCGGTGAAAAACAAGGGATTAGAACTGGTGGAAAAGAAAAGCGATTTTACTGAAAGGGAAAGGTTGCTTTGTACTAACTTAAAGACGTTAACGTAGATACCTTCGATACCGATCAAGTATTGAGGTAGTTTCGCTATTTGACACGGTGGAGACTCTTCCTGGGAGCTTGCAATTTGAAAATTGTTGAAAACGAAATATATGATTTTTTTTGTATGCGTTCGATTTCTCGATATTACCACATACCGTGTGTTAAATATTATTGCCACTAGTTTGAAAATTACACGATCCTATGGGCTGTGATTTAACTATAACTAGTTTGTTGTAAACAAAAATTTGCATTCACGATCAACATAATATTAATATTATGTATATATATATATATATATATATATATATATATAGATCTACGTAACCAGTATGTACAAAATTTCGTCATAGTTTCGTTAAATTTCTTTGACAAACCCAACGCAGTTTAGTTTATTTATAAGTGCAGCGCCCTTAGAGACGCGCAACCATCCTTACAGGGATGCTGGGAAAGGAGCGACACTAAGGAGCTTAGACGCAAGTGTAGACAAGACACGAAGAAAAATAGCGTATTCCTTCTAAAAATATCTAACTCTTGTACAAAAAATCCAACGATCGAATTAACTTTCCAAACCTCTTTTACCTCCGACACACTCGCAACTTTGCATTAATTATAATAACCAATCTATAATACATTTTTCAAATTCATTCTTCTGTATCCGAGTCGCAAGAATCGTGGATTGATAATTCGTTTAATTAGGTAATTCGGTATTCCAGTTATTCCAAACCCTTTCTCATTACGGCGTAATAAGCGATGGCCAGCAGAAGCGACGTTTGCCCAAATTCCGACACGGTTACAGTAAATCTGGTCGATCGTTCCGAGGGCCTTGGGAAAGTATGCCTTATCTACGTTCTTATTTGGTCTCAGTGTGTGCTCCGAATGCAAAGGCAACCCCGTTATCGTGGCGTGGCCATCTCCCGCGGGGCGGTTTGTTTTATACGCAATTACTTGATGAGTCATTTCGGTAATTGGGGCATATTTTTCCGGAATTTATTGACCGTGGAGGCTAGCCGGCAGCGAGATTAGCATAAACCGAGGATGACTTACTCGTTCTGTCCACCGGCTACATTTTAACGAGCGTAAACTCGCCGAGCTTTATTCCTCGTGAACGTTATCAGTCTTGTCTACCTTGCCTCGCGTTTCGTCCTACGCTCTCGACCAGCAACCTTTTTCGTCGTAGACGTGCATCGCGGCGCCTCTGTTTGACATTTGATCAGGCTTCCGCTCCTTGTCCGAAATTAGATGCATACTCCCGAGTTCTTACCATTTTGCATTGCGTGATACGCTGATTCTACCGGTATTATTATCTCTACGCACGTTATCGCTCAATGGTATCCGGGTACTTGTTTACTTTTGACGAGACGTATTTAATTTACGCGGTTCTGGATGCAATCACGTATATGATCCATCGTATGACTCGGATAAATTGATTTTTTAAAGCTAATACGCAATAATAGAAGTGGCCTTTCGATTCATTAGAAGACTTGCTGTAGGGTAAGTTACTGAAAAACAGAAGGAACCTTTTAATTAATTAAACCTCTGCAAGCAAACTGGACTCGTTTACGCTTGCATCAAAGTTTCACCGATGAACTGCTTCCAAGCGCTTTTATTTTCCCCGAAGATTCTCTTAAATTTAACAGACCCGATCAAGCATCGTAGATTTCGTCAGATTTTGTTAAAGCCTCGAACAGTAACAAAATTACACGTAGACACGAACTCAGCTTGTTCGCGAAAGCTACGGAAATATCAACACGAATAAGAATACTCATAAAAAGTATAAGCGTTCAAGCACTGTCGCGAGATACCATGTTCCTCGCTTTCAAGGAATTTTGCGTTCGATTAACGGCCGATTAAGAGGAATCACCGCGCACTTTAGACAAATTGCATTTAAATAAATTCGAGTAACCCTTGGTCGCCTCTTCTCTCTCTTTGCCCTTTGGTAACGCGAAAGAGACAGAGTGTAATCAGAGGGCAAGGAGGATCGAAAGTCGCGTATCGAAAGCAGCCGAACACGCGTGAAAGCCTCGAATACGGGACTTTGGACGGGGCCGGCGAACGGTATTTAAGCACGGCACCTTTCCTTTGGCAAAAGTGCTTCTCCAATCGGAAGAGATAAATATTCATGTCTCGGGGGCCTTCTTCATTCGTCTTTTGCGTGCGATGCATTAGCAGATGGCCGATCTAGGCCCAAGTCGGTCGATATAAACGGAGCATAAGCGTCCAAATGCGTACAAGGTCGTTATCTTAACTCAGCACCATTAAAAACGGGAATAGGCGGTGGAAAAAGGGAAGAGAAGAGAGAACGGATAGAGGCAAGATACGAAAAAACGGAATGAACGAACGAGACGGAGAGTAAAAGAACGGTGGTTCACGGTGGTAAGACAAGGACTGGTGGAATTGAGTTGTCCCGGAGGTGCCGGGTGAATCCTCCGTGAGCTCCTCAGGCAGGTTAGGTATGTTAACAAGTTAGGCGATACTCAGATAAGAATCATGCGCGATCCTTTGTGGAGTCCATGGTAACGCGACACCAGAAACAGTTCAGGCCGAACGAACGAACCACGGCCAGCTCCTTCGAGCTTTGCTCTTCTCTCCACTGCTTTCCTTTTTCTAGCTCCTTATCCTGCTGCTGCTGCTGCTGCTGCTGCTGCTGTTGCTGCTGCTGCTGTTGATTCTTCTTGTTTCTTTCTTCCCACCTCCTTCTTCCAGCGTTTTCTTCTTTTTTGCTCGTTCTCGTGCTCCTCAACTCTCGAAAATAGAATGAGATGGGAGCTCAATGAACATGGCCCTGGTAGCCGTAGGCGAGCGTCGTATCTCTCATTCATTCGAGCGAGATCAAAACCGGCAGACCGCTGCTGACGAAACGTTCGCTACTTTGCTTTCCCACGTTAGGCCACCTTTTTCAGATCCGAGCTGGAAACCCGTTTTTGTGGAAATGACATGCTTTTTCGGTGAAGCAGAGACGATCTTGTAGACTCTGTTAAATTGATGAACCGTAAGATAGATGTTGCTAGCAAATTACGACGTTTGTTCGAGTAACTTCGTTTCCTGTCTGTTTGCGCGTTTCAGTTGCTTCGTGATTTATGAGTTTTTGGTAATTTGTTCGTTCGACTGCAATTGTCGATGCGTGAACTAAATTAACATTAGAAATATCATATTATTAATAAATATTATATGATATTAACACTAGAAATATCGTGTAAAATAAACGCAAATACGAGATATTCGATGCAAAAACTTCTTAATTTTCCATTGTTAGTTAGCTGTGGTTTGGGAAAAATAAATTCCTCCGCTTTAACACGACTTGTACGATTTATTGGGATAAATTAATGCAATAAAAGAATATAGAAACACCCATTTTTTCCCTCATTTCGAGTGTCTCAATTCTCCTATCACAGCAGTCGATCGTTCCTTATTTGTTATAATAGTCATATCATAAAGTTTAAGAAACTGTATCAATATTTGGAAGCTGATTTATGTCACACAAATTGATGGTGACATCAATTAGCAGAAGTCGGGAGGCGCTGCACTGAAACTCACGTGTCCACTAAGATGTCAAGTGTTTGACAACACATTACGCTTGTGTAAAGTATCCTTGTTACTGATGCACTTACTGCTGTGCCAAGGTAGGCATGCACTTGCGTGTAAAGGGACTACACTGCGTGGCGGCACCAACAAACGTTCGCTCTTGTAGTTTGCTTGCAGCCACAAATCACGTCGTCGCACGCCCTTAATTTTTCACGGCTCTCAGCCGCCATCAACCGTACGATACATTTCTCTCTCGCCCTCGAATGTGTGACTTACCTTTC